>JASDDO010000031.1:332370559-332970559 GCA_030015575.1 Agapanthus africanus
AAATTGGGATATACACATTTTGTGTCGATGCTTGACACGGATTCTCTATTGATTTCATTGATGATACTTTGATTTTTATACAGAAATCTCACTGAGATATGAAAACAGTTTTCTCATTCAGTTGCATTCTGTTTTCATGCATTCATACATCATATATGTATTATGTTGCTACCTGAGGCACTGACACGAGCACTTGATATTACACTTATGTATAGATGTCTACCCTTTCCATTATTAGATGCTTCAGGTTACATTATTTTGAGGATTTTATTATGGTATGACCTAGGATAGAGTCATACATGTGATTTCTGCTCAGTGATGTTTTCTACTCACGAGTTGACAACTCACCCCCGTTGTGCCACAGTTTCTTGCAGGTTTTGCCGTACAAGATTCGTTGCGGCTTTGCTGGCACACTGCTTCCTTCCGGATGATTGCTTTGGGTAGGTGGGTTCACTTGTATCGTGACCACCGTAATTTTTGTATTTACATTCAAATGTATCTAGTAACTCCATCAACAAGACTTGTATAATTGTTAAACTTAGAAGATCAGTGTTTATTCATTCGACCTTACAGTCGCTCGCCTGTATTATTATGGTTTTTCTCTGGTTTTCTTGAGGATATTGCTTTTCTTGATGAGTTTTGCTCCTCGCCTTTCGGCGTTGTATATTATATTGTCTTGCGTGGTTGTGATCGCCAATTGGCGAAGAGCTAGCTCCCGCTTGGGGATTCCTTTATTCATTATGCATATTATTCATGTGTTGTACCCGTTTGGGGCTAGTATTTACAAAGGAGACTCTGCCGAAATTTTTGGGAAAATACGATGTTGCTTTTAAATGTTTAATTCCACATATTTTATTAAAACCACTCGCTTTAAAACAAGTATTCCTTCACTTTCTCTTTAAAATGGTTTAGATTTCTGTGGTTTTGGCTTACTTGGATTAGGTAGGGTCCTATAGACTTCACACGATTCATGTGCCAGTCACGTGCTATTTTGGGTCATGACAAAGTTGGTATCAGAGCGCTAGGTTTAACATTGGTTCGAGTCTATGTTTGACTATGCGGAGTCTAAGGCGTAAATTTATATTCGGAACCTAGGCTTGACCTTACGGAACTTAGACTTGGTCGAGGGGGTATTAGACCCGAACTTTTGTCTCATAGGTTTACCTTGGTAATGGAGTAGGTGACTAAAATAGAGTGACGTACTGTGTGTATGTTCCGCGGCAAACTTACGATACGCTACCCCGCTTAAGAAGCCTTAGGATGTACATTTCTTTGCACAGTATTATATTCATTCCTATGATCTATCCTCATCGATATCGGTTGGTGGTTTTGTTACCATGCTTGCATAGGCAGAGAGAGTTGCGGCTAGAGTTGCGGTCAGCATGTGCTCGTCTTGGACGAGGACTGACCATGGCGTAATTCTGGTGACACACGATTGCATAGACGTGCCATTTTATTTTGTTTTTCACGCCATGAGCGTTTGATGGATTGCTTTTACTAAAATTTCTCGAACGTGCTGATCAACACCAGAGGATTAGGCAACTGCTAGTGGCCGGTTAGAATGTGATGACCGTTAATGTATCATCTATTCTTGAGGATTGAGGCACTGTTCAGCATGTGGACGAATGAGCCAGTTGTTCCAGCGACTGACAAGATATCGCCCCAAATGTTTGAAGCTATTGCAGCACGAGTTATACTTAGGGATTTTATTGAAGATCGCTAGTCACCAATCTATAACGACTAGGACATGCGGTTCGTTTGCACACCCCGATGCGAGGCCATCTGTCATGACCCGAAATATTAGCTCGTGACCAGCACTTAAATCACGCAACGTCTAAAGGCGTAACGTAATTCAAGTAAACTGAAACCCAGAAATCTAAAACTTTTAAGAAAATAAAGGAGGTGATGTTTTGAAATAAGGTATAATGAAATCAAGTTTTGTTAATGCATAGAAAATGAACATAAAAATTGCAAGTGAAAATTTCTAGTTGGAAAACATGTTTCGTCTTTTAAAAATTTGGGCATCACCTCCTTTGTATTTTTTGATACAAAACCACAAATACATAATAATAATAAAGGCATCCCCAAGCGGGAGCTAGCTCTTCGCCAAACGGCGGATCACAACCACGCAAGACAGTATATATAAGTATACGACGCCCAACGGCGAAGTTCACCACAAAAGATAAATAAATAAGCAAGACATCAAAACCACAAGTAGCGGAAAACCCCTCGCTCTAAGTCTCGCAACCACTATCTCACTAAGTCTCATTACTTATACAATTTACTAATTTTGATTGATGGAGTTGATTAGATACAATGTGAAATATAAATACAAGAGTGGGTACGATACAAATTCCCCACCTACCAATGCAAAACACCCAAATGAAGGTATGTGCCAGCGATGTCGCTACTGATCCGTGCGGTCAACATGCAAGAACTGTGGCACAACGGGGGTGAGTTGCCAACTCATGAGTAGAAAATCATCTACAAGTAGAAATCAAATAAACAACGACTCCTAGGTCAACTATATCATAAATGTAAAACTATGATATCTAGGGTGACCGGGTCTGTATATGTGCCAACAATGTAGTCAATACCTATAAGTATGCGGATATAATCCAACAATATAACCAATGTCTGTATGCATGTAGATCTCGTCCAACCATATAATCAATGTATGTATGCATGTGGATCTCGTCCAACCATATAATCAATGTATGTATGCAAGTAAATATCATAAAGGAGTGTGCATGAAAGTATGAGGATATAAATCAATGGTGTCCCTTGAGACACATCAAAATCATGGAACATGGGTGTCCAATATCGACACCCGTAAACATCATGAAACCCGTGATCAGCATCGATACGTAAATCCTCATATCTCGGGCACCGTCAATCCGGATCGGCCGACGGGCTCCGTTAGTCCGGATCAGTCCATATCATCTCTCGACTCCGGTCGGTATCCTCCGAAAATCCGCCGAGCCCAAATATTATCACCGGTAGGTAGTAGTCCCACTGCCAGGCTCACCATCTGCAGCACAACAATCCGTTCTCACCCCGGGATACCATACCGGGTCCACCATGTACCCGCAATCGGCCTCATCCAACTCCTCGAATCGGGTTTCACATGTCACTCTCAGAACCGAGAAAACACATGGTGGACGCATTGAAATATCATATCAAGAGAAACCGGGTTTTTAAAACAATACATGCTTTCTTTTGAAATAGCCACTGTTCTCAAATTCAGAAATCTCCTGAAAACAACATATCCCAATGCGTGTAATCATAAAGCATGATGTATGCGATATAACAGAAATGTAAGCATATCCAAATATCATGCAACATGGAACAGTGATATGACATATTATGGGAAAACCGCTCTTTTAAATGGATCCGGTTTTCAAAATACAACATGCGGTTCCCAAATCTCCAAAATCGAATGCAATACCGTATAAAGGTGCATATGTGTATATACGCAAGTATGGACGTACAAATGTGTGTGTGCGCAAGTATGGTGTACAATATGTATGTGCGCAAGTATGGTGTACAATATGTATGTCATGATGCAGCAACCCAACTATGTAGTGACATGGCAATTATCGATGATGAAGTATGTGAGCCGGAAAATCTGTGTACCTGTAACATACGCACCATCGATAATGGTGTAAGTGTACTAGCACAGGTATAAGTAATGCAATGCGAATAACATGAATGCATCATAAGGTAACTCGTCAGCTAAAAGCTATAAAGTATACATATCTAACATGATCGATTCGGTGAATCAATCAATCGGCATCTAGCCTCAGTACATCACGTATGGTATAGTCCATCGTACGGCAACCTCTAGTCAATGGTATGGATCAATCATCAAGTCAAACTCATCACGCACGGAACATCATCGTACGGCGGCATTAAACCAATAGGGATCCTATCATCCTTTATGACAAATGTGGGGTACGGACCTAACGTCTCATAGGGCAACCTCTCATGATTTACAATATATATAAATATATCTATATACCTATGTCTCAGGTCACATCCATAATAATCTCATATCAGGGGACCGGCAAGGTATCAATCATCTCAATCGACTCGCATCTGTATACCATCATATCATCAAATCATCATATCACGTCTTATATTCATTCCATCGCATTTATATCCCACATGAAGTCAATTTTACCTATACTATCTACCCTTATTATAAGCATACGTATCTAATCTAACATACACACCCGGACCATACAATAAGTTTTTAAAAGAAGCAATCGTAGTTTTGAAAGTAGGGGCTATGGTGTTTTTAAGGAAAAGATATCATTTGAAAATCCGTAGCATCCCTCAAGGTAACTGTTTAAAAGATGCATACGATTCTTCAGTTTGGAAATAGGTATGGTTCGGATGACACATCTACGTCGGCTATCTAGTCTCATAGTACCCTAAACGGCAATATTATATCATCCTCAAGTCCCTTCATCACATACTAGCCGTATCATATCACTTCTAACTATCTTTTAGTTTCAATTATGGTTCTCTAACTAACTTTTAACTCTATCTAGTTTTCTATTAGGGGTTTCTTTAACCATTTACTATGAATCGGTTTTCATCAAAGACTTGCTGGGGTGCTATACGCAATCCACCCGACTTCCCCCGTGGATATAGGTCCACTCACCTTGATCCTTTCTTGTCGAAGTCGATGACGCCATGCTCCGTCGACTCGGAATCCACACGAGAGTACCTACAATAATAAACAATCGCAATCGCTATTAACATCAAGTCCAAAAACCAAAACGGCACACGTATCGCCTATAGGTTAGAACCTATAGCCCACGTATGCAAAACCAACAATTTACCCCTAGTCGTTGATGTACAAACATTCAAAAACCAAAACCAAATCCTAATATCAAAACTCATCATTCGAAATACGGAAAACATATCCAAAAATCACACTAATGTGTTCCCAGATTTTTTGACTCAGGCCAAAAGGAGTTGCACAAACAAGTCTAGGGTGCTGTATATGATGTATATGAGCTACTGGACCAACCCCGACACCACATGCTACTAAGTGGCCGGCCACCTAGCCCCAAAATTCGGCCTCCTTGGCCCCTTGCTCTGTTGGGCTTCGTTTGGTCATGGTGGTCTCCTATGGTCTAAAATGGGTCTCTGGTATTGTTTGCTAAACTCAGAAAATTGCCGGGTTGCTCCAGATTTTCCTGCATACCCTATATCCTCACAAAACCGACATGGATCAATTCTAAAGTTTGTATTCTCTTTTGTAAACTCAGTTCCATGTCTAGAATTTGATCCCTAGGGTCTTGTACAGCCACCAAACATCACTAATTCCCCCAAAATTCTCCAACCCTTCTCTAGGAATTTCTAACTTCACTATTTCACACTTAAACCACTTTTAAACTAAACTAGAATATAAAGAACTAAAAACTACACAATATGGAAGAAGATATACCTCATGGATGCAACTCAAGAAAAACCCTAGTTTGCAAATGTTGTAAAAATCCCACTTTTCATGGTCCAATGTGTAAAGGAGAAGAAGGATATCAACTTTTGTGAAGAGAGTATAGGGTTTAGGTGAATGTTTGGAGATGGATCTTGGGGTAATTGTGGTGTCACGACCCGAAGTATGGAATGTGACCAGCACTTAGATTACGAAGCGTCTAGAGGCGCCACGTGACCTAAGTAAGCCGAAGCCCAGAAATCTAAACCATAAAAGAAGAAAAAGAAGAAAAGAAAAGAAAACAAGTATAAAAACATCAGCAAATTTTACCAAAAATTTCGGCAGAGTCTCCTCTGTAAAAACTGGCCCCCAAACGGGTACAACAAGTATAATATGAATAAACAATAAAAAGTATCCCCAAACGGGTGCAAGCTCAATGCCAACAGGCGGAAACAACCTCAACAAACACAATAATATACAACGCCAAAGGGCGAGTCTCAAAACTCAAAAGAAAACAAAACCACCAGATCAGAATAATACATGCGCGACTCTAAGGTCGAAATAACAGACTGGTCCAATAAACTTATCAAGTAATACAAATATGGTTGATGGAGCTTACTAGATACAAATGAGGGAATAAAAGTACAATGGTGGTTCGGATACAAGTGAACCAACCTACCGTGCAAGTCACCCTGAAAGAATAAATGTGCCAGCAAGCTGCCAGGGAAACCTGTACACCGAACCTGTAATAAAATTTGGCACAACGGGGGTGAGTTGCCAACTCGTGAGTAGAAGACATCTACGAAAAGAAATCGAATGCACGACGCTATCCTAGGTCATAATAATAATACACTACTAAGTCTCAAACCTCAAGTAATAGCAGGGTAACAATACGTGTAAGTGCAGATACTCCGTGCTCGTGTCAGTGCCTCATATAGTACCATGTCATATGAATGAAATGCATGCACCATGAATGTAAAGTAACAAATCCTGAAATCCATATATATATATGTATAAGAAATCTTTAGCTGTTATCATAGTAGAGTTTATAAGAATCTGAAATCTCAACAATGAAATCCATGGAAATCCGTGTCAAGCATCGACATAACACAGGTAATCTCAAGTCTCAATATCTCGGGCTCCGTCAATCCGGATCGGCCCATATCATCAAGTCTCACGACAACGGTCGGTATCCTCCGGATATCCGCCGCGCCAGACATCACCGGTAGGTAGTCTTCCCCTGCCAGGCTCATCGTCTACAACTCGATCTTCTTGCCCCGGGGTACCATACCGGGCCCACCATGTACCCGATACGGTTCATCCACTCCTCGAATCGGGTCTCAAAATCCAACAGAAAACATGAAATACTCATGGTGGACGACTCATACATCACGAGAAAACCGCATCTTATTTAAAAAAAAAAAGAAGAGGAGAGAGAGAGAAGTTTTTATATATTTTTGCGGTTTTTCCCCAAAAATCCAGAAATCTCATAGAAATCCAAATCTCAAAATCATGAGTAAGTATATGATAAGTGTCAGCATATGCCCATACTACTGTGCGATAACGTGAAATATGAATGCATGAATGTCTAAGTAATAAATATCATGTATTATACTAATGTCAGAGAATAATCACAATATTATATCTGTCTAGTTGCTAACTGATTCTATCCATGAAAGACAATATGATCTAAAGTGTACGTGACATAGCAATTACCGATGATGATGTGTGTGAGCCGGCAAATAAGTGTGCGTGGAATATGCGCATCATCGGTAATAGTGCTGGTGTCCTAACAGGTAAAGTCGATACAGATTATAGCAACATATAAAGGAACATGCACCATGATGATTACAGTACGAATGTAAATACAGGTGTGCATTATCCACTCCTCTGCGAGATACGAGTACAACTACCACTATGTGAGTCGAACCTAAACCAGTGTCCATCTAATATCCTAAGGAACTAACCTAAGAAACTAGTCAATAAGAAACAAGCATCTACCTAAGGTCTGAACCAATATCTCTAATAGTCGGCGATCCCGCCTCTATAGCGTCGCGTACGTAGTACGGCTTCCTCGAATCAAGAGTGCGGATCAATCATCATATCTAAGCCTCGTACGGTAAAATCCATCGTACGGTATCCCTATATCGGGGTACGGGTCAAGTATCTCCTAGGTGTCTCATTATTCATAATGTGTCATCATCAACACATCTCATGATCAAGGTTCTAAACTGTGATCGCATACATCAATCATATATCATTGCCATCATGATAAGCATCATTAGTTTATCCTCAGAAATATCATGTCATATATATCATATTGTGATTAAGTCATACTTATATGATATCGGCATCAGGTCACACCAATATAATGTCGTAATCAAGTTATACATATATCATATCGTGATCAGTCACAAGTTACAGTCCAGGTACTCTTCTAGCGTCCCATGTACATCAATATCACCACCACTCTTTATGATTTATATATATTCATGTTCATTATCTCATTCTCTAATGATCCGCTAACACTTTAATACGACTGTATAGCCAAGAATTACGGCATCAAGCCCCGCTACATTGTTTCATCATATCTCGGATATCATATCACATCAATGAATCACATATACGTGTTGTATATATATGTATATACCTATACCTCGTTCTATATATATACATATACACGTATACCCCATGTCGAGTTTCAGTGTGTGTGCGTGGGTGTGTTTCCATTTGAAACCTACGAATCTCTTCCAAGGTACTCATTCTCGGATATGGTTTTCCTAAATCAGTCTAGTCCAGCCTAGGGTCAATACTAGGGTCCTACTAGGGTCACATCTGATTTCCTAATGTCAATAAGTACCATTCCTATTCTACGTTGCGGGGGTGCTAAACGCCATCCACCCGACTTCCCCCCGTAGATATACATCTACTCACCTGGTCCATGTCTGTCAAAGACGGTGTCGCTATCCTCCTCTTCATCGCCCGCAGTCCACATGAGGGGTACCTAAACGCAAGCATATAAATAGCATCGTAAACCGAATCACATACAAAAGTCAAACGATACAAGGAACAAGCACAGGTTAAAACCTATGTCCCGTCCACGCAAAAGAACCAAATACCGCTCGATATCGGCGTACAAACTCCGATAGATCGAGATAACATCATCAAACAACTTGTAGTTTTAAAACACATTACTTATATTGTAAAACATGATCAAATTCATCGAAACACTAAAATCGATCAAATCGTCCGTTTTCGAAAAACCCGAAAATGCCAATTTACCGTTTTTCATCGAAACTTGACATTTAAATTAAACCAATGGTCATAAAAATCATTAAATAGCATTACTAGACTATACAAACCATTACTATATTTTTATTACACAATTTTTCATTTATTTGAAATTTCTAGTTTGCAACTTTTAACAATTTTAACATTTTTCAAGCAAAATACCACAATTCCATCACAAAACATAATTTTGCATGAATTAATCTATTAAACCACAATTCATGATGATAATGATTTAATGAAACCATAAATTATATTTTTAATCTCCTTTATTTTGGAATTTTCAAAATCTAGTTTACAAAATAATAGCATTTTATTAGTATTTTCCAATTCTCAAAGTAATCTAGTGATCAAACTAAGTTTTTCTTTCCATTTACATGCTAATACTCTCACTAAAACTACAATCTAATGATAACAAATTTAATTGGAATTTTATATTACCCACAAACACATTTTAGAAAAATCTAGTTAGCTAATTTCCTTATTTAAAACAATTTTAAATGAAAATTTTACAATTTAACAACCATGCAATATTTTCCAATTCTAAAAGTGTTAAACTAACTATTATAACCCTAATTAATTATTAAAAACCCTAACTTGAATTTACAACCCTAACTTGCATTTTTTAAAAAAAACCTAGAATTAATTCATTAAATCTAATTAAGCTTAAATGATTATCTAATAACAATAAATCAAAAGAAAGAAAATTATACCTCCAAAATGTGAAATCCAAACAAGAAATGAGCCTCCAAAATACATGCTTTCCCACTCCAAAATCCATATAAAAAAGGGTAGAGAATAAAGGGTATGAAGAGATTAGGATTTTGTGTATTTTTTGTTGAATTTTTGATGTAATTTGATGGATTTTTGTGCAAAAATGAGGTGGGAAATAGGGGGGCAGCCATGGGAGGGTTGTGGCCGGCCTTGAGGGAGTGAGGGAGAGAAAGAAATGATTAAGGAAAAGTGTAGAAGTTTCAAGAGGAGAAATTTCACTTAAAGGTCTTTTCATGGTTTATTTAATTATTTATTTATTTGTTTACTATAGCAACTCAAGAAAGCTCTAGATAATAGGAAAAATTTGCAAATAATTTTTGCATGATACATACTAAATTATAACATGCCATGGTTCATTTTTACAAATTAAAACCATTTAAATTTATAATTTACACTAATTTAGTGTAAAAATAAAGCTTATGTTAATATTTAAAATAATTAATTTAGGAATTTTTTTTAATTAAACTAAAAATTTATAAGTGGCTAAATAAATACTATTTACTAGTAATTACATAATTAAATATGTATTTTTGAATTTATAATGAAAAACAATTGCGGTTTGATTTTACGAAAAATACATTTTGCTTTACCGAAAATCATAAAATTCACTTAAACAATTTTATTCATTTAATTATTTATTTAATTATTTTTAAAACGTTACAATCTTCCCCTTTTAAGAAATTCGGTCCCCGAATTTAAATTAAAACTCCCCCTCCAAATACTAAAACATTTAGCAAAACACTCAAATCGTCGGGGCTCCGAAATCATCAACACATGACAAAAATCAACTCCATCAAGCATAACGCAATCATCGGAGTTATGGAGAGAATAAAATATCATAACCCAATATGAAAACCATTATAATATACATCAATCTATAACTTATATATAGTGTGCATCATAGTGAAAACGTACAAATATCCGGATAAGGAAATATGCAAACCCCTTTTTGAAAATTGCCGTGTGATGCACGTGTCACGGCATAAGTAGCGGACGTTTATTAAAAAAATAACTATATATATATATATATATCTTTTATTTAACATACACGTCCCACCTGGTTACTAAATCAAATAATAATGATTATGAAAATATACTGCTCAAACTGAAATCAATCCCAATCGCATCAATAAAATATCATGTGCGTCCGGTACGCACTGAAATCGAAACCAAATACAGATACCACGAATACACACAACAACAAAACTAATTGCAACAGGTGTGCACCAAAAACATCTGTCAAGTGCAACGGGCGTGCACGACTCAATATCAGGTGCATCTAATCTGCACAAAACCCCGATTTAGTGCATCTGGTGTGCAAAAAATCGCATCAAGTACGCCAAGTATGCGCAAGAATCCTAATCAGGTGCACATGGTGCACGAAAACATACATTGAATATCAAAATCGAAATCACAGCACAAAAATGCATGAAAACTAGGTCGAAACATATGTCAAAATCACGTGTAACCCCTATGCACGAAATCAAATCAAAAATCTCAAAAAAATATATAAAACCAAATCAAGTGTACTGGTTGTGTACTAAACAACATCAATACAATTGATACATGAAACACAAATAGAATGTAATGAAGGTACACACATGAAATACCAATCGTAGAACAAAGTCCTCAAAATACCAAAATCCAATCAACGAAAATATGAAATTCAAATCACTAAATCACAATCGTAAACACTATCGTCAATTGCTTCGAACTCGTCTCTTTGTAGCTGTGCTGACTGCGCTACCAACGGCAATACTCAAGTCAAGAGCCTCCCACATAGTCGATCCCTTCACTTGATGTCCGGACTACATTAAACTTTTCGATCGATCCATCAAAATCCCATAATTCCCCGAGAGCTCAACACTCAAGTACAGTTTAAAAATATCCGGTACATACCCCAGCATCGATGATCCAGCTGTAGAAGGGCAAACCCAAGCCTCACTAATGGTACAGCGGAACTGCCGTAAACCCTAAGGTTCAAGGGCATTCTCGTGGTCATTATGTCGAGTTAGGGTTTCATTATTCTAGAGGGTCCATCGAAATACCTGCATGTTCTTCCGAATACCTTAAACTTGGGAAAATGGTTTTCTGATAATCGTTCGAACACTTTAACTTCATCCGGACGGCATGTGAATACCCTTCATCCGCACGCTAAACAATGCTTCAATCCTCAATAATAACCAATACTCTAATGGTTATCGCATTCGAGCCGCAGCTCCCTCCGCCCGTGTGCCCGTGGTAACAGAAACCACCATCCGATATTGACGAAGATAGATCAAAGGAACGAATGAAATACGGTGCAAACAAATGTACATCCTAAGGCTCCTTAAGCAGAGTAGCGTATCGTAAGTATGCCGCGGACCATACCCACGGTACGTTACTCTACCTAAATCGCCTACTCCATCAACCAAGGGTCACCTAGACTTATACAAGGTTAAACCTAGCGCTCTGATACCAACTTTGTCACGACCCGAAAGTACGGAACGTGACCGGCACTTAGATTACGAAGTGTCTAGAGGCGCCACGTGACCTAAGTAAGCCGAAGCCCAGAAATCTAAACCATAAAAGAAGAAAAAGAAGAAAAGAAAAGAAAACAAGTATAAAAACATCAGCAAATTTTACCAAAAATTTCGGCAGAGTCTCCTCTGTAAAAACTGGCCCCCAAACGGGTACAACAAGTATAATATGAATAAACAATAAAAAGCATCTCCAAACGGGTGCTAGCTCAACGCCAACAGGCGGAAACAACCACAACAAACACAACAATATACAAAGCCAAAGGGCGAGGCTCAAAACTCAAAAGAAAACAAAACCACCAAATCAGAATAATACATGCGCGACTCTAAGGTCGAAATAACAAACTGGTCCAATAAACTTATCAAGTAATACAAATATGGTTGATGGAGCTTACTAGATACAAATGAGTGAATAAAAGTACAATGGTGGTTCGGATACAAGTGAACCAACCTACCGTGCAAGTCACCCTGAAAGAATAAATATGCCAGCAAGCTGCCAGGGAAACCTGTACACTGAACCTGTAATAAAATTTGGCACAACGGGGGTGAGTTGCCAACTCGTGAGTAGAAGACATCTACGAAAAGAAATCGAATGCACGACGCTATCCTAGGTCATAATAATAATACACTACTAAGTCTCAAACCTCAAGTAATACCAGGGTAACAATACGTGTAAGTGCAGATACTCCGTGCTCGTGTCAGTGCCTCATATAGTACCATGTCATTAGAATGAAATGCATGCACCATGAATGTAAAGTAACAAATCCTGAAATCCATATATATATGTATAAGAAATCTTTAGCTGTTATCATAGTAGAATGTGTATAAGAATCTGAAATCTCAACAATGAAATCCATGGAAATCCGTGTCAAGCATCGACACAACACAGGTAATCTCAAAACTCAATATCTCGGGCTCCATCCATCCGGATCGGCCCATATCATCAAGTCTCACGACAACGGTCGGTATCCTCCGGATATCCGCCGCGCCAGACATCACCGGTAGGTAGTCTTCCCCTGCCAGGCTCATCGTCTACAACTCGATCTTCTTGCCCCGGGGTACCATACCGGGCCCACCATGTACCCGAGACGGTTCATCCACTCCTCGAATCGGGTCTCGAAATCCAACAGAAAACATGAAATACTCATGATGGACGACTCATACATCACGAGAAAACCGCATCTTATTTAAAAAAAATAGAAGAGGAGAGAGAGAGAAGTTTTTATATATTTTTGCGGTTTTCCCTAAAAATCCAGAAATCTCATAGAAATCCAAATCTCAAAATCATGAGTAAGTATATGATAAGTGTCAGCATATGCCCATACTACTGTGCGATAACGTGAAATATGAATGCATGAATGTCTAAGTAATAAATATCATGTCTTATACTAATGTCAGAGAATAATCACAATATTATATCTTTCTAGTTGCTAACTGATTCTATCCATGAAAGACAATATGATCTAAAGTGTACGTGACATAGCAATTACCGATGATGATGTGTGTGAGCCGGCAAATAAGTGTGCGTGGAATATGCGCATCATCGGTAATAGTGCTGGTGTCCTAACAGGTAAAGTTGATACAGATTATAGCAACATATAAAGGAACATGCACCATGATGATTACAGTACGAATGTAAATACATGTGTGCATTATCCACTCCTCTGCGAGATACGAGTACAACTACCACTATGTTAGTCGAACCTAAACCAGTGTCCATCTAATATCCTAAGGAACTAACCTAAGAAACTAGTCAATAAGAAACAAGTATCTACCTAAGGTCTGAACCAATATCTCTAATAGTCGGCGATCCCACCGCTATAGCGTCGCGTACGTAGTACGGCTTCCTCGAATCAAGAGTGCGGATCAATCATCATATCTAAGCCTCGTACGGTAAAATCCATCGTACGGTATCCCTATATCAGGGTACGGGTCAAGTATCTCCTAGGTGTCTCATTATTCGTAATGTGTCATCATCAACACATCTCATGATCATGGTTCTAAACTGTGATCGCAAACATCAATCATATATCATTGCCATCATGATAAGCATTATTAGTTTATCCTCAGAAATATCATGTCATATGTATCATATTGTGATTAAGTCATACTTATATGATATCGGCATCAGGTCACACCAATATAATGTCGTAATCAAGTTATACATATATCATATCGTGATCAGTCACAAGTTACAGTCCGGGTACTATTCGAGCGTCCCATGTACATCAATATCACCACCACTCTTTATGATTTATATATATTCATGTTCATTATCTCATTCTCTAATGATCCGCTAACACTTTAATACGACTGTATAGCCAAGAATTACGGCATCAAGCCCCGCTACATTGTTTCATCATATCTCGGATATCATATCACATCAATGAATCACATATACGTGTTGTATATATATGTATATACCTATACCTCGTTCTATATATATACATATACACGTATACCCCATGTCGAGTTTCAGTGTGTGTGCGTGGGTGTGTTTCCATCTGAAACCTACGAACCTCTTCCAAGGTACTCATTCTCGGATATGGTTTTCCTAAATCAGTCTAGTCCAGCCTAGGGTCAATACTAGGGTCCTACTAGGGTCACATCTGATTTCCTAATGTCAATAAGTACCATTCCTATTCTACGTTGCGGGGGTGCTAAACGCCATCCACCCGACTTCCCCCCGTAGATATACATCTACTCACCTGGTCCATGTCTGCCGAAGACGGTATCGCCATCCTCCTCTTCATCGCCCGCAGTCCATATGAGGGGTTCCTAAACGCAAGCATATAAATAGCATCGTAAACCGAATCACATACAAAAGTCAAACGATACAAGGAACAAGCACAGGTTAAAACCTATGTCCCGTCCACGCAAAAGAACCAAATACCGCTCAATATCGGCGTACAAACTCCGATGGATCGAGATAACATCATCAAACAACCTGTAGTTTTAAAACACATTACTTATATTGTAAAACATGATCAAATTCATCGAAACACTAAAATCGATCAAATCGTCCGTTTTCGAAAATCCCGAAAATGCCAATTTACCGTTTTTCATCGAAACTCGACATTTAAAAGAAACCAATGGTCATAAAACTCATTAAATAGCATTACTATACTATACAAACCATTACTATATTTTTATTACACAATTTTGCATTTATTTGAAATTTCTAGTTTGCAACTTTTAACAATTTTAACATTTTTCAAGCAAAATACCACAATTCCATCACAAAACATAATTTTGCATGAATTAATGTATTAAACCACAATTCATGATGATAATGATTTAATGAAACCATAAATTATATTTTTAATCTCCTTTATTTAGGAATTTTCAAAATCTAGTTTACAAAATAATAGCATTTTATTAGTATTTTCCAATTCTCAAAGTAATCTAGTGATCAAACTAAGTTTTTCTTTCCATTTACATGCTAATACTCTCACTAAAACTACAATCTAATGATAGCAAATTTAATTGGAATTTTATATTACCCACAAACACATTTTAGAAAAATCTAGTTAGCTAATTTCCTTATTTAAAACAATTTTAAATGAAAATTTTACAATTTAACAACCATGCAATATTTTCCAATTCTAAAAGTGTTAAACTAACTATTATAACCCTAATTAATTATTAAAAACCCTAACTTGAATTTACAACCCTAACTTGCATTTTTAAAAAAAACATAGAATTAATTCATTAAATCTAATTAAGCTTAAATGATCATCTAATAACAATAAATCAAAAGAAAGAAAATTATACCTCCAAAATGTGAAATCCAAACAAGAAATGAGCCTCCAAAATACATGCTTTCCCACTCCAAAATCCATATAAAAAAGGGTAGAGAATAAAGGGTATGAAGAGATTAGGATTTTGTGTATTTTTTGTTGAATTTTTGATGTAATTTGATGGATTTTTGTGCAAAAATGAGGTGGGAAATGGGGGGGCAGCCATGGGAGGGTTGTGGCCGGCCTTGAGGGAGTGAGGGAGAGAAAGAAATGATTAAGGAAAAGTGTAGAAGTTTCAAGTGGAGAAATGTCACTTAAAGTTCTTTTCATGGTTTATTTAATTATTTATTTATTTGTTTACTATAGCAACTCAAGAAAGCTTTAGAAAATAGGAAAAATTTGCAAATAATTTTTGCATGATACATACTAAATTCTAACATGACATGGTTCATTTTTACAAATTAAAACCATTTAAATTTGTAATTTACACTAATTTAGTGTAAAAATAAAGCTTATGTTAATATTTAAAATAATTAATTTAGGAATATTTTTTTAATTAAACTAAAAATTTATAAGTGGCTAAATAAACACTATTTACTAGTAATTACATAATTAAATAGGTATTTTTGAATTTATAATGAAAAACAATTGCGGTTTGATTTTACGAAAAATACATTTTGGTTTACCGAAAATCATAAAACTAACTTAAACAATTTTATTCATTTAATTATTTATTTAATTATTTTTAAAACGTTACATGTGGAGGGAAGTGAGTTGAGGAAGTTGAAGAAGGGAGAAAAATGGGGAGGAAAAGAAATGAGGAAGCCCCTCTGTCACGACCCGAAATATCACGTGACTGGCCCTTGAATCATATGAAGTCTATAGGAGCTCACCTAATTCAAATAAGCCAAAAACCCAGAAATCTAAAACCATTTTAAATAAAAAATTAAGGAAAACAAGTTTTAAAGAAGTGAAGAAAACATGTTTAAAGAAAACAAGGTTTTTAAATAAGTAAGCGGAATATGCATTTTTAAAACCCCAAGTCTTTTCTAAAAATTTCGGCAGAGTTTCCTTTGTAAAAACTGGCCCCAAACGGGGTACAACATGAATAATATATGCACAATGATAAAAGGCATCCCCAAGCGGGAGCTAGCTCTTCGTCAATCGACGGTCACAACCACGCAAGCAATATAATATACAACGCCGAAGGGCGAGGATCAAAACTCAAAAGGAAACTCAAAATCATCAAGAAAAACATAATACTACAACGCGCGACTCTAAGGTCGAAATAACACACAACTTGTTTTCTAGGTCTGAAATAAAAATACAAGTCTGGTTGATGGAGTTTCTAGATACAACTGAAATAAATAGAGTACAATGGGGGTCACGATACAAGTGAACCCACCTACCAAAGCAATCACCCAGAATGGAAGCAGTACCAGAAAGCCGTAATGAAACCTGTACGGCAAAAGCTGCAAGAACTGTGGAACAACGGGGGTGAGTTGCCAACTCGTGAGTAAAAAACATCACAGAGCAGAAATCGTATATATGACTCAATCCTAGGTCAAACGATCAGTAATATATATATCCTCAATATGAAAAAGTTTGAAGCATGATAAGGTGGCAAGGGTAAGCATCTATACCAAGTGTAATACCAAGTGCTTGTGTCAGTGCCTCAGGTAGAAACATATCATAACATGAGGTGTGATCAATGTAATTACCATGAAATCAACGTCAACTATATCATGAAGTCTATAAGTATATGGATATCATCCAATTAAGTAATCAATGCCTGTATGCATGTGGATCTCGTCCACGTGTCAACCAATGACATAACAACATCATGCATGTAAAAGTCATAACAGCATATGCATGAAAGTACGAGGATATAAATCAACGTGTGTCCCTCGCGACACATCAAAATCATGGAACCTGAGTGTCCAACATCGACACTCGAAAACATCATGAAACCTGTACCCAGCATCGGCACGTAAATCCTCATATATCTCAGGCGCCGCACACCCTGGTCGGCCCTCATATCCATCTCATGACTCCGGTCGGTATCCTCCGGATAACCGAAGGGTCCCAAATACTATCACCGGTAGGTAGTGCTACCCTGCCAGGCTCACCGTCCAACATATACGAGTCTTCTTGCCTCGGGGTACCTCACCGGGTCTACCATGTACCCATAGACGGTGCCTACCGCTCCTCGAATCGGGTTTCACATGCCACTCTCAGAACCGAGAAAACACATGGTAGACGCACTGAAATATCATATCAAGGGTAACCGGGTTTTTAAAACAATACATACTCTCTTTTGAAATAACCACGGTTCCCAAATCCAGAAATCTCATGAAAACAACATATCTTAATGCGTATAATCATAAAGCATGATGTATGCGACATATAACAGAAATGTAAGCATATCCGTATATCACGCAACATGGAACAGTAATATGCACATATCGAGGAAAAAGCACTCCTTTAAAATGAATCCTGTTTAAAAATATATCTTGCGGTTCCCAAATCTCCAAAATCAAGCCAAAATCATCTGTGTATGTGCAAATATGTATGTATGCAAGTATGAGTGTACAATATGTATGTACGCAAGTATGTCATGCAAGGAGTCATATCCTGATGCAACAGTCCTACTATGTGGTGACATGGTAATTATCGATGATGAAGTGTGTGAGCCGGCAAGCAGGTGTACATGGAACATACGCATCATCGATAATGGTGCTGGTGTCCTGACAGCATGGGTTTAATATAACAATAAACACATTTAAGCATGCAATACGATGCGAATAGCAAGAATATGCGAAAAATGAATAATAAACACAACAGTGGAGAATCTACATCAATATATATATGTCATACAGTTTTGCCATTTGAAATAGCACGAATCGTGGTGTTTAGAAAAATAAGGGCTACGGTGTTTTAAGAAAAGATGCGCCTTTTGAAAATATCCGTATAATCCCTTGGCCTGTCTTTAAAATACTCACGATTCATTAGTTTTGAAATAGGTATGACTCGAGTCTTGTCTAACATCTATACGTAAACTACAGGCTAATCGAAAAGGGTAGGGAAACCACCTAATTCTGAGTCGATACATATAAATATAATAGTCGGTGATCCCGCCTCAATAGTATCATATACGATACAATATACAATATGACATCCTCGAGTCAAGAGCGCGGATCTTTCATCAATATATAGCCCGTACGGCATCCCAAATCTGGGTTCGGGTCAAATATCACATTCATCTCATCAATTATCCGGTATCCTTATCATCATATCTCATAATCTGGAGTACTGATCTAAGTCTAGTACAACCGATACCATCTATATATATATGTGCGTGTATGAAAACACACGTCCAAAGGCCCGCTAAAATCTCATGTCGTATCTCATAATACGAACCACATCATAGCACCGATCTCATGGCACCATGCCCAATCTCATCGACTCATCTCCAAATATCATATACAATCCCCATCATCTATGTATAAGTATACGTATATATATACCTAGTCCCATACCTGTGTGTGTGTGTGTATATACGTATCCCCATGTACGCACAAGTATAATAAAGTAAGCATGTGTGTGCGTGTGGGTGTAAACCTCATTCTAGGGTTCGCGACTAAGAAGCTAAACTAAGTTATTTCTAACTACCCTAAACTAAACCATGAACACAAATCATATCATGATAATCATCCATGTAAAATAAACACATATATAACCATATATATATATATATATATATATATATATATAAGCTATACTACGAACTGCGGGGGTGCTATACGCCATCCACCCGACTTCCCCCGTAGATATAATCTACTCACTTGATCTTCGTTTGCCGATGCCGACGTCGCCACGCCTTGCTTGCCGTCTCGAAGTCTTCGCGAGGGTACGTACACATCATAACGTATCGTATCGCATTAAAAACCAGATCAAAACCAAAACGACACGCGGAACTCACATAGGTCAAAACATATGGTTTGCCCTAGCAACCTAACCAAATAACACCCGATAGAGACGTACAAACGTCAAGTGATCGATGTTAAACATGAAAACACAAATCCAGAATTAAAATACGCAAAACCATAACTCGAATCAAAACAGAAAATCAAGTATTTAGTCCCATTTTTTGTATAGGGTGAAAACAATGTGAGCAAAGAACACTTGGGTGATATATAGGGTGTATTTGACCAACAGAAGAAACCTGGACCCACCCCCTCACCAAGAGGCCGAGCCCCTCCCCCTAAATTCCGAGATCGCTGCCCTGCATGCTCCAGTGGGGTTCGTCTTGCTACAGGGGGTTCCTAAGGTCAATTCTAGTCCACTGGGTTTGTTTGCTCATATCGTAATCAACCCAGGTAATCCCAGATTTCTCTGCACACACCAATACCTGACAAACCGACATATTAAGTTTCTGTAAATCCATATTTTGGGTTTCAGTTGGGTTGGTCTAGGTTTCTATCAATAGGGAGGGGTTTAAGGTCACCACAAGAGTTCATTTACACAATCTCTATTCAAAACACACCATAAACCCTAACTAGACTTTTCAAAGTTCACCCAAACACTACTTAAACGATTTTAAACTTGAATAGAAGCTTAAGCAAAAGAAATACTACACTAATTGTGAAGGGATTTAGCTCATTTGGCACTCATGAATCCCCTACAGCACCAAAATGCAAACTTTCTTGGTCCAAAGTGTAGACCTTTTTTGTGAAGTGGGGATGGAGTTTTGGAGTGTTTTTGATGATGAAGTGGGGGTTTTGAAGAGGAGGGAGGAGAGGTGCTGCCATGGAGAGAGGAGAAGAGAGAAGGATGAAGAAAATAGAATGAAGGAAGAAGTGCCCATGTTCAACTTGACCCATCACCTCTCTCTCCCTCTCTCATGTCCATCCCTCTCACTATTCTATTCTTTATCTTTTCTTTTCTTTTCTTTTATTTTCTTCTCTTTGCAATAGTAAACCCAAAACAATAACCATACACCCAAAAATCATGTAGGAAAAATGTAACAAGTGTTATAATGACATGTGCATGTCATGTGCACAAAACACGCTTAAAGCCCGATTAGCGATTTTTAATCGCGATTAGCAAAAAAATAGTGCATAATAAATCGTACAATTTCATAATTTGCATAAATCACATAAAGCACCCTCTTTTTAGTAATTTCCATAATTTTCCAATTTTTTCCCAATTTATCGGTATTTAATTATACCGTCTTATTAAAATATTCAATATCTTATTATTTAATTACAAAAATTCCAAAAAATAATATTTTAATTTTTTTGATATGTTACACCCACTCTTTCTCCTCACTTATCCTAACATTCTCTCTCAATATTTACCCTTATACCCTTTCTCTTTTTAACCCTATTCTTTTTATTTAAAACCAAACCATATAGTATCCCAAAACAACACAAGAACAACATGTAACCAGGATGCGACATGCCATGGTGCCCTAGCCATGAAAAACTGTAAAAACACGGATTTGGCCTAATCGCGATTAGCAATGCACTAATCGGGTTTTCATTTAAACTGCATATAGTAAATCTTAAAATTGCCAAATCCTTTAAATATATATTTAAATGAATAAATAATTTTAATATCCAATTATTGGTATATATTTATATCCTTTTTCGAAAACCCCAATTTCGCAAATCGGGCAGTTTTCGGGAAAAATATTATTTTAATATTAAATTCCAAAAAATAATATATTATATTCTCAGAAATGTTACAATCTTCCCCCCATAAAGAAATTCGGTCCCCGAATTTAACTTTAAACCCCCAAAATCGAAAACATTTCAATAAAAAGTCCAAGTCGTCGGGGCTCCGAAATCATCAATACATAAAACGCATCATAGCACAATGCATGCGCATGAACAATGAGCAGCTAACTCCAAATCAAAACTCCGTCAAGCATCCCGCAATCATCGGAGTCATGGAGAAGACACTAATGTCAGATCCATTGCGAAAACCAATATGATGTACATCAAAACTATACATGTAAACATCTGAAGGAAATGTATGCCAAACCTTTCATGTTGCTGTGCGATGTGCGTATTGCAGCACCGTGGCGGACGTCTATTGTAAGAAAATAACTACATGTATACTTATCCTTTGTTTAATATGTACGTCCCGCTGTTTTTGAAAATAATTTAGAAGGGTTTCCTTTATAAAATGTTTCGTGTAATCTCAGACACGTAGGTAAATACTGAGACTATAGCTCCCTTTTTGGAAATCCATTCGATAGGTATAAATGCATGCAAAATATATCCAGGTACTGTCCTCTGACTAGTCCTGCTCAGTACGAAAACAAATAGCAAATATCATAAAAACATACTGCTCCATAAGAAATCAATCCCAAAATGTGCATATGAATGCCGCGTGCGTCTGGTGCGCACGGAAATCAAAATCAATGAATGTGCCATACATGTGCACAGGAACAACATCTAAGTGCAACGGGTGTACACGAAACACCTATCAGAGGCAATGGTGTGCCTGACAGCAATATCAGGTGCATCTGATATGCACAAAGAATTCCGATTTAGTGCATCTGGTGTGCACCAAAATCGCATCTCATATCATGCGTCCAACATGCGGGAAAATCCAAATCAGGTGCATCCATCATGCAAGAATAAAATCTAAATCATGTGCATCTAACATGTACGAAATCAAGAAATCCAATATCAAGCGCCGAACATGCGCAAAAGTCCAATCCAAGCGCGTCAAATATGCGCAAGAATCCAATCAGGTGCACAAGGTGCACAAAACAAATATCGACCATCACAATCGAAATCGACGGTA
Organism: Agapanthus africanus; assembly: GCA_030015575.1. Taxonomy (NCBI): domain Eukaryota; kingdom Viridiplantae; phylum Streptophyta; class Magnoliopsida; order Asparagales; family Amaryllidaceae; genus Agapanthus; species Agapanthus africanus. The sequence goes on from JASDDO010000031.1 coordinate 332,393,149, forward strand.
TACAAAACATTTCAATCCAAATCCAAATTAGGTATACCGTGGTATATAATCTCACAACCATGTGCATCAGCGTGCACAAAAGCAAATCAAAATACTAAAAGTGCATGAAAACTATGCCGAAAGCATAAATCAAATCATATGCATGCCCTAAGCATAAAATCACAATCAACATCTCAAATGACATCAAAACTAAGTCAGGTGAAACTGTGGTGCACAAAATACGTATCAATGCACTGCAAGCATATGTGAACTATACCGAGTGCAAAAACCAAATCGAATGCGTACCATATGCACAAATCAACCCAACTGTATGAAATCCATGAAATCATAAAAATGTGCAGCCAAGGCACAAAACGATATTAAGTGCAATAACTGTGCACAAATCATAAATCAACACAGCGGTATATAAAGCATATCTCAAGCGCAATATTATGCACAAAATGTATATATCCAGTGGGTGCAGCCATAGTGCACGAAAACGATATCATGAAACTCAATCATCAAAAATCAAATCTAAGGGATATAAGCGTAATACTCCGATCAAAAACGCAAATCGCAATAAATGACATCGAAGTACGCCTCCTACAATGTCGAAAAATGAATCGGTGAGCTTAAAAGTGGCAGAACAAGAATATCCACTTGCCTCCTGCTCACGGTCTGGCGTCCTCAGTCTCTGGGTCCTTATCTTCTCTGTGGATTTACCAATCTCGCAATCCATCGGCTCATCGTCCCAGTCAGGTGTGCTAACGGTGACGATTCCGTTCTGGCACTTCTCTGGTCATCTCTCGGTCGATCATCACGACCACTCGTAAGGCAGCACGTCACTGGCGTCGGCCTCTGACACTCTGAATACACGTGACATATCTGATCCTGGGTGAAAATCTAATTGCAGTAGTGTCCTCGAACGAACCTGCTCAGGGTCTCTTCCGATCTTGCCTATGCCGAACAATATAGAGGCTGGTACTCTTACATAATCTTTTCTCGCTTTCTGGGCATCTGCGTTCTCAGCACAACATTTCCTCAGGAACTGGTCGCATCTCAACGCCTCTGTAGACATATCAGATCTCTTATCTTGACGAGGAGTAACAACAGCTCGTCAGTGTCTCGCACGAACCTCTGGTTCCGCTCGTCTTTATCTTCGTCCATCTTGACGTCATGACTTGCTATCTGCGTACTGCAAATGTTCTCGGCTACAGCCAATCCGAAGTCTCTCACACGGACTCGAAATCACAACTCGGTATCTTCATCACTCCGTGGAAGATATCTGGCCGAACACGTCCTCGGGAACTCGTCCCAACCCTCGAAGGTATACTCAATACTCGTCCATCCTAGATCAGCTCACAACGCATCTGGGTGAGGTCCTCTATCCGAAGCTGGTCAGGTTGCTGATCTCTTATCACATGATATCCGGACGACGTTAAACCTTTCGATCAAGCCATCAAAGTCCCAAAATTCCAGAAAGCTCAACACCTGAGCACAGTTTAAAATATCTGGTACATACCACAGTACCTCTGGACCAGCCGTAGAAGGGAAAACCGAAGCTTCACTGATGGCATCGTTAAACTGCCGCAAACCCTAAGGTTCAAAAGAGGTTCCATGGTTATCATGTCGAGTTAGGGTTTCAGTCTTCTAGAGGGTCGACAAAATCACTTGCATATTCCTCCGAACACTTTAAACTTGGAAAAATCGGTTTTCTGACATTCGTTCGAACTTTTTAACTTCGCCTAGGAAACATGCGAATACCCTTCGTCCGCATGCCAAACAATGCCTCAATCCTCCAGGAATGGCGATACATCAACAGTCATCTCTGGATCGGTCTGCTCTAGATCTGAGTAAGACTCTCCACACTGAAAATCATCAACTCAACTAGGCCTGCGTAGGCGCATCAATCTGACGAATCACCTTCGTCTCTCAACTCGGGATAGAATAACTATCATCTGTCGCATCTCTGCCTGAAAGCTCCGGCGATCTCAGCTCGTAAGCTCTGGAAGTGACATCCTATCAATCTCAGCAACAGTTGGGTCATCTATCTGCACGGTAGGCGACATCATAATCTCTGAGGTATGTTGTACATCAACAGTCCTCTCACAACTGGCAGCCTCTGTCAATGGCCCGATATCCGGTGCAGAACCAAACACTCGCCTCACCCGAGAGGTCACAACATAAATACTAACTCGAGACGTTCCCGTGTCACCAGAAACCACAATGGTCAGCCCTCGTACCAGACGAGCTCGCCCTGACCGCATCACTAGCAGCAGCTCATCTACGCCCAAACCATGGTGAAAGGAACCTCAATCGAGTATCCATGAAAACAGATCAAAGGGATGAAAGGAAACGACAGATCCAGAATGGATACATGATCATAAGGAGGAACATAATCAATGAGAGTATGATCATGGAAACGAATATAATCAAGGACTCAAATGGATGTATAATCATGGGTACGAATAGAATCATAGATCTCAAAATATGTACATCCTAAGGATTCTTAAGTGGAGTATCGTATCGTAAATATGATGCGGAACATACGTACGGTACGTCACTCTACTCAAGCTACCTAGTCCATCAATCAGGGTCAGCCTATGAAACGAAAGTTCGGGTCTAATACCCCTACCCCCCTCCGTTCAACTATAAGTTCCGTAAGGTCAAGCCTAGGTTCCGAAATACATACCCGCCCTAGACGCCACATAGTCAAACAAAGACTCGAACCAAGGTTAAACCTAGCGCTCTGATACCAACTTTGTCACGACCCAAAATATTAGCTCGTGACCAGCACTTAAATCACGCAACATCTAAAGGCTTAACGTAATTCAAGAAAACTGAAACCCAGAAATCCAAACATTTTTAAGAAAATAAAGGAGATGAAGTTTTGAAATATGGTATAATGAAATCAAGTTTTATTAATGCTTAGAAAAGGAACATAAAAATTGCAAGTGAAAATTTCTAGTTGGAAAACATGTTTCGTCTTTTAAAAATTTGGGCAGCACCTCTTTTGTATTTTTTGATCCAAAACCGTAAATATATAATAATAATAAAGGCTTCCCCAGGCGGGAGTTAGCTCTTCGCTAAACGGCGGATCACAACCACGCAAGATAGTATATATAAGTATACGACGCCGAACGGCGAAGTTCACCACAAAAGATAAATAAATAAGCAAGACATCAAAACCACAAGTAGCGGAAAACCCCTCGCTCTAAGTCTCGCAACCACAATCTCACTAAGTCTCATTACTTATACAATTTACTAATTTTGATTGATGGAGTTGACTAGATACAATATGAAATATAAATACAAGAGTGTGTACGATACAAATTCCCCAACTACCAATGCAAAACACCCAAACGAAGCTATGTGCCAGCGATGCCGCCACTGATCCGTGCGGTCAACCTGCAAGAACTGTGGGACAACGGGGGTGAGTTGCCAACTCGTGAGTAGAAAAACATCTATAAGTAGAAATCGAATAAACAACGACTCCTAGGTCAACTATATCATAAAGGTAAAACTATGATATCTAGGGTGACCGGGTCTGTATATGTGCCAACAATGTAGTCAATACCTATATGTATGTGGATATAATCCAACAATATAACCAATGTCTGTATGCATGTGGATCTCGTCCAACCATATAATCAATGTATGTATGCATGTGTATCTCGTCCAACCATATAATCAATGTATGTATGCACGCAAATATCACAAAGGAGTGTGCATGAAAGTATGAGGATAAAAATCAACGGTGTCCCTCGCGACACATCAAAATCATGGAACCTGGGTGTCCAACATCGACACCCAAAAACATCATGAAACCCGTGTCCAGCATCGACACGTAAGTCCGCATATCTCGGGCTCCGTCAGTCCGGATCGGCCCATATCATCTCTCGACTCCGGTCGGTATCCTCCGGATATCCGCCGAGCCCAAATACTATCACCGGTAGTTAGTATTCCCACTGCCGGGCTCACCGTTTGCAGTACAACAATATGTTCTCGCCCCGGGGTACTATACCGGGTCCACCATGTACCCGCAATCGGCCTCATCCAACTCCTCGAATCGGGTTTCACATGTCACTCTCAGAACCGAGAAAACACATGGTGGACGCACTGAAATATCATATCAAGAGAAACCGGGTTTTTAAATCAGTACATGTTTTCTTTTGAAATAGCCATGGTTCTTAAATCCAGAAATCTCATGAAAACAACATATCCCAATGCGTGTAATCATAAAGCATGATGTACGCGATATAACAGAAATGTAAGCATATCCGAATATTATGCAACATGGAATAGAGATATGACATATTAAGGGAAAACCGCTCTTTTAAATGGATCCAGTTTTTAAAATACAACATGCGTTTCCCAAATCTCCAAAATCGAATGCAATACTGTATAAAGGTGCATATGTGTATATACGCAAGTATGGACATACAAATGTGTATGTCCTCAAGTATGGTGTACAATATGTATGTGCGCAAGTATGGTGTACAATATGTATGTAGGCAAGTATGGTGTACAATATGTTTATGCGCAAGTATGCTGTACAATATGTATGTCATGATGCAACAACCCTACTATGTAGTGACATGGCAATTATCGATGATGAAGTGTGTGAGCCGGCAAATATGTGTACGTGTAACATACGCATCATCGATAACTGTGTAAGTGTACTAGCACAGGTATAAGTAATGCAATGCGAATAACATGAATGAATCATAAGGTAAATCGTCAGCTAAAAGCTATAAGGTATACATATCTAACATGATCGAGTCGGTGAATCAATCAATCGGCATCCAGCCTCACAACATCGCGTACAGTATAATCCATCGTATGGCAACCTCTAGTCAAGGGTATGGATCAATCATCAAGTCAAACTCATCATGCACAGAACATCATTGTACGGAGGCATTAAACCAATAGGGATCCTATCATCCTAAATGACAAATGATGGGTACGGACCTAACGTCTCGTACGGCAACCTCTCATGATTCACAACATATATAAATATGTCTATATACCTATGTCTCAGGTCACATCTATAATAATCTCATATCAGTGGACTGGCAAGGTATCAATCATCTCAATCGACTCGCATCCGTATACCATCATATCATCAAATCATCATATCACGTCTTATATTCTTTCCATCGCATTCATATCCCACATGAAGTCAATTTTACCTATACCATCTACCCTTACTATAAGCATACGCATCTAATCTAACATACACGCCCGAACCATACAATCAGTTTTTAAAAGAAGCAATCGTAGTTTGGAAAGTAAGGGCTACAGTGTTTTTAAGGAAAAGATATCATTTGAAAATCCATAACATCCCGCAAGGTATCTGTTTAAAAGATGTATATGATTCTTCAGTTTTGAAATAGGTATGGTTCGGATCACACATCTACGACGGCTATCTAGTCTCATAGTACCCTAAACGGCAATATCATCAAATATCATCCTCAAGTCCCGTCATCACAGACTAGCCGTATCATATCGCTTCTAACTATCCTTTAGTTTCAATTATGGTTCTCTAAGTACCTTTTAACTTTATCTAGTTTTCTATTAGGGGTTTCTTTAACAATTTACTATGAATCGGTTTCCATCAAAGACTTGCGGGGGTGTTATACGCCATCCAACCGACTTCCCCCATGGATATAGATCCACTCACCTTGATCCTTGCTTGTCGAAGTCGATGACGCCATACTCCGTCGCCTCGGAATACAAGCAAGGGAACCTACAATAATAAACAATCGCAATCGCTATTAACATCAAGTCTGGAAACCAAAACGGCACACGGATCGCCTATAGGTTAGAACCTATAGCCCACGTATGCAAAACCAACAATTTACCCCTAGTCGTTGATGTACAAACATTCAAAAACCCAAAACAAATCCAAATATCAAAACTCATCATTCAAAATACGGAAAACATATCCAAAAATCACACTAATGTGTTCCCAGATTTTGACTCAGGCCGAAAGGAGTTGCACAAACAAGTCTAAGTTGCTGTATATGATGTATATGAGCTACTGGACCAACCCCAACACCACATGCCACCAAGTGGCCGGCCACCTACCCCCAAAATCCTACCTACTCGGCCCCCTTTGCTCTGTTGGGCTTCATTTGGTCATGATGGTCTCCTATGGTCTAAAATGGTTCTTTGGTATTGTTTGCTAAACTCAGAAAGTCTCCGGGTTGCTCCAGATTTTCCTGCACACCCTATATCCTCACAAAACCGACATCGATCAATTCAAAAGTTTGTATTCTCTGTTCTAAACTCAGTTCCAGGTCTAGAATTTGATCCTTAGGGTCTTGTATAGCCACCAAACATCACTAATTCCCCCAAAATTCTCCAACCCTTCTTTAGGAATTTCTAACTTCACTATTTCACACTTAAACCTCTTTTAAACTAAACTAGATTATAAAGAACTAAAAACTACACTAAATGGAAGAAGATATAGCTCATGGAAGCAACTCAAGAAAAACTCTAGTTTGCCAATGTTGTTAAAATCCCAGTTTTCATGGTCCAATGTGTATAGGAGAAGAAAGTGATCAACTTTTGTGAAGGGAGTATAGGGTTTAGGTGAATGTTTGGAGATGGATCTTGGGGTAGAAGTGGAGGGAAGTGAGTTGAGGAAGATGAAGAAGGAAAAAAATGGGGAGGAAAAGAAATGAGGCAGCCCCTCTCTCTCTCCTCATTTATTCTAACCCTCTCTCTCAATATTTACCCTTATACCCTTTCACTTTTTAACCCTTTTATTTTTATTTAAAACCAAACCATATAGTATCCCAAAACAACACAAGAACAACATGTAACTAGAATGCGACATGTCATGGTGCACTAGCCATGAAAAACTGTAAAAACACGGATTTGGCCTAATCGCGATTAGCAGTGCACTAATCGGGTTTTCATTTTAACTGCATATAGTAAATCTTAAAAATGCCAAATCCTTTAAATATATATTTAAATGAATAAATCATTTTAATTTCCAATTATTTCACAATTATTGGTATATATTTATACCCTTTTTCGAAAACCCCAATTTCGCAAATCGGGCAGTTTTCGGGAAAAATATTATTTTAATATTAAATTCCAAAAAATAATATTTTATATTTTCAGAAATGTTACATCATCAGATTGATTGATTCCAGCTTGAGAAGACTTCACGCAGGTACGTTGAGAGTTTATATACCACTGTATACTTGATTTGGATTGATGTTTGTTGTATACCGTCGATTTCGATTGTGATACTCGATATTTGTTTTCGTGCACCTTGTGCACTTGAATTGGATTCTTGCGCATACTGACGCGCTTGATGCGATTTTGGTGCACACCAGATTCACTAAATCGGGATTTTTCATGCATATCAGATGCACCGGATATTGCTGTCAGGCACACTCGTTGCCCTTGACAGGTGTTTTCATGCACACCCGTTGCACTTAGATTTTATTTTTGTGCACTTATATGGCATATTCATTGGTTTCGATTTTTGTGCGCAGCTGACGCACGTGGCATTGTTATATGTACTATTGAGTACGATTTCTCTTGAGCAGTAAGTTTTTATGATATTTACTATTCGGTTTAGTAGCTGAGCAGGACTAGTCAGAGGACAGTACATGAACATGTTTTCCATGCATCGATAGTTATCGAAGGGATTTCCAAAAAGGGAGCTATAATCTCTGTATTTACCTACGTGTGCGAGATGACACAAAACATTTTACAAAGGAAACCCTTCTAAATTATTTTCAAAACGGCGGGACGTGTATGTTAAACAAAGGATATATATATATATAATTATTTTCTTACAATAAACGTCCGCTACTGTGCCGTGATACGCGCATCGCACAGCGACTTGAAAAATGTTTGGCATGCATTTCTTTCATATGTTTTGACGAGTTTACAACGATACGTACTATGTACATGTTATAGTTTTGATGTATATCATGTTGGTTTTCGTATTGGACTTTGACATTGGTGTCTTCACCATAACTCCGATGATTGTGGGATGCTGGACGGAGTTTTGATTTTGAGTTATATACTCGTTTTCATGCGCATGCATTGCGTTAAGATGTGTTTTAAGTATTGATGATTCCGGAGCGCCGACGACTTAAGTGTTTTGCTGAAATGTTTTAGTATTTGGGGAGATTAAATTTAAATTCGGGGACCGAATTTATTTAAGGAGGGAAGATTGTATCATTTCAGAAAAATAAAATATTATTTTTGGAATTTAATATGTTAATAATAAATTTTATGAATATTATAAAGATATAGAAATCAGTTTTGATAAAAGGGTATAATTATATATAACGATAGTTTGCAAAATTTATGTGAATTATGGGTTTTGAAAGTGTTTGGATTGATTTGAATATTTATGAATATTTATACAATTATTTATATACGAGTTTATTACTAAACTCGATTAATACTTCCCTAATTATGCATCGATTGTGTTTTGTGTATGGCATGCAACTTAACATGTTTCAAAAACACTTGTTACATTTCATATTTTAGAACCATGCTTTATTTCATTTAATTGGTTTATTTTGTTTTGGATATATAAAAAAAGAAAAGGAAAGGAAAAGTAAATAAAGTGGAGATATTTTGTTGAGAGTGGGACAAGGGAGTATGGGCTAGGGGAGAGAGAGAGAGATGGAGAGAGAGAGAGTTCTTTTTATATTGTAAAGCCTTCCTTCATCTCTCATCTATTTTGTTCTTCACCTCCCATTCATTCTCTACCTCCTACTTCCTCATTCTCCAACTCCTCTACTACACACAAACACCATCAAAACTTAGCCAAAACACTATACCCCCTTCATAAAAATTGATCCCAACCTCTCCACGAACACTATGGGCCAATCAAGTTATGGTTTTGAACACTTTGGACAACCCAAGAATCTTCTTCAATTGCCATATGAGGTATATCTTACATCTTTAGTTAGAAATTGAGTTTCCTTACATCCTATAGAAGTTTAGAATTCAACTAACGTAGTTTAGTGATGTCGGAAAATTTCTAGATGAAGGTTAGGAGTTTTTATGACTTGTGATGGTGTAATTGAGGTTTAGTTGTAATAACAAACCCCTGTAGTGTTAGTATTTTGGACAAAACCAGAGAGTAAACCCCAAGACATGAACTTTGAACTTCGCCGACATCGGGTTTTGTTGCAATTTTGGTGATTAAATAGAATCTGCTATGACTAGAGGACTTTGAAAAATATTTTGCAGATACAGAGAGATATGCAGACTACTAGGAAACTACCCTAGAAACCCAAGCCGAAGCCTCCAAATTCTGGCCGCCGTTTTTTTTCGATTTTTCCGCAATTGGTGGCCCAATTTTGGAATTAGGGTGTGAAACTTGGTCTGTAGCTTTCTAATTAGATAACTAGACCTACCCTGTATGCAGAAAAGTCTAATTTTACCTTAAGAAAAATTTAGAGTCGTTTTACCATATTTTTGGTGATGTATTGCGACTTTTGAAACTTGAATTTTGGATATTTGGGTTTTGGCTCGGTCGTGTGACGTTTGCACGTTAACGTCGAGGGTTATTTGGCTTTTCTAACATGCTTGGACAATAGGTTCTAACCTATGGATTTTTCGCGTATCGTATCAGTTTTCTCGTAGTTGATTCTTCTTTACGATACGACTATCTTGAAATGTAGGTACCTTCACATGGATTTTCGGGAAGAAAAAGGGCGGACAAGGCATCATTGACTTCGGCAAGCAAGGATAGTAGGTGCGTAGATATATATCTACAGGGGAAGTCGGGTGGACGGCGTATAGCACCCCCGCAGTTCGTAGTGTAGCATGAGATACGTTTATATATATATAATATGTGTATTGTGAGACGTGAAATATTAGCATGATAGGTTTTAAGAAATCATGGGTTAGTGTAGCGTAATTGAAAGTTAATGTTTTAGTTTAGTTTCTTAGTTGCGAAACCCTAGTGTAAAAGTTGACACACACACACACATGCACACACGTGATATGTTTTGGTGTATATGATATATGTATATATATATATGTGTGTGTGTTGATACACACACACATACGTATACCCGTATGATGAGGATAGTATATGATATTTGGAGATGAGTCGATGTGATTGGGCATGATGTCGTTAGATCAGTAACGTGATTTAAGTCGTGTTATGAGACACGACAAGATAATATAGCGGATCGTTGAGCGATGTGTTTTCATACACACGCGGATATATGTTGTTGGTATCGGTATGTACTAGACTTAGATCAGTACCCTATTTCATGATATGATGATAATGATACCAGATAGATAATGAGATAAATGTGATAGTAGACCCGTACCCCGATTTTGGGATGTCGTACGACGGATTTTACCGTACGAAGTTTAAATATGATGATTGATCCGCACTCTTTACTCGAGGATGTCGTATTGTATATTTTATTGTACGTGACGTTATTGAAGCGGCATCACCGACTAATAGATATATATATCGACTCGGACTTAGGTGAACGTCTTTACCCCTTTCGATTAGTCACTTAGTTTAATCCTGTAGTTATCAGGTAGATGTTAGATTGGGCTCGAGTCATACTTATTTTCAAAATAACGAATCATGAGTATTTTAAAGACAGACCTAGGGATACTACGGTTTTTTCAAAGGATGCATCTTTTATTAAAAACCCCGTAGCCCTATTTTTACTAAAACCACGATTCGTCCGATTTCAGATACCAAAAACTGTATGACTCATATATAGGAATGTATATTTATTTATTATTGCATTTACTATTCATTTTCCAAATATTCCTATTGTTCGTATCGCATTGCCTTCTCATATGTGTTTTCGTTAGTTATTATGAAACCTATTGTCAGGACACCAGCACCATTACCGATGATGCGTATGCCTCACGTACACTTATTTGCCGGCTCACACACAACATCATCGGTAATTTTCATGTCACGTACACATTAGAAAACACTACTTCATTGGTATAAATTGCTAGTTAGTAGTTTCGACATAGTACTAGTACACATGCTTTAATATGCTAGTTTATTTATTGCATTCCTTGTTTTATATCCGATGCATTCATATACCCATTTGTCATGCAATATTATGGGTATTTATTCCAGTATTCACTATTTATTGACATCGTGATTCTGAGATTTTGGATTTCCATGAGATTCTGGATTTGGAGAAACCGCAAGGATTTTATAAACTGGTTATCATTTCTAAAAATAGAAATTGCAGTTTTCTCATGATATGATATGAGATATGTCCACCATGAGTTTTCTCGGCTTTTGAGCGGTATCATACACCCGATTCGAGGAGGAGGAGGAACCGTCTGCGGGTGCATGGTGGACCCGGTGCGGTGCCCCGGCGCAAGATGGTCACAAATGATGATGTTGAGCATGGCAGAGGAGCACTACTGACCAGTTATTTGCGACGCGGAGGATATCCAGAGGATACCGACGTAGTCGTGAGATTTGATTATTTAGGCCAGTCCGGATTGCCAGAGCCCGGGATATTGAGACACAGGGATATTGATATTTTATGATATGGGCCAGTCCGGATTGCCGGAGCCCGAGATTTTGAGACATTGGGATATACACATTTTGTATCGATGCTTGACATGGATTCTCTATTGATTTCATTGATGATACTTCGATTTTTATACAGAAATATCACTGAGATATGATAACAGTTTTCTCATAAAGTTGCATTCTGATTTCATGCATTCATACATCATATATGTATTATGTTGCTACCTGAGGCACTGACACGAGCACTTGGTATTACACTTATGTATAGATTTCTACCCTTGACATTATTAGATGCTTTAGGTTACATTATTTTGAGGATATTATTATGGTATGACCTAGGATAGAGCCATACATGCGATTTCTGCTCGGTGATGTTTTCTACTCACGAGTTGGCAACTCACCCCCGTTGTGCCACAGTTTCTTGCAAGTTTTGCTGTACAGGTTTCGTTGCGGCTTTGCTGGCACACTGCTTCCTTCCGGGTGATTACTTTAGGTAGGTGGGTTTACTTGTATCGTGACCACCGTAGTTTTTGTATTTACATTCAGTTGTATCTAATAACTCCATCAACCAGACTTGTATACTTGTTAGACTTAGAAGACTAGTGTTTATTCTTTCGACCTTAGAGTCGCGCGCCTGTATTATTATGATTTTTCTCTGGTTTTCTTGAGGATATTGCTTTTCTTGATGAGTTTTAATCCTCGCCCTTCGGCGCTGTATATTATATTGTCTTGCGTGGTTGTGATCGCCAATTGGCGAAGAGCTAGCTCCCGCTTGGGGATGCCTTTATTCATTATGCATATTATTCATGTGTTGTACCCGTTTCGGTCCAGTATTTACAAAGGAGACTCTGCTGAAATTTTTGGGAAATACGATGTTGCTTTTAAATGTTTAATGCCACATATTTTATTAAAACCACTCTCATTAAAATAAGTTTTCCTTCACTTTCTCTTTAAAATGGTTTAGATTTCTTGTCTTTTGGCTTACTTCGATTAGGTGGGGTCCTATAGACTCCATAAGATTTAAGTGCCAGTCACGTGCTATTTTGGGTCGTGACAAAACTAGAGCTAGGGTTAATGGTTAGGTTAATAAATATATACAAGTGAAAACAAAAGGAGTGGACTTGGTCAATGTTTCCCCAAGCTTCTACAAGCTTGTAGCCATGACAAAAATCCAACCATTTTTGAATTACTTAAATAAATATAAACCCCACATTATCCTAAGTATAGTGTAAGTCTCATACACCCCTGAATGATGTGGCATCAAGCATGACACAATAAAATGTACATTAATATATATCACATATATACTATATGCACACTTGTGAGAAAAAGAATACTTAGTGAGCAAATATTAGTTAATGTAAGTTAATATATCAAATATATAATTATACATTAAATTATTAAATCAACACTTGATTTAATAATCCGGCTATATCACATATAATCGACTAATATTATATGAATCAACTTATCGAATCAACACTTGATCCGATAACCCGGCTATATCTCATATAACCGACCGATATCATATATCGCGAGAATAGAATGCTATATCACATACGCGCATTAATCTTGGTCCCGCACATATCACATATGTGCTCCTACATTGTTTTGCATGAACCAGGAAACCTTTGTGAATACGTCGGAAGTAGGTGATGATCATATCGAACACCCACAAGCCGCAAGCGGTCTGCTAAACGTAACGGCCACCCGAGTATTGAGCGATCAGAAGATCAACAAGAAAGCCTGCTCAAACTCCTGAGAATCCAATCAGTAACACTATCGTACAGTCCGGTCTCTTCGTCAGATATGTCTCATATCAGAGCCTAGGGGTGGTATAACGTCAGACCCCAATAGCCTGATAAGTCATGCCGATGCAAGGTCCATAAAGGTTCGAGAAACTACTGATAACACTTACCAGTAAATCTAAGCAACCCTGGCCAGGGATTTCATGTTATGGCCAATCGAGCATAACATCAACTCCTAATACCGGGAGAGACGAATCCTCTCCTATCGCCCATTGCCTCCATGTGACTCGGGACTGTACCCAAAAACCACCTTTTTGCATGATCTCTTGACTGTGGTATGGTGGAAATCAAAGCACAGTGGGAATCAAACAAGTCTCTATGACGATCTCGGGTTGACAGACTAACCTGTACCAGTGTTACCAGAGAATTGCTATCCGACGATAGGTATAATACCAGCTAGGAGTTCTCGGCGTGTCCGTTCAGTGTACGCAGTCTCCACTGAGCACCCGTATACCACCTTTGATGTCAAACACCATTGGATGCGGGATCATCCATCGCCCATCATATGGGTCAAGATGTGTATACGCTAGTCTACTCTGGAATATCGATGCCTTAGCTCGATACACCCTCGATTAGGAACAATTATAGGGTGTACTTGTGGACTACCCCTGGCCCCACTAGTATGATCTCCATCATAGTCCTTGTAGTCAAGTACACATCCTGAGGGCTTTGTCAACATGTGAGAGCAAGACAGTATCACGTATACAAGTCAACATGTTAAGACAAAGAGCAACCGGATAGCATACTACCATATCGAGCAAGAAAGTCCTCCCTATATATGTCCAAGCATCCACTATAATATACATCACATGTACAGTAATGGCCTCTAGGGCATACATATAACTAACAGGGACCACATACATCACTATCTATCAGTCCTAAGAGTTCCGTAACTCTTTCTCCATGTCCAGTAACCGGAGTTTTGGTCATCTTGCCTTTGAGACATGACTGTCAAGTGTCATAAGATGAAAATTCAAACGGATTCAAATATCCATCCTTATGTAACTTAGCTAGTCGTGTTGCATTGATATGACCTAGTCTACAATGCCACAAGAAGGATTCGTTCATTTCTGAACTCTTCCTCCTGTGTGTGTTTTGTACATTAAGAACTATGGTTTGATTAAGAATGTATATGCCATTATTTAACGAGCCTGATCCAATCAACTTTTGGTTCAGAAAGATGTTCATAACATTATCCTGTACTAAAAAATTATATCCTTCTTTACTTATTAAAAAAACTGATATAAGATTGCATATGATGGTCGGTATGTAATAGCATTCATTCAGAATCAATGTATTACTATTTGGTAATACAAGGTGATATTCGCCAACTACTTTGGCTGCAACATTTGCACCATTCCCTACTCTTACGGAATGATCACCCTCTCCCAGTTCTCTACCTTTCCTTAGCCCATGTAACATATTACATATGTGGGATCCCGATCCGGTATCTAATACCCAGGACGTAGAGTGAACCGAGAAACAGTTCTCGATAACTAACACACCCGAAGAAGATGTATCAACATGCTTATTCTTCGTTTGGGCGGCGTAGGAATCCAGATATGTCCCTATTCCCTGCTTAGTCTTATAACAATTATAAGAATGAACGGAACCAACGTTCCCCTGCTCAGTATAACAAGCGGGTTTAGTCAATACATCCATATTATTATCTTGATTAAGGCCTGATATGGTCGCTACCTGGAGAGAGAGAGAAGAAAACACTTTAGCGTATGCTCTTGCAAGATTAGATTGGATATTATCTTATCTAATCAGGGTGGCTCCCACTATTTTTATCAAATCTTCCTTCAAACCCTAAAAAATAAGACTAGCGGGGATTAATTACACCTTAGAAGTTCGCCAATCTTACAGCCAGGCCAGTGTTGGCACTTTGAGGGAGGTTCCCCGTGCTTTCGCACGAACCTAATTAAAATAAACTTCGTTTTCCCAGAGGCATAACCTTGTTAACATCTTTCTAGACACCTACTTGATGAGCAAATTCTGATATGTAAAACTCTCCCAGGAGTAACTCTTACTCGCAGTGGGTATCGGGATCCAACTATTTCATAGAAGGTATGCAATCTCATTGCAAATTTCAACACTTGAAATTCCCGATAATCATTTTGCCCCTAGCGTGCTATGAGCTTGACAGAGGTCAACAAACCATAGTGCACTAGTAAAGTTCATACTGCTATTTCATGATAGAATCAAACCCACCCGCATGACCCTTGACAGAGATCAAAAAGGTCGTACAACTACCCTAATCCAATCGCATTACATGCTTTACAGATAAGCGCTAATCGTCTACCGAACATTCGCGTTGACAAAGTTCAACAAACGCAACACGAATACTAAATAGTACTTATCTAAAATGACGGAGGGCTGCGACAGGATTTTAGAAAACCTTTTGCGTAATGAACTTGATATCGTTGTAGAAACAAGTGATTTTGAAAAGGAGTGTTTTTTAGGCTTTTACTAGTTTCGCTAAAGAGGTCACTCCCGGTAAGGGATCTCGGTCTTTCCTTATCGAATAAGGTCCAGGATATTTCACAAATACCACTATGCAAAGCAAGAACTATAGAAGCAATTAAAAACAAAACCTAGTGAGTTGTAGCATCTTCTAATTTCGCTAAAGAGATCACTCCCGGTGAAGGGATCTCGGCTCTTTCCTTATCGAATAAGGTGCTGGATATTCTACAAGTAATACCGCTATGCAAAGCAAAAACTAGAGCTACCCTTTTTGAAAATTTGATTCTACAACATCTTTTATCTTTCTTTTCTTTCATTAATCTCATTAATAAAGCCCCATCATTTATGCTTCCTAAGCATCACAGAAGAAACGAAATTACAATATATGCTTATACCATCCGCATTCGCCACGGTGTCCCGTTATGCACCGTTATGTTACTTAACTAACGACATAGCAGAGCTGGACTAGCGCGGGTGCAAAACATAAGCAACATTTATTATATATCATATATATAACACTAAAGCATTCGACTCAGGCATATAAAGTGATCACATCACAGAATATCAGCAGCAGAAGATAACATATGAAATATTGGATATACTAGGAATTCTGTGTTTAAAATTATGTCAGTATAAAACACGGATTCCACAGTCGCGATGAATAGCCAAACCTACATCCCTAGACCCGTACGAGAGCGGCAAGCAACCCTACCAATTTTAGAGTTAGCAGACCCGATCTTGACTCCTCGAGATGGTCCCCGACTGGACTCTAGAACTCAGTTACTTGTGTTGCCCACCTTGGGTCTATTCTATTGCGAAAAAGTAAATATATACAACAATGGTGACATCATCCTCATCCCAGAAGTGCCCCAATAAAAGAATATTACATAAAATGAATTTTACATGAATGAAAATAAAAACTCTCATCTCATATAAAAACCCCGGCTATTCAAAACACGACGATCCAATATAACATATCACAACAACATATAACATCACATGTCATCAACGTAAGTAAATATGCGTATCCCAATTTTTGTTGATATATAGCAACGAAACCGGCGATACACCACATATTACACTTATGGTCGTAGAAAAGAAAATGTCAAACTACAACATTTGGAATCCACAATCACCTTAGACATCATAAACCCGAAATATCACATACCTCGGATTTTATGCCTAACAATATGAATTCCAAATATTGTATAACATTCCAGAAATAGCTAGACGATGTTAAACATTCCGATTGAATCAAAAAACACCCAAATATTCCCAAAAAGCTAAACTCTTGAGCGAAGTTTAAAAATACTCAGTACATTCCACAGTACCTATGGACCAGCCGTAGAAGGGTCAACCCTTGCCTTACATATAGCGCCGCGGAACTATCGCAAACCCCAGGGTTTGGCGGCGGTTCTTACGATCATAGAATCGAGTTAGGGTTTCGTTCTTCTAGAGGGACCATCGAATCACTTGCAAGATATTTGAATGTTCTTTAACTTTGAAAAAATACAACTCTTGGAAAATTTTCCGGCAAGGGTTAAATTGGGTATTTGATATCCGTTCGAACTTTTTAATACTGTATAAATAATCGAAACAAAACTAGAATTATGAATACGAAACACTCCAAATAGCCAATGCATAAAGATAACATCACATGCAAATTTAGCAAAAACAAGCAACACCTGAAATACCAATACCCAGAGACTGGAACATTGTAAAAAAATGAACCCAGAATTCCCCAATGTGGCCGAGCTGGCCGGATTTTATACTGATGTGGTCGGCCAAAAACAAGTGAGGGGGGTTAAATTTTCTACAGTGTTCATGTTGCATCACATACAACATTATGAGATTGTTTAAAAAAAAATTGATCCTGAAAATTTCGACAGAAACTAGTGTTTTTATTCGGGTGTTTCTGAGTTGTTTCGGTTTCGTAATCCAACAAACTTCGTGTAATTCTCTAGCTTGGCTCCGATACCACCGTATGGATCCTAAACACGACAGCAAGGTTTCGGGAGGCATCGTTTGTTGGATATAGTGCCCTCAAAGTCAATTATTGGATCGCAGGTACGTGATTGCAATGATTGAGGGATGACCTATACCGATATGACAGTCTTGCTCTAGATGATAGTATGCTATCTGGTTTGTCTTTATCATCGTATATATGCTTTAGTTCACTATTGCATGATGATAGAGCCCATAGGATTCTTACTTGACTGCCAGCAGTATAATGGCGATCATATACATGGGAGCTGGGGTCTATAAGCACATCCTTAAAGTGTCCCTAGTCGTCGGTGTTTCGAGACAGGGCATCGATACTCCAGAGTAGACTAGTGTATACAGTCGAGACCCCGGCGATGTGCAGTGGCTGGTCTCACAAGCCATTGGTGTCAGTTAGTTCACCTAAGATGTATACATGTGCTCATTGGGTTATGAGTACACCGGACAGGACTCGCCGGGAATATGCTAGTTGGTATTATACATATCGTCAGTTAGCAGTTCCCAGGTGACATGTGTACAGGTTAGTTTGTCGAACTGAGATCGTCATTTGTCTCGTGTGAGTTCCCACTGTGCTTAGATTACTACCCTACCACGCTCAAAGGAGACGTGCAAATAGGTTTTAGTTAGGTACAGTCCCGAGCCACATGGAGGCAGTGAGCGGATCATCGGGGATTCGCCTCTCCCGGTATTGGGGGTTGATGTCGCACAGTACACGGGTGGCCATCACTAGAAATTCTCGGCCGAGGTAGTGGAGAATTAATGATTTGGATTAGTAGTTTCTCAGGATATGATGAGCTTCATACCGACACAAATTATCGCGTTATTAGGGGTCTGACTTTATCCACCCCCCTAGACTCGATATGCGATACTCTTTAGACGAACGGACCGGACTGTACGGATATTGTCACTGTTAGGATCAGTAGGGTTTCAGGATGAGTTCGCTCGTCAGCTTCCCTTCCAATCAATGCATAGGCAACCGTTACGTACAGTTTGTACCTCTGACGTGCTAGTGGTTATACCCAGTGCCAGTGTGTTGATGAGTCATTAGTGTCCCCCACAGACAGTTTCCCAAGTTCGGGAGAAACGTTGGAGAGGCCGTATGGTTTTATAGCAGGGTTCGGAAAATGTACGTGCGTTTACGTACGTGTCATATTTCGGGCAGATAATACTGGTAGGCTTTGGTTTAAGCCGGATCCGAGTATTATACTGTGTAGATAAAATATCTTAGTCTCAGTTGCATTAGTATTCGGTCGTAATACAAATGCGGGTATGTTTATACTGTTACGGGGTTATCCTGAAATTCGTTTCGGGATCGCTTTTGGAAGTTGCCAGTTTCCAGTTTTCTATCCCCCGTCTTTAACATTCGGTTAAATGCGGATTTATCTTTTCTTGGGTGAGTCATGGTTCTAGAAGGTTTTAGAAATGGTGACTAAGCTAGTGAGTCATTAGTGAATTAATTGTTCATTTAATGAGTTGATGACTGGGTTAGATGAATCATTTGTTTGCATTAAAGATTTATGCAAGGTGTTAGATGAATCATTCATATCATTTATTGCTTATGGTCACTCTCCTCCTCCTACACTCACCCCACCTCCTTATATTGGCCAGCCCATTCATTCTTGGCCAGCCCATTCATTCTTGTGAGAGGATGGTTGCTTAAGAGGAAAAAGATTATGATAGTTTTGGTATATAGAAATTAGATGTGATCAATTTCCAATTTACCCGATTCCAAAAGGCAACTTCATTAACCGTTCATCCATAGCTTTGGATGTAACGAGACAAAGTGTTCTATGTAAGTGCACGGCAGCGCCCCGGCCGTCAATCCGACGCCGGAATGCGGAAGCGGTGATTTTCTTTAACTTTTCAAACCGGCACCACCGCGCACTATAAACCCGTATCGGGCCATTAAACCAGTCCTAGCTATCAAGAGAAGGGGTAGAGAGATATACCGAGCGATCCATGTCCTTCGGTCTTCTCGTCGTCGTCCCGATCTCCCCGCGGAATCTTCGGTCTCCACCTCGTCGCCGGAAGGGCACCACGTTGCTGGCTTCTTTTACGGGCTCCCACCTCTGTACCGAGGCAACGCGGGCACGAAGTTGGCGAGTCGACGTGCCCAAGATTTTCTGTAGAATGTAGTATAGAACTTGTGTCTCATTTTTGGGGTTGTGGATGTTGCCTTTTTGGTGGAGGAAATGAAGTGGTGGAATTTTGTGATGAACTTGGGATTTTTAACAAGCATCAAGGGAACTAAAAATCCCCAAAACAAATTTCATCCCCACCCTTCCCTTTTGGCCGTCCATGCATGAGGGAATGGTGAGAGAGAGAATAATCAAGGGGGGGGAAACTATCATCCAAAGGAGAGAGAAAAAGGATATGATGATCAAGAATCATTTCAACCAAAACCCCACTCCAAAAACCCATCATCACTACACAAGTCAAGCCATCATGAACCATCATAAAGTCAAAAAGTCAAGGTCAAAAAAGAGCTATCACGAAGCAACAATATGAAAAGACAACCCTCCACAAATGCTTATTTGCACAATTGCAAATAAGCCCTCCTCCACCAATCTTCGGCCAATGAAAGATACAAAGAAATATGGCCGAAACGGAAAGCAAACTGGCAACCCCAGAAAACTGGTCCCGTAATAAATTATAGGAAAACCCCGATACTATGTATACACACCCGCATCTGTATTCCGACCGAATACAAATGCAAAGAGACAAAATCGACACTGTACTATACTACGATCCGGCTTAAACCAAAGCCGGCTAGTATTATCCGTCCGATCCTGATCCGTGCAATACCGTACGTATCTGATCGAACGCTGCCATATATCCATACGGACTCTAGTACTAATCGTCCGATCCTGATCCGTGCAATACCGCACGTATCTGATCGAACCCGGCCATATCTCCATACGGCCTCTACAGCGTTTCGCCCGAAAACTTGAGCAACTGAATGTGGGGGACTCTAAAGACTCGTCAATACTATGGCTGTGGATTTAACCACAAGCACGTCAGAGGTATTAGCCGTACGTGAGGGGCTACCAGCTATTGACCAAAAGGGACGACTGTGAGCGAACTCAGCCTGACACCCTACTGAGCCTGTCAGTGAAAATATCCGTACAGTCCGGTCCGTTCGTCTATGAGCATCGCATGGCGGGCCTAGGGGGTTGGTAAAAGTCATACCCTTAAAATCGGTACAAGTCTTGTCAGAGTGTAGCCCAGAACACCCTGAGATACTACTGGAATACCTACCAGTAAATCTCCTGCCTTGGCCAAGAACTTCGTGTAATGGCTCTCCTAGACACAACGCGACCTCACCCCCAATACCTGGAGAGACGAACCCGTGAAGATCCGCTCACTGCCTCCATGTGGCTCGGGACTGTACCCAACTAAAACCTGTTTGTACGTCTCCTTTGAGCGTGGTAGGGTAGTAATCAAAGCACAATGGGAACTCACACGAGACAAATGACGATCCTCAGGTCGACGAACTAACCTGTACACATGTCACCAGGGAATTGCTATCTAACGTCAGGTTTAAGACCAACTAGCATGTTCCCGGCGAGTCCTATCCGGTGTACTCATAACCCAATGAGCACCTGTATACATCTTAGGTGAACCAACAGACACCAGTGGCTTGTGAGACCGGCCACCGCCCCTCGTCGGGGTCTCGACTGTATACACCAGTCTACTCTGGAGTATCGATGCCCTGTCTCGAAACTCCCACGATTAGGGACCTTTTAAGGATGTGCTTATAGACTACCAGCTCCCATGTATATGATCGCCCTCATACTGCTGGCAGTCAAGCAAGAATCCTAGGGGCTCTATCAACGCGCAATAGTGACCTGTAAGGTCACCTAAAGCTGTACACGATGATAAAGATAAACCAGATAGCATACTATCATCTTGAGTAAGACTGTCCTATCGGGATAGGTCCTCCCTCAATCATTGCAATCACGTGCCTGTGATCCAATAATTGACTCTGAGGGTACTATCTCCAACAATCTCCCACTTGCACTCAAGGCTAATTATTGCGATGTCGCATACTCACAGCCCGTGTGATACCGAACACCCAACTCCTCTACTAATCAGTCTTACAAAACCCGTTTGCGAAACTATTGCGTTCGAGGAATAGCCTTAGTGAGTGGATCTGCCTTGATGTTTCTTTCTATGTCTCTTTATATCTCAAGTTCGCGGAGAAAACCATCTCCCGAAATGAGCAATACCTGTCTTAGAATGTGTCTGGATGCCTGATGGGACCTAGCTCATAAATGAACTCCAAATCCAAACTTCTTAGACTGTATCTTCAACTGAACTTGATCAGTATCCTGCGCCATGCCTCCCTCAGTATTGCCTTGGACCACCTGTCCAAAATACTGCCCCTCGTCAGAAGGAAAACTATA
This sequence comes from Agapanthus africanus, assembly GCA_030015575.1. Lineage (NCBI taxonomy): Eukaryota > Viridiplantae > Streptophyta > Magnoliopsida > Asparagales > Amaryllidaceae > Agapanthus > Agapanthus africanus. The sequence goes on from JASDDO010000031.1 coordinate 332,415,336, forward strand.
ACTCTGACAACCTCCTTGTCGTCCAGGTCACCCTGGAGGCCTGGAATGATAACTGTCTCCCGAATAGGGCTGTCGTTATCATATCCCTAGAACATCCACTTATGTTCTAAAACTGCCACCGACCGTTTCTCCAGGATTGGATCAATATCAACTTATTGCATCCAGTGCAAAAACAACATCTGGTATGGTACTTGACATCTCATGATTGACTCAATTGCCTAAGCAAGTGATCTGTCAATCATGCACATCCCTCTTCCCTTTAGTCTGTAAGACACCTTTAGAGAGGGTGACTCCATCACCTGCAGGTACATTACCGTGCTAGGAGTCGTCCATTCTAAATACTTTTAGAATGCTGTCTAAGTACCCTTAATTGGGAAACCACCCAAATCTAGATCTAATACCATAGATCCAGTAACCAAAATGTCTGATATAATGTCCAAGTCCCATGTGGAGAAACCACTGTGTGACGACCAAAGTATAACCGATTGTAGTATAGGAATATCACTTCCTACTCTGTGCATGTCATCCAAATACCAGGACATCACACCCTACTACCTTCTCAACAGATCCATCCCCTATTCTGATGAAGTCAAACCTATGACTGTCACATCAGAAATTGATGATCTGTCTCCGCTATGTCTGCTTTAGTTTACAAATAGACATAAGCCACCTATCCAGCAATGCTTCCGCTGCTCCCACTGACTACGACAACCCTCTGGCAGAGTCATATACACGTACACTTCTAAATCTAATTTAGAACGACGCTATACTCATCCTCCTGCCGGGTCTCGCAGCCTGGAACAACAGCAATGGCAAGTCTGGGTAAACAAGAACCTCTTTGTCACCGTCCTTGAGGTTACCGGAGTACCTCTCGGGTGCCTGAGGTTACCCACCGTATCTGCGGAGTGGCTAATGGAATGTCAAACCAGATTGAATCTTTAGGTTTCTTATCAAATATTCAGTAATCATTTGCGGTTCTGGAATCACTTCCAGTTCTACCATACTCCCACTTCTGTTTTCTGAAAAAATCCATTTTATTAAAACTGTGGCGAGTCTAGAACAATATCGCTATTGATCTTCCAGATGGTAGAAAATCAACCCTCGTCATAGCCTGGGTCAACCCACAAACAGCCATTACGGAAACGCGCCTCGAGTTATCCAGAGTCTGGTTTTAAGCATAAGCCAGACAACTCCCCGTACCTTAACATCGTTAAGATATGAACTGTTCTATATCCAATACAGTAACAGAGGAACTGATTTAATTGAACCAGATTCAAATCATGCAGCTGTCTCCAGTGCATGTCAACAAAATGGAAGGAGGCCGATCAGCGTTACTCAACTCAGGAATGGTTCCAATTATGAGTAACCTGAAAGAGAAGCAAGTTCTCTTAATCATTACTATCAACTGAATACCCAACACAAGTATCTACATCTTCGATCACCTTGAAGAATCCCGATACTTGCAACACCTGGTTCTCTACCTTATTCATATACCTATAACTTCTCAAAACTTGGACCTTGTGTTTCTACGAAACACCTGTCTAAAAACTAGAGAAGTCATAAGTAAACCGAATATAGTACGAGAACCAACCCCTCTGTCCTCATGGACGCTGGACAACATACATTACTCTGTATAAGTCCCCTGAGTCTAATAACTCAAACCTTGTGTGTCGTAGGTTGAAAACTGTACTTATGGTTAAGAAGAATTACACCGTGTTTAATGCTCCTTACCTAACCATCAACCGATATAGGTAAATGTCATAGACATAATTTCAAAAAGATATATCTCACTCTATAAAAATAGACGTACAGATATATCCATTCGAAATTGGTGTATGACAGCGGATATTCAAAACCAAATATTTGCCGTCCGGCAAACATCCCAGGTGACTTCCTCAAATATCACCGATTACAACGAATCCCGATATAATGAGGATGATCACCTAATTCCCAATAACTTACTCCCACTCATCATCTGTAAAACCATACAGATGTGAGAATCATACCTGGTAAATACATACCCTGGAGTAAGTATCTAATCGGGAAATCAGTTTTCCTTTAACAGTACACAGTGAAACTGAAACATTGAAATGTTTCGATGGGGTATCCCGGTTTTCCTCGTAATCCCTCTTCCATTATCCAGATTCACAACTGTAACCGTGTAATTCTTTGCCATCTTTCCAAATCGCTTTCTATGTCTTTAGTCATTACCTTCTGTACACCCCTTTAGGCCAAATGGTTTTCTTCCTTCCCTACCGTTCGGCACCAGCCTATGGTTTGGAAGAAGACTATCCAATAAGCATAATGGGTGTACTGTCCTAATCCTAGGAACACTCGCAAAGCGAGAGAAGGTGAAGATAAAAGACAACCGAATAAACCTTATTCCTATTTCTCCTGAACCAGAATCCATCCCCGAACTGGAACAAGTTCCTTTCGAGTTCGTATATAACCATACGATGGAGTATCCAATAAACTGTGGATCTTCGTAGTGATACAGAGTGTTCTAGAGAAATACAAAGGTGATTTAGGATTGGCGAAGAAATACTTGGTTTGGTCGTGAATAGCAGCCGCAATTTACTTTGCTCTCTTACTAATCCCTTGTTATGTCTTTACTTAATACCTTCTGTACACCATCGTTAGGCTAACTGGTTTTCTTCATTCCCTACCGGTCGGCACCAGCCTAAGGTTTGGAAGAAGACTATCCAATTTGCGTAATAGGTGTACTATCTCATAAACCAAGGAGTATTTGCAACCTGAGAGAAGGTAAAAGGAAAAGACAACTGAATAGTCCTATTCGTTTTCTGCAGAACCGGAAACTATCCTCGAATAAATTCCTTCGAGTTCGTAAATAATCATACGATGGTTTTGTCCAATGGAAGTGGACGTTCGTAGTAATACGGGGTGTCCTGGAGCAAAGGGTAAAAGTAGGAGTGGCAATGAGGTTTGCAACTCTGACAATCCAAAAGCCAGTGTTTAAGAATGTTCGGTTAACTTTTGTCACTGAGTCATAGTCTTAGGGTCGGGTCAAAGGTCGCTGCCAAAGAGAGAGAGAGAAAAGAAACACTCAGCGTGCACTCTAACCTAGATCAGATTGGTTACCAATTTATCTAATCTGGAAACCTCCCACTGTAACCTCAAATTCTCCTCCAAACCTGAAAGAAGAATTAGTCGTGGTCACCCGAGAAGTAAACCAACTCATCAGTGGGAATCGGGATCCAACTATCATCGCATGATAACGTGACGGAATCCGCTCACGTCATCACACTCCAGAAGGTATGTGCATGTCTGGCAAGTTTTAGTTTCTTTTGAAACTCCCGATGTGATTTCTGCCCCATGCTCTTATGACCTTGACTTTGGCCAACAAATCATAATTCACATGTCAAGTTCTACCCATCATTCTCCAGGTTAATTTGAGCCCACTCGCACAAGCCCTTGACTTTGGCCAACAAGGCTATACGATTGCCCCAAACCAACGCATCTATCAATGCTGCATATGAATACCCAACAGCTACCAAACACTGTGCCTTGACTTTGGCCAACAAACACAGCTTGAATACTATTGACCATCCATATGAAACGACGGAGGGCTACGAATGGTTTCTGGCGAAAACCTTTAACGTAATGAACTTGATATCGTTGAAGGAACTGGATAGCTTTTATGAAAATATAGTGACGAAAACCTTTGCTAAAGAGGTCACTCCTGGTGAAGGGATCTCGGCTCTTTCCCTGTAGAATGAGGTGCAGGATATTCCAACTGAATACCATGATGCAAAGCAAAAGTAATCGGCTATAGTGAAGGTATTGCCCCGATGCAAACTTTTTGTCCAAGGGGTCACTCCCGGTGAAGGGATCTCGGCCCTTGCCTCGTCGACTGAGGAGCAGGATATTCCAACTGAATACCACGATGCAAAACAAAAGAGAACGTCCTTGCAATAACAGCTTTTTGAAAAGTGTTCCAACTACATCAGAATAGGTTTGTTTTTAACTTGCATTGATCCGAATCAACGCATTCCTATTAATTGATCACACCACAAAGAACGAAAATAATGACGTACGTATATGCCATCCGCATTCGCCACTGGGTCCCGTCATTACCCGTTAGGTTAGCTAACCAACGACAGAGCGGGGACTGGACTAGCGCGGATGCAAAACATATACAACATCTACTAGTATATATATCAATATATAATATTTTCTCTCAAGGCATGATAAAATGCAACATCACAGAAATGTACAGCATCACAGAACAATACAGATATCTGGGATCCCCGGGTTTCACAGAGCCACTACTGAAACCCGACGTTCCCCTGGCCGTGTGGATAGCCTGTGTAATGAAATCCTAGACCCCTACGGGTGCGGCAAGTTACCCGCCAAAACCTGAAGCGAGGCAGCCCCCTTCAGCAACGTGAATGGACCACCCGGTACTTCACGGAATCCGGTAACTTGGGCACCCCTCCTGGGTCAACCTGTACCCCCTACGAGTGCGGCGAATAGCCCGCCAATTCTAGAGTGAAACCCCCTCCGTCTCAATACCATGAGATGCGGGCCCGTTGCCCTCTATAACCCGGCTATCCGTGCACCCCATCTTAGGGTAATCCTAGTACAGAAAGTAAAATATACATACAATGGGTACATCGACCTCGACCTGGTCGTGCCCCAAAAGAATAATATACAATCAGGCAGTGACGGCAGTCCACATATCGGACGCTCACCCCGCAATATCAAATGTACATAATACAACAAAAACTGTACTAGCATTGCATCCAGGCTATCCCCCACGACCAATCCGCAACAATACAGCATAACACAGAACATTAACGTGAATGTCACGTTCGCAAATCCGTCTAACCGGGATATAGCAGTTAGACAGGATTTACCGATCGAGTGACATTCACGGTCGTAGATATAATGTAAATACTGTGAACTAATGTGTTTTAAAATATTCGATCGATCAAATTTTACCAAGTGGGCCCCAAGCACTACTGTAGCAGTCAAAGAAATCTGGGCCCAAAAAATAACATTCCAAAAACCATATTTTCAATTCAGGAGGCCTCTGTAAAATTTTGGGGCCATGAACAGTGCAAAGTGCGGCGGAACCGCGGCCCAAGCATGGGTTTGGCCGCGGTGGTATAGACTGTTCACGAGAACAAATTTTCCCAGAACTCTTATAACACCTTGCGCATCATTTTGAAACAACCTGAAAAATTTTTAGACTCCAAAAAAATTTCGACAGAAACTGTGCAACTTGAAATCGGGTTTTCGGGATTATGTTCGATCGAAAGAGTAAACACATTAGACCAAACTAGACTAGGTTAATGGCGAGGCTCTGATACCACTGTAAGTGCACGGCGGCGCCCCGGCCGTCAATCCGACGCCGGAATGCGGAAGCGGTGATTTTCTTTAACTTTTCAAACCGGCACCACCGCTCACTATAAACCCGGATTGGGCCATTAAGCTAGTCCTAGCTATCAAGAGAAGGGGTAGAGAGATATACCGAGCGATCCGTGTCCTTCGGTCTTCTCGTCGTCGTCCCGATCTCCCCGCGGAATCTCCGGTCTCCACCTCGTCGCCGGAAGGGCACCACGTCGCCGGCTTCTTTTACGGGCTCCCACCTCTGTACCGAGGCAACTCGGGCACGAAGTTGGCGAGTCGACGTGCCCAAGATTTGCTGTAGAATGTAGTGTAGAACTTGTGTCTCATTTTTAGGGTAGTGGATTTTGCCTTTTTGGTGGAGGAAATGAAGTGGTGGAATTTTGTGATGAACTTGGGATTTTTAACAAGCATCAAGGGAACTAAAAATCCCCAAAACAAATTTCGGCCCCCCTTCCCTTTTGGCCGGCCATGCATGAGGGAATGGTGAGAGAGAGAATAATCAAGGGGGGAAAACTATCATCCAAAGGAGAGAGAAAAAGGATATGATGATCAAGAATCATTTCAGTCAAAACCACACTCCAAAAACCCATCATCACTACACAAGTCAAGCCATCATGAACCATCATGAAGTCAAGAAGTCAAGGTCAAAAAAGAGCTATCATGAAGAAACAATATGCAAAGACAACCCTCCACAAATGCTTATTTGCACAATTGCAAATAAGCCCTCCTCCACCAATCTTCGGCCAATGAAAGATACAAAGAAATATGGCCGAAACGGAAAGCAAACTGGCAACTCCAGAAAACTGGTCCCGTAATAAATTACAGGAAAATCCCGATACTGTGTATACACACCCGCATCTGTATTCCGACCGAATACAAATGCAAAGTGACAAAATCTACACTGTATTATACTAGGATCCGGCTTAAACCAAAGCCGGCTAGTATTATCCGTCCGATCCTGATCCGTGCAATACCGCACGTATCTGATCGAACCCTGCCATATATCCATACGGCCTCTAGTACTAACCGTCCGATCCTGATCCGTGCAATACCGCACGTATCTGATCGAACCCTGCCATATCTCCATACGGCCTCTACAGCGTTTCGCCCGAAAACTTGAGCAACTGAATGTGGGGGACTCAAAAGACTCGTCAATACTATGGCTGTGGATTTAACCACTAGCACGTCAGAGGTATTAGCCATACGTGACGGGCTACCAGCTATTGACCAAAAGGGACGTCTGTGAGCGAACTCAGCCTGACACCCTACTGAGCCTGTCAGTGACAATATCCGTACAGTCCGGTCCGTTCGTCTATGAGCATCGCATGTCGGGCCTAGGGGGTTGGTAAAAGTCAGACCCCCCAAAGCGGTACAAGTCGTGTCGGAGTGTAGCCCAGAACACCCTGAGATACTACTGGAATACCTACCAGTAAATCTCCTGCCTTGGCCAAGGACTTCGTGTAATGGCTCTCCTAGACACAGCGCGACCTCACCCCCAATACCGGGAGAGACGAACCCCTGAAGATCCGCTCACTGCCTCCATGTGGCTCGGGACTGTACCTGACTAAAACCTGTTTGCACGTCTCCTTTGAGCGTGGTAGGGTAGTAATCAAAGCACAGTGGGAACTCACACGAGACAATTGACGATCTTCAGGTCAATGAACTAACCTGTACACATGTCACCAGGGAACTGCTATCTGACCTCAGGTATAAGACCAACTAGCATGTTCCCGGCGAGTCCTGTCCGATGTACTCATAACCCAATGAGCACATGTATAAATCTTAGGTGAACCAACTGACACTAGTGGCTTGTGAGACCGGCCATCGCCCCTCGTCGGGGTCTCGACTGTATACACTAGTCTACTCTGGAGTATCGATGCCCTGTCTCGAAACTCCCACGACTAGGGACCTTTTAAGGATGTGCTTATAGACTACCAGCTCCCACGTATATGATCGCCCTCATACTACCGGCAGTCAAGCAAGAATCCTAGGGCCTCTATCAACGCGCAATAGTGACCTGTAAGGTCACCTAAAGCAGTACGCGATGATAAAGATAAACCAGATAGCATACTATCATCTTGAGTAAGACTGTCTTATCGGGATAGGTCCTCTCTCAATCATTGCAATACGTGCCTGTGATCCAATAATTGACTCTGAGGGCACTATCTCCAACATTCTACTCATTCTCTACATCAATCTTGGTCATCTCTTTTAGCAAACTTGATGATCGAGTTGCCTCGGTTCAGTGGCAGGAGCCCGTTTAAAGATCCGTCGACGTGGTGCCACCTGGACGAGAAGACTGGAAATTCAGGAGATCGGAGCAGCCACAACAAAGCGTGGGATGATGGTTGAAGACCGAAGGACTTGGATCGTTCGGTATAACATTTCTACCCACTTTGTAGTTTGTTAGTTTAGCTTTAATGGCAAGATCCGGGTTATAGTATGCGATAGCACCAGCTAAAAAGTTTTTGTTCCGCATTTTGCGTCTGTTAGACTGCCGGGGCGCTACCGCAGATTTATAGTGGTATCAGAGCCTCACTCTAGAATTGGCAGGCTATTCGCCACACTCATAGGGGGTACAGGTTGACCCAAGGAGGGGAGCTCAAGTTACCGGATTCCGTGAAGTGACGGGTGGTCCATTCACTATGCTGTAAGGGGCTGCCTCTCTTCAGGTTTTGGCGGGTAACTTGCCGCACCCGTAGGGGTCTAGGTTTCATTGCACAGTCTATCCACACAACCAGGGGAACGTCGGGTTTCAGTAGCGGCTCTGTGAAACCCGGGGATCCCAGATTATCTGCATTGTTCTGTGATGCTTATTACTTTTCTGTAATGTTGCATATTATCACGCCTGGAGCGATTACAGTATATTGGTATATATACTATTAGATGTTGTATATGTTTTACACCCACGCTAGTCCAGTCCCCGTTCTGTCGTTAGTTAAGTAACCTAACGGGTGATGACGGGACCCAGTGACGAATGTGGATGGCATATACATACATTATATTTTCGTTATTTTCTGGTGTGATTGATTGATGGGACTGCATTGATTCTTATCAATGCAAGTAAAACAAAACTATATTTGATGTTGTTGGAACAGTTTTAAAAGGTGTTATTACAAAGATATTTCCTTTTGTTTTGCATAGCGGTATTCAGTTGGAATATCCTGCACCTCATTCGACGAAGCAAGGGCCGAGATCCCTTCACCGGGAGTGACCCTTTGGGCAGAAGTTTACGTCAGGGTAATAACTTCACTATAGTCGATTACAAGTTGCTTTGCATAGCGGTATTCAGTTAGAATATCCTGCACCTCATTCCACGAGGAAAGAGCCGAGATCCCTTCACCGGGAGTGACCTCTTTAGCAAAAGGTTTTCGTCACTATATTTTTATAAAAAGCTATCAGGTTCCTTCAACGAGATAAAGTTCATTACGTTAAAGGTTTTTCGCCAAAAACCAGCCGTAGCCCTCCGTCATTTCTTTTGGGTATTCAGTAGTATTCAAGCTATGTATTTTGACCTAACGCCAAGGCATAGTGCTTGGTAGCTGCTGGGTATTCATTTGTTGCAGAGATAGATGAGTTGGTTTGGGACATTCGTTCTGCCATTTTGACCTAACGCCAAGGGCATGTGCGGGTGGGTTCAAATTAACCTGGATAATGACGGCTAGAACTTGACATGTGACTTATGATATTTTGACCTAACGCCAAGGTCATAAGTGCATGGGGCAAAAATCACATCGGGAGTTTCAAATATAAACTGAAACTTGCCTGGCATGCGCATACCTTCTGGAGTGTGATAACTTGAGTGGCTTCCATCAAGTTATCATGCGGTGATAGTTGGATCCCGATTCTCACTGATGAGTTGGTTTACTCTTCGGGTGATCCCGACTAATTCATCTTTCAGGTTTGGAGGAGAATTTGAGATTACAGTGGGAGGTTTCCTGATTAGATAAAGTGATAACCATTATGATCTAGGTTAGAGTGCATGCAGAGTGTTTCTTTTCTCTCCCTTTTTGGCAGCGACCTTTGACCGACCATAGACTATGACTCAGTGACCAATTTGACCGAACCTTCTTAAAATACTAGCTTATGGATTGTCTAAGTTGCATAAGTCATTGCCGCTCCTTCTTTTACCCTTTGTATTTCTCAGAACACCCCGTATTACTACGGACATCCACTTCCATTGGATAGATCCATCGTATGGTTATATACGAACTCGAAGGGACTTCTTCGAGGATGGATCCAGGTTCAGGAGAAATAGAATTGGTTTATTCAGTTGTCTTTTATTATCACCTTCTCTCAAGTTGCGAGTACTCCTTAGTTTAGGAGAGTACACCTACTACGCTTATTGGATAGTCTTATTCCAAACCATAGGCAGGTGCCGAAAGATAGGGAATGAAGAAAACCAATTAGCCTAAGTAGGGTGTACAGAAGGTAATAACTAAAGACAAAATAAAGGGATTAGAAAGAGAGCAAAGTAAATTGCGACTGTTATCATTCACGACCAAACCGTGTACTTCATCGCCACTCCTTTTTCACCTTTGCTTTTTTCCCCAGTTCGGGAGAAATAGAATAAGATATTATTCAGTTGTCTTTTATCATCAGCTTCACTCAAGTTGTGAGTACTCCTTGGTTTAGGAGGGTACACCTATTATGCTTACTGAATAGTCTTCTTCCAAACCATAGGCTGGTGTCGAACGGTAGGGAAGGAAGAAAACCACTTAGCCTAAGGGGTGTACAGAAGGTAATGAATAAAGACGAATAAAGACAAATAAAGGGACTTGGAGAGGTGGAAAAGAAATATACGGTTAAAGTCATGAATTGGATTATGGAAGAGGCATTACTCAGAATACCAGGATACCCCTACGAAACATTTTCATGTTTCAGTGCATTGTTAAAGGAAAACTGTTTTCCCGATTAGATACTTACTTCAGGGTATGTATTTACCAGGTTTCATTCTCATATTTATATGGTTTTACAGATGATGAGTGGGAGTAAGTTATTTGGAATTAGGTGATCATCCTCATTATATCGGAATTTGTTGTAATTGGTGATATTTGAGGAAATCATCTGGGTACAGTTTTCAACCTACGACGCACAGGTTTTGAGTTATTCAACTCAGCGGACTTATACAGAGTATTGTATGTTGTCCAGTGTCCGTCAGGACAAAGGGGTAGGTCCTCGTACTATGTTCTGTTTACTTATAACTTCTCTAAGTTTTTAGACAAGTGTTTCGTAAAAATACAATGTCTAAGTTTTGAGAAGTTGTGGGTATAAGAATAAAGTAGAGAACCAGATATCGCAAGTATCGGGATTCTTCAAACAGATCGAAGATGTAGATTCTTGTGACTGGTATTCAAATAATAGTAATGGTTTTGAGAAACTTGTTTCACTTTCAGGTTACTCATAATTGGATGGATTCCTAAGTTGAGTAATGCTGATTAGCCTCTCTCCATTAAGTTGATATGCAATGGAGACAACTGCATGTTTTGAATCTGGTTCCAATTAAATAAGTGCCAAAGTTTCTATATTGGATATAGAATAGTTCATATCTTAACGATGTTAAGGTACGGTGAGTTGTCCGTCTTATGCTTAAAACCAGACACTGGACAACTCAAGGCACGTTTCTGTAATGGCAGCTTGTGGGTTGACCCTGGCTTTGACGAGGGTTGATTTTCTACCATCTGGAAGATCAATAGTGATATTGTTCTTGACTCGCCACAGTTTTAGTAAAATGGATTTTTTCAGAAAACAGTAGTGGGAGTATGGTAGAACGGGAAGTGATTCCAGAACCACAAACGATTACGTAAAATTTAATAGGACCTATATATTCAATCAGGTTTGACATTCCAATAGCCACTCCGTAGATATGGTGGGTAACCTCAGACACCCGAGAGGTACTCCGGTAGCCTCAAGGACGGTGACAAGGAGGTTCTTGTTTACCCAGACTTGACACTACTGTTGTTCCAGGCTATGAGACCCGGTAGGAGGATAAGTATAGCGCTGTTCTAAACTAGCTTTAGAAGTGTACTTATATATATGTAATTCTGCCAGAGGGTTATCGCAGTCAGTGGGAGCAGCGAAAGCATAGTGGGCAAGTAGCTTATGTCTATTTATAGGCTTGAGCAGATATATCGGAGATAAGATCATCTATTTTTTTGATGTAACAGTCATGGGTTTGACTTCATCAGAATAAGGGATGGATATGTTAAGAAGGTAGTAGGGTGTGATGTCCTGGTATTTGGATGACATACACAGAGTAGGAAGTAAAATTCCTATACTACGATCGATTGTACTTTGGTCGTCACACAGTTGTTTCTCCACAAAGGACATGGATATAATATCAGACATTCTGGTTACTAAATCTACGCTTTTAGATCTAGAATTGGGTAGTTTCCCAATTTGGGTACTTTGACAGTATTCTAATGGTATTTAGAATAGATGACTCATGGCATGGTGGTGTACCTGCAGATGATGGAGTCACCCTCTCTAAAGGTGTCTTATAGACTAAAGGGGAGAGGGATGTGCATGATTGGCAGATCACTTGCTTAGGCAATTGAGTCAATCGTGAGATGTCAAGTACCACACCAGATGTTGTTTTTGTACTAGATGTGATAAGTTTATATTAATCCAATCCTGAAAAAACATAAGGAAACAGTTTTAGAACATGAATGGATGTTCTATGGATTTGATAACGGTAGCCTCCTTGAGGAGACGGTTATCATTCCAGGCTTCCAAGGTGATCTGGATGACAGAGTGATTGTCAGAGTTGTAGTTTTCTCTCTGACGAGGGACAGTATTATGGACAGGTGATCCAATAGGATACTGTGGGAGGCATGGTGCTGGATACTGATTAGGTTCAGTTATCAATGAAGTCTAAGAATTTTGGATTTGGAGTTCATTTATGAACTAGGTCCCATCAGATATCCAGACATATTCTAAGACAGGTATTACTCGATTCGGGAGATGGCTTTCTCCGCCAACTTGAGATTAAGAGAGACATATAAAGAAACATCAGGGCGGATCCACTCACTAAGGCTATTTCTCGAACACAATAGTTTTAAAAACGAGCTTTGTGAAACTGATTAGTAGAGGAGTTGGATGTTCGGTATCACACGGGCTGTGAGTATGCGACAACGCAATAATTAGCCTTAAGTGCAAGTGGGAGATTGTTGGATATAGTGCCCTCAAAGTCAATTATTGGATCGCGGGTACGTGATTGCAATGATTGAGGGAGGACCTATACCGATATGACAGTCTTGATCGAGATGATAGTATGCTATCTGGTTTGTCTTTATCATCGTATATATGCTTTAGTTCACTATTGCATGATGATAGAGCCCATAGGATTCTTGCTTGACTGACAGAAGTATGATGACGATCATATACGTGGGAGCTGGAGTCTATAAGCACATCCTTAAAGTGACCCTAGTCGTGGGAGTTTCGAGACAGGGCATCGATACTCCAGAGTAGACTAGTGCATACAGTCGAGACCCCGACGAGGGGCGGTGGCTGGTCTCACAAGCTATTGGTGTCAGTTAGTTCACCTAAGATGTATTCAGGTGCTCATTGGGTTATGAGTACACCGGACATGACTCGCCGGGAACATGCAAGTTGGTATTATACATATCGTCAGATAGCAGTTCCTAGGTAACATGTGTACAGGTTAGTTTGTTGACCTGAGATCGTCATTTGTCTAGTGTGAGTTCCCACTGTGCATAGATTACTACCCTACCACGATCAAAGGAGACGTGCAAATAGGTTTTAGTTGGGTACAGTCCCGAGCCACATGGAGACAGTGAGCGGATCGTCGGGGATTCGTCTCTCCGGGTATTGGGGGTTGATGTCGCACAGTGCACGGGTGGCCATCACTACAAATCCTCGGCCGAGGTAGTGGAGAATTAATGATTTGGATCAGTAGTTTATCAGGAGGTGATGGGCTTCATACCGACACGAATTATCGCGTTATTAGGGGTCTGACTTTATCCACCCACCTATACTCGATATGCGATACTCTTTAGACGAACGGACCGGATTGTACGGATATTGTCACTGTCAGGATCAGTAGGGTTTCAGGATGAGTTCGCTCGTCAGCTTCCCTTCCAATCAATGGATAAGCAACTATTACGTACAGCTTGTACCTCTGACGTGCTAGTAGTTATACCCAGTGCCAGTGTGTTGATAAGTCATTAGAGTCCCCTACAGACAGTGTAACACCCGAGTTCATTTATACCAATTCCAGTTTCAGTATTTTACTTATCCATGGTCTATTCCTGATTTAGCGTGTTTGGGTGCGAATAGTATTTTACTTAATACTGGGCTTTTGACCCGACCCTCTTGCTTGAGCCTGCTTGACTCTTATTAAAGTTTGCCTTGACTTGTTGCATGGACCGATGCATCTCATAATGTAGTATACTGGTATTTTTATCCTATATCGCATCTTTTGCATATAACAATTTAAACCATGAAAAATAAATTAAAAATTGCATATCATGGCCTGCATGGTACCCCTATCCCTGTGGTAGCGTCCTTGTATCGTATTCTCGTTCCGATCAGTGAAACGGACGTGTTTGGATGGCTACACACACGTACGTGTAGCCGTTCTTAGGGGTATGCTTTTTCTTTATCCAGGCATTCATTTGAAATTTGGAAGTTGCATATAATTTTTGATATTTTAAATCTGAATTTTGGACCCGACCCGGGCGGATTTCTGAAATGTTTTGTAACCCGCCAAATTCTAATTATTTAATATTCTTTAATATTTTCTTAACAGCCAACATTCATTTTAGCTTAAGAAAATATTTTTAAAAACAACCCAAAGTATCTCTCCACTAATTTACACAGCCATGGAAATATTCTCCAATCATTAAAAGAAGATATTTACAGACTATCATAATCTTTTAAACCTACGAGAGTACTAATCCTTGGCCAGAAAATATGTTTTGTTACCTAATAAATCTTTCATTCATTTCCCTAACAGTCTTTCCTATTATCCAATCAAAATCGTTTGTTCCTGACCCCTGGCCCCACGAGCACTACCTTTCTCCCCCCTCTCTCTTCTTTTTCTTCTTCTCTCTCTCTCTCTTCCTCTCTCACCGCCCACTAACGTCCAACCTTCTCTCTCCTCTCTCTCTATCTCTCTCCTCGCACAACGCTCTCTCTCTCTTCTCGCGGTGAACAGGAGTCTCGTCACCGCCTCCTTGGCTACCGTCACCTCCCTCTTCTCTCCTTCTTCTTTTGAACCCATGCACTCGCGACGAGATCACAGGACCCTCACCCTAGCCATCGTCGCCATCGTCGCCTTCACGACGGCGACCCTTCGACTCCACCCTAGCCACCATCCTCTCCTCTCTCTCTCTTTCCTCTTCCTTTCTCCCTTGCGCCCATCTCGAACCACCACTGCACCCCCACGAGCACTAGAATCCAACCCAACCTAGCCTCACCTCGCTGTCGTCCCATCATCCCCGACGACCTCACTTCGTCGACTCTATCTCGCCTCCACCATCTTATCTCCCTCGTCACCAGCACAGACTCCTTTTCTCTCTCTTCTTCTTCTTCTTCATCTCCGTTCTTCTCCCGCCTTCATCGCCAGAACCCAGCGCCTCACCTCCGCGCTTCACCGCCACGACGTCCCCTCGACACCGATCTCCTCTTTCATCATCATCATCTCTTCCTCAATCTCATCTCTCTCCCTCCACCCGACACCACCATCACCCCGACCAATGAACTCCGACTCCTGCATCAAACCCTGCGAACCCATCACCTTCGTCGTCACCTCCACATCGCCCCTGCGCCTCCTCCTCAACCACCTCGGCTTCCTGTCCTTCCTCCTCTCGTCTACCGCCTCACCTACAACCCAAGATCCGTGCACCCACCGTGTAACCAAATCCCTCAGCCAACAAACACAAACCCTAATCGACGACCCAGCGAGCGTACCTGACCCGTGTGATCACTATGCGAGGTTTGGATCCGTTCCATGTACCGTGCGCGTGTCTCGACGTTTTCCGTCGACGTGAGACGTTCCGTATTCCCGTTCCTGATCCGTTAAGGCAAGTTAATCTTGCTACATGCTACTATAACATCTATATATATTTATTTCATGTTTAAGACTGTAGCTGGAATCTAAGGCTGTTAATCTTCATTTTTGCATTTCGATATCAGAATATATCATGGTTGACTCAGATCTTAAATTATAATTCGTTGCATATTAGAGCACCATATTGTTTACCCTCATCCATGTTTAATTACTTACTAATTAACTGCATAACTCTTATCACCTTTAAATAGCTTCTACCCCGAATACCTAGTGGCATTCATTGAACGTATTTTATATATCAGTGCATCGCTAGAGTATTTAGTATGTATTAGCATGATTTTAACATTCATATGTGTTTTACTGTATTCAAGTAAGGTTGAAACCATCTATCAAATACAAACTGATAACTGTGCATCTACATATCTTAATCTGTACCTGATTGCATTTCACGTTATAAATTCCAGCTTCTTGTTTCTAGTAGTACACCTGCTTGTTCTGTATGCCATGATTATGCTAGTTTGATTTTAGGCACCCACATGATATCTTGTACACCCTGACATGACCTGCTACAGCTATTACTTGATATAACATGGTACCGTAACCCCCCTGACATGACATGACACCTTTATATATTACCTGGCTTAACCTGTTGTACCATGGCTTGACCCGTTACCTGATCTTGTGTCTAATGCCAACAAACCTGACATGTAGTCCTCACGGACCGTTCCTGTTGTCTATCCAGACAAACCTGCTTACCTGATCCTGTGTTGGCATTAGTTCTTGATTACTGAATACCTGACTTGACATACACATATAACTTGGGGGTATGGAGAAATCAAAGGTGAAACCTGACTTGTAACTCAACAGTTCGCTACTTGTTCTGATCAGTTTTAGAGGCTGGGCCAGCCTTGGAATGATGCTGCTGACATCAATCATCTATACACATTCCTGTTTTTGTGCCTAGCGGCATGTCTCGGTTTCCGCCCGAGAATCTGCGCCGTGGTCCCGGGTATGCACGGGATACTATTGAGTTACATCGATGATTCATCAATTTGATTTCAAAGACTATAGAGCAGAAAACCCAATAGAACAGTTTAGTTTACTGACTGCACACTACCCTGCACTGCCTGGTATATATTACTGTTACCCCTTCTTTTTCATTCATGTTTATATTGGCATTGCCTGTTACTCTGTTCATATTTTATTACTTGATGACATGACGCGCTGACGTCTGGGTTTTGCATGGCCCAAATTCTTCTACCTTGTTGCAGACTGAGCAGGAGTATTGCCGCTGTTAGACAAGCGGTGAAGTTCCTGTCGGTATGTAGTTTCACTTCCAGGTGCTTCATTTATTGTATCTTTAGGCTTCCGCATATTGTTACTTCTTGACTCTTTTACTCTGGCTTTGGACATGTACTAGATAGTTAGTTACTTTCCCGTTCTTGATATCTCTACAGCCGTAAGTGACTGTGGAAGGATTTTTCCTATCCACAGGTAGCATGGTTAGCTATGTCACGTGCCTATCTTAGCGTACTCTGGGAAGAGGGGCGTGACATGGTTCTTTTGGTATCAGAGTCATAGGTTAGTCGGGTTGATTCTTTTGTAGTTAGGTATTGTACCCAATACACGAATCAGAATTCCCGTGTTTAGGGAACATGTCCTGCCACCTTGACGATTT
This sequence comes from Agapanthus africanus, assembly GCA_030015575.1. Taxonomy (NCBI): domain Eukaryota; kingdom Viridiplantae; phylum Streptophyta; class Magnoliopsida; order Asparagales; family Amaryllidaceae; genus Agapanthus; species Agapanthus africanus. Next base: position 332,432,420 of record JASDDO010000031.1, read on the forward strand.
ACCGTTTTTGAATCAAGTTCTTCCTGATTATATCTTTTACGATGTGCAAACTTCCTTTGCATATCGACTCGAAAACCTAATTCCTTGTTATCTCTACGACTTGGGCGACTTGGGTGGAGTTATGTAATTGTGCCCATGAACTGCAGCATGATTACAATGCGGTACTCTATTTAAGTAACTTAGAGTCCTGGTCTTGATTCACTTCCATATTCCATGATCGTTATCTTACCTTGCTTCTCTCTGTTTCATTGCTTACCGGTTATTGTTTCATCACCAGCTTGAATCATGTTTACCGTGGTTAACCTTCTTCAGTATCTTGACTTCGGATGAAGTCATCTTGGTATCTTACTCGTTCTTGTTTTTCCTAGCGTTAGGATTATTCAATCCTGGTGCATTTCCTTGTTTGTTGTTGTCTTGGGAATGGGATTCCGCGGTACTTTCACATATTAATTGTGAGGAAGAGAAAGTGATTCTACAGATTCCCGGACATCCGGAGCTGGTTTTGTCGGAGGAAGCGGTTCTGTCGGGCCAGTCGAGTTAGGGCTAGGCTGACAAACAAGGTTCTTCATCAATGGCAGTGAATAAGGAAGAAGCGCCGGCTATATTTGAGAGTTTCATGGAAGTGTGAAGACATATCAGGTTTACCGCCAAGGCAAGACGTGGAGTTCGTACTTGAACTTGTTCCTGGTGCAGCGCCAATCTCAAAGGGCATAATACCCGATGGCACCAGTGGGGTTGAAAGAAGTCAGGAAGTAGATTACAAAATTAGTTGAGAAGGGTTGGTTTCGCCGCAGCAACTTAACTGGGGAAGCTCCAGTTCTTCTAGTAAAAAAGAAGAATGACACAGGGAAGGTGTGCATTGATTATTGAGGATGATTATTATGAACTGGTACCCGATCACTCGCATTGGCGAAGTGTTTAAGCAGCTTAGTGGCGCGAGGGTATTCTCGAAGCTGGATTTGCGGTTCAGATATCATCAGGTCCGAGTTAAATCAGAAGATATTTGCAAGACTGCGTTCTGAACTCAGTATGGACATTACGAGTATTAGTGATGCCCTTCGGAGTAACGAATACACCGGAAATATTTATGGACTTGATGAACGGAATCTTTTTCACCATTCTTAGACCAGTTTTGGTAATGGTCATGAAAGACAATCTGGTCTACTCGAGGAGCATTGAAGAGCATGCAGAACACTTGAAGATCGCGCTGCAGACTTGGAGGCAAGAAAGGTTATATGCAAGGATGAGCAACTGCAAGTTTTGGCTTGAAGAAGTAAAGTTTGGGACATATCGTAGATGGTTATGGAATCGCCGTTGATCCGAAAAGGTTGTCGCAATTCGAGATTGGCCGATTCCGAAGAGTGTTGCGGAGATAAGAAGTTTCTTGGACTCGCCAGGTATTACAGAAGATTCGTGGAGGACTTTGCTCGTCTGTCGAAGCCGTTGACCAAGCTTATGCACAAGGAGGTACCTTTTGTGTGGACGGATAGTTGTGCGTCATCTTTTGAGACGTTGAACCAGAGATTAATAATCGCTCCTATTCTGACAGAGCCGGACAGTTCCGGAGGATTTGTGATTCACAACGACGCATCTGGAAAAGGATTGGGGTGTGCGACGATGCAGCATGGGAAGGTAGTAGTGTAAGCATCGAGAGAAGACCCATGAGAAGAATTACCCAACTCACGACTTGGAGCTTGCGGCTGTGATTCTCACCTTGAAGAGTTGGAGACACTACCTTTTGGGCGAAAGGGTCGAAGTTTTCACGGATCATAGAGTTTGAAGTATGTGTTCACGCAGAAGGAGCTTAATATGAGGCTGCGTTGATGGTTAGAGCGGATGGCTGACTACGATCTTGATCTTAAGTTCCATCCGGGTTAAGTTAGTGTTGTACCAGATACGCGCAGTCGGTTACCAGCAATTCAGATGTTGACTACGCAGAAGGAACTCGTTGAAGACTTTCGAAGACTTGATTCGGAGGTTGTGCTACCGCATTCTTCGGGACAGTTAGTGCATCTGCGAGTACATTCGTCATTGATCGAGATTTTTATGGCAGCGCAATTGCAGGATCGTAGATTTCAAAAGTTTTGAGAATAGGTTGAAGCCGGACTACGAACAGATTTACTGATACATGAAGATGGTTCGTTAAGATATGGTAGCCGTTGTGTGTGCCAAAGGGAGATATTTGTAAAGAACTTATGAAGAAGGCACACAGATCAGCTTATTCCGTACATCCAGGTGGCACGAAGATGTACTGAGAATTACGACAGAATTTCTGGCGGGAAGGCATGAAATAGGAGATTGCCCGCTTTGTGGCAAAGTGCTTGGTGGGTCAGCAAGTTAAGGCTGAACATCAAAGGGTTGCTGGTTTATTGCAACCACTTCCGGTTCCTCAGTGGAAGTGGGAACATATAACCATGGATTTCGTGACAGCTTTACCGCGGAGTCCAAAAAGCAACAGTGCAGTGTGGGTGATTGTCGATCGTTTGACCAAGGCAGTTTATTTCATTCCCTCTCGGGTTGGTCAATCAACAGAAGCTTCGTCAGAGCGGTACAATTCAAGAGATTGTAAGAATGCACGGAGTACCGGGGAGCGTCGTGTCCGACAATGACACTCGTTTCTTAGCACACTTTTGGAGGAGCTTATAAGAAAGTTTGGGGACTCGATCGAAGTTTATCACAGCTTATCATCCTCAAACAGATGGTCAGTCGGAGAGAACGATCCAAACTCTGGAAGATGTGTTGAGAGCTTGCATGTTGGACTTCAAGGGTTCACGGGAGGATCATCTATACTTGGTGGAGTTTTCTTACAACAGCAGTTTTCAGGCAACTATTCAGATGGCTCCATTTGAAGCTTTGTATGGGCGAAAGTGTTGTTCACCTTTTTGTTGGGACGATGTCGGTGAACGAAGATCTTTGGGACCGGATTTGATTGTGCAGACAGTTGAGAAGGTTTATACTATCCGGAATCATATGAAAGAGGAGCAAGACTGACAAAAGAGTTGGGCAGTTACATCGAGAAGACCTCTAGATTTCGTTGTCGGTGATTTAGTATTCTTGGAGATGTCACCGATTAGAGGGGTGATCCGTTGCAGAAGCCGAGGTGAGTTTAACCCTCGACTCGTTGGACCTTTGAGGATTTGGAGCGTATTGGAGCAGTGACGTACCGTTTGGGAGTTACCGCAATCTTTGGGGAATGTTCATGACGTGTTCCTCGTACCACGATTCCGTAAGTATGCTCGAAGTATAATACATGTGTTGGACCAGTCGGAACTGACTACGGGAAGATTTGACTTTTGAAGAGCGACCGATGTCGAATTATAGATCGAAGAGAAGGGTTCTTAAGAACAAAGTTACCCCTCTTGTGCTTGTTTCTTGGAGTAATCGCTTGCATGAAGAATCAACTTGAGAACGAGAAGATGAGATCTGGCAGAAGTTTCCACATCTAACTTTGGAGTTTCTTGATTAATTATCCTTTCTTGTTCTTGGATTTCGAGGACGAAATTCTTTTGTAGTTGGGTATAATGTAACACCCGAGTTCATTTATACCAATTCCAGTTTCAGTATTTTACTTATCCATGGTCTATTCCTGATTTAGCGTGTTTGGATGCGAATAGTATTTTACTTATTACTGGGCTTTCGACCCGACCCGCTTGTTTGAGCCTGCTTGACTCTTATTAAAGTTTGCCTTGACTTGTTGCATGGACCGGTGCATCTCATAATTTAGTATACTGGTATTTTTATCCTATATCGCATCTTTTGCATATAACAATTTAAACCACGAAAAATAAATTAAAATTTGCATCTCATGGCCTGCATGGTACCCCTAACCCTGTGGTAGCGTCCTTGTATCGTGTTCTCGTTCCGATCAGTGAAACAGACGTGTTTGGATGGCTACGCGCACGTACGTGCATCCGTTCTTGGGGGTATGCTTTTTCTTTATCCAGGCATTCATTTGAAATTTGGAAGTTGCATATAATTTTTGATATTTTAAATCTGAATTTTGGACCCGACCCGGGCGGATTTCTGAAATGTTTTGTAACCCGCCAAATTCTAATTATTTAATATTCTTTAATATTTTCTTAACAGCCAACATTCATTTTAGCCTAAGAAAATATTTTTAAAAACAACCCAAAGTATCCCTCCACTAATTTACACAGCCAAGGAAATATTCTCCAATCTTTAAAAGAAGATATTTACAAACTATCATAATCTTTTAAACCTACGAGAGTACTAATCCTTGGCCAGAAAATATGTTTTGTTACCTAATAAATCTTTCATTCATTTCCCTAACAGTCTTTCCAATTATCCAATCAAAATCGTTTGTTCCTGACCCCTGGCCCCACGAGCACTACCTTTCTCCCCCCCTCTCTCTTCTTTTTCTTCTTCTCTCTCTCTCTTCTTCTCTCACCGCCCACTAACGTCCAACCTTCTCTCTCCTCTCTCTCTATCTCTCTCCTCTCGCAATGCTCTCTCACTCTTCTCGCGGTGAACGGGAGTCTCGTCCCCGCCTCCTCGGCTACCGTCACCTCCCTCTTCTCTCCTTCTTCTTTTGAACCCATGCACTCGCGACGAGATCACAGGACCCTCACCCTAGCCATCGTCGCCATCGTCGCCTTCACGACGGCGACCCTTCGACTCCACCCTAGCCACCATCCTCTCCTCTCTCTCTCTCTTTCCTTTTCCTTTCTCCTTTCCGCCCATCTCGAACTACCACTGCACACCCACGAGCACGAGAATCCAACCCAACCTAGCCTCACCTCGCTGTCGTCCCATCATCCCCGACGACCTCACTTCGTCGACTCCATCTCGCCTCCACCACCTCATCTCCCTCGTCACCAGCACAGACTCCTTTTCTCTCTCTTCTTCTTCTTCTTCATCTCCGTTCTTCTCCCGCCTTCATCGCCAGAACCCAGCGCATCACCTCCGCGCCTCACCGCCGTCGCCGTCCCCTCGACACCGATCTCCTCTTTCATCATCATCATCTCTTCCTCAATCTCATATCTCTCCCTCCACCCGACACCACCATCACCCCGACCAATGAACTCCGACGCCTGCATCAAACCCTGCGAACCCATCACCTTCGTCGTCGCCTCCACATCGCCCCTGCGCCTCCTCCTCAACCACCTCGGCTTCCTGTCCTTCCTCGTCTCGTCTACCGCTTCACCTATAACCCTAGATCCGTGCACCCACCGTGTAACCAAAGCCCTCAGCCAACAAACACAAACCCTAACCGACGACCCAGCGAGCGTACCTAACCCGTGTGATCACTGTGCGTGGTTTGGATCCGTTCCATATACCGTGCGTGTGTCTCGACGTTTTCCGCCGACGTGTGACGTTCCGTATTCCCGTTCCTGATCCGTTAAGGCAAGTTAATCTTGCTACATGCTACTATAACATCTATATATATTTATTTCATGTTTAAGACTGTAAATGGAATCTAAGGCTGTTAATCTTCATTTTTGCATTTCGATATCAGAATATATCATGGTTGACTCAGATCTTAAATCATAATTCGTTGCATATTAGAGCACCATATTGTTTACCCTCATCCATGTTTAATTGCTTACTAATTAACTGCATAACTCCTAGCACCTTTAAATAGCTTTTACCCCGAATACCTAGTGGCATCCATTGAACGTATTTTATATATCAGTGCATCGCTAGAGTATTTAGTACGTATTAGCATGATTTTAACATTCATATGTGTTTTGCTGTATTCAAGTAAGGTTGAAACCATCTATCAAATACAAACTGATAACTGTGCATCTACATATCTTAATCTGTACCTGATTGCATTTCACGTTATAAATTCCAGTTTGTTTTTTATAGTAATACACCTGCTTGTTCTGTATGCCATGATTATGCTAGCTTGATTTTAGGCACCCACATGATATCTTGTACACCCTGACATGACCTACTACAGCTATTGCTTGATAAAACATGGTACCGTACACCCCTGACATGACATGACACCTTTATACATTACCTGGGTTGACCTGTTATACCATGGCTTGACCCGTTACCTGATCTTGTGTCTAATGCCAACAAACCTGACATGTAGTCCTCACGGACCGTTCCTGTTGTCTATCCAGACAAAACTGCTTACCTGATCCTGTGTTGGCATTAGTTCTTGATTACTGAATACCTGACTTGTCATACACATATAACTTGGGGGTATGGGGAAATCAAAGGTGAAACCTGACTTGTAACTCAACAGTTCGCTACTTGTTCTGATCAGTTTTAGAGGCTGGGTCAGCCTTGGAATGATGCTACTGACATCATTCATCTGTATACATTCCTGTTTTAGTGCCTAGCGGCATGTCTCTGTTTCAGCCCGAGAATCTTGGCCGTGGTCCCGGGTATGCACGGGATACTATTGAGTTACATCGATGATTCATCAATTTGATTTCAAAGACTATAGAGTAGAAAACCCAATAGAACAGTTTAGTTTACTCACTGCACACTACCCTGCACTGCCAGGTTTATATTACTGTTACCCCTGCTTTTTCATTCATGTTTATATTGGCATTGCCTGTTACTCTGTTCATATTTATTACTTGATGACATGACGCGCTGACGTCTGGGTTTTGCATGGCCCAGATTCTTCTACCTTGTTGCAGACTGAGCAGGAGTATTGCCGCTGTTAGACGAGCGTGAAGTTCTTGTCGGTATGTAGTTTCACTTCCAGGTGCTTCATTTATTGTATCTTTAGGCTTCCGCATATTTTTACTTCTTGACTCTTTTACTCTGGCTTTGGACATGTACTAGATAGTTAGTTTACTTTCCCGTTCTTGATATCTCTACAGCCTAATGTGACTGTGGAAGGATTTTTCCTATCCACAGGTAGCATGGTTGGCTATGTCACATGCCTATCTTAGCGTACTCTGGGAAGCGGGGCGTGACAGACAGTTTCCCAAGTTCGGGCGAAACGTTGTAGAGGCCGTATGGTTTTATGGCAGGGTTCGGAAAAAGAACGTGCGTTTACGCACGTGTCATATTTCGGGCAGATAATACTGGTACGCTTTGGTTTGAGCCGGATCCGAGTATTATACTGTGTAGATATAATATCTTTTTCTTAGTTGCATTTGTATTCGGTCGTAATAAAAATGCGGGTATGTTTATACTGTTACGGGGTTATCCTGAAATTCGTTTCGGGATCGCTTTTGGAAGTTGCCATTTTCCAGCTTTCTATCACCCGTCTTTAATATTCGGTTAAATGCGGATTTTTCTTTTCTTGGGTGAGTCATGGTTCTAGAAGGTTCTAGAAATGGTGACTATGCTAGTGAGTCATTAGTGCATTAGTTGTTCATTTAATGAGTTGATGACTAGGTTAGATGAATCATTTGTTTGCATTAATGATTTATGCAAGGTGTTAGATGAATCATTCATATCATTTATTTCTTATGGTCACTCTCCTCCTCCTACACTCACCCCACCTCCTTATATTGGCCGGCCCATTCATTCTTGTGAGAGGATGGTTGCTTCAGAGGAAGAAGATTATGATAGTTTTGGTATATAGAAATTAGATGTGATCAATTTCCAATTTACCCGATTCCAAAAGGCAACTTCATTAACCGTTCATCCATAGCTTTGGATGTAACGAGACAAAGTGTTCTACTCATTCTCTACATAAATCTTGGTTATCTCTTTTAGCAAACTTGATGATCGAGTTGCCTCGGGTCAGATGCGGGAACCCGTTTAAAGATCCGTCGATGTGGTGCCACCTGGACAAGAAGACTGGAGATTCAGGAGATCGGAGCAGACGCAACAAAGCGTGGGATGATGGTTGAATACCGAAGGACTCGGATCGTTCGGTATAACATATCTACCCACTTTGTAGTTTGTTAGTTTAGCTTTAATGGCAGATCCGGGTTATAGTATGCGATAGCGCCAGCTAAAAAGTTTTTGTTCCTCATTTGGCGTCTGTTAGATGGCCGGGGCGCTACCGCAGACTTACATCGTCCATGCCATTTTATAATTTTTGTCATGCTAAAGAAATCTAACCTAGGATGTTTAACTAGAGAATCATACGAAAACATAATGTAAACAACTTTACATCTAAGTGAGTAGGGCTTACAACCTTTGTAGTCCGGTCCTTCACTTCTATAGCTCCATGTAGTGGTCCCTTCGCTACGATCAATGAACTCCCGGACTCTTGAGAGGCTCCACAAGGTGAATGATGCATACTTGCTTGAAGTCTTTAAAGTCAAAGATGATCTACGTCGAGGAACCACGGACTCTAGCTATCACTTCACTAATATGAAATTAGTGAAGCTAACACCCTAAACTAAATGACTAGTTTAGTAGAGGATGATGAAGTAGTAATTTTGCTTAATTTAGAATTTAATTTCTCACAATTTTTCTTCACTTCCTCAAACAAAAGAGAGAGCTTGAAGGAGATGAGTGAACAAGAAGATGAATGAATAATGAGATGAGGTTAGAAATACAACCATGGGTGATTTTATGTCATGCACTAACCCATGTAAGGAATTGACCATGGCTAAGTGATAAGGGTTAGGTTAATAAACATCTTAGGTAAAACAAAATTGGTGGAATATGTCAATGGTTCTATAAGCTTCATCCAAGCTCAACCATGACAATTATCCAAGCAATTTTGAATTACTTAAGATAAATAAAAACACACCATTATCATATAGCATGGTGTAAGTCTCATACACCCAAGTTGCATTTATAACCTAATATGTCACAATAATATATATCACATATATATTATTTATGTAACAAAAGAAAACAATACAATAAACATGTATCACATATATGTTAAATGTATCACTAGTGAGAAAAAGGAAATACTTAAGTGAGAAAATATTAGTTAACATAATTTAATATATCAAATATATAATTATACATTAAATTATTAAATCAACACTTGATTCAATAATCCGGCAATATCACATATAACCGACTAATATCGTACGTATCATTTTATCGAATCAACACTTGATCCGATAAGCCGGCTATATAACATATAACCGGCCGATATCACATATCGCGAGAATTGAATGCGATATCACATACACGTATTAATCTCGGTCCCGCACATATCACATATGTGCTTCTACTTCGTTTTGCCTGAGCCAGTAAACATCTGTGTAGGACTCTAAAAACTCGTCAATATGCCGGGAGTAGGTGATGAACACATCAAGCACCCACAAGCCGTCAGCGGTACTAGCTGGACGTAACGGCTACCCGGGTATTGAGCGATCAGAAGATCAACAAGCAACCCACTTTAACTCCTATAAAGCATGTCAGTAACATTACATTACAGTCCGATATCTTCGTCTGATATGTTGCATATCCAGTCTAGGGGTGGTAAACGTCAGACCCCAGAAACCGATAAGTCGTGCCGATGTGAGGCTCATAACGGGCCGAGAAACTACTGATAACACTTACCAGTAGATCTCCATATCTGCCCTGGCCAGGGACTTCCTGTTATAGCCAATCGAGCACAGCGCAACATCAACCCCCAATACCGAGAGAGACGAAACCCCTCCTATCGCTCATTGCCCCCATGTGATTCGGGACTGTACCCAAAAGCCACCGTTTTGCACGTTTTCTTGAACGTGGTAAGGTGGAAATCAAAGCATGGTGAAATCACACAACACTCTATGACGATCTCGGGTCTACAGACTAACCTGTACCAGTGTCATCAAAGAACTGCTATCTGACGATAGGTATAATACCAACTAGGAGTTCTCGGCGAGTCCGTTCAGTGTACCCAGTCTCCACTGAGCACCTGTACACTATCTTTGATCTCAAACACCAATAGATGTGGGATCATCCATCGCCCATCATATGGGTCAAGAAGTGTATACGCTAGTCTACTTTGGAATATCGATGCTCTGTCTTTATGCACCTTCGACTAGGAACTATTATAGGATGTACTTGTGAACTACCCTGGCCCCACTAGTATGATCTCCATCGTAGTCCTAGTAGTCGAGTACACATCCTAAGGGCTTTATCAACATGTGAGAGCAAGACAGTATCACAATACAAGTCTACATGTTAAGATAAAGAGCAACTAGATAGCATACTATCATGTCGAGCAAGAAAGTCCTCTCTATATATATCCAAGCATCCACTATAATATACATCATATGTACAATAATGGCCTCTAAGGCATATACATAACTAACACTATCTTTGATGTCAAACACCAATGGATATGGGATCAACCATCGCCCCATACAGGATCAAGAAACGTACACACCAGTCTACTCTGGAATATCGATGCCCTGTCTCGATACTCCCTCGACTAGGATCGGTTAAAGGATGTGATTGCAGACTACCCAAGCCCTACTAGTATGATCTGCATCGTAGTCCTGGTAGTCAAGCTAACATCCTAAGGGCTTTATCAACATGTATAAGAGACACGGTTTAATAATACTAGTGTACATGTTTAGATAAAGAGCAACCAGATAGCATACTATCTTATCGAGCAAGAAAGTCCTCTAAATATATATGTCCAAGCATCCATTATAATACACAATCATGTACAATAATGGCCTCTAGGGCATACATATGACTAACAATCTCCCACTTGTACTAAGGCCAGTTGTTGCAGTATCCCATACCCAAAATCCCAAAAAGTCTCTCAAATTGCGTCTGAGGGAAGGCCTTCATGAGTGGATCCGCCGTGTTATCCTTCATATCAACTCTCCTGACCTCAATCTCCCGGCGATCAACTATGTCCCGGATCAGGTGATACCGCCTAAGAATATGTCTGGATCTTTGATGGGACCGGGGTTACTTGGCTAAAGCCACAACTACATTGATATCACAATACAGGGGTATTGGATGCTCAATTGATGGAGCCACACAAAGTTCAACAATGAACTTCTTCATCCAGACAGCCTGTTTGGCAGCATCGTTGGCAGCGATGTATTCAGCCTCCATCGTCCAGTCTGCCACGGTATCTTGCTTGGAACTCTTCCAATGTACCGTCCCTCCATTGAGGGTGAAGAAAAAACTCGAGACCGGCTTACTATTTTCCTTATCACTCTGGATGGTCGAATCAATAAAGGACTCCACTTGGAGTTCACCATTACCATACCCAAGAACATTTCTTTAGTCCTTCTTAAGTACTTAGGAATGATCTTCACAGCAGTCCAGTTCTTCTACCCAGGATCTGATTGATGCCTACTTACCACACTAAGTGCGTAAGCTATATCCGTTATGGTACATAACATCGCTTACATGATTGACCCAACTGCAGAAGCATAGGGTATCCCGTGCGTGCAAGTTCTCTCCAAATCAGTCTTTGGAGGCATCTCTTTGGAGATAGTGATTCCTGAGCAAGCGGGTAAATTACCACGCTTAGAATCTTCTATACTAAACCTCTTTAGTATGGTGTCAATGTACCTGGATTGGGACAATCCCAACATCCTCTTAGATCTATCTCTATAGATCCTAATCCCTAGGATGTAGGAGGTATCACCTAGATCTTTCATGGAGAACTTTTGTGATAAGAAGAGCATAACCGAGTGTAGCATAGAAACATCATTTCCTCTCAAGAGTATGTCATCCATGTACAATACGAGGAATACATCCTTACTCTCTATAACCTTCTTGTATATACAATGTTCATCTAATATTTTTAATGAACTCAAACTCTTTGACTGCCACATCAAAACAAATGTTCCAGCTCCGCGATGCATGTTTTAATCCGTAGATTGATTTAAGCATCTTGCACACCTTTCCGCTGCTCCCACTGTCTACGAAGCCCTCTAGCTGTGTCATGTACACGCTCTCTTCTAAATCACCATTTAGAAAAGTAGTCTTGACGTCCATCTGCCAGATTTCGTAGTCATGGTATGCAACGATGGAAAGTAGGATCCGGATGGACTTAAGCATAGCTACTGGAGAAAAGGTTTCATCATAATCGACACCAGGTCGTTGACGAAAACCTTTTGCTACAAGTCTTGCTTTGAAAGTCTCAACTTTTCCATCTACACCAAGTTTCTTCTTGAAGATCCACTTCCTCCCGATGGGTTTTACCCTTTCAGGAGCAACTTCCAAAGTCCATACTTTGTTGGTGTACATAGATTCCATCACAGATCGCAAAGCATCTAGCCATTTCACAGAGTCTCCACTTATGATGGCCTGCTCGAAACTAGTTGTGTCATCATCTTCCATGATGCGATCCTTAGTCCCACCGTCTATGAGAAAACCGTAGTATCTTTCAAGTGGATGAGGAACCTTACTAGATCTGCGTAGAGGCTGAGTTTCGTTGTGGACTATTGGATCCTCCGGTTCGACCAAATCATCAGTTACTGTTTTTGTAGATGGAACTTCTTCCAGTTCTACCTCATTGCCACTAATTTCTTTCACAAGAAATTTCTTTTCTGTAAAGGTGGTATCCTTAGCAACAAACACCTTTTGTTCATCACTATTGTAGAATAGACATCCATGTGAATTCTTTGGATATCCCACAAACTTGCAAAGAACCGACCTTGCCTCGAGCTTGTCCGGATTTTTCTTTTTGACATAGACCGGAGAACCCCATATCTTAACTCGTTTAAGATATGGTCTCTTTCTACTCCATATCTCATATGGTGTTTTAGGCACCGATTTTGATGGAACACTATTCAATAGGTATGCGGTTGTCTCAAGTGCATTGCCCTAAAAAGAAATAGGTAACTCAGCATTACTCATCATAGAGCACACCATATCTAATAGGGTGTGATTCCTCTTCTTCGATACTCCATTATGCTGTGATGTATACGGAGGAGTAAGCTGAGAGAGAATCCCATTCTCTTTTAAATAGTCTCGGAATTTCGTGCTTAAGTATTCTCCTCCTCGATCAGATCGAAGGACTTTAATACTTTTTCCCATTTGGTTCACTACTTCGTACTTGTTTTCCTTGAATTTCTCAAAAGCTTCAGACTTGTTTTTCAACAGGAACACATGTCCGAATCTTAAGAGATCATCGGTGAATATGATAATGTACGAAGAACCATTCCTGGCATGTGTAGATATAGGACCACATACATCACTATGTATCAGTCCCAAGAGTTCAGTAGCTCTTTCTCTGTGTCCAGTAAATGGAGTATTGGTCATCTTGCCTTTAAGACATGACTGACAAGTTTCATAAGATGTGAATTCGAACGGATTCAAATATCCATCTTTGTGCAACTTCGCTAATCTGGTCACATTGATAGGACCTAGTCTACAGTGTCATAAGAAGGATTCGTTCATTTCTGAACTTTTCCTATTGTGTGTGTTATGCATGTTAAGAATTGTGGTTTGATTCATAACGTTTATACCGTTACATAACGTACCAAATCCTATCAACACTTGATTTACGAAAATGTTCATAGCATTATCCTTTAATGCAAAGTCATATCTTCTTTAGTTAATAAAGAGACTGATATAATATTGCATATCAGGTTCGATATGTAATAACAGTCATTCAGAATCGTTGTAATACCACTTGGTAATACAAGGTGATATTCGCCAACTGCTTTGTCAGCAATAGTTGCACCGTTCCTTACTCTGATAGACATATCACCCTTTCCCAGTTCTCTACCTTTCTTTAACCCATGTAATAAATAACAAATGTGGGATCCTGATCTGGTATCTAATACCCAGGACATAGAGCAAACTGAGAAACAGTTCTCAGTACGAATACACCCGAAGAAAATACATCAACATACTCTTTCTTCGTTCGGTTGGCATAGGAATCCTGATATTTCCCTATTTCCTACTTGAACTTACGACAGTCATAAGGTAAAGCGGAACCAACGTTCCCCAGCTTAGTATAATAAGCGGGTTCGGTCAACGCATCCATATTATTATCTTGATTAAGGCGTGTCATGGTCGCTACCTGGAGAGAGAGAGAGAGAGAGAGAAGAAAAACACTTTAGCATGCACTCTTGCAAGATTAGATTGGTTATTATCTTATCTAATCAAGTTGGCTCCCACTATTTTTATCAAATCTTCCTTCAAACCCTAAAAGGTAAGATTAGCCGGGATTAATTACACCCTACAAGTTCACCAATCGGTTAGCCAAGAAGGTATTGGTACTCCGAGGGAGTCTCCCCGTGCTTTCGCATGGAACTAATTAAATAACCTCATTTCTGAATGGGTATAGCCCCATTAACACCTTTCTTGGACACCTATTGGATTAGCTAATTGTAAAGTGCAAAACTCACCCAGGAGTAACTCTTACTCGCAGTGGGTATCGGGATCCAACTATCTCATAGAAGGTATGCAATCACATCGCAAATTTCAACACTTGAAATTCCCAATTTCTATTTTTTGCCCCACGTGATTTACGACCTTGCCAAGGTCAATAAAGCATAAAACGCAAGTCAAGTTCAACCCATTCATATCCTGATTGAATTAAACCCACCCGTACGAACCTGGATAAGGTCAACAAGGTCATACAACTACCCTAATCCAATCGCATCATATGGTTACAGATAAGCACTAATCAGCTACCTCACACTACTCATTGACAAGGTCAACAAACGCAGCACAAATACTAAATAGTCCTTATCTAAAATGACGGAGGGCTACGACAGGTTTTTAAGAAAACCTTTTGCCAAATGAACTTGATATCGTTGTAAAACCGAGTGATTTGAAATGGAGTGGTTTAAGCTCCACTTTTAAAATCGAGTGTTTTTAAAAATAAACCGAGTGGGTTGCAGCATTCGCTAGCTTTTGCTAAAGAGGTCACTCCCAGTGAAGGGATCTAGGCCATTTTCTCATCGAATGAGGTGCTGGATATCCATAAAGTGATACCGCTATGCAAAGCAAGAACTAGAGCTACGTTTTGAAAATTTGATTCTGCAACATCTTTAGCTTTCTTTTCTTTTCATTAATCTCATTAATGAAGTCCCATCATTTATGTTTCCTAAACATCACAGAAGAAACAAAAATAGAACGTACGCTTATGCCATCCGCATTCTCTATGGGGCCCCGTCATGCACCATTAGGTTACTTAACCAACGGCAGAGTGGGGGATGGACTAGCGCGGGTGCAAAACATAAGCAACGTTTATTATATATCATAAAAAGCATTCATCTCATGCAGTTATATGATCACATCACAGAACTCATGCAGCAGAAACATCATATGAAATATTGGATAAACTAGGAGGTCCGTGTTTTAAATTCAGCCAGTAATGAAAAACACGGATTCCACGGTCATGATGAATAGCCAAACCCACAACCCTAGACCCCTACGAGAGAGGCAAGCAACCCTGCCAATTCTAGAGTTAGGAGACCCGGTCTCGACTCCTCGAGATGGCCTCCCACTGGACTCTAGAACCCGGTTACTTGTAC
Organism: Agapanthus africanus; assembly: GCA_030015575.1. Taxonomy (NCBI): domain Eukaryota; kingdom Viridiplantae; phylum Streptophyta; class Magnoliopsida; order Asparagales; family Amaryllidaceae; genus Agapanthus; species Agapanthus africanus. Next base: position 332,447,728 of record JASDDO010000031.1, read on the forward strand.
TCCCTACCTTAGGTCTATCCTAATACTGAAAAGTAAATAATATACATCAATGGTGACATCATCCTCAACCCGAAAGTGTCCCAATAAAAGAATATTACATACAATTTTTACATGAATGAAAATAGAAAAACTCTCATCTCACACAAAAACCACCGGCTATTCAATCACGACGATCCAATATAACATATTATAGCAACACATAAACATCACATGTCATCAATGTAAGTAAATATGCGTATCCCAATTGTCGTTGACGTATAGTAACGAAATCGGCGATACACCACATATTACACTTACGGTCGCAGAAGAGAAAATGAAAACTATAATAATTAGAATCCGTAACACCTTAGACAACTTAAACCCGGAATATCTCATACTTCGGATTTCATGCCTAACACAATAAACCTGGCATTTTTGTCTCAAATTGAAAACACTTTTCAATAACCAGTTGAGTAATTCAACAAGATTCCCGACAACCCGATCAAATGCTCGTCAGAAACTTTAATAGATGGCCGCACCCCCGATGCCGTCGACGAAGTACACTTAGGCGGAACACCGTGGCCGCGAGCACCCGAGTAGGCGCTTTTGGCTATAATGTTCTCCTATAATCACTTGGTCGGGGCTATGGGGCATGGCTATCAAGTAGTATTACCCGGCGAGTGTTCGCGTACTATACGAGATTGCGACGGAGATTTGATCCGAATCGAAATTCCGTGGCAATCTATCAAAAGAGACTAAATTGGTAGATTTAGAAAAGACTAACTAGTTTTCACGAAACTAATTATTGTGGATTCCAAATATTGTATCACATATCAGTTATATCTAGACGATGTTAAACATTTCGATCGATTCATCAAACACCCAAAAATCACAGAGACTTCAACACTTGAGTCTCATTAAAAACACCCAGAATGTGCCAAATTACATAATGGAGCAGTACAAGAGAATGGAGTCCCAAACTCACCAAGAATGCAGCGGAACCACGGTTAAACCCACGGTTATGTCGCGGTTGCGCGGCCAATTTGTCGAGTTGTGCTCTCGTTTTTCTTGAGGCTCCATAGAAAACCATGCACAATTTTCTGAATATTTTAAATCACTAAAATTTCGACAATTGAAAAATTAGACAGTAATAAAGAAAAGATTGGGTTTTGAAAATTCGATCGAACACTTTAACGTCATTTAGACCAAACCTAAAGCTCTAATTTTGCTCTGATACCATGAAAGTATGTCTTAGTACCACCACTAGGTTTTAGCAAGCATCAAGTATGCAATTTTAAAAAATCTAGAGTGCTAAGCTACACTAGCCTAGAATCGAACTAGAGAATTAGGATTGCTATGCATGTAAAAAACATTACACTAGGTGGATAGAGAATACAACCTTTGTAGACCGGTCCTTCACTTCTTAAGCTCCAAGTAGTAGTCCCTTAGCTCGAAGTAATGTTCCCTAGAACTCATCTTAGGCTCCACTTGGTGAAACGAACGAGCTTGCTTCGTCGTCTTCGAGGTCGAAGATGATCCACCTTGAAGTTACTCAAACTCAAGCAACCTCTTCGCTAATCAAGAATTAGTGAAACAAACAACCTAATCTTATGGTCTAGATGAGAGTAGGTTGATGAAGTAGGAATTTTGCTCACTATATAATTTTCTTTCTCTTTTTCTTTTCTTACCTCACAAAAGCTAGAGAGCAAAAATTGTTGGATATATGTATGCCCTAGAGGCCATTATATGATAGTGGATGTATTTATACATGTATGTATATATATATATATATATATTCAGTGTACATTCTTGCTCGACATGATAGTATGCGATCTGGTTCTTCTTTATCTTACATGTTGATTTGATCATGCTTTTATTCATTCACACATGTTGATAAAGCCCTGAGGATATAGACTTGACTACTGTGATTATGATAGAGATCATACTAGTAGGACATCTGTGGTTTATAAGCATATCCTGGAATGTCCCTAGTCGTAGGTGTATCGAGACGGGGCATCGATATACCAGAGTAGACTAGCGTATATGATACTAGACTTATATGATGGGCGATGGATGTTCCCACATTCATCGATGTTTGACATCAAGATCGTATATGGGTGCTCAGTGGTGACTGGGTACACTGGACGGACTCACCGAGAACTCCTATATGGAATTATATCTATCGTTGGATAGCAGTTCTCAGGTGACACTGGTGCAGGTTAGTCTGTAGACCCGAGATCTTCATAGAGTCTTGTGTGTTCTTCTACTGTACTTTGATTACCACCCTACCACGGCTTTACTGAGTCGTGCAAACAGGTGGCCGTTGGGTACAGTCCCGAGACACACGAAGGCGATGAGCGATAGGAGCGGTTTCGTCTCTCCCGGTATTGGGAGTTGATGTTGTGCTGTGCTCGATTGGCTATATCAGTATGTCCCTGGCCAGGGCTGTTGAGGTCTACTGATAAGTGTTATCAGTAGTTTCTCGATCTATTATAGACCATTCATCGGCACGACTTGTTGAGTTATTGGGGTCGACGTTACCATCCCTAGACTCGATATGCAGCATATCTGACGAAGAGACCAGACTGTACGGTAGTGTTGCCGGTTGGCTCGACGGGAGTTGTAATAGGTTCGCTTGTTTTCTTCTGATCGCTCAATACCCGGGTGGCCGTTACGTTTAGCTGACCGCTTGCGGCTTGTAGGTATTTGATATGATCATTACCTACTACCGGCGTATTGACGAGTCTTAGAGTCTCACATTGAAGTTTCCTGGCTCAAGCGAAAAGATGTGGTGTGCATATGAGATATGCGCGGGGACCCAATTAAATACGGATATGTGTTACCGTATATTAATCGGGCATTTTCTATTGGTCGGGTCGTATGTGATATGACCGGTTTGCAAAATCAAGTGTTGATTTAACAAATGACTTTTAGATTAATTTTTAATCAAACTCTTTTTTCTATTTTTGTATGCGTGCATGTATGCACATGATGATGTGCATGGATACATACATACATACATTGTATCATGGTTGTTGATACATGTTTGGTGGAAATGCAAGACTTACATTGTAGAATTATCTATTTATTTATCATTTAGAAAAAGAGAAAGGATAATTCACACAAGGTTTATACTTATCATCTTTGACCATGCTTCAACCACCATTTAACCTTGAGTTAATTATCCTTTTGTATTTAACCCATTTGATAAAAATCTAGATGATTCTAACCATGGTTGAAGTGAGAAAGGATTAATATATATTATTCTTTTCTCATTTCAATTATTATTCATTCACATATCTTTTCTTTTGTGAGAATGCTTAGCCACCATCTTCTTCTTCCTCTCTTGATAATTTTCTTAAGTGAGGTTGATAAAAAGAAAGAGTTTTGATTATAGAATACAAACCACATCATCATACTACACACATCTTGCCGGTTTGTGTAGGGCGTTTGCTCTACTTCATTCACATATCGAGTAAAGTAAGGAGTTTTGGGCAAAGGAGCTTCGGGTGGATCGTCGTGGACCAAGAAGATCTCAAGCGAACCTTTTTCCAACTCTCAAGTAGCCAAGGAGTCTAGTGTAGGGAGCTACAAAGGTTGTACTCTCAAAACCCTAGCTTTCATTACTTATGACGTTGTCTTTGAAATGAAACTCTAAATTTCTAGTGAAGATTCTTTGTATGTTCACTTAGCACCATAAAAATTTGATTTTGAGACATGTGATACTTCCAAACCCTTCATGAGGTGCTAGGTAAACCTAACATTGGTATCAGAGCCTAGCTAGAGCTTTAGGCAATGCTTTAGCGAAGTTAAAACTCCGATCGAACCAAAAATACAGATTTTTTAACCCTCTTTGGACATTTTTTGAAACTATGTTATTTTCAGAATTAAAAATACGTAAAAAATTCAGCAGCGAAATCTAAGCAAAACTGTGAAACACGAAGCCATAATCCGTACATTCCGCTGCGGAACCGCGGCCAGACCTTGCTTGGGCCGCGGATCCGCGGCCGTACAGTAACATTATAGCCTCGTTTTTCACAGTAATGATCTTGTCTGTTTGTACATATTGTTTTGGGTATTTTTAATCTGATTCAAGTGTTCAATGTTCTGGGGATTGTTTTGGATTCGATGATTCGATCGGAATTTTAATTTCGTGTTGTTTTCGGGTAATTTAGAAAGTATTAAAAAGTTCAAACGGATATCATTAACTCACTTTTTCCCGGCACGAAATTTTTTCAAGTGTTGAATTTTTTCTCGAGTTTAAATCTTTCGGAAATATATGCAAGTTAAGTGGTGGACCCTCTAGAAGAACACAAACCTTAACTCGATTATGTGACCGTCTGAACTGCCTCTAAACCTTTGGGTTTGGGGCAGTACGACGTGCCACATATGAGGCGTTGGCTTGACCCTTCTACGGCTGGACCGCTGCTACTGTGACACATTCCGGGTTTTTTGAACTCCGCTCAAGTGTTGAGCTTTAGGAAATTTTGGGTGTTTTATTATTCGATCGAAAAGTTTAATACTGTCTATTTATCTGGAATGTGATACAATATGTGAAATTCATATAGTTAGGCATGAAATGCGAAGTATGTGATATTTAGGATTTACGATGTCTAAAGAGAATGTGGATTCCAAATTTTGTAGTTTTACACTTTCTTTTCTGTGACCGTAAGTGTAGTATGTCGCTTATCGCCGGTTTCGTTGCTATACATCAACGACAATCGGGGTACGCATACTTACTTACGTTGATGATATATGATATTATGTGTTGCTGAGATATGATGTGCAGGATTGTCGCGATTGAATAGCCGGGTTTTTTTTTATGTGAGATCAGAGTTTTATTTTCATTCATGTAAAATTCAAATGTAATGTAATATTCTTTTATTTGGGGCACTTCCGGGTTGAGGTTGTTGTCACCAGTGTTGTATATTATTTACTTTTCCGTATTAGGATAGACCCAAGGAGGGGAGCACAAGTGACAGGGTTCTGGGGTTCAGTGGGAGGCCATCTCGAGGAGTCGAGACCGGGTCTCCTAAACTCCAGGATTGGTAGGGTCGCTTGCCGCTCTCGTAGGGGTCTAGGGGTATGGGCTTGGCTATTCATCGCGACTGTGGAATCTGTATTTTCTATTGTTGGCTAAATACTAAATACGGACGTCCTAGTATATCCCACATTATATCTGTGTTTCTGCTGCCTGTGTTCTGTGATATCTGAGACGAATGATATATTACATATGAGATATATAGTAGACGTTGGTTATGTTTTACACCCGTGCTAGTCCCGTCCCTGTATGCCGTTAGTTAAGTAACCTAACGGTGCATAACGGAACATTGCGGCGAATGCGGATGGCATAAGCGTACGTTGTATTTTCGTTTCTTTTCTGTGATTAGCTTAAGGACTTAAATGATAGGACTACATTAATATGATTAATGTAAAGAAAATAAACCTAAAAAGATGTTGTAGAATCGGATTTGAAAACAACTCGGCTCTTTATGAAAAAGCTACATTTCAAAATTACGGAACTCAAGCCACTCCTTTTGAAAACCATTTGATTCTACGACGATATCAAGTTCAAAGCGTTAAAGATTTTCTTAAAAATCATCCGCAACCCTCCGTCATTTTAGGAAGTAGAGTACTTAGCATTCGTGCTACGTTTGTTGACTATAGTTAAGGCTTAGTGTACGGTAGCTAAGTGATGTCTTCCTACACTGCATATGATGCAGATTAATTAGGACATTCATATGACTTTGTTGACCATAGTTAAGGGTCATATGAGTGGGTCTAATTAATCAAGAAATGACGGGTAGAACTTGACTGGTACTTATGATTTGTTGACCATAGTTAAGGACATAGGTACTAGGGGTAAAAACCGCATCGGGAATTTCAAGTGTTGAGATTTCCAATGAGATTGCTTACCTTCTATATGATGGTTGGATCCCGATCCCACTGTGGGCAATAGTTGCTCCCAGGAGAGTTTTGCAGTTTACAATTAGCTAACTCATTAGGTGTCTAGATAGGTGTTAACGGGGCTACACCTCTGGGAAAATGAGGTTTACTTTAATTAGGTCCGTGCGAAAGCACGGGGAACCTCCCTCAAGTACCGACACTAGCCTGGCTGAACGGTTAGCGAAGTTGTAGACTGTAATTAATCCTGGCTAGTTTTCTTTTTAAGGTTTGAAAGAAAAACTTGATTAAAGCAGTGGGAGACATCGATTAGACAAGACAATAACCAATCTGATCTTTGCAAGAGCTTTCGCTGAGTGTATTCTTTTCTCTCTCTTAATGGCAGATACCAATGACTGGACTAAAGCTTCTACTAGATAAAAATAAACTGAATGAGACCAATTATAAAGACTGGCTGAGGAATCTAAAAATTGCCTTGACTTATGATAAAGTATCATATGTCCTCACGGCTTCAGCCCCGCCCATCCCAGGTCCAAAATCCTCAGTTGCGGATAAAGAAGTCCGTAAGACATGGGACACTGACTGTGCCATGGCCAAATGCATCACGCTTTCATCAATGGACAACACACATCAAAAGCAGCACGAGAATATGGACATTCAAGCCATATTCCTCCATACAAAGGAGTTGTATGGAGAGCAATCCCGCGTATTACGATACGAAGCATCAAAGAAATTGTTTCAGATGCGAATGGCCCCTGGCACACCGGTAGGAGACCATGTTCTGAAGATGATAGCTTTCATAGAAGAGCTTGAGGACCTTGGATGGACGATGGACAATGAACAATATACAGATATTATTCTGCAGTCCATCCCCTCCACCTTTGCTCAATTCATAGTTAACATCAACATGCACAACATGGAGAGGGAACTACCTGAACTCCTTAATATGTTAAGGAGTGCAGAGAGCACACTGAAATCAGTGAAAACTCCCGTTTTGAGTGTTGGGCAATCTTTTTCTTCTCGCCCAAAGGCTAAAGCCAAGGGAAAGCTCAAGAAGAAGCCCACCAAGCCTAGGTGTGGAGTTAAAAAGGTTAAGGGGAAGGACAAGTCCTATGCTGGAGAATCGGGGAAAGGGGAATGTTTTCATTGCCACAAAACAGGACATTGGAAGCGCAACTGTACCGAGTACTTAAATCTCAAGAAGAAGCATGGGGATGCTTCCGCTTCAGGTGTGTTTGTGAAAGAAAACTGTTTTTCAATAAACTCCTCTTCCTGGGTATTAGATACCGGTTCACGTTCTCACATTTGCAATTCTATGCAGGGGCTGAGAAATAGCAAGGTTTTGAAGACAGGTGACTATACTCTCCGCGTTGGAAATGGTTCCAATGTACATACAGTCGCAGTGGGAGAGTATCACTTGGGGTTGCCATATGGGTGTATATTGGTTTTGAACCCATGTTATTTTGTACCAAGTATGCTTTGTAATATAATATCTGTTTCTTTGTTAGACAATGAAGGATATAATTTTGTATTGTAGAACAATGTTATGAACATTCACCTGAATCAAATGTTGGTTGGGTATGGAACACTTAATAACGGGATATACGTCCTAAATCAACACACAGTTTTCAGCATACAACACACTAATAAAAGAAAACTTTCAGAAATAAATGAAGCTTTTATTTGGCACTGTAGACTTGGTCATATTAATGAAACAAGACTAAAAAAGTTACACAAAGATGGATATTTAAACCCTTTTGAATATAAATCTTATGCGACTTGCCAGTCTTGTATCAAGGGTAAAATGACCAAATCTCCGTTTACCGGACACGGAGAAAGTGCTACCGAGCTCCTAGGACTCATACATAGTGATGTATGTGGGCCAATGTCTACACAGGCTAGAGGCGGTTTTTCATACTTCATTACTTTCACTGACGATTTCTCAAGATTCGGTCATGTATTTTTGTTAAAGCACAAATCCGAAGCTTTCGAGAAATTCACTGAATATAAACAAGAAGTAGAAAAACAAACCGGCTTGAGTATCAAGATGCTTCGATCAGATCGAGGTGGGGAGTACCTCAGTACAGAATTTGCAAACTTCCTAAAAGAGAATGGGATTCTCTCTCAGCTCAATCCTCCTTACACACCACAGCACAACGGTGTGTCTGAACGACGGAATAGGACCCTATTAGATATGGTCTGATCGATGATGAGTGATGCTGAGTTACCTGTCTCATTTTGGGGGCATGCATTGGAGACTGCAGCGTTTCTACTAAACAGGGTTCCAACCAAAACCGTGTCTACCACGCCATATGAGATATGGCATGGGAAGAGACCATCTCTTAAGAGAATTAAGATTTGGGGTTACCCGACCTATGTTAAAAAGCAGAATCCGGACAAACTCGAGGCACGGTCAGTCATGTGTAACTTTGTGGGATATCCAAGGAACTCTTATGGATATCTATTCTACCATAAGGAGGAACAAAATGTGTTTGTTTCTCAGTATGCCACATTCTTAGAAAAAGAGTTTTTCACAGATAAAGATGATGGCAATGTGGTAGATCTAGAAGAGGTTCTAGATACACAAACTACAAATGACGACTTGGTTGAACCGGCTGTTGCAATAGAAACTGAGGAACCTCGGCCACTCCGTAGGTCTGGTAGGACTTCTCGCCCACCGGAGAGGTACTACGGTTTCCTCATTGATGGTGACAAAGAAGACTGCATCATGGAGGATGATGATCCTACCAGTTTTCAGCAAGCTATCACGAGTGGAGACTCTGTGAGGTGGCTGGATGCCATGAGATCCGAAATGGAGTCTATGTACACCAACAAAGTATGGACTTTGGACTTTGTACCCCCTGGGGTAAAACCTGTGGGGTGTAAATGGATTTTTAAAAGAAAGATTGGTGTAGATGGGCAGGTAGAGACCTATAAGGCAAGACTTTTGGCGAAGGGTTTTCGTCAAAGACCAGGTTTGGACTATGACGTGACTTTTTCGCCCGTAGCCATGCTTAAATCCATTCAGATCCTACTTGCTATTGCTGCTCACTACGACTATGAAATCTGGCAGATGGACGTTAAAACGGCATTTCTAAATGGGGATTTAGAAGAATGCGTTTATATGGATCAACCAGAGGGCTTCATTGACAGTTGGAGCAGCGGGAAAGCATGTACATTGCTTAAATCCATATATGGGTTAAAGAAGGCATCACGGAGTTGGAACATATATTTCGATGATGTTATCAAAGAATTTTATTTCATCAAAAATCCAGATGAACATGTGTTTATAAGAAGGCTGTAGGGAGAGCTGTCACATTCCTCGTATTGTACGTGGATGACATTCTTCTGATAGGAAATGACATTCCTATGCTACAGTCGGTCAGATCTTTCTTATCACTAAGGTTCTCCATGAAGGACCTGGGTGATGCCACATACATTTTGGGCATTAGGATCTATAGGGATAGATCCAAAAGGTTATTAGGATTGTCCCAAACCAGGTACATTAACACCATCCTAAAAAGGTTTAGTATGGAAGACTCCAAGCGAGGTGCCTTACCCGCTTGCCATGGGGTCACTCTCTCCAAGGACTCTTGCCCAAAGACCGATGAAGAGAGAGCTCGCATGAGCATTATACCCTATGCTTCGGCAGTAGGATCTATAATGTATGCGATGTTATGTACCCGCCCAGATGTAGCTTATGCACTTAGTGTTGTTAGCAGGTATCAATCCAACCCAGGGGAGAATCACTGGATAGCTGTGAAGAACATTCTTAAGTACTTGCGAAGGACTAAAGAATTGTTCTTGGTGTATGGTAATGGAGATCTCCAAATGGAGGCCTTTACCGATTCAAGCTTCCGGAGCGATAAGGACGACAGCAAATCTATCTCAGGGTTTGTATTTAACCTCAATGGTGGGGCGGTAAGTTGGAAGAGTTCCAAACAGGATACCGTTGCAGACTCTACGATGGAAGCCGAGTACATTGCTGCAAATGATGCAGCCAAGGAAGCCCTCTGGATGAGGAAGTTCATCTCGGAGCTAGGAGTAGTTCCAACCATTATTGATCCAATACCATTGTATTGTGATAATAATGGGGCTATGGCGTTAGCCAAGGAGCCCAGGTCCCATCAGCGGTCCAGACACATCCTGAGGCGCTTTCATTTGATCCGGGAGATTATAGATCGCCGCGAGATCGAGATTAGGAGAGTAGACACAAAGGATAACGCCGTGGATCCACTCACCAAGGCCCTCCCTCAGCCGCAGCATGAGAGACTTTTTGAGATGTTGGGTATGAGATACGCCAATAACTGGCCTTAGTGCAAGTGGGAGATTGTTGGATATATGTATGCCCTAGAGGTATGATAGTGGATGTATTTATATATGTATATATATATATATTCAGTGTACATTCTTTCTCGACATGATAGTATGTTATCTGGTTCTTCTTTATCTGACATGTTGATTTGATCATGCTTTTATTCGTTCACACATGTTGATAAAGCCCTGAGGATATCGACTTGACTACTATGATTATGATAGAGATCATACTAGTGGGACATCTGTAGTTTATAAGCATATCCTGGAATGTCCCTAGTCGTAGGTGTATCGAGACGGGACATCGATATACCAGAGTAGACTAGCGTATATGATACTAGACTCATATGATGGGCGATGGATGTTCCCACATTCATCGATGTTTGACATCAAGATCGTATACGGGTGCTCAGTGGTGACAGGGTACACTGGACGGAATCACCGAGAACTCCTATATGGAATTATATCTATCGTTGGATAGCAGTTCTCAGGTGACACTGGTGCAGGTTAGTCTGTAGACCCGAGATCGTCATAGAGTCTTGTGTGTTCTCCCACTGTACTTTGATTACCACACTACCAAGGCTCTACTGAGTCGTGCAAACAGGTGGCCGTTGGGTACAGTCCCGAGACACACGAAGGCGATGAGCGATAGGAGGGGTTTCGTCTCTCCCGGTATTGGGAGTTGATGCTGTGTTGTGCTCGATTGGCTATATCAGTAAGTCCTTGGCCAGGGCTGTTGAGGTTTACTGATAAGTGTTATCAGTAGTTTCTCGATCTGTTATAGACCATTCATCAGCATGACTTGTTGAGTTATTGGGGTCGACGTTACCATCCCTAGACTCGATATGCAGCATATCTGACGAAGAGACCGGACTGTACGGTAGTGTTGCCGGTTGGCTCGACGGGAGTTGTAACATGTTCGCTTGTTTTCTTCTGATCGCTCAATACCCGGGTGGCCGTTACGTTTAGCTGACCGCTTGCACCTTCTAGGTATTTGATATGATCATTACCTACTGCCGGCGTATTGACGAGTCTTAGAGTCCCATAATAAAGTTTCCTGGCTTAGGCGAAAAGATGTGGTGTGCATATAAGATATGCGCGGGACCCGATTAAATACGGATATGTGATACCGTATATTAATCGGGCATTTTCTATTGGTCGGGTCGTATGTGATATGACCGGTTTGCAAAATGAAGTGTTGATTTAACAAATGACTTTTAGATTAATTCTTTAATCAAACTCTTTTTCTATTTTTGTATGCACATGATGATGTGCATGGATACATACATCCATACATTGTATCATGGTTGTTGATACATGTTTGGTGGCAATGCAAGACTTACATTGTAGAATTATCTATTTATTTATCATTTTGAAAAAGAGAAAGGATAATTCACACAAGGTTTATACTTATCATCTTTGACCATGCTTCAACCACCATTTAACCTTGAGTTAATTATCCTTTTGTCTTTAACCCATTTGATAAAAATCTAGATGATTCTAACCATGGTTGAAGAGAGAAAGGATTAATATATATTATTCTTTTCTCATTTCAATTATTATTCACTCTCATATCTTTTCTTTTGTGAGAAAGCTTAGCCACCATCTACTTCTCCCTCTCTTGATATTTTTCTTAAGTGAGGTTGATAAAAAGAAAGAGTTTTGATTATAGAATACAAACCACATCATCATACTACACATATCTAGCCGGTTTGTGTAAGGTGTTTGCTCTACTTCATTCACATATCAAGTAAAGTAAGGAGCTTTGGGCAAAGGAGCTTCGGGTGGATCGTCGTGGACCAAGAAGATCTCAAGCGAACCTTTTTCCAACTCTCAAGTAGCCAAGGAGTCTAGCGTAGGGAGCTACAAAGGTTGTACTCTCAAAACCCTAGCTTTCATTACTTATGATGTTGTCTTTGAAATGAAACCCTAAATTTCTAGTGAAGATTCTTTGAATGTTCACTTACCACCTTAAAAATTTGATTTTGAGACATGTGATGCTTCCAAACTCTTCATGAGGTGCTAGGTAAACCTAAGATGAAGAAGATGAACATGTAGTGAACTAGGTTGAGAAAAATATATCAAGTGATAGATATTAGAGATTTAACCATGGCTAAAGATAATAGTTGGGCTATAAAATATCTAGAGTAAAACAAAATTAATGGAATTAGTCAAGGCTTTTACATGCTTCCACAAGCATCTAAGCAATGCTAATTTTCACCTCATTTGTGGATTACTCTAAATAAATAAACACCTAAATTATCTTTAGTTTGGGTGTGAGTCTCGTACACCCATGTATAATGTATCATCCACCATGACACGATATACATATATTAATATATATCACATATATATTAAATGTATTTCAAAGAGAAGAAAATCTTTAGTGAGATAATATTAGTTAATATAAATATATATATCAAATTATTAAATCAACACATGATTTAATAATCCAGTTATATCGCATATAACCGACTAATATCATTTATATGTATATCACATTATCGAATCAACACTTGATTCAATAACCCGGTCATATCATATATAACCGACCAATATCAAATATATATATACATATAACATATCATTGAATCAACACTTGATTCAACAATCCAGTTATATCACATATAACCTTACCAATATCACATATCGCGAGATTAGAATACGGTATCACAAACTCGTATTTAATCAAGCTCCCGCACATATCACCATATGTGCCCTACTTTGTTTTGCTTGAGCTAGGAAACCTCTGTGTGTGACTCTAAATGTCACGACCCACCCCCAAACACGGATGGCATTGTCCGCACTGACCGAAACCACACGGTTTTGTCCTTTTGAATGAACCAGACTCAAGAAGGAGGCTACTTCCCAGCAGGTCACCCATCACAGAATTTTCCTAGCTCAAGCACGCTTAACTACGGAGTTCTTTAAACTCGGGAGTTCCGATTCGTCCAAAAGGCGCCTCCGAGTTATGGGAGTGGTATCATTACATTTATAGTTCTGATCGTGCCCTATTTCGGAATGGAATTCTATACTCCCTATTGTTCTACTGTGGGTCTCCATGTGTATCAGTATCGGTTACATCCCCATCTCGATACCGGATAACATTTCACTTCTCACGGGGTAGGTGGTATTCATCCCTAACTCCACCTGGGGTATTACATCCCTCCCCACTTAGAACAATTTTTTGTCCTCGAACCACAGACCTACTTTTGAGGGACCGGCTCTAATACCAACTTTGTCACGACCCGGAAAAGGCACGTGACTGGCACTTGAATCATGTGAAGTCTATAATTCAAGTAAGCCAAAAGCCCAGAAATCTAAACATTTTTAGGGAAAATAGTGGTGGTGCAGTTTTGAATTAAGGTTACTGAAATCAAGTTCTTTCTACAAAACATAGATAATAGTATACGAAAACACAATGTTTATATTTAACTTGAAAACATTTTCGTCATTGAAAATTTAGGCAGCACCTCCTTTGTAAAACTTAACCCGAAAACGATACAAACAATATAATATAAGGCATCCCCAAGCGGATGCTATCGCTACGCCAATTGGCGGAAACAAACACGCAATTAATGCAAATATACAACGCCGAAGTCGAGGATCAAAACTCAGAATGAAGGTAAGGAAAACATGCATCATCAAGAAAACCAGAAAACAATAACATATCCACGAGCGTGACTCTAAGGCCGAAAGTATATACAAATAGTGGTTATCTGAGTCTACTAAATGCACAAGTCTGGTTGATGGAGCTTTAACTAGATATAAATGAAATAAATAACAAATACAACTGAAATAAAAAGTACAAGTACAACGGTGGTCACGATGCAAGTGAAACCACCCACCAAGCAATCATCCGGAAGAAAGTGGAGCGCCTGCAAGCCGCTACGGAACCTGTACGGATAAACCAGCAAGAACTGTGACACAAAAGGGGTGAGTTGCCAACTCGTGAGTAGAAGACATCACCGAGTAGAAACCGAATGTATGACGATCTTCTAGGTTATACAATACAGTACAATAATAATAGTGGCACGATAACATCGAGTAATAGTAGAGGCGATAATATAGACATGTGTGTAAGGTCAGGTACTCGTGTCCGTGGCATAAAATAACTACATGTCGCATGTATAATGTATGAACACATCGCTAAATGAGCGTGTCCAGCAACGACACAGAAAAATCAGGATAAACCTGAGTGCCAAGTATCGACACTCGAAAATATCATAAAAACAGTGTCCATCAGTGACATAAAATCCTCATAAATCTCGAGCTCTGTCAGTCCGGATCGGCCCAAATCATCTTATCACATGACTACGGTCAATATTCTCCGGATGTCCGCCGCGTCAAATATCATTGGTCGGTAGTTCCCCCCTGCTGGGCTCAATGCCATCTCAATACGTTTACCTTGCCCTGGGGTACCTCACCGGGTCCACCATGTACCCGCAGACGGTGCATCCCCCTCCTCGAATCGGGTATGTGTACACACGTGGATCAGGAATCGAGAAAACTCATGGTAGACGCCACACATATCATATCACGAGAAAACCGCGATTTGCATTTTTAAAAAAGATAATAAGTTTATGAAATTCTTTACGGTTTTTCTCCAAATTCAAAAATCTCATGAATACTGAAATCTCCAAAAGAATCACATTCTATGAGTATACAATATGATAATAAATACCGACGTAAAGCCAATGATCAGTGCGCAACTAAAATGTATGGATGCAAATGCATGTGGTATTTAAGTAAGAAATACAATGTCTACACTAGCATTTAAGATCATGAATGTGAAACAATACTACTTCTATAGATGGTCAGATCATATGAATGAAGTAAAGGTTCTCTAGTGTATACGTGGCATGGCAATTACTGATGATGATGTGTGTGAGCCGTCAAGAAAGTGTACATGCAATATACACATCATCGGTATTAGTGCTGGTGTCCTAACAGACGAGATCATAATAGCTAAAGAAAACACATTTAATCTACAATGCAATGAATGACAGGAAATAAGCAATAATGCAACATTATAAAATATAAATCTATATGCGAGCCATACAGTGATAGTGTTGGAAATAGCACGAATCGTTGTTTTTAGAAAAGTATGGGCTACGGTGTTTTGAAGAATGAATACCATTTTAAAAATCCGTAGTATCCCTCAGTTACCCACTTGAAAATACCCACAATTCGCTAGTTTTGAAAATAGGTTTGACTCGACTATACTCTAACATCTACTTAATAATTTAACAAACTAACTAAAAGCTAAACTAAAACCTGGGTCAAATAGTGGAAGACTATACGTATCCGAGTTGATATATCTAGTAGTCGGCGATCCATCCTCATATCATCACGTATGGTAATATTTATCGTACGACATGTTCGAGTCAAGAGTGCGGATCAATCATCATATATACCTCGTAGGGTAATATCCATCGTACGGTATCCTCAAAATCGAGGGTACGGGTCAAATATCATATATATATATCATCATTTATACGGTATCATCATCGTACAATATCAAGGTCTGGGGTAAAGTTCTAAAGTCTCGTACATTCTAATATCAACAATTCACATATTATCGCATGTATGTGTAACATTTCAGAAAATAAAATATTATTTTTGGGAATTTAAATAATTAAATAATAAATATTATGAATATTTTAAAAGAATGAGAATTAGTTTTAATGAAACGGTATAATATACCGATAATTGGAAAATATTGGGAATATTAATATGAATCATTGATCTTGAAGGTATTTATGTGATTAGATATTTTATAAATAGTTATACAATTATTTGTATACGAGTTTATTGTTAAACTCGATTAATATTGTCTAATTATGCATTAATCTTGTTTATGTGCATGGCATGCAACAAATCATGTTTGCAACACTTGTTATATTTCGAACCGTGGCTTAATTCTTTTGTTGCTTTATATGGTTTTAGGTTTTAATAGAAAATGACAAAGAAAAGATATGAAGAGATATTTAGATGAGAGGGTGGGGACATGAGTGTATGGTGGGTGAAAGGGTGAGAGAGAGAGATATATATATTCTACAACCTTCAACACAATTCACCACCCCTTCATTATCTTCATTTTTCCTCACCTCATTCCTACTTCTCCTTCATCCTCCGTCACCTCCTCACTACCATCCATGGCCACCACCAAAAAAATCAAACAAAAACCTATAATCCCTTCACAAAAAAATGTGCACAAGCTCACTACAAACCTTATGGAGGCACCAAGTCAAGACTTTGAGCACTTGGGAACATCTAGGGTTTTTATCTAGTTGCCATATGAGGTATAACCCAAGACCTTTAGTTTAGAATATGAGCTTCCTTATATCCTAGTGTAGTTTATAATTAAACTAATGAGGTTTAGTGAAGTTAGAATTTTCAAGATAAGGTTTAGGGGAGATTTTGAGTTGTGATGGTGTGTTTGAGGATTAGATAGTCTACACCCCTTCTAGTGTATGAATCCTGCCTATAAACCCCAAGAATTGAGTTTAGAACTTTCCGATGTCGGTTTTGTGGAATTTTGAGAACTACAGGGAATCTGGAGCAACTTAGAATGTTACTGAGAAAATCAAACAACTTCAGCGACCTAATTAGAACCCTAAAAGACCCCCACATGAAAACGAGACCAAGATTCCACTCTGGGGCCGGCGACATCGGGGATTTTGCAAATCTCGCCAGGCCTATTATAGGCATTAGTGAAGGGGTTTTGGCTATAGCTCAGGTACCTATTGACCTATCCATTGTATTGTTGGTTTAATCCCTAATTACCTGAGGAAAAATCTGAAAGCATTTTGGGTTGGAATTTACTATGTTTTCCGATTTCTAAAACTTGGTTTATGGTATTAGAAATTGGATTTGGTCGTTGGACGTTTGTACGTCAACGATGAGGGTTATTTGGCTATTTTTGCATGCGACCATAGGTTCTAAGCTATGTGCATTTCGTGTGCCGTTTTATTTTTCGTGTTGATTCGTATCTATAATATAACGCATCGAAAACTGTAGGTACCCCGCGTGGACTTCGTACGACAAGGGAGAGCGTGGCGTCATTGATTTCGGCAAGCGAGGATCAAGGTGAGTAGATATATATCTACGGGGGAAGTCGGGTGGATGGCGTATAGCACCCCCGTAACCGAACAATAGGTTATATATATTATATATGTTTAAGTGAGACTTGGATACCTATTAAATAGGGTTACTAGGAGACTATAGATTATATTTGGCGTACTTGTAGGATAGTTTACTTTTAGTTTAGTTCCTTAGTCGTGAGTCGTTGGTTTACTTAGTGGCACACACGCATACATTTGGTATTTATGTTGGTGATTATATGTGTGTTTATATATGTGTGTGTGTGTGTATGTTTATATATATATATATACACATACATACATACACGTGAGATGAGGATAGTATATGTTATATGGAGAGGAGTCGATATGATCGGGCATTATGCCATGAGTTTTTTTATATGTGATTGAGTCGTGATATCATGTAAGATATGATTTTATAAAGGATCGTTGGGCGATGTGTATTCAAACATGCGATAACATGTGTTTTAATGATTTTAGAATGTACGATGCTTTAGAACCGTACACCTGATCATGATATTATACGATGACGATACCATACGAATGATGATTTATTATGATAATTGACCTGTACCCTTGATTTTGAGGATGTCGTACGATGGATATTACCGTACGAGATGTATATGATGATTGATCCACACTCTTGACTCGAGGATGTTGTACGATGTATTATTACCGTACGTGATGATATGAGGCTGGATCTCCGACTATTAGATATATCGACTCGGAATATTATAGATTTCTTATCACCTTAGACTAGGTTATTAGTTTAGTATTTAGTTGCGTATATATAGGTTAACTTAGGCTCGAGTCATACTTATTTTCAAAACCGACGAATCGTAGGCTTTTTTCAAAGAATAATACGATGGGAGTTACGGATTTTCAAAAGACATCTCTTTTCTCAAAACACCGTAGTCCCTACTTTTCTAAAAACAACGATTCGTGCTATTTATACACGATAAACGGTATGGCTCGTATATAGTTTTATATACCTTATTGTTTCTTTTGTTGTTTACTTTCTATTATGATCTCGTCTGTTAGGACACCAGCACCATTACCGATGATGCGTATGTTCCACGTACACTTGCTTGCCAGCTCACACACATCATCATCGGTAATAGCCATGTCACGCATACTGTAGGCACCGTTATTACCTTGTATACACTGATTGTTGTAGTTAAGTAGCATTTCTGATTTCATGTGCTAATTATAACATTGCACTTGTATTTATATGCCACATGCATTGTTTACCTATATTCCGATTTTATACTGCAGTTGGGCTTTATGTCGATATCCATTATCCATTATTAGCTCATGATTTTGAGATTTCGATTTTCATGAGATTTTGGGATTTGGGGAAAACCGCAATGGAATTTATAAACCTATTATCTTTTCAAAATAGAAATTATGGTTTTCTTATGATATGATATGTGTGGAGTCCACCATGAGTTTTCTCGGTTCTTGAGCCGCGTGTGTACACATACCCGATTCGAGGAGAGAGACGCCATCTGTGGGTACATGGTGGACCCGGTAAGGTACCCCGAGGCAAGAAGGTCTTATAGCGAGAAGTTGAGCCTGGCAGGGGAGCACTACATGCCGGTGATATTTGACGCGGCGGAGATCCGGAGGATACCGACTGTAGTCATGGGATTAGATGATTTGGGCCGATCCGGACTGACGGAGCCCGAGATACAAGGATGATGTGTCGCTGATGGACACGGTTTTCATGATATTTCGAGTGTCGATGTTGGGCACTCAGATTTTCTGATGATTTTGTGTGTCTATGCTGGACACACTCATTTGATGCTGAATTCATACATACTATACATGACTTATAGTTACCTTATGACACAGAAACGAGTTTTTGCATTTCACATATGCTCATAGTACTACCTTACTGCTGCTCGATGTCTATTTATATATTTAGCGTATGGTATTACCTAGGAGATAGTCATACATGCGATTTCTACTCGATGATGTCTTCTACTCATGAGTTGGCAACTCACCTCGTTGTGCCATAGTTTCTTACAGGTTTTTCCGTACAGGTTTCATAGCAGCTTTGTTGGCACACCGCTTTTTCTTTCGGGTGATTGCTTTGGTAGGTGCGATCAATTACATCATGACCACCATTGTACTTGTATATTTTATTCCAGTTGTATCTAGTTAAAAGCTCCATCAACCATAATATATATATTTAGTAGACATAGATAACCACGGTATGTATATCATTTCGGCCTTAGAGTCGCGCTCTTGTATTCTTTATTGTTGTGATTTTCTTAATGATGGTTAGTTTTCTCGCTTTCCTTCTGAGTTTTGATCCTCGCCCTTCGGCGTTGTATATTTATATTATCATGCGTGCTTGTTTCCGCCAATTGGTGAAGAGCTATCTCCTGCTTGGGGATGCCTTATTTATTATTGCTTGTACCGTTTTCGGGTTAAACATTACAAAGGAGGTGCTCCCCAAATTTTCGATGACGAAAATGTTTTTAAGTAAAATACATACAATGTGTTTTCGTATACTATTATGTATGTTATGTAGAAGGAACTTGATTTCAGTAAAACCTCGTTTCAAACTGCACCTCCACTATTTTCCATAAAAAGGTTTAGATTTCTGGGCTTTTTGGCTTACTTGAATTAGGTGGGGTTCTATAGACTGCTGGGTTCCATAGCACCCTAACTAAGATTTATAGGGCATCAAGTATGCAATTTTTAAAACCTAGAGAGCTAGGCAACCCATACCAAGGATCTGACTAGAAAATTAGGAGTAAGGTAGCATGTAATCAAACATTACACTAAGAGGAATACAACCTTTATAGACCGGTCCTTCACTTCTAAAGCTCCGTGTATTAGTCCTTTCGTTCCAAGTAGTGATCTCCCGGACTCTAGTAAAGGTTCACAAGACGAAAGGAACAAGCTTGCTTGAAGTCTTCGAGGCCGAAGATGATCTACGTCGAGGAATCTCCAACTCAAGCTACATCTTCACTAAATGAGAATTAGTGAAGCAAACAACCTAAATTAAATGGCTAATCTAGTGTAGGTTGATGAAATCGGATTTTTGCTCACTTTAGAATAATTTTTCTCACTATATTTCTTCACTTTCCAAAAAGCTAGAGAGTAAAATTGGAATGAAGAAGAAGATGAAGTTGTGAATGGAATGAGAATGAGAATGAATGAGTGAGAATAGCAACCATGGGTGAGATAATATCTCATATAACTCATGTAAAGACTTAACCATGGCTATAGATAATTGTTGGATTAATAAATATCTAATGTAAAACAAAATTAGTGGACTATGTCAATGGTTTCTACAAGCTTCCACTAAGAATCAACCATGACTAATTTCCACCTAATTTTGAATTACTTTAAATGTCACGCCCCGCTTCCCAGAGTACGCTAAGGTAGGCATGTGACATAGCCAACCATGCTACCTGTGGATAGGAATCATCCTTCCACAGTCACATTACGGCTGTAGAGATATCAAGAACAATAATAAAACTATCTAGCACATGTCCATAAGCCAAAATAAAATGAGTCAACAATAAATAATGCGGAAGCAAGAGATCCAATACAAAATAACTGGAATGTATGTCCCATAATGCGGGCTCACATCAGAAATAAAATGCTGAAAAGTAAAAGAACTAACTACTACTGAGTCCTCACTGCTCAGCCTGCTGGCTGAAGTACTCTTGCTCGGACTACGACAAAGGTACGGGATCTGGGCCATGCAAAACCCAAACGTCAGCGCGTCATACATCAAATAATATGTGAATAGGGTAGCAAGACATGCAAGTATAATCATAAATGGTAAAGCAGGTGTAACAGCAATATAAATCAGGGCAGTGAAGGGTAGTGTGCAGTGAGTAAACTGAACTGGTCTATTGGGTTATCTACTCTCAAGTCTTTGAAATCAATTTGATGAATCATCTGTTAGTCCATATTGCGACCCCCGGTGCTTACGGGGAGGCGGAAACGGTATAAAAAACGAATTTTTATCGCAAGAGGCAACATGGACTAAACATGGTCGGGATCGTTGTCTAAACTAAAACTAGTATTCTAGCTAAAGAGAGTTAGCTACTATGGAAGATGGTTATACCTATACTTGAACTCCTTCTTCTTCAAGTCTTGTAGAGGTTGATGGTTCTCTTTACGTCGCCTTCTCCCGTCGAAGATGGATCCACCTCGAAGGTTCGACTTTGGGCTCTTCCTCGATCTTTGAGTGAACTAGGGTTTCCGGTTTGCTAAACCTTCAACCTAGAATGAGTAGAGAGAGTGACTAGGGTTTGCTTTTCTTTTTCAAGAGAAGGATTCTCAACTCATGAGAAGGTTTCTCTTGACTAGAGGAAGAAGAAGATGAAGAGAGGAGAGAGAATGAATATGATAGAATGAGCTATCATATTCTATCTTGCAACCATAATGCAAAAGAAAATAATTATCTAATAATAATAATTGAAAATGAGAATAGTTGATGGTAATTTGGAATGACCACTACCATGCTTCATTTAAAAATGTAAGCATAAATCAAGGAGGACTTTTGAAGGCATGAAAGTGGTCAATGGTCAACAAGTCAACCAAGGTCAACAAGTCAACAAAAACAACCATAACATAATTCTCATTTAATTATTATTATTAATAGATAATATATAAATCCATTAGGGTTTGGAAAATGAAGACTGTCAATTGTGCATACGCACCCGTTCCGAAACCCTAATGAAAAATCTCATTCTCCGCCTCAAGCAACTGTGCATACACACCTGCATTCTCGTTCCGAAAAACAAGAATACCAAGATATAAAAGCAACCCCAAAAACACATACCAGTATCTGGCTCAAACCAGAGCCTGCCAGTATAATCCGTCCGGACTCCAAACGTGCACAAGTGCGCGGATGAGAACGAACCCTGTCGCAAAACCATGCGACCTCTACTCTGTTTTGCCCAGAGGCGAATACCCTCTGTGTGGGACTCTAAAGACTCGACACTACGCTGGCAGTGGGTTTAACCACAGACCGCAAGCGGCACTAGCTGTGCGTAACGGTCCCCAGGTAGATGTCGACAAGAAGGCTGACGAAGTGAAAACCCCATCTGAACTCCTACTGAGTCTGAATGTGACATTCTCCGTACAGTCCGGTCTGTTCGTCTGATACATCGCATGGCGGGCCTAGGGGGCGGTAAACGTCAGTCCCCCAATAGCGGTACAAGTCGTGCCGGAGCGAAGCCCAAAACACCCTGAGATAACACTGGAAACCTACCAGTATATCTCGTTTGCCCTGGCCAGGGACTACTCGTGTAATGGCTCTCCTAGACACAGCGCGATGTCAACCCCCAATACCGGGAGAGACGAATCCTGTCTAACCGTCACTGCCTCCAAGTGCTTCGGGACTGCACCCAACCACCACCTGTTTGCACGACTCCTTTGAGCCGTGGTAGGGTAGTGATCAAAGTGCAGTGGGAACACACTCGAGGCGAAGTGCCAGTGTCAAGTCAGCGGACTAAGCTGTACTCATGTCACCTGGGAACTGACGACTGACGATAGGTATAATACCAACCTGTCAGTTCCCGACGAGTCCTGTCCAGTGTACTCGTAACCCAACGAGCACCCGTATACTATCTCCAGTACGACGTACTGATGGCTGTGGGACAGACCATCTCCCACACTGGGATGAGAAGCGCATACGCTAGTCTACTCCGGAGTATCGATGCCCTATCTCGATAGTCCTGCGACTAGGGACCTGTATAAGGATGTGCTTATAGATTACCCAGCCCCCACTAGTGTGACTGCCATCACAACGCTGGTAATCAAGCAAAGATCCTAAGGGCTCCACTAATGCGTATAAGTGATATAGTAAAATAAACACAAGTACACATTGAAGTAGAGACAAACCAAGTAGCATACTACTATTTTGAGCAAGACTGTATATACAAGGTGAATATCCCAAGCATCCATTAAGTAATATACAAACTAGTATGATACAGTAATGGCCTCTAGGGCATATACACTAACAATCTCCCACTTGCACTAAGGCCATGTACTGGCGTATCGAAGACCTATCATCTCGATCAGCCGCTCGAACTGAGTCTGGGGCAGGGCCTTGGTGAATGGATCTGCAGTGTTGTCTTCTGAAGCTACTCTCCGAACCTCGATCTCCTTGCGATCCACGATCTCCCTGATCAGGTGATACCGCCTCAAGATGTGCCTGGATCTCTGATGGGACCTGGGTTCCTTTGCTAAAGCTATAGCCCCGTTGTTGTCGCAATACAGAGGTACTGGGTCAACAATGGACGGAACCACCTGAAGTTCTTTCAAGAACTTCCTCATCCAGACAGCTTCTTTTGCGGCATCAGATGCAGCGATGTATTCCGCTTCCATCGTCGAGTCTGCAACGGTTTCCTGTTTGGAACTCTTCCAACACACCGCCCCTCCATTGAGGGTAAAGACAAAGCCCGACATGGACTTGGAATCATCCTTGTCACTCTGGAAGCTGGAGTCAGCAAAAGCCTCGATCTGGAGGTCTTTTCCGCCATACACCAAGAACATCTCCTTAGTCCTCCTCAGGTACTTGAGAATGTTCTTTACTGCTATCCAATGTTTCTCCCCAGGGTTTGACTGATACCGGCTTACTACACTCAGTGCATAAGCTACATCCGGTCTGGTACACAACATCGCATACATTATAGAGCCTACCGCAGAAGCGTAGGGTATAATAGACATGCGATCCCTCTCCAAATCAGTCTTGGGAGACATCTCTTTAGAGAGGGTGATCCCGTGACAAGCCGGTAAGTTACCGCGCTTGGAATCTTCCATACTGAATCTTTTCAGTACGGTGTCGATGTACCTGGACTGTGAAAGTCCTAATATCCTCTTGGATCTATCACGATGGATCCGGATCCCCAGGATGTATGAGGCATCACCCAGGTCTTTCATGGAGAACCTTTGTGACAAGAACCCCTTGACAGATTGTAGCATAGGAATGTCATTTCCTATTAAGAGAATGTCATCCACGTATAAAACGAGGAATACTACAGTTCTCGCTACAAATCTACTATAGATGCATGGTTCATCTGGATTTTTGATAAAGCCAAATTCCTTGACCGTCTCATCAAAACAGATGTTCCAACTCCGCGATGCCTGCTTTAGTCCATAGATGGACTTAAGCAACTTGCACACCTTTCCGCTGCTCCCACTCTGAATGAAACCCTCTGGCTGATCCATATAGACACACTCCTCTAAATTTCCATTTAGAAAAGCTGTCTTTACGTCCATTTGCCAGATCTCATAATCGTGGAAGGCAGCGATGGCAAGAAGGATCCGAATGGATTTCAGCATGGCTACTGGAGAAAAGGTTTCGTCATAGTCCAAGCCAGGTCTTTGACGGAAACCCTTTGCTACCAGCCTAGCTTTATAGGTCTCAACCTGTCCATCTACACCAATCTTCCTTTTGAAGATCCACTTGCATCCTACGGGTTTTACCCCGTCTGGAGCAATGTCCAACGTCCATACCTTATTGGTGTACATGGACTCCATTTCGGTCCGCATTGCATCCAGCCATTTCACTGAGTCAACGCTCTGAACGGCCTGCTGGAAGCTAGTAGGCTCATCATAATCTATGATGCAATCCTCTCTATCCCCGTCTATGAGAAAACCGTAGTATCTCTCGGGCGGATGAGACTGCCTACTACTTCTGCGGAGCGGCGTAGGAATGTCCTGTTCTGTTGAACCCTCTGGTTCCACTAAGCTTTCAGTAACAGTCTGTGGTTCTGGAACTTCTTCCAGTTCTATTGTGCTCCCACTTATCTGGGTTTCCAAAAACTCAGTTTCCAAGAAGCGGGCATGCTGAGAAACAAAAACCTTTTGTTCCTCAGCGGAATAGAAAAGATACCCCCTGGAGTTCCTTGGGTATCCCACAAACTTACACTGTACTGAACGTGCCTCAAGCTTGTCCGCATGCTGCCTTTTTACAAAGGCTGGACATCCCCATACTTTAAGATACTTGAGACAGGGTTTCTTCCCAGTCCACATCTCATAAGGGGTGGTAGGCACAGTCTTGGTGGGAGCCTTGTTCAAGAGATACGCAGCTGCTTCTATTGCATATCCCCAGAATGATCGCGGTAACTCAGCGTTACTCATCATGGACCGAACCATATCCAATAGGGTTCGGTTCCGTCTCTCCGATACACCGTTATGTTGCGGAGTGTATGGAGGAGTAAGCTGAGAGAGAATACCATTCTCTTTTAAGTAATTCAGGAATTCGGCACTTAAGTATTCTCCACCTCGATCCGATCTTAGAATCTTAATACTTTTGCCGGTCTGTTTCTCTACTTCATTCTTATACTCCTGGAATTTTTCAAAAGCCTCGGACTTATGTTTCATTAAGAAAACATAACCGTACCTTGAGAAGTCATCCGTAAAAGTAATGAAGTAAGAATGTCCGCTTCGGGCATGTGTAGACATTGGACCGCACACGTCACTGTGTACAAGTCCCAAGAGCTCGCTCGCTCTTTCTCCATGTCCAGTAAACGGAGTCTTTGTCATCTTTCCCTTGAGACAGGATTGACAAGTGGCATACGACTGATATTCGAACGCATTCAAATACCCTTCTGTATGTAACTTCGTCAACCTTCTCTCATTGATGTGACCCAATCTACAATGCCATAAGAAAGTCTGGTTTATTTCTGGAGACTTTCTTTTGTGTGTATTCTGGACATTAAAAATCTGTGGTTGGTTCAATACGTATATACCATTACTCAAAGTACCTGACCCAATCAAAACTTGATTAAGGCGAATGTTTACAACATTACTTACAAACGCAAATTCATAACCTTCTTTAGAAACTAAAGATACAGAAATGATATTACAAGTTGCGTTGGGTACAAAAAAGCAATTACGCAAAACCAAAACATGTCCATCTGACATTCCCAGGTGATAGTCCCCCACGGCTTTAGCATCCATGCTCGCTCCGTTTGCAACTCTGAGGGTCATGTCACCTGCTTTCAAAACACTACGGTTTCTCAACGCCTGCAAAGAATTACAAATATGAGATCCTGATCCGGTATCCAATACCCAGGAAGTAGAGTTTATAGAAAGACAGTTTTCAATAACATACACACCTGAAGCTGAAGCTGCAACCTGCTTCAATTCCTGTGTTCTGGCCTTCCAGGCCCTGCAATCATTCTTCCAGTGTCCTTTCTTATGACAAAAGAAGCATTCTTCCTTATCCACAATCTTCCCCGCTATCTTTGTTGCTTTTCCTTTTCCCTTCGTATCCACTTTACTAACACCGCCCCTTGGTTTGGCGGGGGCTTTCTTCTTCTTTCCCTTGGCTTTCGCCTTGGACCTAGAAGAAGATGATCCTCCTACAAACAAAGTGGATGTTTCCCTACCTTTCTGTAGGGTGCCCTCTGCGCTCCTCAGCAGGTTGAGGAGCTCTGAAAGTTCAACCTCCTTTTCTTGTAGGTTGAAATTCATTATAAACTGGGCGTAAGTGGAAGGAAGGGACTGGAGAACTATATCCGTATATAGCTCACTCTCCAATGTGATCCCTAGGTCAGCGAGCTCCTCAATGTAACCGATCATCTTTAGCACGTGCTCGGCTACTGATGATCCGACGGCCATTCTTGTCGAAAACAACTTTTTCGACGCTTCGTATCTTGCGATACGTGATTGCTCCCCATACAGTTCTTTTGTATGAAGCAATATGGACTCCATGTCCATATTCTCATGCCTTCTCTGATGTTCGTTGTCCATCGAGGCAAGCAAGAGGCACTTGGCCTTCGCGCTATCAATCTCCCAAGTCTTGCGGATTTCCTTATCCGCGACGCTGGAAGTTGGACCAGGGACAGGGGGAGCTTTGGTGGTAAGAAGATACCCCAGCTTGTCATAAGTGATTGCTATCTTGACATTCCTGAGCCAATCTTTGTAGTTTGGCCCTGTCAGCTTGTTTTTATCTAGGAGTAACTTAAGTCCAGTCATGTTGATTGGTCGCTGCAATTAGGAGAGAGAAGAAGAAACACTCAGCATGATGCTCTTGCAAGTTTAGAGTGGTTTTTAGTTTGTCTAAACAGGATGGCTCCCACTGTTTCTCGAATCCCTCCTCAAACCATAAAGGAAGAATTAGTCAGGATCAATCCCACCGTACAATACTTGCTTAACCGTTCAGCCAGGCTGGTGTCGGTACTTCGAGGGAGGTTTTCCAACGCTTTCGCGAAGTTCCTTAATTAAAGAACCTCTTTTCCCTGGGGGCGTAGCCCCGCTAACACCTTTCTAGGCACCTACTAGGTTTATAGCATTGATCGTTAAGTGAGAAATTTCCCGAGGAGTAGCATATACTCACAGTAGGATCGGGATCCAAATATCATCGCGTGACGAAACTGAAGGAATCCTACCAGAATCACCACACTCCAAATGGTATGCAAATCTAGCAAGTTTCAGTACTTATGAAACTCCCGATGTGGATTTTTGCCCCATGCTCTTATGACCTTGACGAAGGTCAACAAATCATAAGTCACATGTCAAGTTCTGCCCGTCATTATCCAGGTTAATTTGAATCCACCCGCATATACCCTTGACGAAGGTCAACAAGGTAATGTGAGTGTCCCAAACCAACGCATCTATCTATGCTACATATGAATACTTAACAGCTACCAATCACTATGCCTTGACGAAGGTCAACAAACACAGCTTGAATACTATTTGAATATTCATACGAAACGACGGAGGGCTACGAATGGTTTTTGGCAAAACCGTGAACGTAGTGAACTTGATTTGGTCGATGGAACGAGATAGCTTTTAAATGGAGTGGCTCAAACTCCGCATTTTAAAAGTTAGTTTTGAAAAGAACCGAGTGGTTTTTCGAAAGTGTTCCAACGACTTTAACTTGGTTTATTATCTTGCATTAGTTCTTTTAATGCGTGATATTCTTGCATTAGTTCTTTTAATGCGTCCCATCATTTAATCCTACCATTGCAGAAAACAACCAAAATATGACGTACGCTTATGCCATATGCATTCGCCACGGGGCCCCGTCATCACCCGTTAGGTTACTTAACTAACGACAGAGCGGGGGCTGGGCTAGCGCGGCTGTAAAACATAAGCAACGCCTAAATAGAAAGCAATGATAGACATTACAGATCACAGATGAATACATTGGATATACTAGCAATCCGCATTTCTTTCGAGCCTGAAACGAAAAGCGGATAACACGGTCGCGGTGAATAGCAAATACCCCACCCAAGACCCCTACGGGTGCGGCAAACTACCCGCCAAGTTCCCGGTAGTTTGTGCACCCCACCATGGGTCTATCCTAGGAGCATAAACAGTAAAAAGAATTATACAATGACGGCTACAACCCCGACCCGGTTGTGCGGCCAAACAAATAATATAATTACATCAATTTACATTTACAAATGAATGAAAGAAAAACAAAAGCTCATCTCACATCCAACCCCGGCTATTCACCCGCGACAGTCCAACACATTCATATACACATTCCAGCACATTACAGATCATGTATAACCCCGACTAATCGACTTATAGCGATTAGCCGACGTTCAATACATGCAAACAACACAGATATAACCAATATAGCCAAAGTGTAGTGAAGTTCGGAAAAATACGGAATTATAGGACCCCAAAAGGAAATTTCTTTTCTGGAAAATCTGGGTACATATAATATATCTCAAAAATCCCAAAACCAAAACCTACAGACACTGCACGAAAAACGAGGCGCAGAAGACGACAAAGCGCGGCGGTTCCGCGGCACGAGCCTACCTCGTGCCGCGGATGCGCGGCGCTTTGAGCTCCAAACTGGATCGTTTTTCATGTGTGTTTTTAGAAAACCCTGAGATGATTTTACAAATATAAATTTTTTCATTTCGAGCCAAAAAAATTTCAACAGAAACTCAGGTTTTTGAAAAATACGGTTTTTGGGTTTTTGCGGTTTCGAACTTCGTTACACTTCACTACCAAGCTAGTTTAAGTTTAGTTAGGCTCTGATACCACTGTTAGTCCATATTGCGACCCCCGGTGCTTACGGGGAGGCGGAAACGGTATAAAAAACGAATTTTTATCGCAAGAGGCAACATGGACTAAACATGGTCGGGATCGTTGTCTAAACTAAAACTAGTATTCTAGCTAAAGAGAGTTAGCTACTATGGAAGATGGTTATACCTATACTTGAACTCCTTCTTCTTCAAGTCTTGTAGAGGTTGATGGTTCTCTTTACGTCGCCTTCTCCCGTCGAAGATGGATCCACCTCGAAGGTTCGACTTTGGGCTCTTCCTCGATCTTTGAGTGAACTAGGGTTTCCGGTTTGCTAAACCTTCAACCTAGAATGAGTAGAGAGAGTGACTAGGGTTTGCTTTTCTTTTTCAAGAGAAGGATTCTCAACTCATGAGAAGGTTTCTCTTGACTAGAGGAAGAAGAAGATGAAGAGAGGAGAGAGAATGAATATGATAGAATGAGCTATCATATTCTATCTTGCAACCATAATGCAAAAGAAAATAATTATCTAATAATAATAATTGAAAATGAGAATAGTTGATGGTAATTTGGAATGACCACTACCATGCTTCATTTAAAAATGTAAGCATAAATCAAGGAGGACTTTTGAAGGCATGAAAGTGGTCAATGGTCAACAAGTCAACCAAGGTCAACAAGTCAACAAAAACAACCATAACATAATTCTCATTTAATTATTATTATTAATAGATAATATATAAATCCATTAGGGTTTGGAAAATGAAGACTGTCAATTGTGCATACGCACCCGTTCCGAAACCCTAATGAAAAATCTCATTCTCCGCCTCAAGCAACTGTGCATACACACCTGCATTCTCGTTCCGAAAAACAAGAATACCAAGATATAAAAGCAACCCCAAAAACACATACCAGTATCTGGCTCAAACCAGAGCCTGCCAGTATAATCCGTCCGGACTCCAAACGTGCACAAGTGCGCGGATGAGAACGAACCCTGTCGCAAAACCATGCGACCTCTACTCTGTTTTGCCCAGAGGCGAATACCCTCTGTGTGGGACTCTAAAGACTCGACACTACGCTGGCAGTGGGTTTAACCACAGACCGCAAGCGGCACTAGCTGTGCGTAACGGTCCCCAGGTAGATGTCGACAAGAAGGCTGACGAAGTGAAAACCCCATCTGAACTCCTACTGAGTCTGAATGTGACATTCTCCGTACAGTCCGGTCTGTTCGTCTGATACATCGCATGGCGGGCCTAGGGGGCGGTAAACGTCAGTCCCCCAATAGCGGTACAAGTCGTGCCGGAGCGAAGCCCAAAACACCCTGAGATAACACTGGAAACCTACCAGTATATCTCGTTTGCCCTGGCCAGGGACTACTCGTGTAATGGCTCTCCTAGACACAGCGCGATGTCAACCCCCAATACCGGGAGAGACGAATCCTGTCTAACCGTCACTGCCTCCAAGTGCTTCGGGACTGCACCCAACCACCACCTGTTTGCACGACTCCTTTGAGCCGTGGTAGGGTAGTGATCAAAGTGCAGTGGGAACACACTCGAGGCGAAGTGCCAGTGTCAAGTCAGCGGACTAAGCTGTACTCATGTCACCTGGGAACTGACGACTGACGATAGGTATAATACCAACCTGTCAGTTCCCGACGAGTCCTGTCCAGTGTACTCGTAACCCAACGAGCACCCGTATACTATCTCCAGTACGACGTACTGATGGCTGTGGGACAGACCATCTCCCACACTGGGATGAGAAGCGCATACGCTAGTCTACTCCGGAGTATCGATGCCCTATCTCGATAGTCCTGCGACTAGGGACCTGTATAAGGATGTGCTTATAGATTACCCAGCCCCCACTAGTGTGACTGCCATCACAACGCTGGTAATCAAGCAAAGATCCTAAGGGCTCCACTAATGCGTATAAGTGATATAGTAAAATAAACACAAGTACACATTGAAGTAGAGACAAACCAAGTAGCATACTACTATTTTGAGCAAGACTGTATATACAAGGTGAATATCCCAAGCATCCATTAAGTAATATACAAACTAGTATGATACAGTAATGGCCTCTAGGGCATATACACTAACATCATCGATGTAACTCAATAGTATTCCGTGCATGCCCGGGACCACGGTCTAAGACTCTCGGGCTGAAACCGAGACGTGCCGCTAGGCACTAAAAGGAAAAGGGTAAAGACGAACGATGTCAGTAGCATCATCCCGAGGCGGGCCTAGCCTCTAAAACTGATCAGTATAAGCAAGCAACTGTCGAGTTACAAGTCAGGATTTCATCATTGATTTCCCCATACCCCCAAGTTATATGTGTTCAAGTCAGGTATTAAGTAATCAAGAACTAATGTCAACTCAGGATCATGTAGGTGCAGGTTTGTCTGGATAGACAACAGGAACGGTCCGTAAGGACTACATGTCAGGTTTGTTTGCATTAGACACAAGATCAGGTAACAGGTAAAGCCATGGTACATCAGGTCAAGTCGAGTAGTGTATTTAGATGTCATGTCATGTCAAGAGTGTACGGTACCATGTCATATCAAGTAGGAAGTGCAACAGGTCATGTCAGGAAGCACAAAATATTATGTCGGTGCTCACAAATCAAACTAATATAAACAAGATTATAAATAAACAAGCATGGGTACTAACAGAACAATAAACTGGAACATGTAATATGATATGCAATTAGGTACAGCTTACATTATATCGATGCACGGTTATCATTTTGTGTTTAAGGGATAGTTTCAACATTACTTAACTTACAATATAACAATATGGATATTAAAATCAGGTTAATATGTACTAAATAATCTAATGATGCAATGGACTATAAATCAGGTTAGATGTACGCAAACGGTCGTCCGACAGGGTATAAAATAAAAGGGGTACTGTGGGCTATGCAAATAATTGTTATATGAGTTAAATATGATTGTGGGTACTATGTACAATAGAACTAAATGCAACATGGTATGTTTCGAGCGGTGAATCTAAAATTGATATAACGGAACGTCAAACTGTTAAAAGGAAATTTTGGTACTATACGTAAGCTACGGTTTAACGTGCAATCAAACGGATATATAGAACTCTAAATAGCATATATAATTCAAATAGCTTGTATCAAGTTTTCACTTGCCTCGACGGATCGCGAAGCGGTAAACGGAACGCCATGCGTCGGCGGAAAAAGTAGCGATGCGTGCACAGTACACGGAAAGAGTCCAAATGACGAACAGTGGAAACACACGGGTCAGAAGTCCTCGCTGGGTCGTCGGGATCGTTGCCGGCACGGTCGGATTCCAGCCATCAAGAAAAACAGTGAACACCAACACACTAAAAGAACTGCATGGAGAAAAGAAGAGAAGAAGAGAAGGAGGATGGAGGAGAGAAGGCTCACATTGATTTGTAGAGGGGTTGTGAGCATCGACTGCGTTGACAGAGCTCCGGCGAACTGCCTGCAGGGGACAATCGGCCAACACAGAACCAAAAAAGAATAAGAGAAAGGAAGAAGAAGGAAGAAGGAGGAGGAAGGGGTGTGAAAGCTCACCGCTACGTCGATATGGAACAGTGGACGGCGACGAGATCACTCCGGTGATCGTCGCGGTGAAGGGATGTGCAGGCCTCGGCTGTGCACACAGGCGCTCGACGCGCGTGCAGGGAACGGAGAAGGAGAGGTGAGAATGGAGATGAGGGTGACGAGCGACGACGAACGACGATGGTGGCGTCGGCGGCGACACGGTGAGCGAGGGAACGACGGCGGTTAGGGTTAGCAGGCGATGGGTTTTGGTTTGCTGAAGAAAAAATATAGAGAAGAAATATATAACGGGGGGAGAGAGAGAGATACGGAAGAGAGAGAGAGAGGGGATCGAGAGGAGTGACAGAGGGGGAGAGGAACAGTATGGAGAGTTGAATTTGGCTGTTTGTGCAGGGATAAAAAGAGAGAAGAGAGAGAAGGAGAAAGGTGAGAAAGGGAGAGAGCAGTGGGGCCCAGGGGAAAACGGAGGGTTTTGATTGGCTCGGGGAGATTTGTTTTGAAAATTTATAAAAGATTTACTGGGTTTTAAAAATATAATCTCGTTGGGTTTAGAACATATGGTAGGCTGAAAATATTCTTAAGCTGATTTAAAAAGATTTAAAATAAATAGGATTTGGCGGGATGCAAAATATTTCAGAATTGCATCCGGGTCGGGTCCAAAATTTTGAATTTGAAATATGAAAATTATTAGCAAGTTCCAAAAACTAAAATGAAGGATTTTGTAATAGAAAAGCATACCCCCAAGAACGGACGCACGTACGTGCGCGTAGCCGTCCAAACTCGTCCGTTCCACTGAACGAGACGAGAACACGATGCAAGGACGCTACCACAGGGTTAAGGGTAACGAGCAGGCCATGACATGTAGTGTTAAATTATTTTAAGTAACTTAAATGGTTATATGCAAGAATATGAAATGTTAGGGTAATCTATAATTAGGAAACAACGAGATCAAGTAAACGGGTCGAATATAAAGTAAATTACCATTTTGCAACCAAACATGATAATTGAACTAGATACCATAAACAACACATACGGTAACTGGAATTCATATAACTGGACTCGGTTTTAACATAAAATAAATAATAACCCCTTGATTATCTATGGAATAGTATAAGTCTCATAAACGCATGTACAATGTATCATCAAGCATGACACAAAAAATAAACACAATAATATATATCACATATATTTTAAGTATAAATGTGAGAAAAAGAAATGCTTAAGTGAGCTAATATTAGTTAATGTAAAATTAATATATCAAATATATATAATAAATTATTAAATTATTAAATCAACACTTGACTTAATAATCCGGCTATATCATATATAACCAACTAATATCATTTGCATCAACTTACCGAATCAACACTTGATTCGATAACCCGGCTAAATCACATATAACCGAACGATACTACATATCGAAAGATTAGAATACGGTATCACATATGCGTATTAATCTCGGTCCCGAACATATCATATATATGCTCATACTTTGTTTCGCCTGAGCCAAGAAACCTCTGTGTAGTACTCTAAATACTCAACAATACGCCGGCAGTAGGTGATGATCATATCAGTCACCCATAAGCCATCAGCGGTACTAGCTGGACATAACGGCTACCGGGGTATTGAACGATCAAAAGATCAATAAGAAAGCCTGCTCATACTCCTGCGAATCCAATAAATAACACTACCGTACAGTCCGGTCTCTTCGTTTGATATGTCGCATATCCAGCCTGGGGGTGGTAAACGCCAGACCCCAATAGCTTGATAAGTCATGCCGATGTGAGGACCATAATGATTCGAGAAACTACTGATAACACTTACCAGTAAATCTCAGCAATCCTGGCAAGGGATTTCCTGTTATGGCCAATCGAGCATAGTACAACATCAACCCCCAATACCGGGAGAGACGAAATCCTCTCCTATCGCTCATTGCCTCCATGTGACTCGGGACTGTACCCAAAAACCACCGTTTTGCACGTTCTCTTGAACGTGGTAAGGTGGAAATCAAAGCACAGTGGAAATCGCACAAGACTCTATGACGATCTCGGGTCTACAGACTAACCTGTATCAGTGTCACCAGAGAACTGCTATCTGACGTGAGGTATAATACCATCTAGGAGTTCTCGGTGAGTCTTGTTCAGTATACCCAGTCTCCACTGAGCACCCGTATAAAATCTTTGATGTCAAAAACCAATGGATGTGGGATCATCCATTGCCCATCATATGGGTCAAGAAACATATATGCTAGTCTACTCTGGAATATCGATGCCCCGTCTCGATACTCCCACGACTAGGAACAATTGTAGGATGTACATACGGACTACCCTAGCCCCACTAGTATGATTTGCATCACAATCCTGGTAGTCAAGTACTCATCCTAAGGGCTTTATCAATATGTAACAGAGAGACAATAAGTTTACATGTTAAGATAAAGAGTAACCAGATAGTATACTATCATGTCGAGCAAAAAAGTCCTCCCTATATATGTCCAAGCATCCACTATAATATACATCATATGTATAATAGTAGCCTCTAGGGTATACATACAACTAACAATCTCCTACTTGCACTTGGGCCAGTTGTTGTAGTATCTCATACCCAACGTCCCATAAAAGTCTCTCTAGGGAAAGGCCTTTGTGAATGGATCTGCCGTGTTATCCTTCGCGTCAACTCTCCTAACCTCGATCCCCTGGAGATCGTCCATCTCCCTGATCAGGTGATACTGACTCAGAATATGTCTGGATCGCTGATAGTACCGGGGTTCCCAGGCCAAAGCCACAACTCCACTGTTCTCACAATAACAGTTATTGGACGCTCAATGGTAGGAACCATGTTCATCTCATGAACAAGAAATATCCAGACATCCACTTTGGCAGGATCGTTGGTAGCGATGTATTCAGCCTTTATCGCCTAGTTTGCCACGGTATCTAGCTTGAAACTCTTCCAACATATCGTCCTTCCACTGAGGGTAAAGACAAATCCTGATTTTCAGTCGACCTTATCACTATGGAAGCTCGAATTGGTAAAGGACTCTCACTGGAGTTCACCATTACCAAACACCAAGAACATTTCTTCAATGCTTTTCAAGTACTTAAGAATGTCCATCACAGATGTCCAGTGATTCTCCCAAGATTCGATTGATTCCTTATCACTATACCTAGTGAGTTAGCTACATTTGGTCTGGTACATAACATCGCATACATGATAGAGCCTGGTGCCGAAGCATAGGGTATCCCT
The DNA here is from genome assembly GCA_030015575.1 of Agapanthus africanus. NCBI lineage: Eukaryota > Viridiplantae > Streptophyta > Magnoliopsida > Asparagales > Amaryllidaceae > Agapanthus > Agapanthus africanus. Next base: position 332,483,784 of record JASDDO010000031.1, read on the forward strand.
TGCACGCGAGCTCTCTCCAAATCAGTCATGTAAGACATCCTTCTGGAGAGAGTGATTCCTTAGTAAGTAGGCGAACCACCACGCTTAGAATCTTCCATACTAAACCCTTTTACTATGGTGTTAATGTACCTAGATTTGGGACACTCCCAATATCCACTTCGATCTATCTCTATAAATCTAAATCCTTAAGATATAGTAGGCATCATCCAGATCTTTCATGGAGAATCGTCGTGATAAAAGGAGCTTGATCGAGTGTAGCATAGGAACACCATTTCCTATCAAGAGTATGTCATCTACGTACAATACGAGGAAGACAATCTTACTCTCTACAACCTTCTTGTATATACAAGGTTCATCTGTATTTTGTTGATGAAGTCGAACTCTTTTACTTCCATATCAAAATAGATGTTCCATCCAGCCATTTCAGAGAGTCCCTACTCATGATGGCCTGCCTGAACCTAGTTGGGTCATCATCTACCATGATGCATTCTTCGCTCCCACCGTCACTGAGGAAACCGTAGTATCTCTCAGGTGGATGAGGAACCCTACCAGATTCGCGGAGAGGCTGAGGTTCGTTGGAAACTATCGAATCCTTTGGTTCTACTAAATCTTCTGTCCTAGTTTGTATAGCTGGAACTCCTTCCAGTTCTAACTCATGACCACTAATTTGTTTTTCAAGAAATTTATATTTCTAAAAAAGGTGGCATGTTGAGAAACAAAACACCTTTTGTTCCTCGGTTTGGTAGAAGATATTCCCTAACAAATGTTCGGGATATCCAAAAAACTTACAGAACTGACATTGCCTCAAGTTTGTCCGGATTTTGCCTTTCAACATAGGCCGGACAACCCCATATCTTAACTCGTTTAAGACATAGTCTCTTCCCATACCATATCGCATATGGAGTGGTAGGCAGTTGATTTGGTTAGAACCCTATTCAATAGGTGTGCAACTTCTTAAGTGCATAACTCCAAATGGAAACTGGCAACTCAGCAGTACTCATCATAGAGTGCACCGTATCTAATAGAGTGCGATTTCTCTGTCCCGATACACCGTTGTGCTATGGTGTACACGAAGGAGTAAGCTGAAAGAGAATTCCATTCTCTTTTTAGAAAATCCAGGAACTCCATGCATAAGTATTCCCTTCTCCGATCAGATCGAATGACTTAATACTTCTACCCGTTTGGTTCTCTACTTCGCACTTATATTCCTTGAATTTCTCAAAAGCTTCAGACTCGTATTTCAACAGGAACACATGTCCGAATCTTGAGAGATCATCGATGAATGTAATGAAGTACAAAGAACCAACCCTGGCATGTGTAGACGTAGGACCGTATGCATCACCATGTATCAGTCCAAGAGTTCTGTAACTCTAACTCTGTTTCCAGTAAACAGAGTATTGGTCATTTTACCTTTGAGACATGACTGGCAAGTATCATAAGATGAAAATTCGAACGGATTCAAATATTCATCCTTATGTAACTTATCTAGTTATGTCGCATTGATATGACCTAGTCTACAACACCACAAGAAGAATTCGTTCATTTCTGAACTACTCCACTTGTGTGTGTTCTATATACTTTGAACTGTTCATTGATTTAGAATGTATATGCTATTACATAACATGCCTGATACAATCAACTCTTGATTAGGGAAGATGTTCACAACATTATCCTGCAATACAAAATTATATCCTTCTTTAACTTAAAAAAGAAATTGATGTAATGTTGTATATCAGGTTCGGTATGTAATAACATTTGTTCAGAATCAATGTATTTACTAATTGTAACATTTCAAAATAATAAAATATTATTTTGGGGATTTTTTATAATTTAATAATAAAATATTGAATATTTTAAATAAGGCGGTATAATTAAATACCGATAAATTGGGAAAAAATTCTGAAAATTATGGAAATTATTAAAAGAGGGTGTTTTATGTGAATTATGCAAATTTTAAATTTTATGATTAATTATGTGCTAATTTTGTGTTAATCGCAATTAAAAATCGCTAATCGGATTTTTAGCATATTTTGTGCAAAACATGCACCATATCATTTTACACTTGTTACATATTTTTTTCCATGGATTTCCTTCATGTTTTAAGCATGGTTGTTGATTTTCTTGAAAAAGAAAAGAAAAGGAAAAGAATAGAATATGTAGGCATGGGCATGAGAGAGAAAGGTGAGGGATTGTGTTTGACTTGGTCTTGAGCCATCCCCCTTCATCATTTGTTTCCCTCATTTCCTCTCCCCTCCTTTATTGCTGCTGCTGCTGCTGCACCCTCCTCTCCCTCTCCACAAAATCCCCCAAAACACCATAAAAATCACCTCAAAACCTAAGTCCCATTTCACAAAAAAGGTGCACAAGCCCTCTACCTACCCAGTGGACCAAGAAAGTCTTCATTTTGGCGCTGTGGAGGATTCATGGGTGCTAAGCGAGGTATATCCTTTCACAAATAGTGTAGAGTTTAGGTTGTTTAAGCCTCATTTCAAGTTTGATATCGTTTTGGCGTAGTTTGGTGAGCTCTGGAAAAACCTAGAGAGGGTTAAGTTTAAATTAAGTTGTGTTAGTGTAATTAAGCTTTAGTGGTGACCCTTAAACCCCCTTGGTGCTATGAACCCAGATCCAACACAATACAAAACCTCAGATCCAAAAATACGGAATTTCAGAACTTTCATGTCGGTTTGTGAGGAATTGGAGCGTGCAGGTAAATCTGGAGTGATCCGGGGCCAACACTAGAAAAGTAAACAATACCAGAGACCTAGTAGGACCCGTAGGAAGACACCCTACCAATATGAGCCCCTAACTCCCTGTCCAAACCGGCCTGGCCGGATTTTTCACCTATGTGGCCGGCCCCCCTAATGAAGTAAGTGCCCAGATTGCTTCAGTAGGTCATATGCACCCTATATATCACCCAGAGTTGTTTTCTTGCCTTGTTTTGGCCTGAGTCAAAATCTGGAACCACTTTCTCTAGTTTCTGCTTTGATTTGAGTTATGGTTTTCCGTATTTCGATTTCTAGATTTTTGTATTTGTGCGTTATCTCGATCATGTGACGTTTGTACGTCTATCTCAAGTGATATCGGGTTGATTTGCGAGAGCTAAGCATAGGTTCTAACCTATAGGCTTTTAAGCGTATCGTTGGTTTTCGTGTGTCGTTTCGGTTTTGATTTGGTTTTAATGCGAAGCGATACGTGTGACATGTAGGTACCCCCACGGTGATTCGAGACGATGAAGAAGATGGTGGCGACATCGACATCGGCAAGCAAGATCAAGGTGAGTAGATTATATCTACGGGGGAAGTCGGGTGGATGGCGTATAGCACCCCCACAGTTCGACACTTAGTATACTATATATATATATACTATATATACGTATGATAGCGTTAAGTGTGTTATGGATATTTCTAGATGTGATTAGGTGTATTATGGATAGATTCGGGTTTAGAAGTAAACTAGTATAGTTTCCTAGTTGCAAACCCTAGAATAGGTTTACACCCACACGCACACACATGCTTGCTTGTTATACCTATACCTGGATGATGAGGATAGTGGATGATATTTGGAGATGAGTCGATGACTTTAGGCATAGTGTCGTGATATCGGTGATATGATGTGATTCGTATTTGGGATACGACATGAGATTTTAGCTGGCCTTTAGACGTGTGTTTCACACACACATTTATATTTATATAGATGGTATCGATTTGTACTAGACATAGATCAGTATCCCAGATCATGAGATATGATGATAAGAATACCAGATAATTGATGAGATGAATGTGATTTTGACCTGTACCCAACTTTTGGGATGCCGTACGATGATATACCGTATGGCTCTATATTGATGATAGATCCGCACTCATGACTCGAGGATGTTATATGATATTGTATCGTATGCAGTACCTTTGAGGCGGGATCACCGACTATTATATATATATATATATATATATATATATATATATCGACTCAGATTTAGGTGGTTTCCATACCCCTCCTAATTGACTTATTAGTTAGAGCTGTAGTTTTGCTAGTAGTTGTTAGGGTAGGCCGATGTCATACCTATTTCAAAAACTAACGAATCGGGAGTATTTTAAAGACATGCAAAGGGATTATACGGATATTTACAATGGACGCACCTTTTCTTAAAAAAAAACACCGTAGCTCTTATTTTACTAAAAACCCCGATTCGTCTTATTTCAAATAGCAAAACTGTATGACATTTTTATATTGATGTAGATTCTTCACTATTGTGTTTATTAGCCGATTTCTGCATATTCTTGCTATTCGCATCGCATTGCATGTGCAAATGTGTTTATTGTTATATCAAAACCATGATGTTAGGACACCAGCACCATTATCGATGATGCATATGTTTCACGTACACCTGCTTGCCGGCTCACACACTTCATCATCGATAATTGCCATGTTACTACACTGTAGGACTGTTGCATTCAGGATATGATCCCTTGCATGGCATACTTGTGTACATACATATTGTACACCCATACGTGCATACATACGTATTCGCACGTACATAGATGATTCTGGCTTGATTAGAGATTTGGGAACCGCAAGATACTCTTTAAAAACTGATTCATTTTAAAAGAGCGGTTTCCCTCAATATGTACATATTACTATTCCATGTTGCATGATCTACTGATATACTTACATTCTCTTACATGTCGCATACATCATGCTTTTTGATTATACGCATTGAGATATGTTGTTTCCATGATATTTCTGGATTTTGGAACTGTGGGTATTTCAAAAGAGAGTATGTAATTGTTTTTAAAACTCGGTTACCCTTGATATAATATTTCAGTACGTCCACCATGTGTTTTCTCGGTTCTGAGAGCGACATTTGAAACCAGATTCGTGGAGGCGGATGAGGCCGATTGCGGGTACATGGTGGACCCGGTATGGTACCTCGGGGCAAGAACGGATCGCTGTATGGTAGACGGTGAGCCTGGAAGAGGGACTACTACCTACCGGTGACAGTTTTGGGCTCGACGGATATCCGGAGGATACCGAACAGAGTCGAGAGATGATATGGGCCGATCCGTACTGACAGAGCCCGTGGGCCGATCCGGACTGACGGAGCCCGATATATGAGGATTTACATGCCGATGCTAGGCACAAGTTTCATGATGTTTTCGAGTGTCGATGCTTGACACTCAGGTTCCATGATTTGATATGTCGCGAGCGACACATGTTGATTTACATCCTCATACTTCCATGCATATGCTTTATGATATTTACATGCATGATGTTTATTGTCATTGGGTGACACGTGGACGATATCCGCATACATATAGTTGATATTGATGACATGATCACATAGTTGTACGAGATCCACATACATGATGACATTGATTACATAGTTGGATGATATCCACATACTTATAGACTTCATGATATAGTCGACATTGATCATACCTCATATTGATGATATGTTATTACCGAGGCATTGGCACGAGTACTTGGCACTACACTCATGTATAGATGTTACATTGCCACCTTATCATGCTTCAGACATATTCATTTGAGATTTATATATATATATCTGATCGTATTCACCTAGGATTGTGTCATACATACGATTTCTGCTCTGTGATGTTTTCTACTCACGAGTTGGCAACTCACCCTCGTTGTGCCACAGTTCTTGCAGGTTTTGCCGTACATGTTCTATTGCGGCTTTTCTGGCACATTGCTTCCTTTTTGGGTGATTGCTTTGGTAGGTGGCTTCTTTTCCATCAAGACCACCATTGTATATGTATTATTCAGTTGTATCTAGAAATTCCATCAACCAAACTTGTATATTGTTTCATACTTAGAAAACCAGTTGTGTATTATTTCGACCTTAGAGTCACGCGTTGTAGTATTATGGTTTTCATGCTGATTTTGAGTTACCTTTTTGAGTTTTGATCATTGCCGTTCGGCGTTGTATATTGTACTGCTTGCATGGTTGTGACCGTCGATTGACGAAGAGCTAGCTCCCGCTTGGGGATACCTTTTATCATTGTGCATATATTATTCTTGTTATACCCCGTTTGGGGCCAGTATTTACAAAGGAAACTCTGCCGAAATTTTCAGAAAAGACTAGAGGTTTTAAAAATGCATATTCGGCTTACTTATTTAAAATCCTTGCTTTTAAACATGTTTTCTCACTTCTTAAAAATTAGTTTTCTTTAATTACTCCTTAAAATGGTTTTAGATTTCTGGGTTTTTGGCTTACTTGGATTAGATGTGGTCCTATAGACTTCATATGATTCAAGGGCCAGTCACGTGCTATTTCGGGTCATGAAACTAATACTTGGTGATATTTGCCAACTGTTTTGGCTGCAACAATTGCACCATTCTCTACACTTAGAGACATATCACCCATTCCCAGTTCTCTACCATTGTTTAGCCCATGTAACAGATTACATATATGGGATCCTGATCCGGTATCTCATACCTAGGACGTAGAGGATACTGAGAAACAGTTCTCGGTAACGAACACACCCGAAGAATATGCATCAATATGCTTTATCCTCGATCGGGTGGCATGGAAATCCTGGTATTCCCCTATTTCCAGCTCAGACTTATAACAATTATAAGATAGAGCGGAACCAGCATTCCACAGCTCAGCATAATAAGCAAATTCGGTCAATACATCTATATTATTATCCTGATTAAGGCTTGTCACAGTCGTTACCAGGAGAGAGAGAGAGAAGAAAACACTCAGTGTATGCTCTTGCAAGATTAGATTGGTTATTATCTTATCTAATCAGAATGGCTCCCACTGTTTTTATCTAATCTTCCTTCAAACCCTAAAAGGTAAGACTAGCCGGGATTAATTACATACTGCAAGTTCGCCAATCTTTCGGGCAGGCCAGTGTCGGTACTTTGAGGGAGGTTCCCCGTGCTTTCGCACGGACCTAATTAAAATAAACCTCATTTTCGCAGGGGCGTAACCCCGTTAACACATTTCTAGACACCTACTTGATCGGCTAATTATAATGTGCAAAACTCTCCCAGGAGTAACTTTTACTCGCAGTGGGTATCGGGATCCAACTATCTCATAGAAGATATGCAATCTCAATGCAAATTTCAACACTTGAAAGTCCCTATAATATTTTACCCCTAGCCTCCTATGACCTTGACAAAGGCCAAAAAACCATAGGATGCTAGTCAAGTTCAACCCGTCATTTCATGATTGAGTTAAACCATCAGCACGACCATTGACAAAGGCCAACATGGTCGCACGACTACCCTAATCCAATCACATCACATGCTTTTAGCAGATAAGCACTAATCAGCTACCACACACTACGCCTTGACAAAGGCCAACAAACGCAGCACGAATACTAAATAGTCCTTATCTGAAATGACGAAAAGCTACGACAGGTTTTTAAGAAAACCTTTTGCGTAATGAAATTGATAACGTTGTAGAATCAAGTGATTTTGAATAGGAGTGTTTTTGAGACTTTTTCTAGTTTTTCTAAATAGGTCACTTCCGGTGAAGGGATCTCGGCTCTTTCCTCGTCGAATGAGGTGTTGGGTACTCATCAAGGAATACCACCATGCAAAGCAAGAACTAGAGAAGCAATCAAAAAAAAAACCGAGTGGGTTGTAGTATCTGCTAGCTTTTTGCTAAATAGGTCACTCCCGGTGAATGGATCTCGGCTCTTTCCTCATCAAATGAGGTGATGGGTATTCATCAAGGAATACCTCTATGCAAAGCAAAAACTAGAGCTACCCTTTTTGAAAATTTGATTCTACAACATCCGTAGGTTTCTTTCTTTTTCATTAATCTCATTAATGAAGTCCCATCAAATATGCTTCCTAAGCATCACAGATAAAGAAACGAAAATAGAATGTACGCTTATGCCATCCGCATTCTCCACAGTGTCCCGTTATGCGCCGTTAGGTTACTTAACTAACGGTATAGCGGGGCGGGACTAGCACGGGTGCAAAACATAAGTAACGTTTATTATATATCATATATATAATAACAACATTCGTCTCAACATATAAAGTGATCACATCATAGAATATCACGGCAGATGTCCCTGTTTTAAATTAAGCCAGTAAAAAATACGGATTCCACGGTTGTGATAAATAGTCAAACCCACATCCCTAAACTCCTACGAGAGCGGTAAGCGACCCTTCCAATTCTAGTATTAGGAGACCCGGTCTCGAGTCCTCTAGATGGTCTCCCACTGGACTCTAGAACCCGGTTACTTATGCTCTCCGCCTTGGGTCTATCCTAATACGGAAAAGTAAATAATATACATCAATGGTGACAGCATCCTCAACCTGGAAGTGCGCCAATAAAAGAATATTACAGACATGTTTTTACATGAATGAAAATGAAAAAACTCTCATCTCACACAAAAAACCCCAACTATTCAAACACGACGATCCAATATAACATATCACAGCAACACATAACAGCATATGTCATCAACGTAAGTAAATATGCGTATTGATTGATGTGAAAAAGTGTTTTGTAGTTAACCACAATCAATAACGGTGTCGTGTATAGCTAGACCGAGATGAGTACGGGTCGTCCTCAGGGAAACGTTGAATCTTTTACTCTTACTTTAGATCTGTTGAAAGAGAGGAGGAATAAAGTATTTTATGAATGGTTTCTAGATCTACGTTAAGCAAGAATGCAAAAATATAGATCTAGATTATTTTAGGGATGTAGTTAATATAATAAGAGGGCTTGTAGGGTTCGTTAGGATTTAGTAGTTATGGACGATTAATTAAAAGTTACCCTTTTTATCCTTTAATAGATTTAAAACTAGAACGACGGTGATGCATGTAGATTAGGGTTTCTGGAGGGAAAAGGAATCCCACTCTTAACCCTTATCTCGACACGGAACTCCGTTCATATCTAGCCTTTACCAAAACAATCATTAATCTAATCTCTAATCGCGGTCGGAACTAACAAAGAATTGTTAGCGCGCCCGATTAGGATGTTAATGATTCTTTTGATAAAGTTCATAAACTTTATAGGACTTAAAAAGGGTTTAGGGATGTTCATCATCCATTAGCCTACCCTAATCCTACGAACCCTAACAAGCGGAGAATTACTCGCGCATGTTGGGAGAAAAAGATATGGAAAGAAATTGAAAAATTAAACTATGAAGAAATAGAATAAGAAAAAGAAAGCTACCTTTATAATCAACAATATTCATTAAACTTGAATCCTTAGAAAATGATTACAATTTCTAGTTGCTTCTCGATCTCTTCTAAGGAGGTAGATGAACCGTTGATGATCAGCCTGGATGCGTGAGCCGTCTTGGACTTCGTGATCTCGTCGTCTTGATAATTCTTCCAAGAGGCTCTCGGTCCAAATTTATAGTCCAAAGCCAGAAACCTTTGCTTCCAAATTAGGGAAATAGCTGTAATGATTCACCCAAAATTTGCTTAGCCTCTATCTCCACAATCCTGCCGTGGATCCGCGGCCCAAGGGGGGTATGGCCGCGGATCCGCGGCCATTAAATCTCATCCCTTCATCAAACTTCAGGGGCTCTGTCCTTGTGACATTTGGCGATCCTTGGAACCTTTGTATAATGGAAATCTTCTCGTGGTTGCTGCCAGACTTGGTCTCTAAGTTTTGCTTTCTTAATTAGGCAGTTTTCTTTAACAATTTGATTTCCTGGATTTTGGTCTTGAAAAATTCTGTACAACTTAGAAAAATTCTGCACAACAACTCAAATAATATTTAGTAGACTTTATTCTACTAGGATTTGGTCAATGGTATTATTTGCATACATTTTCCTACCAAATTCTAATTATAACATATCAACACATGGAAAATATTATTTTTAAAGATAAGCCCTCATATGTATGATATATTATAATAAAGACCTATTATTTAATATGAAAATGGTAGGAAAAATGTAATAACAAATGTGCAGTTTTATCAACTGAACACGTATCCCAATTGTCGTTGACATATAGCAACGAAATCAGCGATACACCACATATTACACTTACGGTCCCAGAAAAGAAAGTGAAAACTACAAAAATTGTAATCCACAACCACCTTAGACATCATAAACCCGAAATATCACATACTTCGGATTTCATGCCTAACCATATGAATTCCTTAGACATCATAAACCCGGAATATCTCATATTCCGAATTTCATGCCTAACATTATAAACCCCGCATTTTAGTCTCGATATTGAAAACACTTTTCAATAACAAATCGGGAAATTCAATAAGATTCCCGGCAAGTTGATCGAATACTCGTCGGAAACTTTAGTAGACGGCCGCACCCCCGACGCCGTCAACGAAGTGCACTTAGGTGGAGCACCGTAGCCGCGAGCATCCTGGGGGATGCTTTTGGCAACGGGGTTCTCCTACAGTCACTTGGTCGGGGCTTTAGGGCATGGCTATCTAGTAATGTTACCCGACGAGTATCCGAGTACACTACGTAATTGCGACAGAGTTTTGATCCATATCAAAACCCCGTGGCAACCGATCAAATAATACTAAATTGATAGGTTTACAAAATTCAAATTAGTTTTCACAAAACTAATTATTTTGGATTCCAACTATTGTATCATAATTCACAGATAGCTAGACGATGTTAAACATTTCGATCGAATCAACAAACACCCAAAATTTCCTAGAGAGCTCAACACTTGAGCACAGTATAAAAAATACCCAGAACATGCCACAACACCTAAGGACCAACCGTAGAAGGGCCGACCCATGCCTCACTCATAGCGTCGCGGAACGGCTGCAAACCCTATGGTTTGGCCGCGGTTCCGCGGTCAAAGAGTTGAGTTTCTGTATCGTTCTTCTAGAGGGTCCATATAATTTCCTGCATGATATTTGAATAATTTTTTAACTTGGAAAAATCCAACTTTTCGAAAGTTTTCCAGAGTGGGGTGAAAAATGGGATTATGATATTCGTTCGAACTTTTTAGCGTCGTCAAAGTTACCCGAGACGATGTTAAAATTACGACTACGAAACACTCCGAATTGCCTCTACAAAAAGATAACATCACATGCAATCTTAGTAAAAACAAATAACACCTGAAACACTAAACTCCAGATCCCCGAAAGAAAAAAAATCGAAGCCAACCAACTAAAGAAAAACCGGCCAGATTTTAATGGATTTGTTTCGGGGTTTCGGAGTTGTTTCAGTTTCACAATTCATCTAACATCGTCAAAACAACTCCTAATGCTCTAGCTTGGCTCTAATACCACTGCTGGATTCCATAGCACCCTAACTACGATTTATAGGGCATCAAGTATGCAATTTTAAAAAATCTAGAGAGCTATGTAACCCTTACCAAGGATCTAACTAGAAAATTAGGAGTAAGCTAGCATGTAATCAAACATTACACTAAGTGAATGAGGAATACAACCTTTGTAGACCGGTCCTTCACTTCTAAAGCTCCGTGTAGTAGTCCCTTCGCTCCAAGTAGTGATCTCCCGGACTCTAGTAAAGGTTCACAAGGCGAAAAGAACAAGCTTACTTGAAGTCTTCGAGGCCGAAGATGATCTATGTCGAGGAATCTGCAACTCAGGCTACCTCTTCACTAATTGGAAATTAGTGAAGCAAACAACCTAAATTAAATGGCTAATCTAGTGTAGGTTGATGAAGTAGGATTTTTTCTCACTTTAGAATAATTTTCCTCACTATATTTCTTCACTTTCCAAAAAGCTAGAGAGCAAAATTGGAATGAAGAAGAAGATGAAGTTGTGAATGGAATGAGAATGAATGAGTGAGAATAGCAACCATGGGTAAGATAATATCTCATATAACTCATGTAGAGACTTAACCATGGCTAAAGATAATGGTTGGATTAATAAATATCTAATGTAAACAAAATTAGTGGACTATGTCAATGGTTTCTATAAGCTTCCACTAAGCATCAACCATGACTAATTTCCACCTAATTTTGAATTACTTTAAATAAATAATAACCCCTTAATTATCTATGGAATGGTGTAAGTCTCATGCATCCATGTACAATGTACCTTCAAGCATGACACAAAAAATAAACACAGTAATATATATCACATTTATATTAAGTGTAAATGTGAGAAAAAGAAATGCTTAAGTGAGCTAATATTAGTTAATGTAAAATTAATATATCAAATATATATAATCATACATTAAATTATTAAATCAACACTCGATTTAATAATCTAGCTATATCATATATAACCGACTAATATCATTTGCATCAACTTACCGAATCAACACTTGAATCGATAACCCGTCTATATCACATATAATCGAACGATACTACATATCGCGAGATTAGAATACGGTATCACAGACGCGTATTAATCTCGGTCCCGCACATATCACATTGTGCTCCTACTTCATTTCGCATGAGCTAGGAAACCTCTATGTAAGACTCTAAAGACCCGTCAAAACGCCGGCAGTAGGTGATGATCATATCAGTCACCCACAAGCCGTCAGCGGTACTAGCTGGACATAACGGCTATCCGGGTATTGAACGATCAGAAGATCGACAAGAAAGCATGCTCATACTCCTGCAAATCTAAGAAGTAACACAACCATACAGTTTGGTCTCTTCGTCTGATATGTCGTATATCCAGCCTGGGGGTGGTAAACGTCAGACCGTAATAGCTTGAAAAGTCATGCCGACGTGAGGCCCATAACGATTCGAGAAACTACTGATAACAATTACCAGTAAATCTCAGTAACCCTGGCTAGGGATTTCTTGTTATGGCTAATCGAGCATGGAGCAACATCAACCCCCAATACCGGGAGAGACGAAATCCCCTCCTATCGCTCGTTGCCTCCATGTGACTCGGGACTGTACCCAAAACCACCGTTTTGCACATTCTCTTGAACGTTGTATGGTGGAAATCAAAGCACAGTGGGAATCACACAAGACTCTATGGCGATCTCGGGTCTACAGACTAACTTGTACCAGTGTCACCAGAGAACTGCTATCTAACGTGAGGTATAATACCATCTAGGAGTTCTTGCCGAGTCCTGTTCACTGTACCCAGTCTCCATTGAGCACCCATATACAATCTTTGATGTCAAACACCAATGGATGTGGGATCATCCATCGCCCATCATATGGGTCAAGAAACGTATACGCTAGTCTACTCTGGAATATCGATGCCCCGTCTCGATACTCCCACTACTATGAACAATTGAAGGATTTACTTACGGACTACCCTGGCCCCACTAGTATGATCTGCATCACAATCCTGGTAGTCAAATACTCATCCTAAAGACTTTATCAACATGTAACAGAAAGACAATAAGTGTACATGTTAAGTTATGAGCAATCAGATAGCATACTATCATGTCGAACAAGAATGTCCACCATATATATGTCCAAGCATCTACTATAATATACATCATATGTACAATAATGGCATCTAGGGTATACATACAACTAATATAGACTTCACATGATTCAAGTGCCAGTCGCGTGCCTTTTCCGGGTCATGACAGTATGAATACATATCGCTCATCGATCCATCATAACATCATATCATATACAATATCACGACTCAATCACATATCAAAATCTCACGGCATCATGCCAGATCATATCGACCCATCTCCATATATCATATACTATCCTCATCACACGTGTATATGTGTGTGTGTGTGTGTATATATATATATATATATATATATATAAACCTACACACATACATACACACACACACACACATATACACACAGAATCAAGTGTGCGTGTGTGCGTGTGTGTATGTGTATGACTACATATAACCTGTGATTCGCTACCAAGGTAATAATCCTATGGATAGGTCTCCCTAGATCAACTTACTCTAACCTAAGGTCTTCTAAATACCCTATTCGCTAAGTATCCAATATCGCATCCAAACTTATAATAATATAGTAATACCCTATTCTACGGTTGCGGGGGTGCTATACGCCGTCCACCCGACATCCCCCGTATATATATATCTACTCACCTTGATTCTCACTTACAGAAGTCGATGACGCCACGCTCTCCCTTGTCGTATAAAGTCCACTCGAAGGTACCTACATATCACAACACATCATATCACATCAAAATCCGATTCAAAAATCGACATGACACACGAAGTGCTCATAGGTTAGAACCTATAGCCTACTCATACAAAAACAATCATTAAACCCTCGTCGTTGACGTACAAACGTCCAACGACCAAATCCACAATCCAATACCAAAATCCATCTTTTTGAAATCGGAAAACCATTGATAAAATCAACTCAAACGCTCTCAGATTTTGCCTCAGGTAATTTGGGACAAAACAAACAATACAGTGGCTAAGTTATGAGGAGTGTGAGCTATAGGCCAAAACCCAACATCAAAAGCCAAAATTTGGCCGGCCAGAATGCTACAGTAACCAACCCGCCGGCCCCAACTTTGAATTTTGATTTCGTTCTTCTATGGTGGTCTTCTATTGATCTAACTAAGTCTCTAGGGTTGTTTGATTTTCTTATAAACACTACAGTTTGCTTCAGATTCCCTGTAGGCATCACAAATCTGTAAGTCTACGGTAGCGCCCCGGCCGTCATTCTAACGCCAAATGCGGAACAAAAACTTTTATAACTGGCGCTATCGTATACTATATCCCGGATCTTGCCATTAACGCTAAACTAACAAACTGTAAAGAGGTAGAAAGGCTATACCGATCGATCCGAGTCCTTCGGTCTTTAGCCATCATCCCACGCTCCTTTGTGGCAACTCCGATCTTTTACTTCTCGTCGAGGTGGCACCACATCTATGGATCTTTAAACGGGCTCCCGCCTCTATACCGAGGAAACTCGGTCATGAAGTCTGCTAAAAGAGATGACCAAGATGAAGTAGAGAATGAGTAGAATACTTTATCTCAAACACCCTAGGGTTCTCATCGCATAAGAGGGGTAGGATGGAGGTAGAAGAAGATGTTTAGGATTGGAAATGGTGAACTCAAGAAGAACTAGTGAGCAAAAGAAAAAACCAAGCATAATGAACTTCTCACTTTTTTTTCTTATGTGAATAGATAAAAATGAGGATATATTTATCAAAGACCAAAGAGAAAATATCTAATCAAATATCTTCTAAAAATATCCACAAATATCTCTTCACACAGCAAGCAACCATTAATTCTTCATGACTCACTTAGTGACTCATTAGCATGTGTCACTAATGAACATGCTAGAATAAATGTGTCATCCATAATGAGTCACCATTTCCAAAAACCAAATAATCATTTAAACCTAAATGATTAATCCAAAAAGAAATACATCTTCTAAAATATTCTCGTAACGGATTACGAAAATACCCCTCACCTGTATATACATACCTGTATCCGTATTCCGACCGAATACGAATACGAGAGACTAAAATATTCCGACTCAATATAATACATGGATCTGGCTTAAACCAAAGCCCACCAGTATTATCTGCCCGAAATATGACACGTGCGTAAACGCACGTGCATTTTCTGAACCCTGCCATAAAACCATACGGCCTCTACAACGTTTCGCCCGAACTTGGGAAACTTTCTGTGGGGGACTCTAATGACTCATCTGTATCCTGGCAGTGGGTTTAACCATAAGCACGTCAGCGGCACTAGCAGTGCGTAACGGCTGCCCATGTACTGACCTCAAGGGAAGCCGATGAGCGAACTCATCCTGGAACCCTACTGAGCCTAACAGTGAAAATATACATACAGTCTGATCCGTTCGTCTATGAGTATCGCATATCGGGTCTAGGGGGCTGGTAACGTCAGACCCCCAATAGCGGTATAAGTCGTGTCAGAGTGTAGCCCAGAACACCCTGAGATACTACTGGAGTACCTACCAGTAAATCTCCTGCCTCGGCCGAGGGCTTTGTGTAATGGCTCTCCTAGACACAGCGCGATCTCACCCCCAATACCGGGAGAGACGAATCCCCTGCCGATCCGCTCACTTGCCTCCATGTGGCTCGGGACTGTACCCAAAAAAGACCTGTTTGCACGACTCCTTTGAGCCGTGGTAGGGTAGAAATCAAAGCACAGTGGGAACTCACACGAGACAAATGACGACCTCAGGTCAATGAACTAACCTGTACACATGTCACTAGGGAACTGCTATCTGACGCTAGGTATAAATACCAACTAGCAGGTTCCCGGCGAGTCATGTCCGGTGTACTCATAACCCAATGAGCACCTGTATAAATCTTAGGTGATCCAACTGACACCAGTGGTTTGTGAGACCGGCCACCGCCCCTTGTCGGGGTCTCGACTATATACACTAGTCTACTCCGGAGTATCGATGCCATGTCTCGAAACTCCCACGACTAGGGATCACTTTTAAGGATATGCTTATAGACTACCCAACTCTCACATATATGATCGCCATCATACTGTTGGTAATCAAGCAAGATCCTAAGGGCTCTATCAACGTGTAATAGTGATCAGTCACCTGAACCTGTACACGACTGATAAAGGAAAACCAGATAGCATACTATCATCTTGAGTAAGACTGTCCTACCGGTATAGGTCCTCCCTCAATCATTGCAATCACGTACCTGCGATCCAATAATTGACTTTGAGGGCACTAAATCCAACAAAATCCAAGAAAACGGACATCGAAACACTTTCAGTTCAGGGTCTTGGTGTTTTACCTCCAGTATGATCCAATAAACCAACACTACAAGGGTCTAAAACCTCAATAACACCTTCACCCATCAAGAAATCACCTAACAATCAACTAGGAATTTTCAAAGATCACCAAACCTCACAAATTTAACTTTAAACTACACTAAAACATTAGAACACTAAAATCATAACCAAAAGTGAAGGGTTATACCTCATTTGGCAACTCAAGAAAATTCTTGAGTTTCCCAAAGTCTTCAAAATTCCAACTTGCTTGGTCCAAGATATTTGTAAGGGGCATGGAATCATTTTTTTGTTAAGGGAAAGTGGTGTTTTGAGGGTGGCCATAGGGAGGTAGAGAAGGTGAGGAAGTGGAGAAGGAGAAGGAGAAGAAGGATGATGAAATGAAGTGAAGAGAGTATAGCCATGGTGTGAAGATAACCCCCCTCTCTCCCCCTCACTCATAGCCCATACCCTCATGTCTCCAAAATATCTCAGCATTTCATTTTCTTTTTTTTTTAAAAAGGAAAACAAAACCTTAATCAAACCAAAATGAGCCATGATTCATGACACAAATGAAATAACAAGTGTTTGAAACATGATGTGGTGCATGCATAACACATAAGATAGATTAATGCATAATTAGTAAATATTAATCGAATTTAATATTAAACTCATATACAAATAATTGTATAAATATATATATATATATATATATATATATATATATATATATAATATCAAAATCAACTTAACACCTCCCAAATCAATAATTATATTAATTTTCCAAATATTTTCCAAACTATCGTTATATAATTATACCATTTCATTAAAACTAATCTATAAACATTAAAATATTCATAATAATTATTATTAATTATTTAAATTACCAAAATAATATTTTATTTTCTGAAATGTTACACTAAAAACTCGTCAATACGCCAGCTGTATATAATGATCACATCAGCCACCCATAAGCCGTCAGCGGTACTAGCTGGACATAATGGCTACCTAGGTATTGAGCGAATAGAAGATCAACAAGCAAGCTTTTCCAAACTCCCGCAAAGCCTATAAGAAACACTTACCGTATAGTCCGGTCTCTTCATCTGATACGTCGCATATCAAGTCTAGGGGTGGAATCGTCAGACCCCAGTAACTTGATAACTCATGTCGATGTGTGGCCTATAACCATTCGAGAAACTACTGATAACAGTTACAAGTAAATCTTATCAGTCCTGGCCAGGGACATGCTGTTATAACCAATCGAGCAAAGCACAACATTAACTCCCAATACCGGGTGAGACGAAACCCCTCCTATCGCTCATTACCTTCATGTGACTCAGGACTTTACCCAAAATCCACCTGTTTGCATGACTCCTTTGAGCCATGTGTCACGACCTGAAATTTAGTTCATGACTGGCACTTAAATCACGCAACGTCTAAGGGCGTAACGTTGTAAGTCCACGTTGCTCACCCCGGTTCTTACGGGGAGTCGGAAATGGCGAAAAACAATTTTTGGCGCAAAGGCAACATGGACTAAAACACGGATCTTTGCTAAACTACAAACTAGCAAACAACAAGAGGTGCTATCTATTATGCCATAGAGATTATACCTCACGACACCGGTCCTTCGGGTCTTCATTCCGCTGTCCGGCTCGTCCATCCACGCTCCGAGGGTCGATCCGGATCTTGATCACCTCCGCGGCCTTCTTGAGTCAAAGACGATCCACCCGAGAGATGTACTCCGAGCTCCACCTCGAGCCGAGGCAACTAGGGCAACGAGATCGCTAGTCTTGATGTCCTAAGATACGTAGAAGAGGAAGATGGAAGTGTTTGCCTATTTGGATCCTTTTTCTCTTAACACATGAGATCAAAGGAATTTTTCAAGAGGAGGAAGAAGAAGGAGAACAAGCAACCATGGAGCTCTTTCTTTCTTCTCACTTGCAAGAGAGAGAATGAGAATGAGAAAATGAATTATTTTCAACTAAAGAAAATGAACCATGGTTGCAATAATACTAAAAATCATCATTACTAATCCTATCATGATAAAGTTGATGGCTACATTGAATTGACCATTTTCATAATCAAAAAAGAAAAAGAAAACCAAAGAAGAGTGTAGACCACTCATGAAGGTCAAGGTCAACTTTGGTCAACAGGTGAACAAAGTCAAGTATGGTCAAATGGTCAAAGCAATTAGCCAAAACATAATTATCACTAAAAAGATTAGTAAATAATGTCCCCGGCTCATAATGGTTTTGACCGAACCAACTGCCAAAACCCTAATGAGTCACCTCCTCCTTGTTCGCTCCTTAAAACTGTGCAAACACACCCGCATCCGCATTCCGTAAAATGCGAATGCACAGAAGACAAAAAAATCCATTCGTGCAATACTAAGATCCGGCTTAAACCAAAGCCCACTAGTATTGCCTGCCCGAACAGCATACGCACACAAGTGTACGTAAGTGATCCTAGCCCTGCCGTAAAACCATACGGCCTCTACACCTTTCGCTCAGTGCAGGGAAACTCTCTGTGTAGGACTCTAAAGACTCGACACTATGATGGCAGTGGGTTTAACCACAGACCGCAAGCAGCACTAGCTGTACGTAACGGTCCCCAGGTAGATGTCGATAAGAAGGCCGATGAGGTAAGCCCATCCGAACTCCTACTGAGCCTGTATGTGACAATCTCCGTACAGTCCGGTCTGTTTTTCTAATACATCGCATGGCGGGCCTAGGAGGTGGTGAACATCAGTCCCCTAATAGCGGTACAAGTCGTGTCAGAGTGTAGTCCAGAACACCCTGAGATAACACTGGAAACCTACCAGTATATCTCGCTTGCCCTGGCTAGGGACTACTCGTGTAATAGCTCTCCTAGACACAGCGCGATGTCAACCCCCAATACCGGGAGAGACGAATCATGTCTAACCGTCACTGCCTCCAAGTGCTTCGGGACTGCACCCAACTACTACCTGTTTGCATGACTCCTTTGAGCCGTGGTAGGGTAGTAATCTAAGTACAGTGGGAACACACTCGAGGCGAAGTGACAGTGTCAAGTCAACGGACTAAGCTGTACTCATGTCACCTGGGAACTGATAACTGACGATAGGTATAATACCAACCAACAATTCCCGACGAGTCTTGTCCAGTGTACTCGTAACCTAACGAGCACCCGCATACTATCTCCAGTACGACGTACTGAAGGCTGTGGGATAGACCACCTCCCGAGCTGGGATGAGAAGCATATACGCTAGTCTACTCCGGAGTATCGATGCCCCGTCTCGATAATCCTATGACTAGGGACCTGTAAAAGGATGTGCTTGTAGATTACCCAGCCCCTACTAGTGTGACTGCCATCACAACGCTGGTAATCAAGAAAAGATCCTAAGGGCTCTACTAATATGTATAAGAGATATGCTAAAAGAAACACATGCACATATTGAAGTAGAAACAAACCAAGTAGCATACTACCATTTTGAGCAAGATTGTCTATACAACTGTGAATATCCCAAGCTTCCGTTAAGTAATATACAAGCTAGTATGATACAGTAATGGCCTCTAGGGCATATACACTAACAATCTCCCACTTGCACTAAGGCCATGCACTGGCGTATCGAAGACCTATCATCTCGATCAGCCGCTCGAACTGAGTTTGGGGTAGGGCCTTCGTGAGTGGATCTGAAGTGTTATTCTCCGTATTTACTCTCTTCACCTCGATCTCCCGGTGATCTACGATCTCCCTGATCAGGTGGTACCGCCTCAAAATGTGCCTGGACTTCTGATGGGACCTGGGTTCCTTCGCTAAAGCTATAGCGCCGTTGTTGTCGCAATACAGCGGTATTGGATCAACAATGGTAGGAACCACCTGAAGCTCCGTGAGGAACTTCTTCATCCAGACAGCTTCCTTTGCGGCATCGCAAGCAGCTATGTACTCCGCTTCCATAGTTGAGTCAGCAACGGTCTCCTGCTTGGAACTCTTCCTGCAAACCGCCCCTCCATTGAGGGTAAAGACATAACCGGACATGGACTTGGAGTCATCCTTGTCACTCTAGAAGCTGGAGTCAGCAAAGGCCTCGATCTGGAGGTCTTTTCCGCCATACACCAAGAACATCTCCTTAGTCCTTCTCAGGTACTTGAGAATGTTCTTTACTGCTATCCAGTGTTTCTCCCCTGGGTCCGACTGATACCGTCTTACAACGCTTAAAGCGTATGCTACATCTGGTCTGGTACATAACATTGCATACATTATAGAGCCTACCGCAGATGCGTAGGGTATAAATGACATGCGAGCCCTTTCCAAATCAGTCTTGGGAGACATCTCTTTGGAGAGGGTGATTCCGTGACAAGCAGGTAAATTACCGCGCTTGGAATCTTCCATACTGAATCGTTTCAGTATGGTATCGATGTACCTGGACTGTGAAAGTCCCAACATCCTCTTAGATCTATCACGATAGATCTGGATCCCCAGAATGTAGTTGGCATCGCCCAGGTCCTTCATGGAGAACCTCTGTGACAAGAATCCTTTGACTGACTGTAGCATAGGAATATCATTTCCTATTAGGAGAATGTCATCCACGTACAAGACAAGGAATACCACAGTTCTCCCTACAATCTTATTGTAAATGCATGGTTCATCTGGGTTTTTGATAAAGTCGAATTCCTTGACAGTATCATCAAAGCAGATGTTCCAACTCCGTGATGCCTGCTTCAGTCCATAGATGACTTGAGCAACTTGCACACCTTACCGCTGCTCCCACTCTGAATGAATCCCTCCGGATGATCCATATAGACGCCCTCTTCTAAATTTCCATTTAGGAAAGCCGTCTTTACGTCCATTTGCCAGATCTCATAATCGTGGAAGGCAGCAATGGCAAGAAGGATCTGAATGGATTTGAGCATGGCCACTGGAGAAAAGGTCTCGTCATAGTCCAAACCAGGTCTTTGACGAAAACCCTTTGCTACAAGTCTATCTTTATAGGTTTCAACCTGCTCATCTACACCAATCTTCTTTCTGAAGATCCATTTGCAGCCTATGGGTTTTACCCCTTCTGGAGCAAAGTCCAAAGTCCAAATTTTGTTGGTGTACATGGACTCCATCTCGGTCCGCATTGCATCCAGCCATTTTACCGAGTCGCCGCTCTGAATGGCTTGCTGGAAGCTAGTAGGCTCACCATAATCCATAGTGCAATCCTCTCTATCCCCGTCTATGAGAAAACCGTAGTATCTCTCGGGCGGATGAGACTGCCTACTACTCCTGCGGAGTGGCGTTAGGATGTCCGGTTCTCCTGAACCTTCTGGTTCTTCCAAGCTTTCAGTAATAGCTTGTGGTTCTGGAATTTCTTCCAGTTCTATTGCGCTCCCACTTATCTAATTTTCTAAAAATTCAGTTTCCAAGAAGTGGGCATGCTGAGAAACAAAAACCTTTTGTTCCTCTGCGGAATAGAAAAGATACCCCCTGGAGTTCTTTGGGTATCCCACAAACTTACACAGTACTGAGCGTGCCTCGAGCTTGTCCGCATGCTGCTTCTTTACAAAAGCTAGACATCCCCATGTCTTAAGATACTTAAGACAGGGTTTCTTCCCACTCCACATCTGATAAGGGGTGGTAGGCACAGTCTTGGTTGGAGCCTTGTTCAAGAGATATGCAGCTAATTCTAGTGCATAACCCCAGAAAGATCGCGGTAACTCAGCCTTACTCATCATGGAACGAACCATATCCAATAGGGTTCGATTCCGCCTTTCCGATACACCGTTGTGTTGTGTTGTGTATAGAGGAGTAAGCTGAAAGAGAATTCCATTCTCTTTTAAGTAGCCCAGAAACTCGGCACTCAAGTATTCACCACCTCGATCATATCTCAGTGTCTTGATACTTTTGCCTGTTTGTTTTTCAACTTCATTCTTGTATTCCCGAAATTTCTCAAAGGCCTCGGATTTATGCTTCATCAAGAAGACATGTCCATACCTAGAGAAATCATCAGTGAAAGTAATGAAGTATGAATAACCACTTCGTGCATGTGTAGACATTGGACCACACACATCCCTGTGTATGAGTCCCAAGAGCTCGCTCGCTCTTTCTCCGTGTCAAGTGAACAGAGTCTTTGTCATCTTTCCCATGAGACAAGATTCACAAGTGGCATAAGACTGATACTCGAACGGATTCAAGTATCCCTCTTTATGTAACTTTGTTAACCGTGTCTCATTAATGTGACCCAGTCTACAATGCCATAAGAAAGCCTGATTTGTTTCCGGAGACTTTCTTGTAAGTGTGTTCTGGACACTGGAAATCTGAGCTTGATTTAATACGTATATACCGTTTTCTAATGTACCTGACCCAATCAGAACTTGATTTAGGTGGATGTGTACCACATCGCTTACAAAAGTAAAATCATATCCTTCCTTAGAAAGTAAGGATACATATATGATATTACAAGTCGCACCTGGTACATAAAAACAGTTACGCAGAATCAATATCTGCCCAGTTGTCAGTCTAAGATGATATTCCCCTACGGATTCAGTGTACATGCTCATTCCGTTAGCAACCCTGAGAGTCATATCACCTATCTTGATAACCCTATGGTTTCTCAAAGCCTGTAACGAATAACAGATGTGAGATCCTTATCCGGTATCCAATACCCAGGAAGTAGGGTTAACTGACATACAGTTCTCTATCACAAACACACTCGAAGCCGAAGCCACAACATGCTTCGAATCCTGGCTACTGGCTATGCTAGCCCTGCAATCCTTCTGCCAATGTTCACTCCTGTAACAATAAGAACGTCCCTCTTTTACTGCATCCAGTCCCGAAACTTCTGCCCTTCCCTTTTCTTTTACTTTCCTGGTTTCTTTCAGGGTAGAAGGTAGAGACTATAGAATCAAGTCAGCATCTGACCCGTTCTTCAACGTGGTCTTCAGGCCTGTGAGCTCAAAATAGCTGGTCTCTGTAAGGACGTTGCCCCCTACTGATGACCCGATAGCCAACCTCGCTGGAAACAATTCGTTCGAGGTCTCATATCTTGCGATACGAGATTGCTCTCCATATAAATCTTTGTTATGGAGGAAGATAGAAACTAAGTCCATCTTCTCGTGCTGCCTCTGGTATGCACCATCAACTAAGGCTAACACGAGGCACTTAGCTTTCGCACAGTCCTTTTCCGATGTCTTGCGGATATGAATATCCGTGACAGGGGAAACTGGACCTGAGACGGCATGGGTTGGGTCAGTCAAGAGGTGTTCCAACTTGTCATGGGCAATGGACATCTGGACAGACCTTTACCAGTCATAACAGTCAGATTCAGTCATTTTATTATCTAGATGTAACCTATGTTTGGTCACTAGGTCGCTGCAATTAAGAGAGAGAGAAGAAAACACTTTAGCATGCTGCTCTTGCAAGTTTAGATTGGTTTTTAATTTATCTAAACAGGATGGCTCTCACTGGCTCTCGAATCCCTCCTCAAACCATAAAGGAAGAATTAGTCGGGTTCAATCTCACCGTACAATACTTGCTTAACCGTTCAGCCAGGCCGGTGTGGGTACTTCGAGGGAGGTTTTCCAATGCTTTCGCGAAGTTCCTTAATTAAGTAACCTCTTTTCCCTGTGAGCGTAGCCCCGCTAACACCTTTCTAGACACCTACTTGGTTTATTACATTGATCAGTAAGTGAGAAAGTTCCGGAGGAGTAGCATATACTCACAGTAGGATCGGGATCCAAATATCATCGCGTGACAAAACTGAAGGAATCCTACCAGAATCATCACACTCCAAATGGTATACAGCGCTAGCAAGTTTCAGTTCTTTTGAAACTCCCGATGTCGATTTTTGCCCCATGCTCTTATGACCTTGACGAAGGTCAACAAATCATAAGTCACATGTCAAGTTCTACCCGTCACTGTCCAGGTTAATTTCAACCCACCCGTATATACCCTTGACAAAGGTCAACAAGGTAATACGACTGTCCCAAACCAACGCATCTATCTATGCTACATATGAACACCCAACAGCTACCAATCACTATGCCTTGACGAAGGTCAACAAACATAGCTTGAATACTATTGAATATTCATACGAAATGACGGAGGGCTACGAATGGTTTTGGCGAAACCGTGAACGTAGTGAACTTGATATAATCGAAGGAACCTTGATAACTTTTAAAAGGAGTGGTTTAAGCTCCGCATTTAAAAATTGGTTTTTGAAAAGAACCGAGTGGTTTTGAAAGTGTTCCAATGACTTTTACTTGGTTTATTTTCTTGCATTAATTCCAATGTGTCCCATCATTTAATCCTACCATTGTAGAAAACAACGAAAATATGACGTACGCTTATGCCATCCGCATTCGCCACGGGGTCCCGTCATCACCCGTTAGGTTACTTAACTAACGACAGAGCGGGGGCTGGACTAGCGCGGATGAAAAACATAAGCAACGCCTAAATAGATATCATATAGATATATATAAACATTCATCACATACAATGATAGCCATTCGAGATCACAGATGAACACATTGGATATACTAGGAATCCGCATTTCGTACGAGCCTGTAACGAAGAGCGGATTACACGGTCGCGATGAATAGCCAAACCCCACCCCAGACCCCTACGGGTGCGGCAAACTACCCGCCAAGTACCCGAAGCGAAGCAACCTCCCTCAACACCGTGAGTAGGCCACTCGGCACTGTAACACCTTAGGATGTGTTTAGTGACTAATTATATTTAAATAATGGGTTTTTAATAAAAAGTTTACCAAATTGGGTTTTAAATATTTTTTCTAATCTAATAGATATTTTTCTAAAATTTTCCTAGGTTCGCACACACATGTGCATGTAAACTAGGGTTTTAAAATGAGTTAATACTAGGATTAGCAACCATGGTGGGTTGAATAATGGGGATTAAGTCTTTTGGGTTTAATTAGTTAATTAATAGTTGCTTTAATTTGAATTCCTTTGGGGGTTGACTTGGTGAGAGAGAGAGAGAGAGTGCATCATGGATTAAGCCATGCTTGCAATTAATGAGGAGAGAGAGAGGAGGGGTTGACATTGGGGTGATGATTTTCCTCTCATTTTGTTTTTTTCCTTTCTCTCAACCTCACCCTCACACACACACACACACACACACACTTACCTCTCAGCAGCTGCAGCAGCAAGCATCCACAGCAGCAGCTCCTTGCATTCACAGCAGCAGCAGCAGACTTCACAGCAGCAGCAGCAAGCATCTCAGCAACAGCAACAGCAACAGCACCAGTAGCAGCAGCTAGCAGCAGCAACTGCCCCAACTCCAGCTGCAACCCCTTCCCTTCACTTCTTCTTCTTCCTCCAGCTCCCTAGGGTCGAGTGTGGGGTATATTTCCTAAACTTACTCCCTAGTTTACTTGTTTAGTGTAGTTTTGCTTCGGTTAGTGGTTATTGATGCGATTTAGTGCGATATGAGGTGTTTAGCGGGAACCTTGAGCAAGTGATGTGTGATCTGGTTTCAGTAGGTTGATAGAGTGTTGTTAAGGCCATTTCAACCCAGCTTAGCCCCCAATTGCACTAAATTACCACCAGATCCCTATTTGATGCAATTCGTCGTTTTAAAGAAAAATTTGAGTTTCTGGAAACTGCTATCGACCCGATGAGTTCAGATTAATTTTGAGAAGACTGCAGTATACTTGTTAGGTGCTGATACCCCAGGTAGAACCCGACCCCCAAACTCCGTACAGTGGCCGCCGAAATATTCGATCTGGCCGCAATTTGGGGCCAGATGGGTAGGGTTTGGGTTGGGGTTTGGTCATATGGGTGTCTTCTGTTGTGTGTAGTTTTATGGTATATATATTTTTGTAAAATAAGTTTTGTATAAAAATCTGGAACTATATACCTATTTCTCGAATTTTAAACCTCCGCGACAAGTGTGATACCCGTGTGGGTTTGGGGTTTCTGCGTATCGCGACGCGTCAGGGTAGTTTCAGGCACGTGATCACACGTTTTAGCGTATCGCGCACACGCGCGATTGGTTTACGACACGGGTTTCTAACTGTATCATAATATCATGTTTTGTGAAATTGAGCTTATGTGTGATATATGTTATGTGATTCTAGGTTCGCCGGCGAGTGAGACGGACGCTGCGAAGAAGGGCAAGAAAGTCGTCGGCTACACTTAGCGCGAGACCTCGGTGTGTAGATTTAACATCTACGGGGATATCGCCCGCATGGCGTTATGCGTCAGGGCTGATAGGACCTTATTATTATATGTTGCATTTACCTCATGGACTGTCATTGCATATTGCATTCCCTGCTGTATGTATGCTTAGAATTGATAGAACACCGCACTATTACTAACGGCTCATGTTGCACGAGCACTAATCTGCATGCTACACACACACCGTTAGTACTTGCCATGACACACTCACTGTAGAACTGCCATGATTATATTGCTGTAGTTCATTTCATATATGATTCGATATGACTTTCATGGAAATTGGGAGCCGCATGATATCTTTAAAAACGGAAACTAATTTTAAAAGCGGTTTTCCCTTATACCTATATCATGGATTGACGTACGTAGCACATCGCATTGGATTTACTTCTTGGTGTTGGATTTTCATGAGATTTCTGGTTTTGAGGACCGTGGGATTTTTAAGAAAAGATGCACTATTTGAAAACCCGGTTCCTCGTGATATGATATTTTAGTGCGTCCACCACGCGTTTTCTCGGTGCTGAGACGTGTGCTTGAAACCCAATTCGAGGAGATGGATGATCCGTTTGCGGGTTCATGGTGGACCCGGTATGGTTCCCCGGGGCGAGAAATGTTTTTCGTGATGTAGACGATGAGCCTGGCAGGGTGGCGAGTACCTACCGGCGATTGGTTGGACCTGGCGGTTATCCGGAGGATACCGACCAGAGTCGAGAGATGGATGCGGGATGATTCGTACTGCCGGGGCCGAGGGCCGATACCGCAGACGGAGCCCGTGGGCTGATCCGGACTGACGGAGCCCAATATATGAGGATTTGCGTGTCGTGCTGGACACGAGTATTTTATGATGTTTTGGGTGCCGATGTTGGGCACTCGTGATTTCTCAGAGATTTACAGGATTTGAAGGCCGATGGGTGTGCCGGTGCCTGAGTTATTTGGGATTTGGGTGCAGTTGTGGGCACCGATTGTTTTCCACGTTGATATTCCGTGTAGATGTTGTTTATCCCATGCTCAACATTGATTACCATATATCTCATCCTATTGTTATTTTACCTGACAGAGCATCTGCATGATTATTGCACATACTGCTTATCACGCATTGATATCATCTGCTGGCATTTGTTAGAGTAGCGCAGTACGTGCATGCTCGCGATTACCTTTATATGTTATCTCTATTCACGAGTTGGCAACTCACCCCCGTTGTGCCACAGTATTTGCAGGTTGCCCTCAGCATATTCGCGGCAGGCTGTCTTTTGCATCTTTTGGCTACAGATACCACCACAGTTGCGGCGAGAGATGTTTTGCATTTAGGTGGGTTGTGGTATCTGACTACTGTTATTGTATCCCTTTTTGTATCTAGTACTCTCCATCTACCATTTATGTACTGGACTTAGATACCGTGTGAGGACGATGATGTATATTTTGTATTCTGGTGTCGAGCTCGTGGGAGCCGACTGTTTTTATATACAGTTATTTTCTGTGATGTTTACTTATTGCTCATTCTTCGCTACGGCGTCGTATATTACTCTTGTGATGATGGTTTCCGCCGTTGGGCATGATTGCTCCCGTTTGGGAATGTTTTGTTTCATTATATTTCATTTTTCACTCATATCCTGTTTGTACCCAGTCTCGGGGCTACTTTTACAAAGGAAATGCTGCCAAAATTATTTAAATGATTAAGTAACTTTAGAGGAACTTATTGAATTATTTAAGGTTTTTCTAAATGCTTTAACTAAATGTTTTCAACACTCACTATTTTTTTTATGGTTTGGATTTCTAGGTTCGGCTTACTTAGTCGCGTTACGCCTGTAGACGTAGCGTGGTTAAGTGCCGGTCACGAGTCGAAATACTCGGGTCGTGACAAAGTTGGTATCAGAGCCTAGGTTTTACCTTCGGAGTGTAGGATGACTCTGGTATGATGGAGTAGGTAGCTGCGGCAGGGTAGCGTAGCGTGTGTATGTTCCGCGGCATACTCACGACATGGTACTCCGCCTACGCGACCTTAGGACTTATTGATTTAAATTCCTTCTTGAGTATATATATATTCTTGTGATTCGATTTCCGTATTCTTATCGGATCCTAATTTCCCTTTCATCCATTATGCCGCCAAAGACTACGAGGGCGCATAGAGCGGCCGCGAGGGCCGAGATTCGAGTTGACTCGTTCGAGACGAGGACCGATCCGGGCAGTGCACCCGTTGTACCCGAGCAGACTGTTCCTCCCGTGACAGATCAGATCGCCACGCTAGGGGCTGGTATGCAGGAGATGCGCCAGATGATAGGATCGCTAGTTGAGACGCTTCGAGCACAGCGACCAGAGGTAGCTCCACCCGTTCCAGAGACCGCGATGGTACCTACCGCACAGCCAGTTGCCCCTGTAGCCACGGAGGTGATTACAGTATCGCTATCAGAGTTCATGAGGCTGAAGCCTCCGGTCTTCACAGGCACCGATACAGCCAAGGACCCACAGTCTTTCATCGACAGGATGGCCCGGATATGTCGTTCCGTCAGATGCGCAGATACGAGATGGGTTGAGTTCGCGAGCTTTCACCTGGAAGGTCTTGCGCAGAAGTGGTGTGATTCAGTTGAGAAGGGCAGAGCAGCAGGTCTTCCTCCTATGACCTGGACGGAGTTCGTGACAGTATTTCTAGCCCTTTTCCTTCCCCAGAGTGTTAGGGATGCCCGAGCACGTAGATTTGAGTCCTTGCGCCAGACGCCAGGGATGACAGTGGCAGAGTATGACGTGCTGTTTACAGAGCTAGCAGTCTATGCCCCGTATTTAGTGGCTACCGAGGAGTTGCGAGTCAAGAGATTTGTTCGAGGCTTGCTTACACCACTGTTCCTTGCGATCAGCGCGCAGCACTACGAGACCTATGCAGCAGCTGTAGACGCAGCCCTAGTAGTCGAGGAGCACCTTACTGAGACTTCGGTAGTTCCAGAGCCGAAGAGAGTTCGTACCAGTATATCCGCACGGAGGCAGTCATTCAGACGCCGCGACAGGTATCGTTCTGGTACGAGGAGTAGTAGAGATTCGGGACGAGGCCAGATGTTTAGTTCATATCCCAAGGAGAGTCAGCAGTCGCCGCGGGGTTGCTTTAGGTGCGGCAGTCTACATCACCTCGTTAGAGATTGTCCTGAGATACACCGGAGGGAGGCGCAGCACCGCATGTTACCTTACCACCTTCACAACCCCAGAGGGCGTTTCCTGTTGTACCTACCATTGCTCCGCGCCAGACTCATACACAGAGAGGTCGTGGGCGTGGAGGAGTTGCTCAGAGAGGACGGGATGACCGAGGCAGAGGGCAGTCAGTCGCAGGTGGTGGACAGGCGCGGGTTTTTGCTTTGACGCATCAGGACGCGCAGGCGTCTAATGCGGTGGTTTCAGGTATCCTTCCTGTATGTACAGTTGATGCACACGTGTTGTTCGATCCCGGATCCACGCACTCGTACGTATCCACACATTTCCTGCCGAGTTTGGGTAGAGAGTCCGGTTTGCTTGATCAGCCGCTTGTTGTGACCACTCCTGTGGGAGAGTCGTTTGTTGCTAGGCACGTGTTCTGATCCTGTACCGTCTGTATTGGCGAGAGGGAGTTGCCTGTCGACTTGATCCTTCTTGAGATGTTGGACTTCGACGTTCTTTTGGGTATGGATTGGTTAGCCACGTGCTACGCTTCTGTGGACTGTCGTGAGAAGACAGTTAGATTCTGCTTTCCCGGCGACTCGGTGTTTGTTGTGTTGGGGGACCGTGGTGCCGTCCCTCACAGTGTGATTTCGTCTTTTCGCACTGGAAAGCTTTTGAGGATGGGATGTCAGGGATTTCTCACTTTTGTTTGGGATGCTAGTGCTACACAGGTTCCATTGGATCAGGTTCCGGTTGTTAGCGAGTTCCCTGATGTGTTCCCTGACGAGCTTCCTGGGCTACCGCCCGAGCGCGACATTTCTTTCTGTATTGATTTGGTTCCGAGCACGGGGCCTATTTCCATACCGCCTTATCGGATGGCCCCGGCGGAACTTCGAGAGTTGAAGGGTCAGTTGCAAGATTTGCTGGATAAAGGACTTATTCGACCCAATGTTTCTCCTTGGGGTGCTCCAGTCCTGTTCGTCAAGAAGAAGGACGGCAGTTTGCATCTGTGTATCGACTACCGCCAGCTGAACAGGGTGACAGTGCGGAACAGGTATCCTTTGCCGCGCATCGACGATTTGTTCGACCAGCTTCAGGGGGCAGGG
Organism: Agapanthus africanus; assembly: GCA_030015575.1. NCBI lineage: Eukaryota > Viridiplantae > Streptophyta > Magnoliopsida > Asparagales > Amaryllidaceae > Agapanthus > Agapanthus africanus. Next base: position 332,514,752 of record JASDDO010000031.1, read on the forward strand.
TACTTTTCGAGGATCGATTTACGATCGGGATATCATCAGCTGCGGGTTCGATAGGAGGACATTCCCAGGACAGCTTTCCGCACGCGCTACGGCCATTATGAGTTTTTGGTGATGTTGTTCGGACTCACCAATGCACCAGTAGCATTCATAGACATGATGAACCGTATTTTCCGGCCATATTTGGATCTGTTCATTATAGTGTTCATTGACTATATCATGGTGTATTCCCGGAGTAGTGACGAGCACGAGCAGCACATGCGGATTACACTGCAGACTTTGAAGGAGCACCAGCTTTATGCGAAATTCTCCAAGTGTTCTTTTTGGCTGGACAGCATAGACTTCTTGGGGCATGTGATTTCACGAGACGGTATATGTGTAGATCCGAGGAAGATCGAGGCTGTTCAGCGTTGGCCCAGACCCACATCGGTTACGGAGATTCGCAGCTTTTTGGGGTTGGCCGGTTACTACAGGCGATTTGTGCAAGACTTCTCCAGTATTGCTACCCCTTTGACCGGGTTGACCCGGAAGAGAGTCCCTTTCGATTGGACGGAGGAGTGCGAGCACAGTTTTCAGCAGTTACGGACTCGGCTGACGACGACACCGGTATTATCATTACCTTCAGGCTCAGGCGGGTTTGTGGTCTATTGTGATGCCTCTCGAGTGGGACTAGGGTGTGTGTTGATGCAGCATGATAGGGTGATCACGTATGCTTCGCGACAATTGAAGAAACATGAACAGAACTACCCCACTCATGATTTGGAGATGGCTGAAGTGGTCTTTGCACTTAAGATCTGGCGACATTACCTATACGGCGAGTCGTGCCAGATATTCACTGATCACAAGAGTTTAAAGTATATATTTCAGCAGCGAGACCTGAACCTTCGGCAGCGCCGATGGATGGAGTTAGTGAAGGATTACGAATGCGAGATCTTGTACCACCCGGGCAAGGCGAGTGTAGTGGCGGATGCGTTGAGCAAGAGGCTCGGGAGTAGTCTATATTATTTGAGCGCGGTACGGGGGCAGTCTTCGGTAGATTGGCAGATAATATGTGACAGCCGGATACAGTTCGAGTTCACGCCGATTGGAGGACAGATCGCGCATGTTCGCGCACGCCCACAGTTATTGGACCGCATACATGAGGCACAGCACAGTGATGACCGATGTTCAGAGATCATGGCACAGATTGGACAGGGCAGATTTTCCGAGTTCATGATCGATGATCAGGGGGTACTACGATTTGGAGTTATACTGTGTGTACCAGATGCTGAGGGACTGCGGCGCGAGATTCTTGAGGAGGCACATCGATCGGTGTACAGCGTCCATCCCGGTTCCACCAAGATGTATCATGATATGAGAGATGTTTATTGGTGGGACGGAATGAAGAGGGACATCACATATTTCGTGTCGAGATGCCTGACTTGTCAGCAAGTCAAGGCTGAGCACCAGAGACCCGCGGGAGAGCTACAACCGTTACCCATTCCGGAGTGGAAATGGGAGCAGATTTCGATGGATTTCGTTGTGGGTCTACCCAGGACTATTCGAGGGTATGACTCTATCTGGGTGATCGTGGATCGTTTGACGAAGGCGGCTCACTTCCTACCAGTGAAGACGACTTTCGGATTTACTCAGTATGCCCAGATCTACATCGACGAGATAGTACGACTGCACGGAGTCCCGACGGGTATCGTGTCCGACAGAGGCACCCATTTTACAAGCCGATTATGGCAGAAGCTTCAGGAGGCTTTGGGCACTCGCTTGAGTTTCAGCACAGCATTTCATCCGCAGACCGACGGACAGTCAGAGCGGACTATTCAGACTCTCGAGGACATTTTCAGAGCGTGTGTATTAGATTTCGAAGGTAGCTGGGATCATCACTTACCCATGGTAGAGTTCTCCTACAATAACAGCTACCAGGAGACTATTCAGATGGCACCGTTTGAGGCTCTCTAAGGGAGGAGATGCAGATCGCCCGCCTGTTGGACAGAGCTCAGTGAGGGCGGTATCTTAGGGCCACAGAATGTTGAGAAAACGACCGCGAAGATCCAGTTGATTCGCGATAGGATGAGAGCAGCGCAGAGTAGGCAGAGATCTTATGCGGACCGTCGGCGGCGCAGGCTTGAGTTTTCTGTTGGTGATCATGTTTTCTTGAGGGTATCCCCTATAAAAGGTTTGATGAGGTTTGGGAAGAAGGGGAAGCTCAGTCCCAGATATGTGGGCCCCTTCGAGATCCTCGAGCGTGTTGGTGCAGTAGCATACTGTTAGAGATAGTGCCCTCAGAGTCAATTATTGGATCACAGGTACGTGATTGCAATGATTGAGGGAGGACATGTCCCAGTAGGACAGTCTTACTCGAGATGATAGTATGCTATCTGGTTTATCTTTATCATCGTGTACTGCTTTAGGTGACCTGACATGTCACTATTGAATGTTGATAGATCCCCTAGGATTCATGCTTGACTGCCAGCAGTATGAGGGCGATCATATAAGTGGGAGCTAGGGTCTATAAGCACATCCTTAAATGGTCCCTAGTCGTAGGAGTTTCGAGACAGGGCATCGATACGCCAAAGTAGACTAGTGTATATAGTCGAGACTCCGACGAGGGGCGGTGGCCGGTCTCACAAGACACTGGTGTCAGTTGGTTCACCTAAGATGTATACAGGTGCTCATTGGGTTATGAGTACACCGGACAGGACTTGCCGGGAACATGCTAGTTGGTCTTATACCAGACGTCAGATAGCAGTTCCCTGGTGACATGTGTACAGGTTAGTTCATCGACCTGGGGATCGTCATTTGTCTCGTGTGAGTTCCCACTGTACTTTGATTACTACCCTACCACGGCTCAAAGGAGTCGTGCAAACAGGTTTAAGTTGGGTACAGTCCCGAGCCACATGGAGGCAGTGAGCGGATCTTCAGGGGTTCGTCTCTCCCGGTATTGGGGGTGAGGTCGTGCTGTGTCTAGGAGAGCCATTCCACAAAGTCCTTGGCCAAGGCAGGAGATTTACTGGTAGGTATTCCAGTAGTATCTCAGGGTGTTTTGGGCTACACTCCGACACGACTTGTACCGCTTTTGGGGGTCTGACTTTTACCAACCCCCTAGGCCCGCCATGCGATGCTCATAGACGAACGGACCGGACTGTACGGATATTGTCACTGACAGGATCAGTAGGGTGTCAGGATGAGTTCGTTCATCGACGTCCCTTTTGGTCAATACCTGGTGTTGGAGATAGTGCCCTCAGAGTCAATTATTGGATCACAGGCACGTGATTGCAATGATTGAGGGAGGACCTATCCCGGTAGGACAGTCTTACTCGAGATGATAGTATGCTATCTGGTTTACCATTATCATCGTGTACTGATTTAGGTGACCTGACTTGTCGCTATTGCACATTGATAGAGCCCCTAGGATTCTTGCTTGACTGCCAGCAGTATGAGGGCGATCATATAAGTGAGAGCTGGAGTCTATAAGCACATCCTTAAAAGGTCCCATGTCGTAGGAGTCTTGAGACAGGGCATCGATACTCCAAAGTAGACTAGTGTATATAGTCGAGACTCCGACGAGGGGCAGTGGCCGGTCTCACAAGACACTGGTGTCAGTTGGTTCACCTAAGATGTATACAGGTGCTCATTGGGTTATGAGTACACCGGACAGGACTCGCCGGGAACATGCTAGTTGGTCTTATACCTGACGTCAGATAGCAGTTCCCAGGTGACATGTGTACAGGTTAGTTCATCGACCTGGGGATCGTCATTTGTCTCGTGTGAGTTCCCACTGTGCTTTGATTACTACCCTACCACGGCTCAAAGGAGTCGTGCAAACAGGTTTTAGTTGGGTACAGTCCCGAGCCACATGGAGGCAGTGAGCGGATCTTCAGGGGTTCGTCTCTCCCGGTATTGGGGGTGAGGTCGCGCTGTGTCTAGGAGAGCCATTACACGAAGTCCTTGGCCAAGGCAGGAGATTTACTGGTAGGTATTCCAGTAGTATCTCAGGGTGTTCTGGGCTACACTCTGACACGACTTGTACCGCTTTTGGGGGTCTGACTTTTACCAACCCCCTAGGCCCGACATGCGATGCTCATAGACGAACGGACCGGACTGTACGGATATTGTCACTGACAGGCTCAGTAGGGTGTCAGGATGAGTTCGCTCATCGACGTCCCTTTTGGTCAATAGCTGGTGGACCGTTACGTATTGGCTTATACCTCTGACGTGCTAGTGGTTAAATCCACAGCCATTGTATTGACGAGTCTTTAGAGTCCACCACACTTTCAGTTACTCAAGCTTTCGGGCGAAACGCTGTAGAGGCCGTATGGAGATATGGCAGGGTCTGATCAGATATGTTCGGTATTGCACGGATCAGGATCGGACGGTTTGTACTAGTGGCCGTATGGATATATGGCAGGGTTCGATCAGATACGTGCGGTATTGCACGAATCAGGATCGAACGGATTTTACTAGCCGGCTTTGGTTTAAGCCGGATCCTAGTATAGTACAGTGTAGATTTTGTCTCATTGCATTTGTATCCGGTCGGAATACAGATGCGGGTGTGTATGCACAGTATCGGCGTTTTCCTGTAATTTATTACGGGACCAGTTTTCTGGAGTTGCCAGTTTGCATTCCCCTCCGGACGGTTTTCCTTTGTTCTTTCCCGGCCGGACTTTTCCGATGGAGGGGGTTATTTGCAAGTTTGTAAATAACACATTGTGGAGGATTTTCTTGCAAATGTATTAATTATGAAAGCATCTTTTGATACCATTCTTATCCATCTTCATCACTTGCTTTTTGTTGATTTGAGGTGATTAGAGTTTGATGTAGATTTGTTATGATGATGTTTTAGGTTGTGGTCACCCTCCACCTTTTACTACACTCACCTCCCTCTTGCATTTGGTATTGTTTCCTCCACCATTCTCATTAGGAGATGGTTGAAGACATTTGAGAGAGAAAAAGATGAGAGCTTCATCTTTGAGAGGGTGGCATTCTTGATCTCATTTTCATGCTAGAAAAATGCAAGCACCATTTTTCTTATCTTGATTCCTCCATCATCTTCAAAGGAAACAAACCCCAAATGAGACATAGGCTCTACACTACACATTCTACAGCAAATCTTGGACGCGTCGGCTAGCCTACTTCGCGCCCGAGTTGCCTCGGTATTGAGGTGGGAGCCCGTAAAAGATACAGGCGATGTGGTGCCCTTCCGGCGAGGAGGCGACGACCGGAGTTTCCGCAGGAGATCGCGACGACGAGGAGAAGACCGGAGGACTCGGATCATTCGGTATATCTCTTCCCCTTCTTGTGGTTAGCTTAGACTAGTTAATGGTTCGATCCGGGTGTTTAGTGCGCGGTGGTGCCGGTTTGCTAAGTTCGCAAAATTAAAGTTTATCACCGCTTCCGCATTTGGCCGTCGGATTGACGGCCGGGGCGCCGTCGTGCACTTACAGTGGTATCAGAGCCTCGCCATTAACTTCGTCTAGCTTTGTTTGATGTGTTTGCATTTCCGATCGACCAAAATTCCAAAAAAACCACATTTTCCTCACATCAGATTTCTGTCGATTTTTTCCTTGCTCCAAAATTTTTTCAGGTTGTATAAAACTGATGTACAAGAAGTTCTAAGAGTTCTGGGAAAATTCGAGACATTGATCTCTCAGGAAGAGCGCGGAACTGCGGCATAACCCCCCTTGTTGCCGCGGTTCCGCCGCCGTCTTGATGGATCAATGCGTCAAAATTTTCCCATGGGCTGGTGGGCTGATTTTGGGGGTTTTGGAATATTAAAATTGGGCCCAGATTTTCTGTGAGTGCTACAGTATTGCTTGGGGGCCCACTTGTTAATTTTTGATCGATCGGATATTTTAAACACATTTTTCACAGTATTTACATTATATCTCCGACCGTGAATGTCACTCGATCGGTAAATCCTGTCTAGCTGCTATAGCCCGGTTAGACGGATTTGCGAACGTGACTTTCACGTTGATGTTCTGTGTTATGCTGTGATGTTGCGGATCGGTCGTGGGGGATAGCCTGGTTGCAATGCTAGTACAGTTTTGTTGTATTATATACATTTGATATTGCGGGGCGAGCGTCCGACATGTGGTCTGCCGTCACTGCCAGTTTGTATTATTATTTTGGGGCACGACCTGGTTGCGGTCGATGTACCCGTTGTATGTATATTTTATTTTCTGTACTAGGATTACCCCGCGGTGGGGTGTACGGATAGCCGGGCTCTGGAGGGCAACAAGCCCGCATCTCATGGCATTGGAACGGAGGGGGATTCACTCTAGAATTGGCGGGCTATTCGCCGCACTCGTAGGGGGTACAGGTTGACCCAGGAGGGGTGCCCGAGTTACCGGATTCCGTGAAGTGCTGGTTGGTCCATTCACGGTGCTGAAGGGGGCTGCCTCGCTTCAGGTTTTGGCGGGTAACTTGCCGTGCCCGTAGGGGTCTAGGATTTCATTGCACAGGCTATCCACACGACCAGGGGAACGTCGGGTTTCAGTAGTGGCTCTGTGAAACCCGGGGATCCCAGATATCTGTATTGTTCTGTGATGCTGTACATTTCTGTGATGTTGCATTTCTTATCACGCCTTGAGCGAATATAATATATTGGTATATATATCAGTAGATGTTGTATATGTTTTACATCCGCGCTAGTCCAGTCCCCGCTCTATCGTTAGTTAGCTAACCTAACGGGTAATGACGGGACCCAATGGCGAATGCGGATGGCATATACGTACATCAGTATATTTTCGTTCTTTGTAGTGTGATCAATTGATGGGACTGCGTTGATTCGGATCAATGCAAGATAAACAAACCTATTCTGATGTTGTTGGAACACTTTTCAAAAAAAGCTGTTATTGCAAGGACGTTCACTTTTGTTTTGCATCGTGGTATTCATTTGGAATATCCTGCTCCTCAGTCGACGAGGCAAGGGCCGAGATCCCTTCACCGGGAGTGACCCCTTGGACAGAAGTTTGCGTCAGGGCATTAACTTCACTATAGCCGATTACTTTTGCTTTGCATCGTGGTATTCATTTGGAATATCCTGCACCCCATTCTACGGGGAAAGAGCCGAGATCCCTTCACCGGGAGTGACCTCTTTAGTAAAGGTTTTCGTCACTATATTTTCTAAAAAGCTATCCGTTCCTTCAACGATATCAAGTTCATTACGTTAAAGGTTTTCGCCAGAAACCATTCGTAGCCCTCCGTCGTTTCATATAGGTAGTCAATAGTATTCAAGCTGTGTTTGTTGGCCAAAGTCAAGGCACAGTGTTTGGTAGCTGTTGGTTATTCATATGCAGCATAGATAGAAGCGTTGGTTTGGGGCAGTCGTATAGCCTTGTTGGCCAAAGTCAAGGGCTTGTACGGGTGGGCTCAAATTAACCTGGAGAATGACGGGCAGAACTTGACATGTGACTTATGATTTGTTGGCCAAAGTCAAGGTCATAAGAGAATGGGGTAAAAATCACATCAGGAGTTTCAAAAGAACTGAAACTTTCCAGATATGCGCATACCTTCTGGAGTGTGATGACGTGAGCGGATTCCGTCACGTTATCATGCAATGATAGTTGGATCCCGATTCCCACTGATGAGTTGGTTTACTCCTCGGGTGACCCCGACTAATTCTTCTTTCAGGTTTGGAGGAGAATTTGAGGTACAATGGGAGGTTTCCATATTAGATAAATTGGTAACCATTCTGATCTAGGTTAGAGTGCACGCTGAGTGTTTCTTTTCTCTCTCTCTCTGGCAGCGACCATTGACCCGACCCTAAGACTATGACTCAGTGACCAAGTTGACTGAACCTTCTTAACACTGGCTTTTGGATTGTCAGAGTTGCAGACCTCATTGCCACTCCTACTTTTACCCTTTTCTCCAGGGCACCCCGTATTACTACGAACGTCCACTTCCATTGGACAAAACCATCGTATGGTTATATACGAACTCGAAGGACTTCGAGGATGGTTTCTGGTTCTGGAGAAAACGGATAGAATTATTCAGTTGTCTTTTCCCTTTTACCTTCTCTCAAGTTGTGAGTACTCCTTGGTTTAGGAGATAGTACACCTATTATGCAAATTGGATAGTCTTCTTCCAAACCTTAGGCTGGTGCCGACCGGTAGGGAATGAAGAAAACCAATTAGCCTAAATGGTGTGCAGAAGGTATTAAGATTAAGACAAAGCAAGGGATTAGTATGAGGGCAAAGTAAATTGCGACTGATATTCACGACCAAACCAAGTATTTCTTCGCCAATCCTAAATCTCCTTTGTATTTCTCCAGGACACCCCGTATCACTACGAAGATCCACAGTTTATTGGATAATCCATCGTATGGTTATATACGAACTCGAAAGGAACTTGTTCCAGTTCGGGGATGGATTCTGGTCCAGGAGAAATAGGAATAAGGTTTATTCGGTTGTCTTTTATCTTCACCTTCTCTCGCATTGCGAGTGCTCCTAGGACTAGGACAGTACACCCATTATGCTTATTGGATAGTCTTCTTCCAAACCATAGGCTGGTCCCGAACGGTAGGGAAGGAAGAAAACCATTTGGCCTAATGGGTGTGCAGAAGGTAATGACTAAAGACATATAAAGGGATTTGGGGAGGTGACAAAGAATTATACGGTTATAGTTGTGAATCTGGATAATGGTAGAGGCATTACTATGAATGCCAGGATACCCCATCGAAACATTTCAATATTTCAGTTCAACTGTGTACTGTTAAAAGAAAACTGATTTCGCAATTAGACACTTGCTCCAGGGTATGTATTTACCAGGTTGGATTCTCACATCTGTATGGTTTTACAGATGATGAGTGGGAGTAAGTTATTGGAAATTAGGTGACCATCCTCATTATATCGGGATTCGTTGCAATTGGTGATATTTGAGGAAGCCACCTGGGTTGTTTGCCGGTCGGCAAATATTTGGTTTTGAATATCCGCTGTTGTGCACCAATTTCAAATTGATATATCTGTACGTCTATTTTTATAGAGTGAGATATACCTTTTTGAAATTATGTCTACGACATTTACCTATATCAGTGGATGGTTAGGTAAGGAGCGTTAAACAGCGGTGTAATTCTTCTTAACCATAAGTACAGTTTTCAACCTACGACACACAGTGAAAGAGTTGTTAGACTCAGCGGACTTATACAGAGTATTGTATGTTGTCCAGTGTCCATTAGGACAGAGGGGTTGGTCCTCATACTATATTCTGTTTACTTTTAACTTCTCTAGTTCTTAGACATGTGTTTCGTAGAAACACAGAGTCTAAGTTTTGAGGAGTTATAGGTATTTGAATAGAGTAGAGAACCAGGTGTAGCAAGTATCGGGATTCTTCAAAGTGATCAAAGATGTAGATACTTGTGTATGGTGTTCAGTTGATAGTAATGATAAAGAGAAATTGCTTCTCTTTCAGGTTACTCATAATTGGAAGCATTCCTAAGTTGAGTAACGCTGATCGGCCTCTCTCCATTTAGTTGACATGCACTGGAGACAGCTGCATGATTTGAATCTGGTTAAATTAAATCAGTGCCTCTAGTTCTATATTGGATATAGTACAGTTCATATCTTAACATTGTTAAGGTACGGGGAGTTGTCCGGCTTATGATTAAAACCAGACTCTGGATAACTCAAGGCACGTTTCTGTAATGGCTGTTTGTGGGTTGACCCAGGCTATGACGAGGGTTGATTTTCTACCATCTGGAAGATCAATAGCGATATTGTTCTAGACTCGCCACAGTTTTAATAAAAATGGATTTTTTTCAGAAAACAGCATTGGGAGTATGGTAGAACTGGAAGTGATTCCAGAACCGCAAACGATTACTGAAGATTTGATAAGGAACCTAAAGATTCAATCTGATTTGACATTCCATTGGCCACTCCGCAGATACGGTGGGTAACTTCAGGCACCCGAGAGGTACTCCGGTAGCCTCAAGGACGGTGACAGGGAAGTTCTTGTTTACCCACACCTGCCATTGTTGTTGTTCCAGGCTGCGAGACCCGGTAGGAGGATGAGTATAGCGTCATTCTAAACTAGCTTTAGAAGTGCACGTCTATATGACTCAGCCAGAGGGTTGTCGTAGTCAGTGGGAGCAGCGGAAGCATTGGTGGACATCAGGCTGATGTCTATTTATAGACTAAAGCAGATATAGGAGAGATATCTCATCTATTTCTGATGTGACAGTCATGGGTTTGACGTCATCAGAATAGGGGATGGATCTGTTGAGAAGGTAGTAGGGTGTGATATCCGGGTTCTGGATGACATACACAAAGTAGGAAGTGACATTCCTATACTACGATCGGTTATACTTTGGTCGTCACACAGTGGTTTCTCCACAAGGGACTTGGACATTATATCAGACATACTGGTTACTAGATCTATGGTTTTAGATCTAGATTTGGGTGGTTTCCCAATCAGGGTACTTTGACAGCATTCTAAGAGTATTTAGAATGGACGACTCCTGGCCCGGTAGTGTACCTGCAGGTGATGGAGTCACCCTCTCTAAAGGTGTCTTATAGACTAAAGTAGTGAGGGATGTGCATGATTGGCAGATTACTTGCTTAGGCAATTGAGTCAATCATGAGATGTCAAGTACCACACCAGATGTTGTTCTTGCAGTAGATGCAATAAGTTGACATTGATCCAATCCTGGAGAAACAGTCGGAAGCAGTTTTTGAACATAAGTGGATGTTTTAAGGATATGATAACGACATCCTCATTTGGGAGACAGTTATCATTCCAGGCTTCCAAGGTGACATGGACGACAGGGTGATTGTCAGAGTTATAGTTTTCCTTCTAACGAAGGGCAGTATTTTAGACAGGTGGTCCAAGGCAATACTGAGGGAGGCATGGCGCAGGATACTGATTAAGTTCAGTTGACGATACAGTCTAAGAAGTTTGGATTTGGAGTTCATTAATGAGCTAGGTCCCATCAGACATCCAGACATTCTAAGACAGGTATTGCTCATTTCGGGAGATAGCTTTCTCCGCGAACTTGAGATATAGAGAGACATAGAAAGAAACATCTAGGCAGATCCACTCACTGAGGCCATTCCTCGAACGCAATAGTTTCACAAACGGATTTTGTGAGACTGACTAGTAGGGGAGTTGGGTGTTCGGTATCACACAGGCTGTGAGTATGCGACATCGCAATAATTAGCCTTGAGTGCAAGTGGGAGATTGTTGGAGATAGTGCCCTCAGAGTCAATTATTGGATCACAGGCACGTGATTGCAATGATTGTGGGAGGACCTATCCCGGTAGGACAGTCTTACTCGAGATGATAGTATGCTATCTGGTTTACCATTATCATCGTGTACTGCTTTAGGTGACCTGACATGTCGCTATTGGACGTTGATAGAGCCCCTAGGATTCTTGCTTGACTGCCAGCAGTATGAGGGCGAACATATAAGTGAGAGCTGGAGTCTATAAGCACATCCTTAAAAGGTCCCTAGTCGTAGGAGTCTCGAGACAGGGCATCGATTCTCCAGAGTAGACTAGTGTATACAGTCGAGACCCCGACGAGGGGCGGTGGCCGGTCTCACAAGCCACTGGTGTCAGTTGGTTCACCTAAGATGTATACAGGTGCTCATTGGGTAATGAGTACACCAGACATGACTCGCCGGGAACATGCTAGTTGGTCTTATACCTGACGTCAGATAGCAGTTCCCAGGTGACATGTGTACAGGTTAGTTCATCGACCTGGGGATCGTCATTTGTCTCGTGTGAGTTTCTACTGTGCTTTGATTACTACCCTACCACGGCTCAAAGGAGTCGTGCAAACAGGTTTTAGTTGGGTACAGTCCCGAGCCACATGGAGGCAGTGAGCGGATCTTCAGGGGTTCGTCTCTCCCGGTATTGGGGGTGAGGTCGCGCTGTGTCTAGGAGAGCCATTACACGAAGTCCTTGGCCAAGGCAGGAGATTTACTGGTAGGTATTCCAGTAGTATCTCAGGGTGTTCTGGGCTACACTCCGACACGACTTGTACCGCTTTTGGGGGTCTGACTTTTACCAACCCCCTAGGCCCGACATGCGATGCTCATAGACAAACGGACCGGACTGTACGGATATTGTCACTGACAGGCTCAGTAGGGTGTCAGGATGAGTTCGCTCATCGACGTCCCTTTTGGTCAATAGCTGGTGGCCCGTTACGTATTGGCTTATATCTCTGATGTGCTAGTGGTTAAATCCACAGCCATTGTATTGACGAGTCTTTAGAGTCCACCACACTTTCAGTTACTCAAGCTTCTGGCGAAACGCTGTAGAGGCCGTATGGAGATATGGCAGGGTCCGATCAGATACGTGCGGTATTGCACGGATCAGGATCGGACGGTTTGTACTAGTGGCCGTATGGATATATGGCAGGGTTCGATCAGATACGTGTGGTATTGCACGAATCAGGATCGAACGGATTTTACTAGCCGGCTTTGGTTTAAGCCGGATCCTAGTATAGTACAGTGTAGATTTTGTCTCATTGCATTTGTATCCGGTCGGAATACAGATGCGGGTGTGTATGCACAGTATCGGGGTTTTCCTGTAATTTATTACGGGACCAGTTTTCTGGAGTTGCCAGTTTGCATTCCGTTCCGGCCGGTTTTCCTTTGTTCTTTCCCGGCCGGACTTTTCCGATGGAGGGGGTTATTTGCAAGTTTACAAATAACACATTGTGGAGGATTTTCTTGCAAATGTATTAATTATGAAAGCATCTTTTGATACCATTCTTATCCATCATCATCACTTGCTTTTTGTTGATTTGAGGTGATTAGAGTTTGATGTAGATTTGTTATGATGATGTTTTAGGTTGTGGTCACCCTCCACCTTTTACTACACTCACCTCCCTCTTGCAATTGGTATTGTTTCCTCCACCATTCTCATTAGGAGATGGTTGAAGACATTTGAGAGAAAAAAGATGAGAGCTTCATCTTTGAGAGGGTGGCATTCTTGATCTCATTTTCATGCTAGAAAAATGCAAGCACCATTTTTCTTATCTTGATTCCTCCATCATCTTCAAAGGCAACAAACCCCAAATGAGACATAGGCTCTACACTACACATTCTACAGCAAATCTTGGATGCGTCGGCTAGCCTACTTCGCGCCCGAGTTGCCTCGGTATTGAGGTGGGAGCCCGTAAAAGATACAGGCGATGTGGTGCCCTTCCGGCGAGGAGGCGACGACCGGAGTTTCCGCAGGAGATCGGGACGACGAGGAGAAGACCGGAGGACTCGGATCATTCGGTATATCTCTTCCCCTTCTTGTGGTTAGCTTAGACTAGTTAATGGTTCGATCCGGGTGTTTAGTGCGCGGTGGTGCCGGTTTGCTAAGTTCGCAAAATTAAAGTTTATCACCGCTTACGCATTTGGCTGTCGGATTGACGGCCGGGGCGCCGCCGTGCACTTACACCTGGTAGCCCGTTACGTATTGGCTTATACCTCTGACGTGCTAGTGGTTAAATCCACAACCAAGGTGTTGACGAGTCTTTAGAGTCCCCCATATTCAGTTACTCAAGCTTTCGGGCGAAAAGCTGTAGAGGCCGTATGGAGATATGGCAGGGTCCGATCAGATACGTGCGGTATTGCACGGATCAGGATCGGACAGTTTGTACTATTGGTCGTATGGTTATATGGCAGGGTTCGATCAGATACGTGCGGTATTGCACGGATCAGGATCGAACGGATTTTACTAGCCGGCTTTGGTATAAGCCGGATCCTAGTATAGTACAGTGTAGATTTTGTCTCATTGCATTTGTATTTCGGTCGGAATACAGATGCGGGTGTGTATACACAGTATCGGGGTTTTTCCTGTAATTTATTATGGGACCAGTTTTCTGGAGTTGCCAGTTTGATTTCAGTTTCGGCCATTTTCATTTGTATATTTCAATGGCCGAAGATTGGTGGAGGAGGGCTTATTTGCATTTGTGCAAATAAGCAATTTGGAAGGGGGTCTTTGCATATTCTTGTGTCATGATGGTTGCACCATCCATTGACCTTGACTTCTTGACTTCTTCATGATGGCTTGACTTTTTGAAGTCATCATGCTTGATGATTGGTGATGATGGTGGTGTTGGAGTGTGAGGTTGGTTTAGCTATCATGGTTGTTGGTTGAGTATTGGAATTGTTGTGATGATGATTCTTTGCATGATAGCCTTCTCTCTCTCTCCCTTGGATTATTGGGTCACTCTCTCATTCTCACTCTCCTCTCATACTCTCTCCCACCATTCATGCATGGCCGGCCAAGCCTTGAGGGGGCTGTCCCAAATTCTTGAGGTGGGAATTTTGTTCTTCTAGCTTTGCAAAATTCCCACAAGTTCCATCTCCAAACTCTATAGTTCATCTCTCCACCAAAAGGCAATTCCATAACCCCAAATGAGACTTAAGCACTACACATTCTACAGCAAACCTTGGGCACGTCGACTAGCCAGCTTCGTGCCCAAGTTGCCTCGGTATTGAGGTGGGAGCCCGTAAAAGATGTAGGCGATATGGTGCACTTCCGGCGATGAGGTGGAGACAGGACATTCCGCGAGAGATCGGGACGATGACGAGAAGACCGGAGGACTCGGATCAGTCGGTATATCTCTATTCCCTAGCTTGTAGTTAGCTAGGACTAGTTAATGGTTCGATCCGGGTTTTAGTGCGCGGTGTTGCCGGTTTGCTAAGTTCGCAAAATTAAAGTTTATCACCGCTTCCGTATTCCGGCGTCGGATTGAAGGCCGGGGCGCCGCCGTACACTTACAGTGGTATCAGAGCCTCACCATTAACTTAGTCTAGCTTTGTTTAATGTGTTTACATTTCCGATCGACCAAAATTCCAAAATCCGCATTTTGTTTGCATCAGTTTTCTGTTGAAATTTTTTGGAGTCGAAAATTTTTTCAGGTTACAAAAAAGTGATGTACTGGAAAATATAAGGCTACTGTAGAAATTCGACAGAGTAATTCCATAGTGGGAGCGCGGAACCGCGGCCTAACCCCCCTTTCGGCCGCGGTTCCGCCGCACTATGATCAGATCACTGTGTAATTTTTCTTCAGTTGCTTTTTGGGTTGATTTTACGGTTTTTAGAATATTGATTTTGGGCCCAGAATTTCTTGATGTGCTACAGTAGTACTTGGGGCCCACTTGTTATAATTTTGATCGATCGGATATTTTAAACACATTATTTCACAGTATTTACATTATATCTGCGACCGTGAATGTCACTCGATCGGTAAATCCTGTCTAACTGCTATAGCCCGGTTAGACGGATTTGCGAACATGACTTTCACGTTGATGTTCTGTGTTATGCTGTGATGTTGCGGATTGGTCGTGGGGGATAGCCTGGATGCAATGCTAGTACAGTTGTGGTTGTATTATGTACATTTGATATTGCGGGGCGAGCGTCCGACATGTGGACTGCCGTCACTGCCTGATTGTATTATTATTTTGGGGCTCGACCAGGTTGCGGTCGATGTACCCGTTGTATGTATATCTTACTTTCTGTACTAGGATTACCCCGCGGAGGGATGCACGGATAGCCGGGTTCTAGAGGGCAACGGGCCCGCATCTCATGGCATTGAGACGGAGGGGGTCTCACTCTTGGATTGGCGGGCTATTCGCCGCAATCGTAGGGGTACAGGTTGACCCAGGAGGGGTGCCCAAGTTACCGGATTCCGTGAAGTGTTGGGTAGTCCATTCACCGTACTGAAGGGGGCTGCCTCGCTTCAGGTTTTGGCGGGTGACTTGCCGCGCCCGTAGGGGTCTAGGATTACATTGCACAGGCTATCCACACGACCAGGGGAACGTCGGGTTTCAGTAGTGGCTCTGTGAAACCCGGGGATCCCAGATATCTGTATTGTTCTGTGATGCTGTACATTTCTGTGATGTTGCATTTCTTATCACGCCTTGAGCGAAATATAATATATTGGTATATATATTAGTAGATGTTGTATATGTTTTACATTCGCGCTAGTCCAGTCCCCGCTCTGTCGTTAGTTAGCTAACCTAACGGGTAATGACGGGACCCAGTGGCGAATGCGGATGGCATATACGTACATCAGTATATTTTCGTTCTTTGTGGCGTGATCAATTGATGGGACTGCATTGATTCGGATCAATGCAAGTTAAAAACAAACCTAATCTGATGTTGTTGGAACACTTTTCAAAAAGCAGTTATTGCAAGGGCGTTCTCTTTTGTTTTGCACAGTGATATTCGGTTATGAATATCCAGCACCTCAGTCGACGAGGCAAGGGCCGAGATCCCTTCACCGGGAGTGACCCCTTGGACAGAAGTTTGCGTCAGAGCATTAACTTCACTATAGCCGATTACTTTTTGCTTTGCATCATGGTATTCATTTGGAATATCCTGCACCCCATTCTACGGGGAAAGAGCCGAGATCCCTTCACCGGGAGTGACCTCTTTAGCAATTGTTTTCGTCACTATATTTTAAAAGCTATCCGTTCCTTCAACGATATCAAGTTCTTTACGTTAAAGGTTTTCGCCAGAAACCATTCATAGCCCTCCGTCATTTCATATGGATAGTAAATAGTTTTCAAGCTGTGTTTGTTGGCCATAGTCAAGGCACAGTGTTTGGTAGCTACTGGGTGTTCATATGCTGCACAGATAGATGCGTTGGTTTGGGACAGTCATATAGCCTTGTTGGCCTTAGTCAAGGGCTTGTACGGGTGGGTTCAAATCAACCTGGATAATGACGGATAGAACTTGACATGTGACTTATGATTTGTTGGACTTAGTCAAGGTCATAAGAGCATGGGGTAAAAATCCACATCGGGAGTTTCAAAAGAACTGAAACTTGCCAGATATGCGCATACCTTCTGTAGTGTGACACCGTGAGCGGATTCCTTCACGTTATCATGCGATGATAGTTGGATCCCAATTCCCACTGATGAGTTAGTTTACTCCTCGGGTGAACCCGACTAGTTCTTCTTTCAGGTTTGGAGGAGAATTTGACGGAACAGTGGGAGGTTTCCAGATTAGATAAATTGGTAACCATTCTGATCTAGGTTAGAGTGCACGCTGAGTGTTTCTTTTCTCTCTCTCTTTGGCAGCGACCTTTGACCCGACCCTAAGACAATGACTCAGTGACCAAGTTGACCGAACCTTCTTAAACACTGGCTTTTGGATTGTCAGAGTTGCAAACCTCATTGCCACTCCTACTTTTACCCTTTTCTCCAGGACATCCCGTATTACTACGAACGTCCACTTCCATTAGACAAAACCATCGTATGGTTAGATACGAACTCGAAAGAATTTATTCGAGGATGGTTTCAGGTTCTGGAGAAAACGGATAGGACTATTCAGTTGTCTTTTCCTTTTACCTTCTCTCAGGTTGCGAGTACTCCTTGGTTTAGGAGATAGTACACCTATTACGCAAATTGGATAGTCTTCTTCCAAACCTTAGGCTGGTGCCGAACGATGGGGAATGAAGAAAACCAATTAGCATAACGATGGTGTGCAGAAGGTATTAAGTTAAGACAAAGCAAGGGATTAGTAAGAGGGCAAAGTAAACCGTGACTGCTATTCACGACCAAACCAAGTATTCCTTCGCCAACCCTAAATCACCTTTGTATTTCTCCAGGACACTCCGTATCACTACGAAGATCCACAGTTTATTTGATACTCCATCGTATGGTTATATACGAACCCGAAAGGAACTTGTTCTAGTTCGGGGATGGATTCTGGTTCAGGAGGAATAGGAATAAGGTTTATTCGGTTGTCTTTTATCTTCACCTTCTCTCGCATTGCGAGTGCTCCTAGGATCAGGACAGCACACCCATTATGCTTATTGGATAGTCTTCTTCCAAACCATAGGCTGGTGCCGAACGGTAGGGAAGGAAGAAAACCATTTGGCCTAAAGGGGTGTGCAGAAGGTAATGACTAAAGACATATAAAGGGATTTGGAGAGGTGGCAAAGAATTATACGGTTACAGTTGTAAATCTGAATAATGGATGAGGCATTACTAGGAATACCAGGATACCCCATCGAAACATTTCAATGTTTCAGTTTCACTGTGTACTATTAAAGGAAGACTGATTTCCCGATTAGATACTTACTCCAGGGTATGTATTTACCAGGTATGATTCTCACATCTGTATGGTTTTACAGATGATGAGTGGGAGTAAGTTATTGGAAATTAGGTGATCGTCCTCATTATATCGGGATTCGTTGTAATCGCTGATATTTGAGGAAATCACCTGGGTTGTTTGCCGGACGACAATTATTTGGTTTTGAATATCTGCTATTATGCACCAATTTCAAATTGATATATCTGTACGTCTATTTTCATAGGGTGAGATATACCTTTTTGAAATTATGTCTGTGATGTTTACCTATATCAGTGGATGGTTAGGTAAGGAGCATTAAACAGCGGTGTAATTCTTCTTAACCATAAGTACAGTTTTCAACCTACGACACACAGTGAAAGAGTTATCAGACTCAAGGGACTTATACAGAGTATTGTATGTTGTCCAGGGTCCATCAGGACAGAGGGCTTGGTCCTCGTACTATATTCGGTTTACTTATGACTTCTCTAGTTTTTAGACAGGTGTTTCGTACAAACACAGGGTCCGAATTTTGAGAAGTTATAGGTATTTGAATAAAGTAGAGAACCAGGTATTGCAAGTATCGGGATTCTTCAAAGTGATCGAAGATGTAGATACTTGTGTATGGTATTAAGTTGATAGTAATGATTAAGAGATCTTGCTTCTCTTTCAGGTTATTCATAATTGGAAGTATTCCTAAGTTGAGTAACCCTGATCGGCCTTTTTCCATTTAGTTGATATACACTGGAGACAGCTGCATGATTTGAATCTGGTTCAATTAAATCGGTGCCTCTGGTTCTATATTGGATATAGAACAGTTCATATCTAAACGATGTTAAGGTACAGGGAGTTGTCCGGCTTATGATTAAAACCAGACTCTGGATAACTCAAGGCACGTTTCTGTAATGGCTGTTTGTGGGTTGACCCAGGCTACGACGAGGGTTGACTTTCTACCATCTAGAAGATCAATAGTGATATTGTTCTTGACTCGCCACAGTTTTATTAAAAATGGATTTTTTCAGAAAAACAGCAGTGGGAGTATGGTAGAACTGGAAGTGATTCCAGAACCGCAAACGATTACTGAAGATTTGATAAGGAACCTAAAGATTCAATCTGGATTGACATTCTATTGGCCACTCCGCAGATAAGGTGGGTAACTTCAGAAACCCGAGAGGTACTCAGGTAGCCTCAAGGACGATGGCAGGGAAGTTCTTGTTTACCCACACTTGCCATTGCTGTTGTTCCAGGTTGCGAGACCCGGCGGGAGGATGATTATAGCGTCGTTCTAAACTAGTTTTAGAAGTGTACGTGTATATGACTCTGGCAGAGGGTTGTCGTAGTCAGCGGAAGCAGCGGAAGCATTGGTGGACAGTTGGCTTATGTCTATTTATAGACTAAAGCAGATATAGCAGAGATAGATCATCAATTTCTGATGTGACAGTTATAGGTTTGAATTCATCAGAATAGGGGATGGATCTGTTGAGAAGGTAGTAGGGTGTGATGTCCTGGTATTTGGATTACATACACAGAGTAGGAAGTGATATTCCTATACAACAATCGGTTATACTTTGGTCGTCACACAGTGGTTTCTCCACATAGGACTTGGATATTATATCAGACATTCTGGTTACTAGATCTATAGATCTAGATTTGGGTGGTTTCCCAATCTGGGTACTTAGACAGCATTCTAAGAGTATTTAGAATGGACGACTCCTGGCACGGTAGTATACCTGCAGGTGATGGAGTCACCCTCTCTAAAGGTGTCTTATAGACTAAAGTAGAGAGGGATGTGCATGATTGACAGATCACTTGCTTAGGCAATTGAGTCAATCATGAGATGTCAAAGTACCACACCAGATGTTGTTCTTGCACTACATGCAATAAGTTGACATTGATCCGATCCTGGAGAAACAGTCGGGAGCAGTTTTAGAACATAAGTGGATGTTCTAGGGATATGATAACGACAGCCTCATTCGGGAGACAGTTATCATTCCAGGCTTCCATGGTGACATGGACGACAAGGAGGTTGTCGGGGTTATAGTTTTCCTTCTGACGAGGGGCAGTATTTTGGACAGGTGGTCCAAGGCAATACTGAGGGAGGCATGGCGCAGGATATTGATTAAGTTCAGTTGACGGTACAGTCTAAGAAGTTTGGATTTGGAGTTCATTTATGAGCTTGGTCCCATCAGACATCCAGACACATTCTAAGACAGGTATTGCTCATTTTGGGAGATGGGTTTCTCCGCGAACTTGAGATATAGAGAGACACAGAAAGAGACATCAAGGCAGATCCACTCACTAAGGCTATTTCTCGAACACAATAGTTTCGCAAGCGAGCTTTGTGAGACAGACCAGTAGAGGAGTTGGGTGTTTGGTATCATATGGGCTGTGAGTATGCGACATCGCAATAATTAGCCTTGAGTGCAAGTGGGAGATTGTTGGAGATAGTGCCCTCAGAGTCAATTATTGGATCATAGATACGTGATTACAATGATTGAGGGAGGACCTGTCCCAGTAGGACAGTCTTACTCGAGATGATAGTATGCTATCTGGTTTATCTTTATCATCGTGTACTGCTTTAGGTGACCTGACAGGTCACTATTGCACGTTGATAGAGCCCCTAGGATTCATGCTTGACTGCCACCAGTATGAGGGCGATCATATAAGTGGGAGCTGGGGTCTATAAGCACATCCTTAAATGGTCCCTAGTCGTGGGAGTTTCGAGACAGGGCATCGATACTCCAGAGTAGACTAATGTATACAGTCGAGACCCCGATGAGGGGCGGTGGACGGTCTCACAAGCCACAGGTGTCAGTTGGTTCACCTAAGATGTATACAGGTGCTCATTGGGTTATGAGTACACCAGACAGGACTCGCTGGGAACATGCTAGTTGGTCTTATACCAGACGTCAGATAGCAGTTCCTTGGTGACATGTGTACAGGTTAGTTCATCGACCTGGCGATCGTCATTTGTCTCGTGTGAGTTCCCACTGTACTTTGATTACTACCCTACCACGGATCAAAGGAGTCGTGCAAACAGGTTTTAGTTGGGTACAGTCCCGAGCCACATGGAGGCAGTGAGCGGATCTTCAGGGGTTCGTCTCTCCCGGTATTGGGGGTGAGGTCGTGCTGTGTCTAGGAGAGCCATTACACGAAGTCCTTGGCCAAGGCAGAAGATTTACTGGTAGGTATTCCAGTAGTATCTCAGGGTGTTCTGGGCTACACTCCGACACGACTTGTACCGCTTTTGGGGGTCTGACTTTTACCAACCCCCTAGGCCGCCATGCGATGCTCATAGACAAACGGACCGGACTGTATGGATATTGTCACTGACAGGCTCAGTAGGGTGTCATGATGAGTTCGCTCATCGACGTCCCTTTTGGTCAATACCTGGTAGCCCGTTACCTAATGGCTTATACCTCTGACGTGCTAGCGGTTAAATCCACAACCAAGGTGTTGACGAGTCTTTAGAGTCCCCCATATTCAGTTACTCAAGCTTTCGGGCGAAAAGCTGTAGAGGCCGTATGGAGATATGGCAGGGTCCGATCAGATACGTGCGGTATTGTACGGATCAGGATCGGACAGTTTGTACTACTGGCCGTATGGTTATATGGCAGGGTTCGATCAGATACGTGCGGTATTGCACGGATCAGGATCGAACGGATTTTACTAGCCGGCTTTGGTATAAGCCGGATCCTAGTATAGTACAGTGTAGATTTTGTCTCATTGCATTTGTATTTCGGTCGGAATACAGATGCGGGTGTGTATACACAGTATCGAGGTTTTTCCTGTAATTTATTACGGGACCAGTTTTCTGGTGTTGCCAGTTTGTTTTCAGTTTCGGACATTTTCATTTGTATCTTTCAATGGCCGAAGATTGGTGGAGGAGGGCTTATTTGCATTTGTGCAAATAAGCAATTTGGAAGGGGGTCTTTGCATATTCTTGTGTCATGATGGTTGCACCATCCATTGACCTTGACTTCTTGACTTCTTCATGATGGCTTGACTTTTTGAAGTCATCATGCTTGATGATTGGTGATGATGGTGGTGTTGGAGTGTGAGGTTGGTTTAGCTATCATGGTTGTTGGTTGAGTATTGGAATTGTTGTGATGATGATTCTTTGCATGATAGCCTTCTCTCTCTCTCCCTTGGATTATTGGGTCACTCTCTCATTCTCACTCTCCTCTCATACTCTCTCCCACCATTCATGCATGGCCGGCCAAGCCTTGAGGGGGCTGTCCCAAATTCTTGAGGTGGGAATTTTGTTCTTCTAGCTTTGCAAAATTCCCATAAGTTCCATCTCCAAACTCCATAGTTCATCCCTCCACCAAAAGGCAATTCCATAACCCCAAATGAGACTTAAGCACTACACATTCTACAGCAAACCTTGGGCACGTCGACTAGCCAGCTTCGTGCCCAAGTTGCCTCGGTATTGAGGTGGGAGCCCGTAAAAGATGTAGGCGATGTGGTGCACTACCGGCGATGAGGTGGAGACAGGACATTCCGCGAGAGATCGGGACGATGACGAGAAGACCGGAGGACTCGGATCAGTCGGTATATCTCTATTCCCTATCTTATAGTTAGCTAGGACTAGTTAATGGTTCGATCCGGGTTTTAGTGCGTGGTGGTGCCGGTTTTCTAAGTTCGCAAAATTAAAGTTTATCACCGCTTCCGCATTCCGGCGTCGGATTGACGGCCGGGGCGCCGCCGTGCACTTACATATACCGATTAGCCCTTCCGCCCAGTTTTCCAGATGTGCACCCCGTATTTCACGTTTCGATGCTCCGTAGATATCTTCATGATCCTTCGCATGCGATTCAGCACCCGACGATCCAGCTTGAGCGCGACCTTTCCTATGCAGAGCAGCCGGTGATGATCTTTGATCGACAAGTGAAGAAATTGAGATCGAAGGACTTTCCATCAGTTAAGGTACTTTGGCGTGGTCAGAACCGTGAGGAGGTCACTTGGGAGACCGAAAACGAGATGATGAAGGCATATCCCTATCTTTTCAATGGTACGTGTAGTTAGATTTTGAAATTCGGGGACGAATTTCTTTAAGGGGGAGAGATTGTAACACCTTAGGATGTGTTTAGTGACTAATTATATTTAAATAATGGGTTTTTAATAAAAAGTTTACCAAATTGGGTTTTAAATATTTTTTCTAATTTAATAGATATTTTTCTAAAATTTTCCTAGGTTTGCACACACATGTGCATGTAAACTTGGGTTTTAAAATGAGTTAATACTAGGATTAGCAACCATGGTGAGTTTAATCATGGGGATTAAGTCTTTTGGGTTTTAATTGGGTTTAATTAGTTAATTAATAGTTGCTTTAATTTGAATTCCTTTGGGGGTTGACTTGGTGAGAGAGAGAGAGAGTGCATTATGGCTTAAGCCATGCTTGCAATTAATGAGGAGAGAGAGAGGAGGGGTTGACATTGGGGTGATGATTTTCCTCTCATTTTGTTTTGTTCCTTTCTCTCAACCTCACCCTCTCTCTCACACACACACACACACACTTACCTCTCAGCAGCTGCAGCAGCAAGCATCCACAGCAGCAGCTCCTTGCATTCACAGCAGCAGCAGCAAGCATCTCAGCAACAGCAACAACACTAGTAGCAGCAGCTAGCAGCAGCAACTGCCCCAACTCCAGCTGCAGCCCCTTCCTTTCACTTCTTCTTCTTCCTCCAGCTCCCTAGGGTCGAGTATGGGGTATATTTCCTAAACTTACTCCCTAGTTTACTTGTTTAGTGTAGTTTTGCTTCGGTTAGTGGTTATTGATGCGATTTAGTGCGATATGAGGTGTTTAGCGGGAACCTTGAGCAAGTGATGTGTGATCTGGTTTCAGTAGGTTGATAGAGTGTTGTTAAGGCCATTTCAACCCAGCTTAGCCCCCAATTGCACTAAATTACCACCAGATCCCTATTTGATGCAATTCGTCGTTTTAAAGAAAAATTGAGTCTCTGGAAACTGCTATCGACCCGATGAGTTCAGATTAATTTTGAGAAGACTGCAGTATACTTGTTAGGTGCTGATACCCCAGGTAGAACCCGACCCCCAAACTCCATACAGTGGCCGCCGAAATATTCGATCTGGCCGCAATTTGGGGCCAGATGGGTAGGGTTTGGGTTGGGGTTTGGTCCTATGGGTGTCTTCTGTTGTGTATAGTTTTATGGTATATATATTTTTGTAAAATAAGTTCTGTATAAAAATCTGGAACTATATACCTATTTCTCGTATTTTAAACCTCCGCGACACGCGGGATACGCGTGTGGGTTTGGGGTTTCTGCGTATCGCGACGCGTCAGGGTAGTTTCAGGCGCGTGATCACACGTTTTAGCGTATCGCGCACGCGCGCGATTGGTTTATGACACGGGTTTCTAACTGTATCGTAATATCACGTTTTGTGAAATTGAGCTTATGTGTGATATATGTTATGTGATTCTAGGTTCGCCGGCGAGTGAGACGGACGCTGCGAAGAAGTGCAAGCAAGTCGTCGGCTACACTTAGCGTGAGACCTCGGTGAGTAGATTTAACATATACGGGGATATCGCCCGCATGGCGTTATGCGTCAGAGCTGATAGGACCTTATTATTATATGTTGCATTTACCTCATGGACTGTCATTGCATATTGCATTCCCTGCTGTATGTATGCTTAGAATTGATAGAACACCGCACTATTACTAACGGTTCATGTTGCACGAGCACTAATCTGCATGCTACACACACACCGTTAGTAATTGCCATGACACACTCACTGTAGAACTGCCATGATTATATTGCTGTAGTTCATTTCATATATGATTCGATATGACTTTCATGGAAATTGGGAGCCGCATGATATCTTTAAAAACGGAAACTAATTTTAAAAGCGGTTTTCCCTTATACCTATATCATGGATTGACGTACGTAGCACATCGCATTGGATTTACTTCTTGGTGTTGGATTTTCATGAGATTTCTGGTTTTGAGGACCGTGGGATTTTTAAGAAAAGATGCACTATTTGAAAACCCGGTTCCACGTGATATGATATTTTGGTGCGTCCACCACGCGTTTTCTCGGTGCTGAGACGTGTGCTTGAAACCCGATTCGAGGAGATGGATGATCCGTTTGCGGGTTCGTGGTGGACCCGGTATGGTTCCCCGGGGCGAGAAATGTTTTTCGTGGAGTAGACGATGAGCCTGGCAGGGTGGCGAGTACCTACCGGTGATTGGTTGGACCTGGCGGTTATCCGGAGGATACCGACCAGAGTCGAGAGATGGATGCGAGATGATCCGTACTGCCGGGGCCGAGGGCCGATACCGCAGACGGAGCCCGTGGGCTGATCCGGACTGACGGAGCCCGATATATGTGGATTTGCGTGTCGATGCTGGACACGGGTATTTTATGATGTTTTGGGTGCCGATGTTGGGCACTCGTGATTTCTCAGAGATTTACAGGATTTGAGGGCCGATGGGTGTGCCGGCGCCTGAGTTATTCGGGATTTGGGTGCAGTTGTAGGCACCGATTGTTTTCCACGTTGATATTCCGTGTAGATGTTGTTTATCCCATGCTCAGCATTGATTACGATATATCTCATCCTGTTGTTATTTTACCTGACAGAGCATCTGCATGATTATTGCACATACTTCTTATCACGCAATGATATCATCTGCTGGCATTTGTTAGAGTAGCGCAGTACGTGCATGCTCGCGATTATCTTTATATGTTATCTCTATTCACGAGTTGGCAACTCACCCCCGTTGTGCCACAGTATTTGCAGGTTGCCCTCAGCATAGTCGCGGCAGGCTGTCTTTTGCATCTTTTGGCTACAGATACCACCACAGTTGCGGCGAGAGCTGTTTTGCTTTTAGGTGGGTTGTGGTATCTGACTACTGTTATTGTATCCCTTTTTGTATCTAGTACTCTCCATCTACCATTTATGTACTGGACTTAGATACTGTGTGAGGACGATGATGTATATTTTGTATTCTGGTGTCGAGCTCGAGGGAGCCGACTGTTTTTATATGCAGTTATTTTCTGTGATGTTTACTTATTGCTCATTCTTCGCTACGGCATCGTATATTACTCTTGCGATGATGGTTTCCGCCGTTGGGCGTGATTTCTCCCGTTTGGGAATGTTTTGTTTCATTATATTTCATTTTTCACTCATATCCTGTTTGTACCCGGTCTCGGGGCTACTTTTACAAAGGAAATGCTGCCAAAATTATTTAAATGATTAAGTAACTTTAGAGGAACTTATTGAATTATTTAAGGTTTTTCTAAATGCTTTAACTAAATGTTTTCAACACTCACTATTTTTTTTATGGTTTTGATTTCTGGGTTCGGCTTACTTAGTCGCGTTACGCCTGTAGACGTAGCGTGGTTAAGTGCCGGTCATGAGTCGAAATACTCGGGTCGTGACAGGCACTTTGAGATACCCGGTAGTTTGTGCACCCCACCTTGGGTCTATCCTAGGAGCAAAAACAGTAAAAAGAAATTATACAATGACGGCTACAACCCTAACCCGGTTGTGCGGCCAAACAAATAATATTACATCAATTTACATATTACAAGAATTGAAAGAATAAGAAAACTCTTATCTCACAACCCCCGGCTATTCATCCGCGACAATCAAACGAGTTCATATACACAAACCATCAACATTACAGATCACAGATATGTATAACCCCCACTAATCGACGTATAGCGATTAGCAGACGTTCAATACATACAACACATCACAGATAATATCCATTAGCCAAAGTCTACGGAATATCGATCAAAATGCGGATTTGTAACCACCCCAAAAATCAATTTGTTCTCAGAAAAATCTGGCTAGAAACAACATGTACTAAAAATCCTAAAACAGCCAACTAAGCACACTGCACCAAACTCGGTCCACTACCGAGTCAACTCGGCCGCGGATCCGCGGCAAAAAGCATGTTCTTGCCGCGGAACCGCGGCACTTTAACCGGTTCAGTGGATCGTTTTTGGTGGGTGTCTTTAGAAAACCCAGAGCCGATTTTTCATGTATGTTAAATCACTTTTTGAGCAGTATAAAAATCGGCAGAAAGTTAAATTTTCCGGACTTGTTTTGCGAATTTTTACGATCGATATTCTAAATACTTTGCTAACTTGCTAGTTTATGTGTAGCTAGGATCTGATACCACTGTAAGTCCACGTTTCTCACCCCGGTTCTTACGGGGAGGCGGAAATGGCGAAAAACAATTTTTGGCGCAAAGGCAACATGGACTAAAACACGGATCTTTGCTAAACTACAAACTAGCAAACAACAAGAGGTGCTATCTACTATGCCATAGAGATTATACCTCACGACACCGGTCCTTCGGGTCTATATTCCGCTGTCTGGCTCGTCCATCCATGCTCCGAGGGTCGATCCGGAACTTGATCACCTCCGCGGCCTTCTTGAGTCAAAGACGATCCACCCGAGAGATGTACTCAGAGCTCCACCTCGAGCCGAGGCAACTAGGGCAACGAGATCGCTAGTCTTGATGTCCTAGGATGTGCAGATGATGTAGATGGAAGTGTTTGTCTATTTGGATCCTTTTCTCTCAACACATGAGATCAAAGGAATTTTTCAAGAGGAGGAAGAAGAAGGAGAACAAGCAACCATGGAGCTCTTTCTTTCATCTCACTTGCAAGAGAGAGAATGAGAATGAGAAAATGAATTATTGTCAACTAAAGAAAATGAACCATGGTTGCAATAATACTAAAAATGATCATTACTAATCCTATCATGATAAAGTTGATGTCTACATTGAATTGACCATTTTCATAATCAAAAAGGAAAAAGTAAACCAAAGAAGTGTGTAGACCTCTCATGAAGGTCAAGGTCAATTTTGGTCAACGGGTCAACAAAGTCAAGTATGGTCAAATGGTCAAAGCAATTAGCCATAACATAATTATCACTAAAAAGACTAGTAAATAATGTTCCCGGCTCATAATGGTTTTGACCGAACCAACTGCCAAAACCCTAATGAGTCGCCTCCTCCTTCTTCGCTCTTTATAACTGTGCATACACACCCGCATCCGCATTCCGTACAATGCGAATGCACAGAAGACAAAACAAATCCATCCATGCAATACTAGGATCCGGCTTAAACCAAAGCCCACTAGTATTGCCTGCCCGAACAGTATACGCACACAAGTGTACGTAAGTGATCGTAGCCCTCCTGTAAAACCATACGACCTCTACACCTTTCGCTCAGTGCAGGGAAACTCTCTGTGTGGGAATCTAAAGACTCGACACTACGCTGGCAATGGGTTTAACCACAGACCGCAAGCGGCACTAGCTGTACGTAACGGTCCCCAGGTAGATGTTGATAAGAAGGCCGATGAGGTAAGCCCATCCGAACTCCTACTGAGCCTGCATGTGACAATCTCCGTACAGTCCGGTCTGTTCATCTGATACATCGCATGGCGGGCCTAGGGGGTGGTGAACGTCAGTTCCCTAATAGCGGTAAAAGTTGTGTCGGAGTGTAGCCGAGAACACCCTGAGATAACACTGGAAACCTACAAGTATATTTCGCTTGCCCTGACCAGGGACTACTCGTGTAATGGCTCTCCTAGACACAGCGCGATGTCAACCCCCAATACCGGGAGAGACGAATCCTGTCTAACCGTAACTGCCTCCAAGTGCTTCGGGACTGCACCCAACTACTACTTGTTTGCACGACTCCTTTGAGCCGTGGTAGGGTAGTAATCTAAGTACAGTGGAAACACACTCGAGGCGAAGTGACAGTGTCAAGTCAGCGGACTAGGCTGTACTCATGTCACCTGGGAACTGATAACTGACGATAGGTATAATACCAACCAATAGTTCCCGACGAGTCTTGTCCAGTGTACTCGTAACCTAACGAGCATCCACATACTATCTCCAGTACGACGTACTGATGGCTGTGGGACAGACCACCTTCCGAGCTGGGATGAGAAGCGTATACGCTAGTCTACTCCGGAGTATCGATGCCCCATCTCGATAATCCTACGACTAGGGACCTGTAAAAGGATGTGCTTGTAGATTACCCAGCCCCCACTAGTGTGACTGCCATCACAACGCTGGTAATCAAGCAAAGATCCTAAGGGCTCTACTAATATGTATAAGCGATATGCTAAAAGAAACACATGCACATATTGAAATAGAAACAAACCAAGTAGCATACTACCATTTTGAGCAAGATTGTCTATACAACTGTGAATATCCCAAGCTTCCATTAAGTAATATACAAGCTAGTATGATACAGTAATGGCCTTTAGGGCATATACACTAACAAACGTAACTTAAGTAAGCCGAAGCCCAGAAATCTGTCCCTTTTTAAAGAAAATAAAAGAGGTGAGATTTTGAAATGAAGGTATGATGAAATCAAACGTTTTCTTAAATGCATAGATAATGGAACATGAAAATGCAAGTGGATTATACAAGTTGAAATAAATGTTTAGACTTTTAAAAATTTGGGCAGCACCTACCTTGTATATTTTGATCCAAAACCACATATACATAACAACAATAAAGGCATCCCGAAGCGGGAGCTAGCTCTATGCCAATCGGCGGAATCACAACCACGCAATTCAGAAATATATGTATACGACGCCCAACGGCGAAGATCAACACAAAAGGATAGTGAATAAAGCAAGACATCAAATCCACCAGGCGAACATATAACCCATCGCTCTAAGTCTCGCAACCAAAAGTCTTTCTAAGTCTTACTAAATATATGTTAGTTATATGTATGCCCTAGAGGCCATTACTGTACATGTGATGTATATTGTAGTGGATGCTTGGACATATATAGGGAGGACTTTCCTGCTTGACATGATAGTATGCTATCTGGTTGCTTTTATCTTAATATGTACACTTATTGTCTCTCTATTACATGTTGATAAAGCCCTTAGGATGAGTACTTGACTACCAGGATTATGATGCGGATCATACTAGTGGGGCTGAGGTAGTCGGCAAGTACATCCTTCAAATGTTCCTAGTCATGGGAGTATCGAGACAGGGCATCGATACTCCAGAGTAGACTAGCGTATACGCTTCTCAACCCATATGATGGGCAATGGATGATCCCATATCCATTGGTGTTTGACATCAAAGATGGTATATGGGTGCTCGGTGGAGACTGGGTACACTGGACGGACTCGCCGAGAACAACTATATGGTATTATACCTATCGTCAGATAGCAATTCTCTGGTGACACTGGTTCAGGTTAGTCTGTCGACCCAAAATCGTCATAGAGTCTTGTGTGATTCCCACTGTGCTTACCACGTTCATGTGATCATGAAAAACGGTGGTTTTTGGGTACATCCCCGAGTCACATGGAGGCAATGAGCGATAGGAGGGGATTCGTCTCTCTCGATACTGGGGGTTGATGATGCGCTATGCTTGATTGGCCATAACAGGAAATCCCTGGACAGGGTTGTTGAGATCTACTGGTAAGTGTTATCAGTAGTTTCTCGAACCGTTATGGACATTGCATCGGCAAGACTTATAAGGCTATTAGGGTCTGACGTTATACCACCCCCAGGCTGTGATATGTGACATATAAGATGAAGAGACCGGACTGTACGGTAGTGTTACTGATTGGATTCGCAGGAGTATGAGCAGGGTTGCTTGTTGATCTTCTAATCGCTCAATACCAGGGAGGCCGGTACGTTTAGCAGACCGCTTGCGGCTTGTGGGTGTTTGATATGATCATCACCTACTGTCGGCGTATTGACGAGTCTTTAGAGTCCTACACAGAGGTTTCCTGGTTCATGCGAAATGAATTAGGAGCACATATGTGATATGTGCGGGACCGAGATTAATGCGCGTATGTGATACCGTATTCTATTATCGTGATATGTGATATCGGACGGTTATATAAGATATAGCCGAGTTATCGGATCAAGAGTTGATTTGATAAGTTGATTCCTATGATATTAGTCGGTTGTATGTGATATAACCGGATTATTAAATCAAATGTTGATTTGATAATTTAATGTATAATTATATATTTGATATATTAACTTACATTAACTAATATTTGCTATCTAAGTATTCTTTTTCTCACTTGTGTGCATATAGTGTATATGTGATATATATTAATGTAAATTTTATTTGTGTCATGCTTGATGCCACATGCTTCATGGGTGTATGAGACTTACACCATGCTTGATACAATGTAGGGTTTATATTTATCAAAGTAATTAAAAATTGGATGGATATTTATCATGGCTACAAGCTTGTAGAAGCTTGTGGAAATATTGACTAAGTCCACCAATTTTGTTTCACTTGAAGATATTTGTTAACCTAACCATTATACCTTAGCCATGGTTCATTCTCTACATGGGTTAGTGTATGACACTAACTCACCCATGGTTGCAATTCTCATCTCATATGAATGCTTCATTCTCTTCTTCTCTTGATCTTCTTCTTCCTCATGAAAAAAAAAGCTTTCTATGGTTTGGAGAGATGAAGAAATATTGTGAGAAAAATAAATCTAACGTGAGCCTACTTCCTACTTCATCGTCCTCAACTATATTAGCCATTTAGTTTAGGCCGTTTGCTTCACTAATCTACCATTAGTGAAGAGATAGCATGAGCTTGAGTCTGCTCGACGTAGATTATCTTCGGCCTCGAAGATTTCGAGCAAGCTTGTTCATTTCTTCATGTGAACCCTTACTAGAGTTCTGGTGTTCATTACTTGGAGCGAAAGGACTACTACATAGATCATTAGAAGTGAAGGACCGATCTACAAAGGTTGTATTCCTCATTCACTTAGATGTAAAGTTGTTTGCATTGCTTGTTCGTTTAAATCTATAATTAAGATTCTAGGGTTAGGGCTCTTTAGTACGGAAAAAATTTGAAAACGGCATGGACGATGCCTCCCGAAACCTTGTTGTCGTGCTAGATAACCCTACAGTGGTATCAGAGAAAAGCTAGAGAATTAGACGATATTTGTAGAATTACGAAACCGAAATAACTCCGAAACACCCGATATACAATCCTAGTTTCTGTCGAATTTTAAATGGCCTCTAAAAATTTTTTTAGCAACTGCAGAATGTTGCATGATATGTAACATGAACACGGTACAAATTTCAACCCTCGTCGCCGGAAAATGGCCGGACACATAGGCAAGAAAACCGGGTAGGCCGGTCCCACAATGTAGTCTGGGCTTGAAATTTTTACTGTGTTCTAGGCTCTGGGTTTTGGTATTTCAGGTGTTGCTTGTTTTTGCTAAATTTTCATATGATGTTATCTTTGTGCAAAGGCAATTCGGAGTACTTCGTAGTCGTAATTCTAACATCTATTCGGATTATTTAGACGACGTTAAAATGTTCGAACAGATATCAATAACCCAATTTTTCCCTCGCTGGAAATTTTCCAAGTTTAAAATCTTCAGAAATTCATGCAAGCGATTTTGTGGACCCTCTAGAAGAACGATACCTAAACTCTACTTTTTGGATCGCGGAACCGCGGTCATACCCTAGGGTTTGCGGCAGTTCCGTGGCGACATGAGTAAGGCATGGGTCGGCCCTTCTACGGATGGTTCATAGGTGTTGTGGCATGTTCTGGGTATTTTTTAAACTCCGCTCAAGTGTTGAGCTTTTTGGGAAATTTTGGGTGTTTGTTTATTCGATCGAAAAGTTTAACATCATCTAGCTATCTCTGATTATGATACAATATTTGGAATCCAAAATAATTAGTTATATGATAAATAGTTTAAATTTTATAAATCTAGCAATTTAGTCTCATTTGATCGGTTGCCACGGAGTTTTGATGTGGATCAAAAGTCCGTCCTAATCACGTAGTGTACGCGGTTACTCGCCAGGTAACCTTACTAGATAACCACGCCCCATAGCCCCGACCAAGTGACTGTAAGAGAACCCCGTCGCCAAAAGCATCCGTTTGGGTCATCGCGGCCGCGGTGTTTCGCCTTATTGCACTTCGTCGACTGCATCGAGGGTGCGGTCGTCTGCTAAAGTTTCCGACGAGCATTTGATCAGGTTATCAGGAATCTTGTTGAATTACCTGACAAGTTATTAGAAAGTGTTTTCAATATCGAGACTAAAATGCGGGCTTTATAATTGTTAGGCATGTGATGTCTAAGGAATTCATTTGGTTAGGCATGAAATCCAAAGTATGTGACACATTAGGTTTATGATGTCTAAGATGGGTTGCGGATTCCAATTGTTGTAGTTTTTCACTTTATTTTCTGCGACCGTAACTGTAATATGTGGTGTATCGTCGGTTTCGTTGCTATACGTCAACGACAATTGGGATATGATTATTTACTTACGTTGATGACATGTGATGTTATGTGTTTCTGTGATATGTTATATTGGATCGTCGTGTTTTGAATAACCGGGGGTTTTATGTGAGATGAGAGTTTTTCATTTTCATTCATGTAAAAGTTTGTATGTGATATTCTTTTATTGGGGCACTTCCGGTTTGAGGATGATGTCACCATTGATGTATATTATTTACTTTTCCATATTAGGATAGACCCAAGGTGGAGAGCACAAGTAACTGTGTTCTAGGGTCCAGTGGGAGACCATCTCGAGGAGTCAAGACCAGGTCTCCTAGCTCTTAGGGTTGCTTGCCGCTCTCGTAAGGGTCTAGGGATGTGGGTTTGGCTATTCAACACGACCGTGGAATCCGTGTTTTATACTGGCTTAATTTAAAATACGGATTCTTCTGCTGCTGATATTTTGTGATGTGATCACTTGATATGTTGAGACAATTGCTTATATTATATATATGAGATATAATAAATATTGATGTTTTCGTTTCTTATGTGATGCCTAGGAAGCATAATTGATGGGACTTCATTAATGTGATTAATGAAAGAAAAAGAAACATAAAGATGCTGTAGAAACTTGTTTTAAAAACTGGTGGCTCAAAATCTTGCTTTGCATAGCGGTATTCCATGTAGAATATCAAGCACCTTATTCGATAAGGAAAGAGCCGAGATCCCTTAACCGGGAGTGACCTCTTTAGCAAAACTAGCAGATGCTACAACCTACTCGGTTTGTATTTTGATTGCTTCTATAGTTTTTGCATTGCATAGTGGTATTTGTGAAATATCCTGCACCTCATTCGATGAGGAAAGAGCCGAGATCCCTTCACCGGAAGTCACCTCTGTTAGATATGTATGCCCTAGAGGCCATTATTGTATAGTACTAGTATGTATATTACATTTTGGAAGCTTGGGATATATTCACGGATTGACGACAGTCTTGCTCGATATAGTAGTATGCTACTTGGTTTTTATCTATCTTAATATGTGAATTTTTTTCTTTTAACATATCGTTAATACATATTGATGGAGCCCATAGGATTTTTGCTTGACTACCATCGTTGTGATGGCGGTCACACTAGTAGGGGCTGGGTAGTCTATAAGCACATCTTTATACAGGTCCCTAGTCATAGGATTATCGAGACAGGGCATCGATACCACAGAGTAGACTAGTGTATATGCTTCTCATCCCAGCAAGGGAGATGGTCTGTCCCACAGCCATTAGTACATCGTACTGGAGATAGTATGTAGGTGCTCATTAGGTTACGAGTACATTGGACTGGACTCGTCGGGAACTATTGGTTGGAATTATACCTTTCGTCGGGTAGCAGTTCCCAGGTGACATGAGTACAGCTTAGTCCGTTGACTGGACATTGCTACTTCGCCACAAGTGTGTTCCCGCTGTTCTTTGATTGCTACCCTACCATGGATCTATTGAGTCGTGCAAATAGGTAGTAGTTGGGTGTAGTCCCGAAGCACTTAGAGGCAGTAGCGGTTAGATAGGATTCGTGTCACGACCCGAAATATTAGCTCGTGACCAGCACTTAGATCACGCAACGTTTAAAGGCATAACGTAATCCAAATAAGCTGAAACCCAGAAATCTAAATCTTTTAAAGAAATAAAAGAGATGCAGTTTTGAAATAAGGTATAATTAAGAAAAGTGTTTTCTTAAATGCATAGAAAAGGGAACATGATAAATGCAAGTTTATCCTACTTGATGTAAAACATGTTCGTCTTTTAAAAATTTGGGCAGCACCTCCTTTGTATATTTTGATCCAAAACCACAAATACATGATAATATAAAAGGCATCCCCAAGCGGGAGCAAGCTCTTCGCCAAACGGCGGATTCGCAACCAAGAAAGAAACAAAAAAAGTATACGACGCCCAACGGCGATGATCAACACAAAAGATAATGAATAAAGGAAGACAACAAATCAAAAAGCGAACATATAACCCATCGCTCAAGTCTCGCAACTACAAGTCTTTCTAAGTCTTACTATTTATACAAATACTAGTTTTGATTGATGGAGTTGACTAGATACAATATGAATAATAAGTACAAGAGTGGGCACGATACAACTGTCCCATCTACCAAAGCAAGTCACCCGACAGCAAGCTGTATGCCAACGATACCGCTACCGATCCATGCGGTCAACCTGCAATAACTGTGGCACAACGGGGGTGAGTTGCCAACTCGAGAGTAGAAAACATCAACAGGTAAAAATTGAATAAATAATGATTTTATAGGTCAACTATATCATAAAGGTAATATTATGATAACTAGGGTGACCGTATGTAAATATGTGCCAACAATATAGTGAATGCAGTATGCATGTGGATATCATCCAACAATATAATGAATGCCTGTATGCATTTGGATCTCGTCCACTCGAAACATCATAAAAGCATATGCATGTAAATATATGAGGATATCAAAGAATGTGTGTCCATCAATGACACATCAAATCATGGAACCAGAGTGTCCAACACCGACACTCGAAATATCATGAAACACGTGTCTAGCATCGACACGTAAATCCTCATATCTCAGGCGCCCCATCTTCAGATCGGCCCTCATGTCCATCTCTCTACTCCGGTCGGTATCCTCTGGATAAACCGCCGAGTCCAAATACTATCACCGGTAGGTAGTGCTCCCCTGCCAGGATCAACGCCATCATCTGCGACCATCTTGCCCCGGGATACCTCACCGGGTCCACCATGCACCCGTAGACGGTTCCTCCTCCTCCTCGAATCAGGAGTAACATGCCAATCTCATAACCAAGAAAACACATGGTGGACGCACTGAAATATCATATCAAGAGAAACCGGGTTTTTAAAACAATACATATTTTCCTTTGAAATAACCACGGTTCTCAAATCCAGAAATCTCATGAAAGAAGTATATCTCAATGCGTAAAATCGTAAAGCATGATGTATGCGACATATAACATAATGTAAGCATATCCGTAAATCATGCAACATGGAACAGTAATATGCATATATCAACGGAAACCCACTCTTTAAAATAAATCCAGTTTAATAATATATCCTGCGGTTCCCAATTCTTCCAAGGTCAAATGCGATATCGTATAAAGGTGTATATGTAACTATAGCAAGTAAATTATGCAAAGAGTCATACCATGATGCAGCAATTCTATTGTGTAGTGACATGGCAATTATCGATGATGAAGTGTGTGAATCGGCCAATCTGTGTAAGTGTGACATACGCATCATCTATAATAGTGCAGGTGTACTAGCAAAAGTATATGAAATGCAATGGTAATGACATGAACGTAGCATAAAGTAAATCGGCAGCTAAAAGCTATAAGGTATACGTATCTAACATGACCGAGTCGTTGAATCTATCAATTGGCCTCCTCTAGTCAAGGGTATGGATCAATCATCAATAAACTCATCACGTACGGTAACTCATCGTATGGCGTCATAAAACAATTTATGATCCTTAACAACCTATGTGACAAGGAGTGTACGAACCTCACGTCTCGTACGGCATATCACTCAAGATTCACAACATTAACCACACACACACACACACACACACACACACACACACATATATATATATATATATATACCTATCTCTCAGGTCACGTCCGCATCATTCTTGGATCATGGGACCGGTAGGGTATCAATCATCATATATCGACTCGCATCCGTATACCAACATATCATCAGGTCATCTTTTCAATCTAAAGTCATACATTATCAACCTCATGTTATACCGCTATAATCTCCTATTGGTTCTTTTTACAACTACTTATCTATATCTATCATATCATGTCACCTAAACCCTAAGCCATACTTTTAAGTCAAGGTAAATCTTATCTCCTACTAATTCCTTAACCCTATTCTTAACATTCTAATATGGTTTATCTATCCATATCCTATAGTTTTCTAGTCTAGGGTTCCTTAACCGTATTCTATAAATCGGTTTCCATCAAAACTTGCAGGGGTGCTATAAGCCATCCACCCGACTTCCCCAGTAGATATAGATCTACTCACCTAATCTTTGCTCTCCGAAGTCGATGACGCCATGATTCATCATCTCGGAATCCATGCTAAGGTACCTATAATGTCAACACACATCGAAATGCTATTAAAATCGAGTTCGGAAAACCAATACGGCACACGGTGCGTCCATAGGTTAGAACCTATAGCCTACGCATGCAAAACAATCAAACAAATCCTTGTTGTTGACGTACAAACGCCCAACAACCAAAATAAAATATCAATATCAAAACCCAAGTTCATAATTCGCAAAAACCTAAAAACTCCATCTAAGGAGGAACACTTCCAAATTCCACCCTAGGCCAAACTATAGGATTTTGCACATGGGGTTAGTCTAGATATCACGAAGCAAAGCCACACACCAAAAATCACAACATTTCCTCCATATGTAGCCGCAATTTGCAGCCACCATGAATATATCTGCGGCCAGAAACTGAAAGGAGGGGCTCAGGTTTCCAGGGTTGATTTATGGTTGCCTGCACGTCTCACTGTCAAGGGAACTTTCTTTACAAATGTCTCGGGTCATCCCAGATCTCTAAATACCATCGCTAAATCCAAAAAAACCCGATATCGACAAATCTAAAGTTCGTATTTTGGGGTTTGGTCAGTGGTCCAGGTCAAGAATCGATCTCTAGGGTCTTGTAAACAGCCACTAGGCATCACCCAATCTACTCAACACTCAAACCCTTCTCTAGGAATTTTCTAACATCACTAATCAATACCAATTTAACTCTAAACTACTATAGAGTGCTATTAGACTTTAAATTAAACTAGATGGATGATTTCATACCTCATTTGGGCAACTCAAAAAAAACCTAGCTTCCCCAAGTCATCAAAATCCATCTTTTCTTGGTCCAAAGTGTAGAGGATGAAGAGGGGATCAACTTTAATGAAAGGAGTTTTGGGTTTGGATGAAGGATTTGAGATGGTTTCTTGGGGTGAAGGTGGAAGGAAGGTGAAGATGATGAAGGTGAAGAAGAAAATAAATGGTGAGGAAAATAAATGGCTGCCCTCTCTCTCTCTCTTCCTCTTATTCTCACCTCTCTCTCTCAATTATTACTCTTTTACCCTTTTCTCTTTTTCTTATCTTTTCTCTTCTCTTTCCCCTCTCACAAATAACATCAAACTTAATTAAAACAACACGTAACTAAAATGTAACATGACATGGTGCACTAGCCATGGAAAACTGTAAAAACACGGATTTGGATTAATCGCGATTAGCAGTGCACCAATCGGGTTTTATCCAAACTGCATATAATAAATTTTAAAAATTCCAAATCCGCTAAATATATTTTAAAATGAATAAAATCATTTAAATTTCCAATTATTTCAAAATTATTGGTATATATTTATAACTTTTTACGAAAACCCCAATTTCGCAAATCGGGTAGTTTTCGCGAAATATATTATTTTAATATTAAATTCCAAAAATAATATTTTATATTTTCTGAAATTTTACAATCTTCCCCACTTATAGAAATTCGGTCCCCGAATTTAAATCTAAACCCATAAAATACTAAAACATTTCAGTAATCAGCGCTATCAACGGGGTTTCGAAATCATGGAAGATATAGAAAAGCCGCAGCGCATCACATGCGACTGAAAACAAATACAAAACTCAGAATCGAAATCCGTCAAGTGTCTCGCAAATCATCGGATTTGCACGCATATCATCGGAGTTACAATGGAGATACAGATCTTGAAATCCCCTACTGAAATCCAATATGCATAGTCAAATACCACAATACATATATAGTACGCATCCTTGGAAAAAAAATCTTAAAACTGAATAAAACACATGCAAAATCTTTTCTGAATTGTCGTGTGATGCGTAACCCACGGCACAAGGGGCATAAGCTCATTATGAAGTAGTAAATATACCTGTATATGTTTTTGCTCAAATTTTACGTTCCGCCGTTTTTAAAATATCCCGAAAGGTTTTCCTTTATAACGTTCGTGTCGCTCACAGACACGTAGGAAATAGTGAGACTATAGCTCTTTTTTGAAAACCTCTTGTTAAACTTTTTAATGCATGCTAAAATACTCAGGTACTGTCGTCAGATCAGTCATGTTTGGCTACTACACAATATAGTGCCCAACATGAAAACAAGGTGATCAAAATCAAAATCAGCCCCAAAAGGCGTATCCAACAATCACTTGCGTCTGGTGCGCATGGAAATCAAATCCAACACAGGTGCCACACTATGCACAATGCAAAACTAAGTACAACAGGTGTGCATGAAAGTATATGTCCAGTGCAACAGGTGTGCACGATAACAATATCCGTTGCATCTATTGTGCACAAAAATCTCAATCGAGTGCATCCAGTGTGCACAAAATCACATCTCATATCATGCGCGAAAATCCAAATCAAGTGCATCCGTCTGGTCCGTAAAAAGCATCTAGTGCAATAGCATGTACGAAAAATATATGTCGGGTGTAACAAATGCATGAAAATACAAATCTGGTGCATCAAATGCACAAAATACCAATCAATAACTCAAGTGCATAAAAATCAACACCGAGTGTACCAAGGTATATAAAATCATAAACATGTGCAACTGCGTGCACAAAACACGTATCAATGCACTACAAGCACATATAAGCTATCCTGAGTGAAAGATCAAATCGAGTGCATACCACAAGCACAAAATCAAATCAACTGTATGAAATCCAGGAAATCATAAGCATATGCAACCAAGGCACAAAATCAATATCAAGTGCAATAGATATGCACAAATCATTAGCCAATACAACAGTGTGTAAATCGTATATCAAGTGCGATAACTATGCACGAAAATATAAATACCCAGTAGGTGCATCAATGGTGCACGCAATCAATATCATAAAACTCATCATCAAAACTCAAATCCAAGCGATATAACCGTGATACTCAGATCACAATGCAAATCGCAGCAAATGACATTGAGGTATACTTCCTACAATGTCGAAAAATATTGGTGCGCCCAAAACTGGCAGAGCAAGAACATCCGCTTGCCTCCTGCTCACGGTCTGGCGTCCTCTGTCTCTGGGTCCTCTTTTCTCTGTGGATTACCAATCTCGCAATCCATCGGCTCATCAGTTCAGTCAGGTGTGCTAACGGAAACTATTCCGCTCTGGCACTTCTCTGGTCGTCTCTTGGCCAATTAGTATGACCACTCGTAAAGCAGCATGTCACTGGCATTGGCCTCTGGTCCTCTGAATATACGTCACACATCTGATCCTGGGTGCAAATCTTATTGCGGCAGTGTCCTGGAAGGAACCTGCTCAGGGTCTCTTCCGATCTTGCCTATGCCGAACTATACGGAGGCCGGTACTCTTGCCTCATCTTCTTCTCGCTTTCTGGACATCTGCGTTCTCAAAACTGCTTATCCTCGGGAAGCAGTCGTATCTCACGCCTTTGTATACATATCAGATCTCTAATCTCAACGGGGAGCAGCAACAGCTCCTTGACATCTCGCACGAACCTCTTGTTCCACTCGTCTTTATTATCGTCTGCTTCGACGTCACGTCATGCTATCTACGTACTGCAATTGTCTCGGCTACCGTCAATCCAGAGTCTCTCACACGGACTCGAAATCACAAACTCGGTATCTTCATCACTCTGTAGAAGATCTCTAGCCGAACACGTCCTCGGAAACTCGTCCATACCATCGGAGGAATACTCGATACTTGTCCGTTCTCGATCAACTCACAACGCATCTGGGTGAGGTCCTCTATCTGAGGCTGGTCTACTTACCGGTATCCTATCACATGATATCCGGACGACGTTAAACATTTCGTTCGAGTTGTCAAAGTCCCATAATTCCCCGAAAGCTCAACTCTGAGCACAGTTTAATAATATCTAGTACACGCCACAGTACCTATGGACCAACCGTAGAAGGGCAAACCCAAGACTCACTGATGGCACTGCTAAACTGCTGCAAACCCTAAGGTTCAAAAGCTGTTCCATGGTCATTATGTCGAGTTAGGGTTTCATTCTTCTAGAGGGTCCACAGAATTACTTGCATGTTCCTCCGAATACTTTAAACTTGGAAAATAGGTTTCTGACATTCGTTTGAACTTTTAACTTCGCCTAGACAACATATGAATACCCTTCGTCTATCAACTCAAGATAGACTAGCTATCATCTGTCGTATCTCTGCCTGAAAGCTCCAGCGATCTCAGCTCGTAAGCTCTGGAAGCGACGTTACATCAATCTCAGCAACAGCTAGGTCATCTGTCCACACGGTAGACGGCATCACAATATCTGAGGTATGTTGTACATCAACAGTCCTCTCACAAATAGCAACCTCTATCAACGTCCTGATCATACGGTGCAACGCCGAACGCTCGCCTCAAACGAGAAGTAACAACACCAATACAAAATCGAGACGTTCTCGTGTCACCAGAAAATACGATGGTCTGTCCTCATCCATGACGAGATCGCCCTAACCGCAACATTAGCAGCAGCTCAATCTGCGCTCAAATCATGGTAACAGAAACCTCAAGCATGTATCGATGAAACCATATCAGTGGAACGAAAGGAATCAACAGATTCCAAAATGGATACATGATCATAAGGAGGAATGGAATCAATAAGTGTATGATCATGGAAACAATTATAATCAAGGATCTTAATATATGTACATCCTAAGGTTTCTTAAGTAGGGTATCGTATCGTGAATATGCCGCGGAACATACGTACGGTACGTCACTCGACCCAAGCTACCTACTCCATCAATCAGGGTCAGCCTATGTAACGATAGTTCGGGTTTAATACCCCCCTGTCCAAGTCTAAGTTCCATAAGGTCAAGCTAGATTCCGAAATATTTACGCCCCAGACTCCACATAGTCAAACCTAAACTCGAACAAAGGTTAAACCTAACGCTCTGATACCAACTTTGTCATGACCTGAAATATTAGCTCGTGACCAGCACTTAGACCATGCAATGTCTAAAGGCGTAACGTAATCCAAGTAAGCTGAAACCCAGAAATCTAAACCTTTTAAAGAAATAAAAGAGATGCAGTTTTTAAATAAGGTATAATGAAGAAAATTGTTTTCTTAAATGCATAGAAAAAGGAACTTGAAAAATGCAAGTTTATCCTACTTGTTGTAAAACATGTTCGTCTTTTAAAAATTTGGACACCACCTCCTTTGTATATTTTGATCCAAAACCATAAATACATGATAATATAA
This sequence comes from Agapanthus africanus, assembly GCA_030015575.1. NCBI lineage: Eukaryota > Viridiplantae > Streptophyta > Magnoliopsida > Asparagales > Amaryllidaceae > Agapanthus > Agapanthus africanus. Next base: position 332,557,251 of record JASDDO010000031.1, read on the forward strand.
AAGGCATCCCCAAGCGGGAGCTAGCTCTTCGCCAAACGGCGGATTCACAACCACGCAAGTAACAAAACAAGTATACGATGCCCAACGGCGAAGATCAACACAAAAGATAATGAATAAAGCAAGACAACAACCCAGAAAGCGAACATATAACCCATCGCTTAAGTCTCGCAACTAAAAGTCTTTCTAAGTCTTACTATTTATATAAATAATAGTTTTTATTGATGGATTTGACTAAATACAATATGAATAATAAGTACAAGAGTGGGCACGATACAACTGTCTCGCCTACCAAAGCAAGTCACCCGAAAGCAAGTTGTGTGCCAACGATGCCGCTACCGATCCATGCGGTCAATCTGCAAAAACTGTGGCACAACGGGGGTGAGTTTCCAACTCGTGAGTAGAAAACATCAACAGGTAGAAATCTAATAAATAACAATTTTCTAGGTCAACTATATCATAAAGGTAATACTATGATATCTAGGGTGACCGTATGTAAATATGTGCCAACAATATAGTGAATGCAGTATTCATGTGGATATCATCCAACATTATAATAAATGCCTGTATGCATGTGGATCTCGTCCACTCGAAAAATCATAAAAGCATATGCATGTAAATATATGAGGATATCAAAGAATGTGTGTCCATCAATGACACATCAAATCATGGAACCTGAGTGTCCAACACCGACACTCGAAATATCATGAAACTCGTGTCTAGCATCGACACGTAAATCCTCATATCTCAAGCGCCCCATCTTCAGATCGGCCCTCATGTCCATCTCTCTACTCCGGTCGGTATCCTCCGGATAAACCGCCGAGTCCAAATACTATCATCGGTAGGTAGTGCTCCCCTGCCAGGCTCAACGCCATCATCTGCGACCATCTTTCCTCGGGATACCTCACCGGGTCTACCATGCACCCGCAGACGGTTCCTCCTCCTCCTCGAATCGGGTGTAACATGCCAATTTCAGAACCGATAAAACACATGGTAGACACACAGAAATATCATATCAAGAGAAACCGGGTTTTTAAAACAATACATATTTTCCTTTGAAATAACCACAGTTCTCCAATCCAGAAATCTCATGAATGCAGCATATTTAAATGCGTAAAATCGTAAAGCATGATGTATGCGACATATAATATAATGTAAGCATATTTGTAAATCACGCAACATGGAACAGTAATATGCATATATCAAGAGAAAACCGTTCTTCAAAATGAATCCAGTTTTACAATATATCCTGCGGTTCCTAATTCTTCCAAGGTCAAATGCAACATCGTATAAAGGTGTATATGTAACTATAGCATGTAAATTATGCAAAGAGTCATATCATGATGCAGCAAATCTACTGTGTAGTGACATGGCAATTATCGATGATGAAGTGTGTGAGCCGGCCAATCTGTGTAAGTGTGACATATGCATCATCGATAATGGTGCAGGTGTACTAGCACAAGTATATGAAATGCAATGGTAATGACATGAATGTAGCATAAAGTAAATCGGCAGCTAAAAGCTATAAGGTATACGTATCTAACACGACCGAGTCGGTGAATCTATCAATTGACCTCCTCTAATCAAGGGTATGGATCAATCATCAATAAACTCATCACGTACGGTAACTCATCGTACGACGTCATAAAACAATTTAGGATCCTTAACAACCTATGTGACAAGTAGGGTACGGACCTCACGTCTCGTACGACATATCACTCAAGATTGAAAACATTAACCATATATATGTGTGTGTGTGTGTGTACCTATCTCTCAGGTCATGTGCTCATCAATCTCGGATCATGGGACCGGTAAGGTTTCAATCATCTAATATCGACTAGCATCCGTATACCAACATATCATCAGGTCATCTTTTCAATCTAAAGTCATACATTATCAACCTCATGTTATACCGCTATAATCTCCTATTGGTTCTTTTTACAACTACTTATCTATATCTATCATATCATGTCACCTAAACCTTAAGCTATATTTTTAAATCAAGGTATATCTTATCTCCTACTAATTCCTTAACCATATTCTAACTTTCTAATATGGTTTCTCTATCCATATCCTATAGTTTTCTAGTCTAGGATTTCTTAACCGTATTCTATAAATCGGTTTCCATCAAAAAATGTGGGGGTGCTATACGCCATTCACCCGACTTCCCCCTTAGATATAGATCTACTCACCTGATCTTTGCTCGCCGAAGTCGATGACGCCATACTCCATCATCTTGGAATCCATGCAAAGGTACTTACAATGTCAACACACGTCGAAATGCTATTAAAATCGAGTTCGGAAAACCAATATGGCACACGGTGCGTCCATATGTTAGAACCTATAGCCTACGCTTGCAAAACAATCAAACAAATCCTTGTTGTTGACGTACAAACGCCCAACAACCAAAATACAATATCAATATCAAAACCCAAGTTCATAATTCGCAAAAACCCGAAAACTGCATCTAAGGAAAACCACTTCCAGATTCCACCCTAGGCCAAACTAAGGGATTTTGCACACGGGGTTAGTCTAGATATCATGAAGAAAGGCCACACACCAAAAATCACAACATTTCCTCCAGATGTGGCTGCAATTTGCGGCCACCATGAATATATCTGCGGCCAGAAACTGAAGGGAGGGGCTCAGGTTTCCAGGGTTGATTCATGGTTGCCTGCACGTCTCACGGTCAAGGGAACTTTCTTTACAAAGGTCTCGGGTCATCCCAGATCCCTAAATACCATCGCTAAATCCATAAAAACCCGATATCGACAAATCTAAAGTTCGTATTTTGGGGTTTGGTCACTGGTCCAGGTCAAGAATCGATCTCTAGGTTCTTGCAAACAGCCGCTAGGCATCACCCAATCCAAACAACACTCAAACCCTTCTCTAGGAATTTTCTAACATCACTAATCTATACCAATTTAACTCTAAACTACTATAGAGTGCTATTAGACTTTAAATTAAACTGGATGGATGATTTCATACCTCATTTGGGCAACTCAAGAAAAAACTTAGCTGCCCCAAGTCATCAAAATCCATCTTTTCTTAGTCCAAAGTGTAGAGGGTGAAGAGGGGATCAACTTTAATGAAAGGAGTTTAGGGTTTGGATGAAGGATTTGAGATGGTTTCTTGGGGTGAAGGTGGAGGGAATGTGAAGATGAAGAAGGAGAAGAAGAAAAGAAATGGGGAGGAAAATATATAGCGACCCCCTCTCTCTCTCTTTTCCTCTTATTTTCACCCCCCTCTCTCAATTATTACCCTTTTACCCTTTTCTCTTTTTCTTATATTTTTTCTTCTCTTTCCCCTCTCACAAATAACATCAAAAATAATTAAAACAACACGTAACTAAAATGCAACATGACATGGTGCACTGGCCATGGAAAACTGTAGAAACACGGATTTGGTCTAATCGCGATTAGCAGTGCACTAATCGGGTTTTATCCAAACTGCATATAATAAATTTTAAAAATGCCAAATCCGATAAATATATTTTTAAATGAAAAAATCATTTTAATTTCCAATTATTTCACAATTATTGGTATATATTTATACCTTTTCATGAGAACCCCAATTTCGCAAATCGGGTAGTTTTCGCGAAATATATTATTTTAATATTAAATTCGAAAAATAATATTTTATATTTTCTTAAATGTTACAATTCGTCTCTCCCGGCATTGGGGGTTGATATCTTGCTGTGTTTGGAGAGCCATTACACAAAGTCCCTGGCCAGGGCAAGTGAGATTTACTGGTAGGTATTCCGGTAGTTTCTCAGGGTGTTCTGGGTTACACTCCGACACGACTTATACCGCTATTAGGGGTCTGACGTTTACCACCCCCGAGGCCCGATATGCGATACTCTTAGAAAAACAGACCGGACTGTACGGAGATTGTCACAGATAGGCTCAGTAGGAGTTTGGATGAGCTTGCTCGTCGACCTTCTTATCGACAAATACCTGGGTAGCCGTTATGCACAGCTAGTGCCGCTGACGTGCTTGTGGTTAAACCCACTGCCAGAGTACTGTCGAGTCTTTAGAGTCCCACACAGAGGGTTTCCCAGCTTCGGGTGAAACGAGTAGAGGTCGTATAGTTTTACGGCAGGGTTCGATCACATACGTGTACTTGTACGCGTGTGGTTTTCGAGCGGATAATACTAGTGGGCTTTGGTTTAAGCCGGATCCTAGTATTTGATTAGCTTCGTCTCATACTATTCGTGTTTCTCGGAACACGGATGCGGGTATGTATATACGGATGAGAGAGGGTATAGAAGGAGACATCTCATTAGGGTTTTGATCATTGTGTTAGTGTATATGCACTAGGGGCCATTATTGTATCATACTAGCTTGTATATTACTTAATGGAAGCTTGGGATATTCACAGTTATATTAACAGTCTTGCGAAACATGGTAGTATGCTACTTGGTTTATATCTATCTTAATATGTGTGTACGTATTGATAGAACCATTAGGATCTTGCTTGACTACCAGCGTTATGATGGCAGTCACACTAGTGGGGGCTGGGCAGTCTATAAGCACATCCTTTTTCAGGTCCCTAGTCGTAGGATTATCGAGACAGGGCATCGATACTCCGGAGTAGACTAGTGTGTACGCTTCTCATCCCAGTTGGGGAGATGGTCTGTCCCACAGCCATCAGTACGTCGTACTGGAGATAGTATACAGGTGCTCGTTGGGTTACGGGTATACCGGACAGGACTCGCAGGGAATTGTTGGTTGGTATTATACCCGTCGTCAGTTAACAGTTCCCAGGTGACATGAGTACAATATAGTCCTCAGACTTGACACTGCTGCTTCGCCTCGAGTGTGTTCCCACTGTTCTTAGATTGCTACCCTACCACGGCTCAAAGGAGTCGTGCAAACAGGTAGCTGTTGGGTGCAGTCCCGAGCTCCTTGAGGCAGTGGCAGTTAGACAGAATTCGTCTCTCCCGTTATTGGGAGTTGATATTGAGCTGTGTCTGGAGAGCCATTACGCAAAGTCCCGGGCCAGGGCAAGCGAGATTTACTGGTAGGTTTTCCAGTAGTTTCTCAAGGTGTAATGGTCTTCACTCCGACACGACTTATACCGCTTTTAGGGGAATGCCGCTTGCCGCCCCCTAGGCCCGATATGCGATAGTCATAGACGAACAGACCGGACTGTACGGAGATTGTCACATCAGGCTCGGTAGGAGTTCGGATGGATTTCCTCATCGGCCTTCTTATCGACATCTACCTAGGGACCGTTACGTACAGCTAGTGACGCTTGCGGTCTGTGGTTAAAACCACTGCCAGCGTAGTAGTTGAGTCTTTAGAGTCCCACATAGAGAGTTTCCCTGCTTCGGGCGAAACGATATAGAGGTCGTATGGTTTTACGACAGGGTTCGGACGCATACGTGTTTTTACGCACGTACGATGTTCGGACAGTTTTTACTAGCAGGCTTTGGTTTAAGCCAGATTCTATTATCGGATTATTGGATTTATACAGTCTAAAGTATTTCCGTGTTTTCACAGATAGGAGGGGCGTTCTCGTAATTTGTCGAGAAGTTTCTAGAAGTTTGATGAGTTGGAGGCTAAGGTGGCATTTGCATTAATTGGTTTAATGAGTCATGGTGTGATTCATCCATGGAGTTAATGATGCATTTATTATTTAAATGACTTATGAGATGAATCACTATGTGAGTTAATGAAGAATGATGATATATTATTATTTGTTATTCATTTAATAATATGATATGCTTCATATATTCACAAATGAATCATTATTCCAAAATGATTCTCACTCTCACTTTCTCTCTCCTCTAGCTCTCTCTCTTCAAACCCTAACCCTAACCTCTCATGTGTTGAGATCAAGGGTTAACAAGACTTATTGATCCATAATCCTACTGTATATCCCCTAGGTTGCTTTGATTAGCACTTTTAGTAACCTAGTTACCTCAAGTTAGAGGTCAAGCTTGGAGAAATAGTTCTCGGGTGGATCTTCTATCACAAAGAGGAGGCCGACGAGGAGGTGGTCAACGAGAACAAGAAGGACTTGGTTCATTAGGTATAATCTTCTTTCATAGTAGCTAATCCCTCCTATGATGTTGTTAGTTAAGGTTTGGCAAAGATCCGTAAGTTAGTCGATGTTTGTTTTAAACAAAATGATTGTTTTACCTATTTCGCCTCCCCGCAACTCATAGGGTGTCTTACGTCAACTTACAGTGGTATCAGAGCCTCTCTAAACCATAACTAACTTTTTAGTAAAGTCGTTAGAAATTCGATCGCGAAACGAACCGGAAAAATCATCATTTTCACATAGTTTCTGTCGATTTTAAAACGGGGTCTAAAATTTTTTCAGGGACCCTTAAAATTACAAGCAGGAAAATATAAGAATATTGGAGAAATTTGGGTTCTTCACTCGGCCAAACAGCCGCGGAGCCGATCCAAACGATCCGCCGCGGATCCGCGGCCGAGTTGAAGCCGAGTCACCCCAAAATTCCCCAGTAACTCTTCTGTGTTAATTTTGGTATTTCTGCGATATTTTGTTTCTGCTCAAGTCTCAGGTGCACAGAGAAGTTTTTGGAGTAGAATCATTTGCGTTTGCTCGATCGAAATTCTATGATGTTTGGATAATTAGATTATATCAGTGATTTGTATAATGTGTTCGTAAACCTCCCCTAACTGCTAGTATGTCGGTTGGCAGGGGGTTGCACATTTCTGTAATGTTTTTACTGTTTGTGTTTGTGGACTTATTGGATTGTCGTGAATGGATAGACGGGGATGTGAGACGAGCGTTTCTTTCATTCAAATATAATTTATAAATTGTTGTAATATTCTTTTGCGGGGCACATCCAGGTTTCGGTTGTAGCCACCGTTGAATTATTTCATTTACTGATTTTTGCTCCTAGGATAGACCCAAGGTGGGGTGCACAAACTACCGGGTACATTGAAGTGTTTAGTGGCCTACTCACGTTGTTGAGGGAGACCGCTTCGCTTCGGGTACTTGGCGGGTAGTTTGCCGTACCCGTAGGGGTCTAGGGTGGGGTTTTGGCTATTCATCGCGACTGTGAAATCCGTCTTTCTTTGTTGGCTCAAAAGAATGCGGATTCGTAGAAAATCCAATATGTTCATCTGTGATCTGGAATGCCTATTATTGCGTCTGACGAATGTATAATATCTATATATGATAGCTATTAGACGTCGCTTATGTTTTACACCCGCGCTAGCCCAGCCCCCGCTCTGTCGTTAGTTAAGTAACCTAACGGGTGAATGACGGGACCCAGTGGCAAATGCGTATGGCATGAGAGGACGTTGTATTTTCGTTGTTTTCTGCAATGATAGGTTAATTGATGTGATGCATTATATTAATGCAAAGAAAATAAACCAAAGTTGAATCGTTGGAACAGTTTAAAAGAAACCACTCGGTTATTTTAAAACAAAGGATATTTTTTAAATTGCGGAGATTTAACCACTCCTTTTAAAAGCTATCAGGTTCCTTCAGTCATATCAAGTTCACTACGTTCACGGTTTTGCCAAAACCATTCGTAGCCCTCCGTCATTTCATTTGGGTATTCAGTAGTATTCAAGCTATGTATTTTGACCAAAGCCAACGCATAATGTTTGGTAGCTGCTGGGTATTCATTTGTTTCATAAATAGATGAGTTAGTTTGGGGCAGTCGTATTATCATTTGACCAAAGTCATGGGTATGTACGGATGGGTTCAAATTAACAAGATAATGATGAGTAGAACTTGACATGTGACTTATGACATTTTGACCAAAGCCATGGTCATAAGAGCATGGGGCAAAAATTTATATCAGGAATTTCTAATGAAACAGAAATTTGCAAAGAGATGCATACCATTTAGAGTTTGATGAATGTTGGTAGGATTCCTTCAGCATTATCACATGATGATATTTGGATTCCGATCCTACTGTGAGTATCCGCTACTCATCAGGAGATTCGTCACTTAACGATCAATGTTATAAACCAAGTAGGTGCCGAGAAAGGTGTCAGCGGGGCTACGCCCCCCGAGAAAAGAGGTTATTTAATTAAGGAACTTCGCGAAAGCGTTGGAAAACCTCCCTCGACGTACCGATACCGGCCTGGCTGAACGGTTAAGCAAGTATTGTACGATAAGAATAGTCCTAGCTAGTTCTTCCTTTTTGGTTTGAGGATGGATTCGAGAAACAGTGGGAGCCATCCAGTTTAGATAAACTAAAAACCACTTTAAACTTGCAAGAGCATCTTGCTAAAGTGTTCCCTCTCTCTCTCATTGCAGCGACCCAAAACATGACAAGCCTTAAGTTACTATTAGAGAAAAATATATTGACAGGGCCAAACTATAAAGATTGGCTGCGGAATGTCAAGATGGATTTGACTTATGACAAATTGGGGTATGTCCTTACCACTAAGGTACCTGCTGTCCCTGGTCCTAAATCCAGTAATGCGGATAAGGAAATCCACAAGACCTGGGAGTTAGATTGTGCGAAGGCCAAGTGCATCGTGTTTGCCTCTAAGAATAATGAACATCAGAGGAGGCACGAGGATATGGATCTTGAATCCATATTTCTCCATACAAAGGACCTGTATAGAGAGCAATCTCGTATAGCAAGATACGAGACCTCGAAGAACTTGTTTCAGTCTAGGTTGTCCGTCGGATCGTCTGTAGGAGAACATGTCCTAAAGATGATTGGCTATATAGAAGAGCTCGCAGACCTCAGGACGACTTTGGAGAATGAGCTCTATGCAGACTTGATTCTCCAGTCCCTTCCTTCCACCTACGCCCAGTTTATTCTGAATTTCAACATTCAAAGAAAAGAAGTTGAACTTCCAGAACTCCTTAACATGTTGAGGAGTGCAGAGGGCACCTTGCAGAAGGCAAGGGAAACACCCGCTATGTATGTTCGCGGTGCTTCTTCTTCCGGGTCCAAGGCTAGGGCCAAAGGAAGGAAGAATAAGGTCGCTACCAAACCTAGAGGAGGTGTTAGTAAGGTGGGAGTCAAGGGAAAGAAAAAGATTGCAGTGCCAGTAGAGGCAAAGGATGAATGCTTCCACTGTCGTAGGAAAGGGCACTGGAAGAAAGATTGCAAAGCTTGGAATGCCAAGAACCAGGAACCAAAGCAAGTTGTGGCTTCGACTTCAGGTGTGTTTGTAATTGAAAAATGTATGTCAATCAACTCTACTTCCTGGTTATTGGATACCGGATCAGGATCTCATATATGCAATTCGTTGCAGGCACTGAAAGACCGTAGAGAGCTGAAGGTTGGTGATATGACCCTCCAGGTTGCTAACGGAGCTAGCGTGGGTGATGTGTCCGTAGGGGATTATCACCTTGGATTGACGAGTGGACATATTTTGGTTTTGCATAACTATTTTTGTGTACCCAGTTTAACGTGTAATATCATATCGGTTTCGTTGTTATCAAAAGAAGGTTATGATTTCACGTTTGTAAGCGATGCTGTTAACATCCACCTTAATCATGGTTTGATTGGGTCAGGTACACTAGATAACGGTATATATGTCTTAAACCAATTACAGATTTTCAATGTCCAGAACACACTAAAAAGAAAGTCTCCAGATATAAATAAGGCTTTCTTATAGCATTGTAGACTAGGTCACATCAATGAGACAAGGTTAACTAAGTTACATAGAGAAGGATATTTGGATCCGTTCGAATATCAATCTTATGCCACTTGTCAATCATGTCTCAAAGAAGAGATGACAAAGACTCCATTCACTGGACATGGAGTAAGAGCGAGCGAGCTCTTAGAACTCATACACAGCGATGTATGTGGTCTAATGTCTACACATGCAAGAGGTGGTTTTTCCTATTTCATTACTTTTACAGATGATTACTCAAGGTACGGATTCGTTTTCTTGATGAAACATAAATCCGAGCCTTTTGAGAAATTCCAAGAGTATAAGAATGAAGTAGAAAACCAAACCGGCAAAAGTATCAAGACACTGAGATCTGATCGAGGTGGTGAATACTTAAGTGCCGAGTTCCTAGGTTAACTAAAAGGGAAAGGAATTCTCTCTCAGCTTACTCCTCCATACACTCCACAGCATAACGGTGTATCGGAGAGACGGAATCGAACCCTATTGGATATGGTACGTTCCATGATGAGTAATGCTGAGTTTCTGCGATCTTTCTGGGGTTATGCACTAGAATCAGCGGCATATCTTTTGAACAGGGGTCCTACCAAGACTGTGCCTACCACTCCATATCAGATGTGGTGTGGGAAGAAACCCTATCTTCAGCATCTGAAGATATGGGGATGTCCAGCTTTTGTTAAAAAGCACCATGCGGACAAACTCGAGGCACGATCAATACAGTGTATGTTTGTGGGATGTCCAAAGAACTCCAAGGGATATTTCTTCTATTACGTAGAGGAACAAAAGGTTTTTGTTTCTCGTCATGCCCATTTTCTAGAACAGTAGTTTTTAGAAAAGGAAACTAGTGGGAGCGAAATAGAACTGGAAGAAATTCTAGAACCACAAACTACTAATGAAAGTTTGGTAGAACCAGTAGTTCAAGAAGAACAGGACATTCCCGCACCCCTCCGCAGGAGTAGTAGGCCGTCTCATCCTCCTGAGAGATACTACGGTTTTCTCATGGATGGGGATAGAGAGGATTGCATCATTGATGATAATGAACCTACTAGCTTCCAGCAGGCTATCCAGAGCGGCGACTCGGTACGATGGCTGGATGCAATGCGGACCGAAATGGAGTCCATGTACACCAACAAAGTATGGACTTTAGACTTTTCTCCAGATGGGGTAAAACCCATAGGATGCAAATGGATCTTCAAGAAAAAGATTGGTGTAAATAGACAGGTGGAAACCTATAAGGCTAGACTTCTTGCAAAGGGTTTTCGTCAAAGACCTGGTTTGGACTATGACGAAACATTTTCTCCAGTGGCTATGCTCAAATCCATTCGGATCCTTCTTGCCATTGCTGCCTTTCATGATTATGAAATCTGGCAGATGGACGTAAAGACGGCTTTTCTGAATGGTAATTTAGAAGAGTGCGTCTATATAGATCAGCCAGAAGGTTTCAATCAGAGTAGGAGCAGCGAGAAAGTGTGCAAGTTGCTTAAGTCCATTTATAGACTAAAGAAGGCATCGCGGAGTTGGAACATCTGTTTTGAAGAAACGGTCAAAGAATATGACTTTATCAAAAATCCAGATGAACCATGTATATATAGTAAAATTGCAGCACGAACTGTCGTATTCCTCGTCTTGTACGTGGATGAAATTCTATTGATAGGAAATGACATTTCTATGCTACAATCTGTCAAAGGATTCTTGTCACACAGGTTCTCCATGAAAGACCTGGGTGATGCCTCTTACATTCAGGGGATCTGGATTTATCGTGATAGATTCAAGAGGATGTTGGGAATTTCGCAGTCCAGGTATATCAACACTATACTGAAAAGATTCAGTATGGAAGATTCTAAGCACGGTAGTTTACCGTCTTGTCACAGAATCACCCTATCCAAAGAGATGTCTCCCAAGACTGATTTGGAAAGGGATCACATGTCTATTATACCCTACGCTTCTGCGGTAGGTTCTATAATGTATGCGATGTTGTGCACCAGACCAGATGTAGCTTACGCACTGAGCGTGGTAAGCAGGTATCAGTCAGACCCAGGCAAGAAGCACTGGATAGCAGTAAAGAACATTCTCATGTACTTGAGAAGGGCTAAGGAGATGTTCTTGGTTTACAGCGGAAAAGACCTCAAGATCGAGGCCTATGCTGATTCCAGCTTCCAGCGTGACAAGGATGACTCCAAGTCCATGTCAGGTTATGTCTTTACCCTCAATGGAGGGGCGGTGTGCTGGAAGAGTTCCAAGCAGGACACCGTTGCTGACTCGACGATGGAAGCGGAGTATATTGCTGCTTGCGAAGCCGCAAAGAAGCGATCTGGATGAAGAAGTCCTTAACAGAACTTCAGGTGGTTCCTAACATTGTTGATCCAATACCGCTGTATTATGACAACAACGGAGCTATAGCTTTAGCGAAGGAACCCAGGTCACATCAGAAGTCCAGACACATCTTAAGGCGGTATCACCTGATCAGGGAGATCATAGATCGCCAGGAGATCGAGGTCCGGAGAGTTGCTACAGAGGAGAACACTGCTTATCCATTCACAAAGGCCTTAGCTCAGATTCAGTTCGAGAGGCTACTCGAGATGATCGTTCTTCGATATGCCAGTACATGGCCCTAGTGCAAGTGGGAGATTGTTAGTGTATATTCCCTAGGGGCCATTATTGTATCGTACTAGCTTGTATATTACTTAATGTAAGCTTGGGATATTCACAGTTATATTAACAGTCTTGCGAAACATGGTAGTATGCTACTTGGTTTATATCTATCTTAATATGTGTGTACGTATTGATAGAGCCCTTAGGATCTTGCTTGACTACCAGCGTTGTGATGGCAGTAACACTAGTGGGGGCTGGGTAGTCTACAAGCACATCCTTTTTCAGGTTTCTAGTCATAGGATTATCGAGATAGGGCATCGATACTCTGGAGTAGACTTGTGTGTACGCTTCGCATCCCAGTTGGGGAGATGGTCTGTCCCACAGCCATCAGTAAGTCGTACTGGAGATAGTATACAGGTGCTCGTTGGGTTACGGGTATACCGGATGAGACTCGCAGGGAACTGTTGGTTGGTATTATACCCATCGTCAGTTAACAGTTCCCAGGTGACATGAGTACAGCATAGTCCGCAGACTTGACACTGCTACTTCGCCTCGAGTGTGTTCCCACTGTTCTTAGATTGCTACCCTACCACGGCTCAAAGGAGTCATGCAAACAGGTAGTAGTTGGGTGCAGTCCCGAGCACTTGGAAGCAGTGGCAGTTAGACATGATTCATCTCTCCCGGTATTGGGAGTTGATATCGCGCTGTGTCTGGAGAGCCATTACGCAAAGTCCCTGGCCAGGGCAAGCGAGATTTACCGGTAGGTTTTCTAGTAGTTTCTCAAGGTGTAATGGGCTTCACTCCGACACGACTTATACCGCTTTTAGGGGACTGACGCGTGCTGCCCCCCTAGGCCCGATATGCGATAGTCCTAGATGAACAGACCGGACTGTACGGAGATTGTCACATCAGGCTCAGTAGGAGTTCGGATGGGTTTCCTTATTGGCCTTCTTATCGACATCTACCTAGGGACCGTTACGTACAGCTAGTGCCGCTTGTGGTCTGTGGTTACTGTAAGTCCACGTTGCCCACCCCGGTTCTTACGGGGAGGCAGAATAGGTAAAAAACGATTTTTTGTACAAGACAACATGGACTAGAAACAAAGGATCTTTGCTAAACAAAAACCTAGCAAACTAACTACGAGTTTAGCTACTCGGTTGGGAGGTTATACCTTGGTCTTGAACTCCATCTCTTCTTGCTCCTTGGAGTGGTTTGAACGGCTCCTCCTCGTAGTCTTCCTTTTGCTGAAGAAGGATCCACCCGAAGGCCTCTACCTTGAGCTCCTACCTCAACCTAGAGGTAACTAAAGTGCTTGGCTTGCTAAACATAGAACTCTAGAATGAGTAGGGAGTAGTAATGGTGGTTTTACTTCAAGAGCTCATGGTTCTCAACACATGAGAGATGAGATTTGAGAGAGAGGAAGAGGATGAGCAAAACTATAAGAGAGAAAGTGCAAGCAAGAATTAGTATATTTTACAACCATGCTCTCATATTTGGAATAATGATAATAATAATAATAATAATAATAATTAATAAAAATGTGATGGTTAGTTTATGAATGACCATTATCATTTCATTCATTTAATGCAATTGCAAGAAACAAGAAGTATCTTTGAAAAGAAATGATGATGGTCAACTAGTCAACAATGGTCAACCGGTCAACAAGTCAACAAAAGTCAAATGTTCAACTCAACCATGACACAATAATCCTTAATCAATATTATTAATCATATTTCTCATTCCCATTAGGGTTTAGAAAAATTCAACGGTCAACAACCCTGATGAGAATCCCCTGCCCCTGCCTCAGTCAACTGTGCATACACACCCGCATCCGTGTTCCGAGGAACACGAATACAATGAGATAAAACCAATCCCAAAATATATACTAGGATCTGGCTTAAACCAAAGCCAGCAAGTAATAACTGCCCGGACAACAAACGTGCACAAGTGCGCAGATGTGAACGAACCCTGTCGCAAAACCATGCGACCACTACTCTGTTTTGCCTAAAGGCGAACAGCCCTCTGTGTGGAACTCTAAAGACTCGAAACTATGCTGGAAGTGGGTTTAACCACAGGCCGCAAGCGGTACTAGCTGTACGTAACGGTCCCCAGGTAGATGCCGATAAGAAGACTGATGAGGTGAACCCATCCGAACTCCTACTGAGCCTGAATGTGACAATCTCCATACAGTCCGGTCTGTTCGTCTGAGAGTATCGTATGTAGGGCCTAGGGGGCGGTAAACATCAGTCCCCTAATAGCGGTACAAGTCGTGTTGGAGTGTAGCCCAGAACACACTGAGATAACACTAGAAACGCTACCAGTATATCTCGCTAGCCCTGGCCAGGGACTTTGTGTAATGGCTCTCCTAGACACAGTGCGAAATCAACCCCCAATACCGGGAGAGACGAATCATGTCTAACCGTCACTGCCTCCAAGTGCTTGGGGACTGCACCCAACTACTACCTATTTGCATGACTCATTTGAGCCGTGGTAGGGTAGTAATCTAAGAACGGTGGGAACACACTTGAGGCGAAGTGACAATGTCAAGTCAACGGACTATGTTGTACTCATGTCACCCGGGAACTCATAACTAACGATAGGTATAATACCAAACCAACAGTTCCCAGCGAGTCCTGTCCAGTGTACTCGTAACCTAATGAGCACCTGCATACTATCTCCAGTACGACGTACTGATGGCTGTGGGACAGACCATCTCCCCTCCTGGGATGAGAAGCGTATACACTTGTCTACTCTGGAGTATCGATGCCCTGTCTCGATAATCCTACGACTAGGGACCTGTATAAGGATGTGCTCGTAGATTACCCAGCCCCACTGGTGTGACTGCCATCACAACGCTGGTAATCAAGCAAAGATCCTAAGGGATCCACTAATGTGTATAGGCGATATGCTAAAAGAAACACATGCACACATTAAAGTAGATACAAACCAAGTAGCATACTACCATTTCGAGCAAGATTGTCTATACAACTGTGAATATCCCAAGCTTCCATCAGGTAATATACAAACTAGTATGATACAGTAATGGCCTCTAGGGCATATACACTAACAATCTCCCACTTGCACTAAGGACATGTACTGGCGTATCGAAGACCTATCATCTCGATCAGCCGCTCGAACCGAGTCTGGGGTAAGGCCTTCGTGAATAGATCTGCAGTGTTATCTTCTATAGCAACCCTCCGAACCTCGATCTCCCGGCGATCCACGATCTCCCTAATCAGGTGATACCGCCTCAAGATGTGTTTGGACTTCTGATGGGACCTGGGTTCCTTCGCTAAAGCTATAGCCCAGTTGTTGTCACAATACAGAGCTATTGGATCAACAATGGATGGAACCACCTGAAGTTCTGTCAAGAACTTCTTCATCAAGACGGCTTCTTTTGCGGCATCAGATGCAGCGATATATTCCGCTTCCATCGTCGAGTCAGCAACGGTTTCCTGTTTGGAACTCTTCCAACACACCGCCCCCCCCATTTAGGGTAAAGACATAACCCGATAAGGATTTGGAGTCATCCTTGTCACTCTGGAAGCTGGTGTCAGCAAAGGCCTCCATCTGGAGGTCTTTTCCACCTTAAACCAAAAATATATCCTTAGTCCTTCTCAGGTACTTCAGAATGTTCTTTACCGCTATCCAGTGTTTCTCCCCAGGGTTTGACTGATACCGGCTTACCACACTCAGTGCATAAGCTACATCTGGTCTGGTACACAACATCACATACATTATAGAGCCTACCGCAGATGCGTAGGTTATAATAGACATGCGATTCCTCTCCAAATCAGTCTTGGGAGACATCTCTTTGGAGAGGGTGATCCCGTGACAAGCCGGTAAATTACCGCGCTTGGAATCTTGCATACTGAATCTTTTCAGTATGGTGTCGATGTACCTGGTCTGTGAAAGTCCTTTATCCTTTTGGACCTATCACGATGGATCTGGATCCCCAGAATGTATGAGGCATCACCAGGGTCTTCCATGAAGAACCTGTGTAACAAGAACCCTTTGACAGATTGTAGCATAGGAATGTCATTTCCTATCAAGAGAATGTCATCCACGTATAAAACGAGGAATACGACAGTTCGTGCTACAATTTTACTATAGATGCATGGTTCATCTGGATTTTTGATAAAGCCAAATTCTTTGACCGTCTCATCAAAACAGATGTTCCAACTCCGCGATTCCTGCTTCAGTCCATAAATGGAATTAACCAACTTGCACACTTTCCCGCTGCTCCCACTCTGAATGAAACCCTCTGGCTGATCCATATAGACACACTCCTCCAAATTTCCATTTAGAAAAGCGGTCTTTACGTCCATCTGCCAAATCTCATAATCGTGGAAGGCAGCAATGGCAAGAAGGATCCGAATGGATTTGAGCATAGCCACTGGAGAAAAGGTTTCGTCATAGTCCAAATCAGGTCTTTGACGAAAACCCTTTGCAACAAGTCTAGCCTTATAGGTCTCAACATGTCCATCTACACCAATCTTCCTTTTGAAGATCCATTTGCAGCCTACGGGTTTTACCCATTCTGGAGCAACGTCCAAAGTCCATACTTTGTTGGTGTACATGGACTCCATCTCGATCCGCATTGCATCCAGCCATTTTACCGAGTCAGTGCTCTGAATGGCCTGCTGGAAGCTAGTCGGCTCATCATTATCAATCATGCAATCCTCTCTATCCCCGTCTATGAGAAAACCATTGTATCTCTCGGGCGGATGAGACTGCCTACTACTCCTGCGGAGCGGCGCAGGAATGTCCTGTTCTTTCGAACCTTCTGGTTCTTCTAAGCTTTCAGTAATAGCTTGTGGTTCTGGAATTTCCTCCAGTTCTATTACGCTCCCACTTATTTCTTTTTCTAAGAACTGATGTTCCAGAAAGTGGGCATTACGAGAGACAAAAACCTTTTGTTCTTCTACGTAATAGAAAAGATAACCCCTGGTGTTCTTTGGGTATCCCACAAACTTGCAATGTACTGAGCGTGGCTCGAGTTTGTCCGCATGCTGCTTTTTAACAAAAGCTGGACATCCCCAAATCTTCAGATATTGAAGATAGGGTTTCTTCCTACTCCACATCTGATATGGTGTGGTAGGCACAGTCTTAGTTGGAACTCGGTTCAAAAGATATGCAGCTGATTCTAATGCATATCCCCAGAAAGATCGCGGCAACTCAGCGTTACTCATCATGGAGCGTACCATATCCAATAGGGTTCGGTTCCGTCTCTCCGATACACCGTTATGTTGTGGAGTGTATAGAGGAGTAATCTAAGAGAGAATTCCATTCACTTTTAGGTAATCCAGGAATTCGGCACTCAAGTATTCACCACCTCGATCAGATCTCAGTGTCTTGATACTTTTGCCTGTTTTTTTTTGTACTTCAATTTTGTATTCCTGAAATTTTTCAAAGGCTTCAGATTTATGCTTCATTAAGAAGACATGTCCGAACCTTGAAAAATCATCCGTTAAAGTAATGAAGTAAGAATAACCACTTCGCGCATGTGTAGACATTGGACCACATACATCGCTGTGTAGAGTCCTAAGAGCTCGCTTGCTCTTACTCCATGTCCAGTGAACAGAGTCTTTGACATCTTTCCATTGATACATGATTGACAAGTTGCATATGATTGATATTCGAACGGATATAAATATCCTTCTTTATGTAACTTAGCCAACCTTCTCTCAGTGATGTGACCCAGTCTACAATGCCATAAGAAAGCATGATTTATTTCTGGAGACTTTCTTTTGTGTGTATTCTGGACATTGAAAATCTGTGGTTGGTTCAATACGTATATACCGTTGCTTAATGTACCCGACCCAATCAGAACATGATTAAGGTGAATGTTTACAACATTGCTTACAAATGCAAAATCATAGCCTTCTTTAGACATTAAAGATACAGATATAATATTACAAGTCGCACTGGGTATAAAATAACAATCACGTAAAACCAAAACATGTACGTCTGACAATCCCAAGTGATAGTCCCCCACGGACTCAGCATCCATGCCAGCTCCGTTTGCAACTCTAAGGGTCATATCACCTGCCTTCAAAACCCTACGCTTTCTCAGAGCCTGCAAAGAATTACAGATATGAGATCCTGATCCGGTATCCAATACCCAGAAAGTAGAGTTTATTGATAGGCATTTTTCAATAACATACACACCTGAAGCCGAAGCCACAACTTGCTTCGGGTCCTGGTTTCTGGCCTTCCAAGCCCTGCAATCTTTCTTCCAGTGTCCACTCTTGTGACAATAAAAGCACTCTTCCTTTCCCACAAGCTTTCCCGCTACTTTTGCCTTTTTGGCCTTTCCCTTGGCTTCCACTTTACTAACACCGCCCCTTGGTTTGGTGGGGGCTTTCTTCTTCTTTCCTCTGGCTTTCTCCTTGGACCTAGAAGAAGAAGGTCCTACAACAGACAAAGCGGGTGTTTCCCTTACTTTCTTCAGGGTGCCCTCTGCACTCCTCAACATGTTAAGGAGTTCCGGAAGTTCAACTTCCTTTCCTTGCATGTTGAAGTTCAGGATAAACTGGGTATAAGTGGAAGGAAGGGACTGGAGAATCAAGTCAGTGTAGAGCTCGTTCTCTAACGTGGTCCCAAGGTCCGCGAGCTCTTCAATGTAGCCAATCATCTGAAGCACGTGTTCTGCTACAGGTGATCCGACGGCCAATCTCGCCGAAAACAACTTTTTCGAGACTTCGTATCTGGCGATACGGGATTGCTCTCCATACATATCTTTTGAATGGAGAAATATGGATTCTAGGTCCATATCCTCATGCCTCCTCTAATGTTCATTGTCCATAGAGGCAAGCACGATGCACTTGGCCCTCGCGCAATCAATCTCCCAGGTCTTACGGATTTCCTTATCTGCGACGTTGGATTGAGGACCTGGGACAGGGGGAGCTTTGGTGGTAAGAAGATACCCCAACTTGTCATAAGTGATTGCCATTTTGACATTCCTAAGCCAATCTTTGTAGTTTGGCCCTGTCAGTATATTTTTTTCTAGTAGTAACTTAAGTCCGGTCATGATGTTTGGTCGCTGCAATTAGGAGAGAGAGAAGAAACACTTTAGCATGATGCACTTGCAAGTTTAGAGTGGTTTTTAGTTTGTCTAAATAGGATGGCTCCCACTGTTTCTCGAATCCTTCCTCAAACCAAAAAAGAAGAATTAGTCGGGATCAATCTCACCGTACAATACTTGCTTAACCGTTCAGCCAGGCCAGTGTTGGTACTTCGAGGGAGGTTTTACGACGCTTTCGCGAAGTTCCATAATTAAATTACCTCTTTTCCCTGTGGGCGTAGCCCCGCTAACACCTTTCTAGACACCTACTTGGTTTATAGCATTGATTGTTAAGTGAGAAAGTTTCCCGAGGAGTAGCATATACTCACAGTAGGATCGGGATCCAAATATCATCGTGTGATAAAACTGAAGGAATCCTACCTGAATCATTACACTCCAAATGGTATGCAGCACTAGCAAGTTTCAGCTTCTTTAGAAACTCCCGATGTGGATTTTTGCCCCATGCTCTTATGACCTTGACGTAGGCCAAAATATCATAAGTCACATATCAAGTTCTACCCATCATTTACCAGGTTAATTTGAACCCACCCGTACATACCCTTGACGTAGGCGAAAATGGCAGTACG
Organism: Agapanthus africanus; assembly: GCA_030015575.1. Lineage (NCBI taxonomy): Eukaryota > Viridiplantae > Streptophyta > Magnoliopsida > Asparagales > Amaryllidaceae > Agapanthus > Agapanthus africanus. The sequence goes on from JASDDO010000031.1 coordinate 332,577,083, forward strand.
ACTGTCTCAAACCAGCGCATTTATCTCTGCAACAGATAAATATCCGGCAGCTACCAATCACTATGCCTTGGCGTAGGTCAAAATACATAGCTTGAATACTACCGAATATTTAGCTGAAATGATGGAGGGCTACGAATGGTTTTTGTGAAACCGCGAACGTAGTGAACTTGATATAATCAAAGGAACCTGATATCTTTTAAAAGGAGTGGTTTAAGCTCCACGTTTAAAAGTTGTTTTGAAAAGAAACCGAGTGGTTTTGAAATTGTTCCAACGATTTTAACTTTGGTTTATTTTCTTGCATTAATTTAATGCGTCCCATCAATTAATCCTACCATTGCAGAAAACAACAAAAATATGACGTACGCTTATGCCATCCGCATTCACCACGGGGCCTCGTCATCACCCGTTAGGTTACTTAACTAACGACAGAGCGGGGGCTGGACTAGCGCGGATGCAAAACATAAGCAACGCCTACTAGATATCATATATAGATATATACATTCGTTAGATGCAATGATAGCCATTCCAGATCACAGATGAACACATTGAATATGCTAGGAATCCGTGTTTCGTTCGAGCCTGCAACGAAAGACGGATTACACGGTCGCGATGAATAACCAAACCCCACCCTATACCCCTACGGGTGCGGCAAACTACCCGCCAAGTATCTGAAATGAAGCAACCTCCCTCAACAACGTGAGTAGGCCACTCGGCACTTCGAGGTACCCGGTAGTTTGTGCACTCCACCTTGGGTCTATCCTAGGAGCAAAAACAGTAAAAGAAATAATATACAATGGCGGTTACAACCTCATCCCGGATGTGCGGCCATAAAAATAATATTATATCAATTTACATATTACATCAATTGAAAGAAAAAGAAAATCTCATCTCACAAAACTCTGGCTATTCATCCGCGACAATCCAATGAGTTCATATACACAATCCAACAACATTACAGATCACAGATATGCACAACCACCACTAATCGACGTATAGCGATTAGTCGACGTTCAGTGCATATATCACATCACAGATATAACCAATTAGCTAAAGTCAACAGAACTTCGATCAAAATTACGGATTTGTAACTACCCCAAACACAACTTTGTTCTCTGGAAATTCTGGGCAGAAACAGAATATTTTAAAAATCACAAAACGTCAAAATAAGAACATTGCAATAAATCCGAGTCGCAACCGAGTTGACTCGGCCGCGGATCCGCGGCGAAACGCTTGGTTTCGCCGTGCTTCCGCGGCGGTCTGGTCGAGTCGTGGGCTCGTTTTTCTTGTGTGTTTCCAGAAAACCCTGGACTGATTTTTAAGATATGTGGAATTATTTTTAGAGCAGTTTTAAAAATCGGCAGAAACTTGAAGATTTTGACGTGTTTTGCGATTTTTTTCTTGGATCAAAATTCTAAATACTTTTCTAACATGCTAGTTGTTGTTTAGCGAGGCTCTGATACCACTATAAGTCCACATTGCCCACCCCGGTTCTTACGGGGAAGCGGAATAAGTAAAAAACGATTTTTTATATAAGGCAACATGGACTAGAAACAAAGGATCTTTGCTAAACAAAAACCTAGCAAGCTAACTACGAGTTTAGCTACTCGGTTAGGAGGTTATACCTTGGTCTTGAACTCCTTCTCTTCTTGCTCCTTGGAGTGGTTTGAACGGCTCCTCCTCTTAGTCTTCCTTTTGCCGAAGAAGGATCCACCCGAAAGCCACTATCTTGAGCTCCTACCTCAACCTAGAGGTAACTAAAGTGCTTGGCTTGCTAAACCTAGAACTCTAGAATGAGTAGAGAGTAGTGATTGGATGATTTCGGATTGTGTCGTTTAGAAAATTATATAGAAATCACAACCAAAAATATTTGACCGCAATCAATAATGGTGTCGAATTGTAGCGCGTTAGTAAATGCGGATCGTCCACAGGGATTGTTCGATTCGTTCGTATTTTGTTTTGTTTGAATTGAAAATTTAATAGAAAAGAAAAGCAAAACGATTCAAGATTTTTATCGATGAATTTCAAGAATCAACTAAATCTAATCAAGAATCAAGAAAGCGTTAAACATCAAGATTCAAGAAAGATAGAATTCCAATCGAATTAAGTTTCAAGATTTGAAGTAAGGCTCGTAGGAATCGATTAGATCGTAGATGTGAAGAAGACTAGAAATTAACGTTTCTTATCCATTAACGAATTGATGCTAAATCGATGTCGATTTATCGAGGATTAAGGATCTTGTGAAGAATTAGGGTTTCTTCATCCTATCCTTTGTCATTTCAATGAATCGCATTCACAAGATAGCTTCTAGGAAATCGAATGATTGATCGTTGATCTCTAAATCGTGCGAAAAGAATTAAGAACGCATTTCGCATCGATCTAGATCATCGATCATTCAATTTTCAAGAATTTACAATCGTTATAAGACTTAAGAAAATGTTTAAAGATTCGTCAACATCATCATTCTACCGATCTTTTCGATTCCTCCACGAGTGGAGTTTTATTCAAGCATCATCACAAAGAATACATTCAAGAATTGAAGATGAATCATAATGCTTGAATTGAAATATAAGCAAGTTAAAAGAATCTTCACCTTTATTTATTCCACAATTTGTTACACATTGCTCAAGACTACAAGAATTTGAGAAGGAACAAGATTGTCGAATCTAGCGTTGCATCGGCTCCTTGAGTCGCGGATCGGCTTGGATCTCATGCTCCAATGAAGACCGGTTTCGCTTCTAAAGGATGGTTGAAGACTTTCTTGCTAGAACTCAAAGGATCTTGAATTTGGTTTCTTGATTGGATTAGGGTTAGGGTTTGGAGGTAGAAAGAGTTGGGTTGAAGAGGTGATAGAACAACACTCAACAACAAATGAATTGAGGAACAACAAATTGAACAACTTTTGAACAACCTTTTCAAGAGAGGCCTAGGGTCCTTTTTATAGGTTTCCAAAATCCTAGATCTAGGATTTTGAATTTGAATTTCCCTCCAAAAGTTTGTTATCGGGAGAGGCTTCTAGAAGTAGTTAGTTAGGAGCTTAGCTTCTACCTTAAGCTAGGAGGTTAGGGAGAAGCTTCTAGGCTCTTAATGTAGTTAAGGTGAAGCTTGTTATGGAAGCTTGGAGTGTTTAGTTTAGAACCCAAGGGCTTGCTGATCTGGCAGAATGTTCAGGAGTTTTCTGGAACTTGCAGAGGCTTTCTGAGGTGCTTAACTTGAGAGAAGAGGTCTGTGCTAAAAAGTTCCTGCTGACGTGTCATAGCCGCCGCGGAACCGCGGCGCAAGGCAGCTCCGGCCGCGGTTCCGCGGCCACTTGGCTTCTATGGAGCTTCATACTTCACATGTTGCCTTCTTCTATCTTTGGTATTATTCTCTGATGTATTGATTCCCTGAATTCCTTCTAGATCATTTCCAGATTTCAAATCCTTGAGTTGGCGTCTTTTTAACAGTCTTTGTTATGTAAATTTGACCAATTTTCTGTAATTTACTGCACAGACTTCGAAACACAAGTTGCGCAATATATGAAAGATGCCATGCTATGAAATACAGTCAATTTCCCTAGAAATGTCGGTTTTAAAGTCTAACACATGCAATCTGGTATTTCAGAGATGTTTTGTTAATATGTGCAATATGAATACCGAACACTTCTAGATGAGTGCAAATGATAGAGAAATTGACGTGTGAAAAATGCAGTATTTTCGACTGATCAAGTAGTTATGGTGGTTTTATCTCAAGAGCTCATGGTTCTCAACACATGAGAGATGAGAGCTTTGAGAGAGAGGAAGTGGATGAGCAAAACTATGAGAGAGAAAGTGCAAGCAAGAATGAGTATATTTTACAACCATGCTCTCATATTTGGAATAATAATAATAATAATAATAATAATAATTAAGAAAAATGTGATGGTTAGTTTATGAATGACCAATATCATTTCATTCATTTAATGCAATTGCAAGAAATAAGAAGCATCTTTGAAATGAAATGATGATGGTCCACTAGTCAACAATGGTCAACCAGTCAACAAAGTCAACAAGTCAACAAAAGTCAAATGTTCAACTCAACCATGACACAATAATCCTTAATCAATATTATTAATTTTATTTCTCATTCTCATTAGGGTTTAGAAAAAGTCAACGGCCAACAACCCTGATGAGGATCCTCTGCCTCTGCCTCTGCCTCAGTCAACTGTGCATACACACCCGCATCCGTGTTCCGAGGAACACGAATACAATGAGATAAAACCAATCCCAAAACATATACTAGGATCTGTCTTAAACCAAAGCCAGCTAGTAATAACTGCCCGGACAGCAAACGTGCACAAGTGCACGGATGTGAACGAACCCTGTCGCAAAACCATGCGACCTCTACTCTGTTTTGCCCAAAGGCGAACAGCCCTCTATGTGGGAATCTAAAGACTCGACACTACGCTGGCAGTGGGTTTAACCCTGTCGCGAACGTGCACAAGCGGTACTAGCTGTACGTAACGGTCCCAAAATAGATGCCGATAAGAAGACTGATGAGGTGAACCCATCTGATCTCCTACTGAAACTGAATGTGACAATCTCCGTACAGTCCGGTCTGTTCGTCTGAGAGTATCGCATGTCAGGCCTAGTGGGGCGGTAAACGTCAGTCCCCTAATGGCGGTACAAGTCGTGTCGGAGTGTAGCCCAGAACACCCTGAGATAACACTGGAAACACTACCAGTATATCTCGCTAACCCTGGCCAGGGATTTTGTGTAATGGATCTCCTAGACACAGTGTGATATCAACCCCCAATACCGGGAGAGACGAATCATGTCTAACCGTCACTGCCTCCAAGTGCTTCGGGACTGCACCCAACTACTACCTGTTTGCACGACTCATTTGATCCGTGGTAGGGTAGTAATCTAAGAACAGTGGGAACACACTTGAGGCGAAGTGACAGTGTCAAGTCAACGGACTATGCTGTACTCATGTCACCCGGGAACTGATAACTGACGATAGGTATAATACCAAACCAACAGTTCCCAGCGAGTGCTGTCCAGTGTACTCGTAACTTAACGAGCACCTGCATACTATCTCCAATACGACATACTGATGGCTGTGGGACAGACCATCTCCACTCCTGGGATGAGAAGCTCATACACTACTCTACTCTGGAGTATCGATGCCTAGTCTCGATAATCCGACGACTAGGGACCTGTATAAGGATGTGCTTGTAGATTACCCAGCCCCCACTGGTGTGACTGCCATCACAACGATGGTAATCAAGCAAAGATCCTAAGGGCTCCACTACTGTGTATAAGCGATATGCTAAAAGAAACATATGCACACATTAAAGTAGAAACAAACCAAGTAGCATACTACCATTTCGAGCAAGATTGTCTATACAACTGTGAATATCCCAAGCTTCCATCAAGTAATATACAAAGTTGTATGATACAGTAATGGCCTCTAGGGCATATACACAAATAGTTAAACCCATTGCCAGCGTAGTAGTCGAGTCTTTAGAGTCCCACACAGAGAGTTTCCCTGCTTCGGGCGAAACGATATAGAGGTCGTACGGTTTTACGACAGGGTTCAGACGCATACGTGTTTTTACGCACGTACGATGTTCGGACAATTTTTACTAGCAGGCTTTGGTTTAAGCCAGATTCTAGTATCGGATTATTGGATTTATACAGTCTAAAGTATTTCCGTGTTTTGGCGGATAGGAGGGGTGTTCTCATAATTTGTCGAGAAGTTTGATGAGTTGGAGGCTAAGGTGGCATTTGCATTAATTGGTTTAATGAGTCATGGTATGATTCTTCCATGGAGTTAATGATGCATTTATTATTTAAATGACTCATGAGATGAATCACTATGTGAGTTAATGAAGCATGATGATATATTATTATTTGTTATTCATTTAATTATATGAGATGCTTCATATATTCATAAATGAATCATTATTCCAAAATGATTCTCACTCTCACCTTCTCTCTATTCAAGCTCTCTCTCTTCAAACCCTAACCCTAACCTCTCATGTGTTGAGATCATGGGTTAGCAAGACTTATTGATCCATAATCCCACTCTATATCCCCTAGGTTTCTTTGATTAGCACTTCTAGTAACCTAGTTACCTCAAGTTAGAGGTCAAGCTTGGAGAAGTAGCTCTTGGGTGGATCTTCTATCACAAAGAGGAGGCCGATGAGGAGGTGGTCAACGAGAACAAGAAGGACATGGTTCATTAGGTATAATCTTCTTTCATAGTAGCTAATCCCTCCTAGGATGTTGTTAGTTAAGGTTTGGAAACGATCCGTAAGTTAGTCGTTGTTTTTTTTAAACAAAATGATTGTTTTACCTATTCCGCCTCCCCGCAACTCGTGGGGTGTCTTACGTCGACTTACACATTGACTTGGTCAAAATAAACATGAGAAAAGGAAAAGTATTTGTTATTTTTGATAAATGATTTTTTGTGGCATGGCTACTTATGTTGACCACTTGACTTGGATTGACTTATTGACTTAGATATTTTGTGAGATATTTTTTGACCTTAGATATTTTGTGAGATATTTTGGTGAGATATTTTCCATGTCATGTGGTCATATATAAGTTATCCATTCTATTATTTATAATCATTATCACAAATACATTCACTCTCCTCATGTTTGCTCTCTTCTTCTTCCTCTTTAAACCCTAGTGTCTCATGAGTTGAGAATCAAGGGTTTTGTGAGACTAAGCTACTCTAATTCATACTCTACTCACTTAAATCTACTTAGATTAGCAAGATAAATATTCTAGTTACCTGAAGTTGGAGGTTTAGCTCAAGGTTAGAGCTTTCGGGTGGATCATCGTTGACATAAGGAGGCCGAAGTTCAAGCACGATCCATACTTCCATCGAGGAGCTTAAGGAGAGAATCGAAGACCTGAAGGAATTGTTTTCTTTAGGTATACTTTCTATCATAGTAGATAGAACCCTAACATGCTAACTAGGTTTATGGTAAAGATCCAGTTTAGGTTTATTCTAGCTCCAAGTTTCATATCGTTGTAAAATTTTTGTTCCGCATTTGTCCACGGAAGTTGGTGGGGGCGCTAGCGTAACCCTTCATGGTATCAAAGCCAGCCCATAAACCCTAGACTAGCAAGTTTACACAATGTTAAAACAGCGAAACCGAAACGACTCCGTAACATCAAAACCAAACTGCAGTTTCAGTTGAATTTTTAAAGGCTTAAAAAAAAATTTCAACAACTGCAAAGTTATCCTTACACTGTGAGATGTACACAGAACAAAAACTATGCAATTCTACCATCATTTGGCCAGCCACAACCTCACTAAAACTGGCCTCTTCGGTTTTATGGTGGTGAAATGCGTCTAGTTTTGTTCTGGATTCTTATCTCAAGGAGTTTGGTTGTCTGGTGTTGTTTTTTTTTTTACCCAAGTTTGATTCTCTGTTGTTTTCTGTATGGAGAAATTTGGAGTGTTTCGAAATCGTTATATTTTACACCGTTTAATAGTTTACAGTACATTCACTTTTATCTGCGACCGTGAATGTCATTTAATCGGTAAACTCGTCTGATTGTTATATGTTCCTTTAGACGGGTTTGCGAACGTGACATTCGTGTTGATGTTTTGTGCTTGTGCTGTGATTGTGGTTGGATAGTCGTGATGGATAGCATGTGGTGCAATGTTAGCAGTACAGTTTATATTCATTTGTACATTTGATATTGCGGGGCGAGCATCCGACATGTGGATTGTCGTCTTTGCCGGGTTGTATATTATTTGATTGGGGCACGATCTGGTTGAGGTCGATGTCACCATTTGTACATATTATTTTCTTCTTCTGTACTAGGATTACCCCACGGTGGAGTGCACGGATAGCCGGGTTCTAGAAGGCAATAAGCCTGCATCTCATGGCGTTGAGACGGAGGGTGCTTCATCCTAGAATTGGAGGGCTATTCGCCGCACTCGTAGGGGGTATAATTTGACCCACGGAGGGGCACCCAATTTACCGGATTCCGTGAAATGCTGGGTGGCCCATTCACTTTGTTGAAGGGGTCTGCCTCACTTCTGGGATTGACAGGTAACTTGTCGCGCTCGTAGGGGTCCAGGTTTTCATTGCACAGGCTATCCACGCGACTGGGAACGTCGGGTTTTATTTGCGGCTCAAATGAAACCCGGGGCTCCAAGATTATCCACCATCCTGTATTGTTGGCTGAGATTCTGTGATGTTGATTATTATCATTCTTGGGACGAATGTTGTATATACTTATATATATACTAGTAGAAGTTGTATATGTTTTGCACCCGCGCTAGTCCAGCCCCCGCTCTGCCGCTAGTTAAGTAACCTAACGGATGATGATAAGGCCCCGTGTCGAATGCGGATGGCATATACGTACATTTTATTTTCGTTCTTTTCTGGTGTGATAGGTTAATTGATGGGACCGTATTAATTTTGATTAATGCAAGAAAATAAACCTAAAAGATGTTGTTAGAACAAATTTCGAAAATCTATAGTTATATTCTTTCGCTTTGCATAGTGGTATTCGGTCATGAATATCCAGCACCTCATTCGACGAGGAAAGAACCGAGATCTCTTCGCGGGGAGTGACCTCTTGAGCTAATGTCTATACTATAGATTACTCGGTTTTTCTTCAAAACCAGAAATTGTCAAAAAGGCGGAGCTTAAACCACTCCTTTTTCAAAAGCTATCAGGTTCCTTCTACGATATCAAGTTCATTACGTTAATAGGTTTTTCGCCAAAAACCCAGCCGTAGCCCTCCGTCATTTCTTACAAGTATTACGTAGTATTCATGCTGTGTATGTTGACCTCTATCAAGGCATAGTGAATGGTAGCTAAGCAATACTCGTATGTTGCATAGATAGATGCGATTATTTAGGACAGTAGCACGGTCATTTTGACCTCTGTCAAGGACTTGTACGGGTGGGTCTAAATCATTCCAGGACAACGACGAGATAAATTTGACTTGCGACTTATGACATGTTGACCTCTGTCAAGGTCATGTAGCCGCTTGGGGCAAAAATCACATCGGGGGTTTCAAATATACAGGAAACTTGCAGATTTAGCATACCTTCTGGAGTGTAATAACTAGAGTGGATTCCATCTAGGTCATCACACAATGATAGTTGGATCCCGATCCCACTGATGAGATGGATTACTCTCGGGAGATTATTTCACTTAACAATCTATGCTATAAACCAAGTAGGTGTCTAGAACAGTGTTAGCGGGGCTATGCCTCTATGGAAAAGAGGTTATATAATTAAGGAAATTCGCGAAAACATTGGAAAAACTCCCTCGAAGTACCAACACTAGCCTGGCTAAAAGGTTAAGCAAGTATTGTGACCTGTGACTAAATCCTGACTAGTTCTTCTTTTAGGGTTTGAATAAGAATTTGAAGAAAAAGTTGGAGCCATCCTGATTAGATAAATTAATAATCAATCTAATCTTGCCAGAGCGCACGCTGAGTGTTTCTTTTCTCTCTCTCCAGGTAACAACCATTTCACGCCCTAATCAAGATGACAAAATTTATCGCTTGACCGTTCCGAATTCTTATTCGGGGCTGGGGAACGTCGGTTCGGCTCTAACTTACGACAACAGTCATAAGTGTGATCAAGGGAAAGAGGATTGTATGGATTCCAAGGAGACCCCAATGAAGAAGAAGCATACTATTGCATCTACTTCAGGTGTTCTTGTAATTGAAAACTATTTTTCGGTCAGTCATACCTCCTGGGTAGTAGATACCGGATCAGGATCTCATATATGTAATTTATTGCATGGACTGAGAAAAAGTAGGATAGTTGGACCTGGTGATATGTCCCTCAGGGTAGGGAATGGAGCACAAGTTAATGCTGCAGCCGTCGGTGAATATCACCTAGTGTTGCCAAATGGCAATACTATGATTTTGAACAATTGCTACTATGTACCTTCCATGATTTCCAACATCATATCAGTTTCTTTACTTGATAAAGATGGATATAACTTTGTTCTTGATAGAAATATCATGAACATTTACCTTGATAAGGTACTGGTTGCAGAAGGTACACCGTGTAATGGTATCTATATTCTAAATTAGAATACAATTCTCAATGTACATAACACACGCAAGAGGAAGAGTTCATCTACGAACGAATCTTACTTGTGGCATTGTAGACTTGGTCATATCGGAGAGAAAAGACTAAGTAAGTTACATAAAGATGGACTCTTGAATACGTTCGAATTTTCATCTTATGAAACTTGCCAGTCTTGTCTCAAAGGAAAGATGGCCAAATCTCCGTTCACCGGACATGGAGAAAGAGCAGGAGAGCTCTTGGGACTCATACACAGTGATATATGTGGACCAATGTCTATACATGCATGAGGAGGGTTCTCATACTTCATCACATTCACTGACGATCTCTCTTGGTTCGGATATGTGTATTTCATGAAACACAAATCTGAAGCTTTTGAGAAATTCAAAGAATTCAGAAACGAAGTAGTGAACCAGACTGGAATAAGTATCAAGATCCTCCGATCTGATAAAGGAGGGGAGTACTTAAGCACTGAATTCAGGGACTTTCTAAAAGCGAATGGTATTCTCTCTCAGCTTACTCCTCCGTATACACCACAACACAATGGCGTATCGGAGCGGAGGAACCGTACCCTATTGGATATGGTTTGCTCCATAATGAGCAGTGTTGAATTACCTCTTTCATTCTGGGGACTTGCGCTTAAAACAGCAGCGTACTTGTTGATTCAGGTTCCGTCTAAATCTGTGCCTAAAACTCCATATGAAGTATGGAGTGGTAGAAAACCATGTCTTAAATAGGTTAAGATATGGGGTTATCCGGTATATGTGTAAAACTAGAATCCGGACAAACTTCAGGCACGGTCAGTTTTATGTAAGTTTGTTGGATATCCCAGGCATTCAAATGGATATCTGTTCTACCACACCGAGGAACATAAGGTGTTTGTTGCTCAACACGCCACCATTTTGGAGTGGCAATTTCTTGCAAAAGAAATAAGTGGGAGCACGGTAGAACTGGATGAAATATCTGAACCACAAACTCAAACTGAGGATTTAGTAGAACCAGAAAATTCAATAGTCCCAGACGAACCTCAGCCACTCCGCAGATCTGGTAGGATTTCTCATCCGCCCGAGAGATACTACGGTTTTCTCATAGACGGGGATCTAGAGGATTGCATCTTAGAAGAAGATGACTCCGCCAGTTTCAGGCAAGCCGTTATTAGTAGGGACTCTGATAAGTTTCTGGATGTTATGCGATCCGAAATGGAGTACATGTACACCAATAAAGTATGGACCTTGGATATTGCTCCACCTGGGGTAAAACCCGTTGGATGCAAATGGATCTACAAAAGGAAACTTGGCGTAGATGGGCAGGTGGAAACCTATAAGGCTAGACTCGTTGCAAAAGGTTTTCGTCAAAGACCGGGTGTGGACTATGACGAAACTTTTTCTCCAGTGGCTATGCTCAAATTCATTCGGATCTTACTTACCATTTGTTCATTCGAAATTATTGCAATCTTGAACATATCAATTTCCTCACCATTCTATTCATCTAAGGGTGTTTGTTGTAAATATAACACGTATTACAAATTCATCTGGAAAATATCAAATACCACGTGTTATATATATAATCAACATTCTTTAAAGGATATTGTGTGTTTATCATGTCATACAAAATATTTTGTATCTCAACACTTTTCAGTGAGATTTTGTGCAGAAAGTTACAGATATCGGAATCGCAAAATTGCCGATAAAACGCAGCAAGTCAAAGACTTAAAATCTTGAAGAGATTCAGAAAATAAAATAAGATTCCAGATATCAAAAGAATACCTAAAGACCAACGTAAGAACACCCCACAAAAATCATACAGAGATCTCACTAAATGGTCGCGGAACCGCGGCCGAGTCAGGCCGATCCAACGCGGATCTGCGGCCGAGTTGGGTCGTCGGCGGTCGACATTTTTCCAGAGGCTCCCCTATAACTGTCTAGCTTGCTTGAGACGCTTCTATCTTCCTATCTTTCTCCAGAATCTACAACAACCAAGCTTCTCATGCAAGCTTGATAACTACCTAGCTTCTTTGAGAAGACTAACTTAGCCTCTAGTGGAAGTATGAGAGAAGGCTATAAAAGGAGACCTAGGGCTAAATTGTAAAGGTTGTTCATTAGTTACACAATTACAATTCAATTCAAGTTGAGTGACACAATTTGAGATCGAATTCAAGATCCAAATCAAATCAAGAATCAATTGAGATCAATATCAAGCGATGACTTTGAAGATCCTTTATCGCAACGCCGATCATCATCAAGAGCAAGAGATCCACGATTGATCCACATCTCATGAAGATCGAGCCGAGCAAAGATCGACGACAAATTCTTTTTTCAAAGGAGTGAAAGATAGCTTAGTCTTGTAATCTCAAAATGAGAAGTGTAAATTTGAGAAGATTTAATAAAGGTGATCAATTGTTAACTCTCTCTTTCTTTAAATTCTTTCATTATGAATTTTTCATTTTTGATTCTTTTGTTTTCATGATGCGTGAGTAAATCTCCGCTTGCTAAGGAATCGAAGGAGGTCTGTAGATCAAATGATGATGAAATCCTAAAACTAATCTTAAGTTTTATGAGAATTGTGAATTTTAGGAAAAAGAATCATCAATGACCTAATTTGGATCGAGATCACCATTCTTGATAATTTCGTTGCAATTTGGGAACTAAATGATGAATGATTTTCTTTGCTAAAGGCTAGATTTGAATGATGATCAATGAAAAGACAAGGGATAGTGAAGGAGGAACCCTAGTTTCTTCAATAGATCCCTAATCTTCATTCATCATCATCGTTCTATCTATAATTCAATAATAGATAAGATAAGTTATTTTTAGTACTCATCATTGCTACGATTCCCTATCAATTCCTACAACCTATTCTTCATTTTCTTGATAATTCAACTTGAATTTGGACACTTTCTTGATTTCTAATTCTTGATCATGTTCTTGATTTTCTTGAAATGACAACTCAATTAATCTCGAATTACTTTCTTGAATTTTCTTTTATATTTTCTTTCAATTCATCTAAAGAAAGATCGAACAAATTCTCGCATCTCAGTGGACGATCTGTATTCATTAACGAGCTACATCGACACCGTTATTGATTGCGGTTACAAATTCTTTGGTTGTGATTATATTTTCAAAACACAATCCATACGATCAATCAAATAGCGCTGTTGCCGGGGATCAAGTGCTAATTTGTTCGTTATTGCTATTTGAGTTGAAATATTATTATTCCATCAGAATTTTAAATCAAAATCGCATCGTGTGCTTAACGATTAGTTGTGAATTTTGCAAGGAAATCTGGAATCTCTGCAGTAAGGGGAAAACTATTCAGATCATTTCAGATAGGACAGAGGATCAATAGGAGCAGCTGTACGAAGTTTCGTTCAAAAAACAGATCATCCAACCGCGGAACCGCGACGGATAGGGCGTTTTGGCGGTGGAACCGCGGCGTTCTTAACGCTTCAGAGATCCAGTTCTCTGTGGTATATTTCTTACTTTCTTATCTCTTCCCTGCTCTTTTCCAATAACCATTTTCTGCAGGATTCTTTGCAAAAATTTGCAGAGCCGCTAAAAGAAAAATTTGTTGCGTATTTTGATATTGGTTGTTTTGCATATTTTAATACGGAAATTAAGGGGTAAGGACCTAATTCAGATTAGGTAGGGATTTCATTACCGTTCCTAAGCCCCAAAAATCACAAAACTAGCATCCGCATCACCCATCATTAACTAAAAAAATATCTAGACAAGACTCTAAAGACCGTTGCACTCAATTAGGACAGAAGAAGGTCGTGGGTAATCTATTGCTTATCCGCATTTCTTTTGTGGTGTCTAAGGCAAGTGTGTCTAAGGAAAGTGGTTACTTAATTAGGCCCGCTACTTACATAGCGGAAAACCTCCAACTTACCTGGCACTTACCTGGCCACAGAAGGGACAAAGAGGCAGCAGAGGATTTATCCTGCGATTTGTCTTCTGGAAATCTAGGAGCGGTCTAGTGACTTGACCTAGGTAGCCATTAGATCTAGGGTTGCTTGTGCATGTGATTTTTCAAAATCCGTCTTTTTAAAAACCAAACACCAAACCAACTTTTCTCTAATTAATTAACGCTGCCACTTTTACTAAACCCTTTAGTGCATGCTCGGTTGGACACGGGATTCTAGTGCCCGCCTTGTCCGCGTTCCTCCTATCGTCTCCGAAATCGGTAATTCTGCATCTTCTTTTTCCTCACCACACACCACATCCACCACGATGGACGGATCTCCATCGAACTTTCATAACACCACTTTGCCACCGCCCGCAGGTGCGCAGAATCTACTGTGTATTTCTCTCCAAGAGAGATGCTACCTGATACGTGGTCCACTTTCTACTTGTATTTCCATTCTACTAGCAAATTGGGACAATTTCGAAATCAAACCTCATTACATCAATCTTTTACCTTAATATCACGGTCTCGAGTATGAAGACGCATACATTTTTATTACCAAATTTGAAAACGTATGTGCTATGATGGACACTTCACAACTTTCTGTGGATGCTATGAGATTGCGTCTTCTCCCATTCGCTTTGTGCGATTTAGACGAAAAGTGGCTTTATAACACAGCTACACACTCTATTTCAAACTAGGATGGATTCGTCATAGCATTCCTTAAGAAATTCTATCCCAATCATAAGACCGCCCGTGTCCGTAGCGAAATCAATCAATTTACCCAGCTTCCCAATGAACAATTTTGGAAGTGTTTTGAACGCTTCAAGGATATGCTAGTCCAATGTCCTCATCATGGAATCCATCGATGGGATATCTATCGAATCATATATGAGGGCATTAATCCTACAACAAAACAGATGCTTGAATCCATGTGTCAAGGCAATTTCATGTCTAAAGGCGATGGTGAAGCTTGGAAATTTTTAGAAGATTTCGCCGAGAAAACTTTGCAATGGGAGAGTGTTAGTCAACCATCGTCTAGGGGTGGTATTCATCAACTGGATGTTTCCATGGCAGTCAAAACTGAAATGGCTGCAATGCAAAAGAAACTTGAAGCTATGGAACACAAATTTTTATTAGCCTCCCTAAACTAAATGACACTCCCTAAAACTGTGTATGGATGCTGTTCTGATCCATCACATTTGATGGAAGAATGTCCTTTGAATTCTCCGTTTCAAGGTCAAGAGCACACTAATGCTGCTTTTCAGTAACGACCTCGATCCTTATTTTTCCACTTATAATCAGGGTTGGAGGAATCACCCTAATTTTTCTTGGAATCAACACCAAACTCAAAACACGGTTCCAAACCAAAACAACTTTCAAAGGTTCCCTCCACAACAACAGCAACCACTACAATTGACTCAGCAACCCTATCAACCACAAAATTTTCAAATTTCGGCCAACACCTCTGCACCGTATAATAATTCCTTGCAATTGGCCGGTACTGATAACTCCTCTTCACTCGAACAAACCATGAATTTGCATTTGAAAAATTTCATGCAATTTTCGGCTGAGATGAAGTCTTATGTCGAGAATATCAAGAAAGAATCTGCCTCCCATGGTGAGAGTATTAAATCGATATAAGCACAAATTGCATGATTAAATGCCGAAATGAGTGCTAGAGATAAAGGGAAACATCCATCTCAACCCCTACCGAATCCTGGGCATTCACAACACTACAATATGAATGCTATTACAACGTTGAGATCTGAAAGAGTGTTGAATAATCAAGTCGGTGAACAGATTGATAATGATAAAAATATCAATGACACCCCGACTTCTACTTCTACATCCACTTCCACTTCTACTTCCACTACTGACCCTAGTTCTTCTTCTTGCGAGCCTATTCTTCATTTTCCTCAAGGCTCGAACCCTCAGCCCAATTCTTCTAGTCAACCAAAGACGATCCCCACTCTTATTCTGGGATCTGGTCCACACACACAACCTTCTCCAATGTTGGACCCAACTCTTATTACTAAAGCTCCGTATCTGAATCGGTTAAGGGGAAAAAAATCGAGTCCACATATGGAGAAGATTATGGAAATATTTAAACAGGTTAACATCAATATCCTTCTCCTAGATGCTATACAACAAGTTACGTCTAATGCAAAAATTCTTAAGGACTTTTGCACTAGGAAGAGGAAGACTCAAGTGCCCAAAAAGGTATTCATGACAAATAATGTTAGCACAGCCTTTACCCCACAATTACCAAAGATACGTAAGGACCCTGAATGTCCTAACATCTCGATTTCTATTGGGGATAAAAACATTAACCATGCTTTACTTGACCTTGGCAGAAGTGTTAACCTGCTTCCATATTCTGTCTACGAGCAGTTAGGGATTGGAGAGTTGAAAGCAGCTCATTGTACTCTCCAAATGGCAGACCGATCGATCACCAAACCTAGGGGCGAACTTGAGGATGTGTTGATTAAAGTTGGGGAATTCATTTTCCCTGTGAACTTTATTGTTCTGGATACACAACCGGTTGCGAACCCAGGGAACCAAATTCCGGTGATTCTTGGTCGACCCTTCCTTGCCACTTCCAATGCTGTCATTAATTGTCGAAACGGTTCCAGGAACCTATTGAGCTGAACATTTACAAGATTGGAAGTCATCCATCTGAACCCTCTGCTCACATTCTTGATGTCTGTTCTGTCCACGAGATAGCTCCCAAAAGCTGTAAGGTTGATGAACTTTGCTTTGATGATCTCGACGACATTAGCACATCACTGTTTGATCTTTCATATTATAGTGAGGACACTTTTGACGAGTCCACTCCTGATTTTGAACCTTCTGACTCATCACAAAAGTCAGACACACTTTCCGAGTCTGTATCCTTTGCAGGCTATGAACTTCTTCGTGAATACGAATGTCATTCACTGACCCCACCTTCTATTGTCTCTCCGCCGACATTAGATCTTAAATTGTCACCTTCTCACCTTAAATATGCATATTTAGGTGAGAATGAGTCTTTTCCTGTGATCATATCCGCTTCTCTAGCCCTAGAGCAAGAGAACGCTCTTTTGATGGTCTTGAGATCTAATAGGCAAGCTTTTGGTTGGATAATGGCTGACATCAAAGGGATTGATCCCTTGATTGCTAAACATCATATACATCTGATAGATGAAACCAAGCCAACCCGAGAACCACAAAGACGGTTAAATCCTGTCATGAAGGAGACGGTGAAGAAAGAAATTGTCAAATGCCTTGACAGTGATATCATTTACCCAATCTATGATAGCCAATGGGTAAGTCCTATTCATATAGTCCCTAAGAAATCTGGCATCACGGTCATAACAAATAAGGCTAATGAGTTGATTTAGACACGCACTCAAACTGGGTGTCGTGTATGTATTGATTACAGAAAACTCAATGCCGCAACGAGGAAAGATCACTTCCCTCTACCTTTCATTGACCAGATGTTAGAACGATTAGCTGGACATGAATATTATTGTTTCATGGACGGATACTCTGGCTATAACCAGGTCTCTATTTCCGAAAAGGATCAAGATAAAACCATATTTACTTGTCCTTTCGGTACTTTTGCTTATAGACACATGCCCTTTGGGTTATGCAATGCTCCCGCTACTTTTCAGCGGTGTGTGATGGGGATATTCTCGGACATGGTCGAGAATTTTCTGGAGATTTTCATGGACGATTTCTCGATATTCGAAGATTCTTTTGATGACTACCTATCTTATCTTGACGCAGTTCTTACTCGTTGTAAAGAAAAGAAATTAACTTTGAATTGGGAAAAATGCCATTCCATGGTCCAAGAAGGTATTGTACTTGGACATGTCATTTCACGGAAAGGCATTGAGGTCAACAGAGATAAAATAGATGTCATTCATAACCTTCCTCATCCCAAATGCGTCAAAGATATACGATCTATTCTTGGCCGTGCAGGATTTTATAGAAGATTCATTAAGGATTTTAGCAAAATTGCTAGACCCTTAACTCTTCTCTTGGCCAAGAATACCACATTTCACTTTGACTCAGACTGTGTGGCTGCTTTTGAATCACTTAAAAATTCTCTCACTACAGCCCCCGTTTCATCATCTCCTGATTGGAACCATCCGTTTGAGCTTATGTGTCATGCATCAGATTTTGCTGTTGGTGCAGTCTTAGGACAACACATTGATAAGATGCCACATGCGATCTATTATGCAAGTAAGAGCTTGAATGATGCCCAAATTAACTATACAACCGCCGAGAAAGAACTCTTGGCAGTTGTATTTGCATCAGAAAAATTCTGGCCTTACTTGATTGGCTCACCGATTGTGGTTTACACCGATAACTCCGCCATAAAACATCTTTTATCTAAGAAGGATGCTAAAGGTAGGTTAATACGTTGGATCCTACTATTAAAAGAATTTGATCTTGGCATTCGTGATAAGAAAGGATGTGAAAACGTAGTAGCCGACCATCTTTCGCGCATCTCTTCTTCACCTGTGACCTTCCCAATAAACGATTCATTCCCGGACGAACAGCTCTTGACCGTATCCGGCGAACCTTGGTTTGTGGATATTGTGAATTATCTTGCAATGGGACTTGTTCCCAGCGAATGGTCTAAACAGGACAAACATCGATTTCTATCCTAAGTAAAGCATTTTTACTGGGATGAATCATATTTGTTTAAGTATTGTCCGGACCAAATCTTTCGCAAATGTGTCCCCAAAGATGAATTCAAGAGTGTTTTGTCCTTCTGTCATGATCAGGCATGTGGAGGTCACTTTGGTCGACGAAAGACGGCAGAGAAGGTTTTGCAATACGGTTTTTACTGGCCAACTTTATTCAAACATGCATTTGATCATTGCAAAACCTGTCCACAATGTCAACACAAGGGTCAGATTTCGCGATTTGGACACCCTCACGCTATCATTAGCGACAACGGGACGCATTTCTGTAATCGGTCTTTCGAGACTTTGATGCAGAAATATGCAATCAACCACAAACTTTCCACGCCCTATCATCCCCAACGAGCGGGCAAGCTGAGATTTCAAACAGACAAATCAAACAAATTTTGTTGAAAACAATTTCTAAAAACCGGAAAAAGATTGGTCAACCAAATTGACGGATGCCCTTTGTGCATTTCGTACTACTTATAAAAACGATCTCGATATATCTCCTTATCGTCTAGTGTTTGGTAAGGCTTGCCACCTTCCGGTCGAGATTGAACAAAAAGCAATGTGGGCCATTAAGGAACTGAACTTTGACTTAAACCAAGCCTGCAACTATCGGAAGCTACAATTAAACGAGCTAAGCGAACTCCGTGATGAAGCTTACGATAATGCTGAGATAGTAAAGAATCGGACTAAGGTATTTCACGATAAAAATATTTTGAGAAAAACTTTTACCTCAGGTCAACAAGTCCTTTACGATTCACGTCTCCATCTTCATGCGGGTAAGCTAAAATCTCGTTGGAAAGGACCATTTGTTGGGCGGTATGTGTTCGAAACCCATGGTGACGTGCTTTTGAAGAATATGGTCAATATCGGATATGTCGGTGAAAATAGTGCATGACGTGAGTATCGAGTTTAAAAGTACAGCAAATGCACGGTCCGTTGAAGCAAGCAGGCAAGCACGGGTCGAACCACAAGGAGTGGATATCACGACATCAAATTGAGTTATGCAACAATAGGTTGGAAAATGGGTGTTTTGTCACGTTTTTGTATAACACTTAAAAGAATCTAGGGTTTGGAATACGAAAAACTTAGGCCAAGGTTTAGTAAGAGTGAAATACGACATTTACCCCCAACTATCCTTTTTGATTCAAGATTCATTCCTTTTAATTTCCATTAGAATAGCGAAACCATGCCATATTTATCTGAAACATGTATCGGGATAAAATACGACATCAAGGTTAATTAAAACGGAAACTAAAAAGAATGAGATTGAGAATGTGGAATTTGTTAAGTGAAGTAGCAAGTATAGAATATATGCAAGTATGCTATATATCCTATCTAGCTAGTTGCGACACTTAACATAATTCCGTATTCACGTCAACTTCAAATCGTAATATAGAAACGATAAAATGTAAAGAAAGAATAGGATATATGTTAAAGGTTGATTTGCAACCATTCAAAACAATATATCCTATCAAGCAAAACATAATAATATTGCACAATTAAGAAAAGAAGTGAAAAAATGCAAGAATCAAAAGGGAGGGGTTGGAAATCATTCCACAACCTACCTCACCATAGCCCAAGAACAACTACTCACACATCATCATAGAAATAACACAACTGAATAATGAAAAGAAATGACAAAATAGAAAAGAGATACAAGAATCAAACATGAATGTAATGAAAATTTATTGCAATGGTTCAAAATACAAGTAAATGAGTTCAACTACCAATATCTAATCTTGCAAGCTCAAAAAGAGAAGTTGCAAGACAAGAGGAAGGCAAAGAACTCAACTCAATCCTAAGAGCTACAAGAAATTTAACACAAGAGTTTACAAGTATGCAAAAAGTTCTCCCATGGCCTCATGCCTTGGTCCGCTATTTATAAAGAAATCAAAAACAAAAGTTGCAGATGACAATAGACTAATAGGACCACCAGGGACCCACCAAAGAGCACGAGGAAATTTGGAGCCAATTTGGCTGCAATTTGCGGCCAAAATGAGTTTATTTGCGGCCAACTTGATGAGTCTGGGGCCCACCTTGGTGCCATAGTCTTCTGGTCTCATGAGCATCTCATTATATTTGCAATTTATTTTAATTAGTACATGTGAGAAATCTGGAGCTAATTCACAGAGAGGGGGATGAAGTAGGTGTGTGTGTGTGTGTTCACACTTCAAATCATATGTCAATCACTTGTTTACCACTTGCACCACTCATCATTATTTTGCCAAAGAAGCTCCCAAGGTTCATGCATCTTCATAAATGTTCATGCATGTAAGTGTTGAAGCATTTCACACATTCTTTTTGTACACACACATGTATATGTTGCAAACTCATTTTAATTCTTGATCTGTATTCCGTCTTTTTGTGCATGTTGCGTACAAAAATCATTGCACTCGTTTGCTTACCTGTAATCTGTATAAATGAGCAGACATGGATTAAATAGCACCGTTTATTAAAAAAATGATACAAAATGGGTGGTATTAAAATGTAACAAATCATGCCGAACAAATACCCCCAAACTTATCTTTTCCTCGTTCCGAGCAAAAAATCCTAGCATCACTTTCGCTGTGAACGCGATTGCACTGAGCATGTGCAACAAGCCGTTAAACCTCTAGGTGTCCCTAGCAGGAAGAGTGTTGTCTCCTGAGGGTTTTCAGCGGATTGAACCCACAAAATCCAGTCAAGCTAGTTTCGCAAGAAAGCTGTTGATTCTAATCTTAAGATTAAGTATCAAAGCTAAAAGTTTTATTATCCAAGTCAGAAAACGTCCAACCCTATTTTTCACTCCTCACCGTTTATTTAACATAAGCCAAAAATGCGTCTTTAGGTGATTTGTATGGATCGTGTCCATAAGTTTCTAAGAATTTGATTAGTTTCATCATGTGAAAAATATGGAACAGAATAGACTTCTAACGGATCATACAAATTTGAGAAGACTTAAGATTTTCTCAAGTTTAATTCTCTAGTTAGGTTTCAAGTCAAAATGTATATCGATTTCAACAAAGAATCTAAGTCTTATTTTTCACTTCTACCCTTCACCTGATTTTGTGCATGCGCACCCTTCAATATTGAGTAAAACGTCTTAATAAATACAAACTTTCATATCTCCGCGAAAAAACTGTTTTACTAGAAAATTCGTCACCGCCAAGATTATTCTCCCACAAAGAACCATATGGACTTTTCACTTGGAGAGAACACTTGCTTAGCTTGTTTTATCTGGCGATTGGAAACTTAGCGAGTTTTTGGTCAATGGCTCCCAAACTAGATGGTTTTAGGGCATTAGGTGTGGAGACACCCTTAGGAATTAATTACCCAAGTTACTAAGGCCACAAAACAAAAAGACTCGTTTTGTTTTAAGCTTTGCATTCAGTGAAAACGGAGATATAGCTAGCTTTTTCTTTTAAACTTGAAGACGTTACATGTGATAAGGTGTGAAATTACTCCAACAAGGTTTCAGATGGGTTATTTTTCAGACTTATAATTTCTGTTAAAATCACTATACAATTCTTCAAATCAACTTCACCGTATGAACTCATCTTGATATTACTTAACTCAGGCAAACCTGTTTAATCCTAAAGGTGTTTATGAATTTTTAAAATTTTACAGACATGTCAGACATTTATCTAACTCTCAAAAATATACAACACGTGTAAAGTGTTTATCAAGACGTCAATCGGCTATAGTTAAACTCACAGGAGGGTTATTTTTCGGGTTGTTAGTTTCACAAAAAGGGATTTAGTGATTTCTAACTTTTCAACTGAACTGTCAGACTTGAATCAAAAAAATTTCCCACTATCTAAAATGACAAAGTTTTTATGTTTTTTGGAATTTTTTTTACAAGAATCCAAAAAGCAGTACAAAAGCAAATGCAGTACAAAAGCAAATATGCAACGCAACTATATGAAAATAAAGGAAAAAGTACATGAATTAAAGTGCGAAAATGCAGGAAATGTGCAAATGCAACTATATGCTACTACCCCCAACTTGAAACTGGTACTATCCTCAATGCCTTCTGGCTTTCCCCTTGCCCTTCTTGCTGCCGCTAGCATCGTCATGTGCTGCCTGCCGAGCCACATCAATCTTGTCCAGTTGCTCCTGCATTTTCTGTTGTTTCTTGATCACGTAGCGAACACTCCTAAACGTCAGGCGCTACAGGTCTTTCTCGTTGTCTGGTTCGGGATCATTTAAAAGTACCTCCGTCGAGCTTTCGGGACCCGGATGTTCACTTGGGTCCTCCCTTGTCTAGTTTTTCTGCTCAAAGTGGCCGTCGGTGTATCCTTATGAAATTCTCTCTAGCTCGACATGCCAACTAGCATATACAGTCGCATACCCATCAAACTCAATTCTCTCCATGTAGTACTTTGCAATGAGGGTCACTAGCACCGGCAGCAGGGTTTTTTCTGGGCTACCCCCTCCATGATTGTGTTGAACAATTGTGTTACGACACAGAAATTCTGTTCCTTTTCCATTAGGTAGTGCATAATATGTCCAACACCAGCCGGAAAGGAAGAAACATGACTTTTTCCCTGATGTTGCGGTTTGCCCATCGGCAGACCGCAAGCACGTTTCTGTACATCTGGGCGGGGTTCAGCCCCTTATCTTTTAATTCTACAAAATCCCCCAATAATGATCTGTAAACCGCCAATTCTCGCGGTTGTTGATTTCCTGGTCGCATGGGGATATTTGTAACCGTAGAAATGGTTTCGGGATGAAAAATCCTACGTCGCCCCTGGAAGAAAAATTCTACGAACCCCGATTCTGATTAACCATGTCTTAATGCTTCGTAAAAATCCTCTACTAATTCCCTCACAGCAAAAAGATCATCGCCTCTGTAAATTAAAAAGTCCCACCCCCTTTTGCAGATTTCATCGTAGAAATACTGTCTGTAAGTTGCGTCGGAAAAGATCTCAAAGAAGTTCTTCTCACAATCAAACGCCACCATTTTAGATCTAAAATTTTGCACAGAAATTTTGTAGGGTTCCTAGGCACACTAAGGAGGTCTCATAAGGCATCAAGCATGCCAATTTCAAAAATTTCCGGTGCCGAGAAACCATAACTAGATCGTTGACTAGAGATTAGGCGATAACAAATGCGAGCAAACAACTTTACTCTAAAGTGTGAATGAAAATACAACCTTTGTAGATCCGGTTCTCCAGCTCCATAGCTCCGTGACGGTGTATCATCGCTGCGATCATCTGTTAGTGTATATACCCTAGAGGCCATTACTGTATCATACTAGTATGTATATTACTTGATGGAAGCTTGGGATATTCACAGTTGTACAGACAATCTTGCTCAATATAGTAGTATGCTACTTGGTTTGTCTCTGCTTTAATGTGTACATGTGTGTTTATTTATTATATCACCTATACGCATTAGTAGAGCCCTTAGGATCTTTGCTTGATTACCGGCGTTGTGATGGCGATGACACTCGTGGGGGCTGGGTAATCTACAAGCACATCCTTATACACGTCCCTAGTCGTGGGAGTATCGAGATAGGGCATCGATACTTCGGAGTAGACTAGCGTATGTGCTTCTCATCCCAGCACGGGAGACGGTCTGTCCTACAACCGTCAGTACGTCGTACTTGAGATAGTATGCGGGTGCTCGTTAGGTTACGAGTACACTGGACAGGACTCGTCGGGAACTGATGGTTGGTATTATACCTATCGTTAGTTATCAGTTCCCAGGTGACATGAGTACAGCTTAGTCCGCTGACTTGACACTGTCACTTCGCCTCGAGTGTGTTCCCAATGTTCTTTGATTACTACCCTACCACGGCTCTACTGAGTCGTGCAAACAGGTAGTAGTTGGGAGCAGTCCCGAAGCACTTGGAGGCAGTGACGGTTAGACAGGATTCGTCTCTCCCGGTATTGGGGGTTGACATCGCGCTTTGTCTAGGAGAGCCATTACACGAGTAGTCCCTGGCCAGGGCAAGCGAGATATACTGGTAGGTTTCCAGTGTTATCTCAGGGTGTATCGGGCTTCACTCCGACACGACATGTACCGCTATTAGGGGACTGACGTTTACCGCCCCCCTAGGCCCGCCATGCGATGTATCAGACGAACAGACCAGACTGTATGGAGATTGTCACATACAGACTCAGTAGGAGTTCGGATGGGTTTACCTCATCGGCCTTCTTATCGACATCTACCTGGGGACCGTTACGTACAGCTAGTGCCGCTTGCGGTCTATGGTTAAACCCACTGCCAGCGAGTGTCGAGTCTTTAGAGTCCCACACAGAGAGTTTTTCTGCACTGAGCGAAACGTGTAGAGGCCGTATGGTTTTACGGCAGGGCTGCGATCACTTACGTACACTCGTGTGCGTGTGGTGTTCGGGCAGGCAATACTAGTGGGCTTTGGTTTAAGCCAGATCCTAGTATTGCACGGATGGATTTGTTTTGTCTTCTGTGCATCCGCATTCTACGGAATACGGATGCAGGTGTGTATGCACAGTTTTCCGTAGCGATGAAGGAGGAGGTGCCTCATTAGGGTTTTGGCAGTTGGTTCGGCCAAAACCGTTATGTGGCAAGCTCATTAGGGTTTTGACAGTTGATTCGGTCAAAACCATTTTGAAGCGGACTCATTAGGGTTTTGACAGTTCGTTTGGTCAAAACCATTATGAGCCGGGAACATTATTTACTAATCCTTTCATTGATAATTTTGTTATGGCTAATTACATTGACCATTTGACCATCTTGACTTTGTTGACTATTTGACCAAAGTTGACTTGGATCTTCTTGAAAGATCTAAAGTATTCTTTGGTTTTTCTTTTTCTTTTGTTATGATAATGGTCATGTCATTTGTAGCCATCACCTTTATCTTGATGGGATTAGTAATGATAATGTTTTTTGCATTATTGCAACCATGGTTAGGTTTTCTCTTGGTTAAGCTTTTCATTTGCTCATTCTCATTCTCTCTCTTGAAATGAGAAGCTCCATGGTCGCTAACTAGCTCCTCCTTCTTCCTCCTCTTGATTTTTCCTTTGATCTCATGTGTTGAGAGAAAAAGGATTCTACTTGACAAACACATCCATACATCTTCTCTACACATCCTAGGGCTTCTAGATTAGCAATCTCTTTGCCCTAGTTACCTCGGCTCGAGGTGGAGCTCGGTGTACATCTCTCGGGTGGATCGTCTTCGACTCAAGGAGGCCGCGGAGGTGACCAAAGTCCGTATCAACCATCGAGCATGCAAAGAGAAGAATAACCAGAAGGGAAGAACAACAAGAAGAGAAGAACAACAAGAAGAGAAGGAGTTCAAGTTGAGGTATAACCCCTAACCGAGTAGATAACATCTCTAGTTAGGATGCTAGTGTATTGTTTAGCAAAGATCCGTCTTTTACGGTCCATGTTACCAAGTCCAGAAAAAAAATTTGTTTTATCGTTTCCGCAACCCCGAAAGTACCGGGAGAGGTAACGTGGACCTAACAGTGGTATCAGAGCCTAACTAAATACACCCTAGCATGTTAGCAAAGTGTTTAGAATTTCGACCGAACGAAAAACCGCAAAACACCCCGGAAATTTGTAGTTTCTGCCGATTTTTATAACTGTTCCAAAATTAAAAATTTATACACTAAAAATCGGCTCAGGTTTTTGTTAGAAAACTGGAGAAATTTCTTCCCCCAACTCGTCCAAAGAGCCGCGTTTCCGCGGCATAAGCTTGCTTATGCCGCGGAACCGCGGCGACGTTGGCTCTGTTGGGGAATATTTTTCTTGCAGTTTTCTTAGAGGGGTATTTTGGGATTTTTGGTATATGACTTATCTGCCCAGATTTTCCAGAAAGCAAAATTTATTTTTGGGGCTCATAAATCCGTATTTTTTGGTCGATGTTCTGTAGACTTTGGCTAATAGTTATCT
Source organism: Agapanthus africanus (assembly GCA_030015575.1). Taxonomy (NCBI): domain Eukaryota; kingdom Viridiplantae; phylum Streptophyta; class Magnoliopsida; order Asparagales; family Amaryllidaceae; genus Agapanthus; species Agapanthus africanus. The sequence goes on from JASDDO010000031.1 coordinate 332,603,575, forward strand.
TTGTAATGTTATATGTGTATTGAACGTCTACTAATCGCTATACGCCGATTAGTGGGGTTATATACATCTGTGATCTGTGTTGATGATGGTTTGTGTATATGAACTCGTTGGATTGTCGCGGATGAATAGCCGGGATGGATGTGAGATGAGAGTTTCTTTTTCTTTCATTCATGTAATATATTTGTAAATTGATGTAATATTATTTGTATGGCCGCACAACCGGGTCGGGGTTGTAGCCGTCATTGTATAATTCTTTTTACTGTTTTTTGCTCCTAGGATAGACCCATGGAGGGGGTGCATAAACTACCGGGTATCTCGAAGTGTCGAGTGGCCTACTCATGGCCTTGAGGGAGGTTGCTTCGCTTCGGGTACTTGGCGGGTAGTTTGCCGCACCCGTAGGGGTCTTGGATGGGGTATTGGCTATTCATCGCGACCGTGTAATCCGCTTTTCGTTGCAGGCTCGAACAAATTGCGGGTTCCTAGTATATCCAAAGTGTTCATCTGTGATCTGGATTGGATATCATTGCTATATTGTTATATATAATAACTATTTAGGCATTGCTTATGTTTTACAGCCGCGCTAGCCCAGCCCCCGCTCTGTCGTTAGTTAAGTAACCTAACGGGTGATGACGGAGCCCCGTGGCGAATGCGAATGGCATAAGCGTACGTCATATTTTGGTTGTTTTCTGCAATGGTAGGTTTTAAATGATGGGACGCATTAAAAGAACTAATGCAAGAAAATAAAGCTAAAAGACATTGTTGGAACAAGTTTTTCAAAAAGCTGTTATTGCAAGGACGTTCAATTTTTGTTTTGCATCGAGGTATTCGGTTATGAATGCCCAGCACCTCAGTCGACGAGGCAAGGGCCGAGATCCCTTCATCGGGAGTGACCCCTTAGACAAAAGTTTGCGTCATAGTAATAACTTCACTATAGTCGATTATTCTTGTTTTGCATCGAGGTATTCAGTTTGGAATATCCTGCACCTCATTTGACGAGGAAAGAGCCGAGATCCCTTCACAGGGAGTGACCTCTTTAGCAAAAGTTTTCGCCACTATATTTTCAAAAAACTGTATCATGTTCCTTCAACGATATCAAGTTCATTACGTTAACGGGTTTTCGCCAAAACCCAGTTGTAGCCCTCCGTCGTTTCGGATTGATATTGCTTAGTATTCGTGCTACGTATTTCGTGCTCAGCCGAGGCGTGGTGAACGGTAGCTATGTAATATTTTTCCGTAGGATACAAAGTGATTGGTTAGGACAGTCGTGCGGTCATTTTGGCTCAGTCAAGTACTCGTACGGGTGGGTCTAATGCAGTCAAGATAATGACGGGTTGAACTTGACTAGGATCCTTTGATATGTTGGCTCAGTCAAGGTCACTTAGGTCCTAGGGGCAAAAACCACATCGGGAGTTTCAAAAGAACTGAAACTTGCAGATTTAGCATACCTTCTGGAGTGTGGTGACTAGAGTGGATTCCATCTTGGTTATCACACAATGACAGTTGGATCCCGATCCCACTGATGAGTTGGTTTACTCTAGGGAGATTATTTCACTTAACGATCAATGCTATAAACCTAGTAGGTGTCTAGAAAGGTGTTAGCGGGGCTACGCCTCCAGGGAAAAGAGGTTCTTTAATTAAGGAACTTCGCGAAAGCGTTGGAAAACCTCCCTCGAAGTACCGACACTAGCCTGGCTGAAAGGTTAAGCAAGTATTGTGACGTGAATTAAAACCCGGCTAGTTCTTCTTTTAAAAAAAGGGTTTTAAGAAGAATTTGAGGAAACAGTGGGAGACATCCTGGTTAGATAAATTAATAAACCAATCTAATCTTGCAAGAGCATACGCTGAGTGTTTCTTTTCTCTCTCTCCAGGCAGCAACCTTTTCACGCCCTAATCAAGATAATAAAATGTATCGCTTGACCGATCCGTATTCTTATTCGGGACTGGGGAAAGTTGGTTCAGCTCTAACTTGTGACAACAGTCATGAGAATGGGAAAGGGGATTGTATGGATTTCCAGGATACCCAGTTGAAGAAGAAGCATGGTTTTGCATCTACTTCAGGTGTTCTTATAATTGAGAACTGTTTTACGGTCAGCCCTACCTCCTGGGTACTTGATACCGGATCAGGATCTCATATCTGTAATTTATTGCAGGGACTGAGAAAAAGTAGGAAAGTTGCACCGGGTGATATGTCGCTCAGAGTAGCGAACGGAGCACAAGTTAATGCGGCAGCCGTCGGTGAATATCACCTAGTATTGCCAAATGGCAAGACTATGATTTTGAACGATTGCTACTATGTACCCTCCATGGTTTGCAACATCATATCAGTTTCTTTACTCGATAAAGATGGATATAACTTTGTTCTTGAAAAGAATATCATGAACATTTACCTTGATAAGGTACTGGTTGCAGAGGGCACACTGTGTAATGGCATCTACGTTCTAAATCAGAATACAGTTCTCAATATACAAAACACACGCAAGAGGAAGAATTCAGATACGAATGAATCCTACTTGTGGCATTGTAGACTTGGTCATATCGGAGAGAAAAGACTGAGTAAGTTGCATAAAGATGGACTCTTGGATGCGTTCGAGTTTTCATCTTATGAAACTTGTCAGTCTTGTCTCAAAGGGAGGATGACCAAATCTCCGTTCACCGGACATGGAGAAAGAGCAGCAGAGCTCTTGGGACTCGTACATAGTGATGTATGCGGTCCAATGTCTATACATGCAAGGGGTGGGTTCTCGTACTTCATCACATTCACTGACGATCTCTCTAGGTTCGGATATGTGTATCTGATGAAACACAAATCTGAAGCTTTTGAGAAATTCAAGGAATTTAGAAACGAAGTAGAGAACCAGACAGGCAAAAGTATCAAGATCCTCCGGTCTGACAGGGGAGGGGAGTACTTAAGCACGGAATTCCTAGATTACTTAAAAGAGAATGGTATTCTCTCTCAGCTTACTCCTCCTTATACACCATAGCAAAACGGTGTATCGGAGAGGAGGAATCGTACCCTTCTGGATATGGTTCGCTCCATGATGAGTAATGCCGAGTTGCCTCTTTCATTTTGGGGACATGCGCTGTTGACAGCTGCATATCTATCGAACGATGTTCCGTCTAAATCTGTGCCTAAGACACCGTTCGAGATATGGAATGGTAAGAAGCCGTATCTTAAACGCATTAAGATATGGGGTTGTCCGGCCTATGTAAAAATACAAAATCCGGACAAACTTAAGGCACGTTCAGTTCTATGTAAATTTGTGGGATATCCTAAGAACTCCGCTGGATATCTGTTCTACCACACCGAGGAACAGAAGGTGTTTGTATCTCACCACGCCACCTTTTTAGAGTGGCAATTTCTTGCAAAAGAAACAAGTGGGAGTTCGGTAGAACTGGAAGAAATTCAGCGACCATAAAATGAAACTGAAAATTTGACAGAACCTCAGAATTCAATAACCCCAGAAGAACCTCAGCCACTCCGCAGATCTGGTAGGATTTCTCATCCGCCCGAGAGATACTACGGTTTTCTCATTGACGGGGATCGAGAGGATTGCATCTTGGAAGAAGATGACCCTACCAGTTTCAGGCAGGCCATTATCAGTAGGGACTCTGATAAGTGGCAGGAAGCAATGCAATCCGAAATGGAGTCCATGTACGCCAATAAAGTGTGGACCTTGGATATTGCTCCACCTGGGGTAAAACCCGTTGGATGCAAATGGATCTACAAAAGGAAACTTGGTGTAGATGGGCAGGTGGAAACCTATAAAGATAGACTCGTTGCAAAAGGTTTTCGTCAAAGACCTGGTTTGGACTATGATGAAACTTTTTCTCCGGTGGCTATGCTCAAATCCATTCGGATCCTACTTGCTATTGCAGCCTTCCATGACTATGAAATCTGGCAGATGGATGTTAAAACGGCTTTCCTAAACGGTTGTTTGGAAGAGTGCGTTTACATGGATCAACCAGAAGGTTTCGTAGACAGTGGGAGCAGCGGGAAGGTGTGCAAGTTGCTTAAATCCATTTATGGATTAAAGCAGGCATCGCGGAGCTGGAACATCTGTTTTGATGAGGCAATCAAGGAATTTGATTTCATCAAGAACGAAGATGAACCCTGTGTTTATAAGAAGATTGTAGGACGAACTGTCGTGTTCCTAGTCTTGTACGTGGACGACATTCTTTTGATAGGAAATGATATTCCTATGCTACAATCGGTCAAGCTATTTTTGTCACAAAGGTTCTCCACGAAAGACCTGGGTGATGCCTCATACATTCTGGGGATCAAGATCTATAGAGATAGATCCAAGAAACTACTGGGACTTTCGCAGTCCAGGTACATAGAGACCGTACTAAAGAGATTTAGTATGGAGGATTCCAAGTGCGGTAACATACCCGCATTGCACGGAATTACCCTCTCCAAGAAGATGTCTCCTAAGACTGACGAGGAGAGGGTTCGCATGAGCACTATATCCTACGCTTCGGGGGTAGGATCTATAATGTATGCGATGCTATGTACAAGACCAAATGTAGCTTACGCACTGAGCGCGGTAAGCCGGTATCAGTCAGACCCAGGGGAGGACCACTGGACAGCAGTGAAGAACATTCTCAAGTACCTGAGAAGGACTAAGGAGATGTTCCTGGTTTACGGTAATGGAAACCTCAGGGTCGAGTCCTTTACCGATTCAAGCTTCCAGAGTGACAAAGATGACAGCAAGTCTGTCTCGGGTTTTGTGTTTACCCTCAACGGAGGGGCGGTATGTTGGAGGAGTTCCAAGCAGGATACCGTCGCAGACTCGACGATGGAGGCTGAATACATTGCTGCAAGCGATGCCGCAAAAGAGGCGGTCTGGATAAAGAAGTTCATTAGTGAACTTCAGGTGGTTCCGTCCATTGTTGACCCAATACCTTTGTATTGCGATAACAATGGGGCTATAGCTTTAGCGAAGGAACCAAGGTCCCATCAGAAATCCAGGCACATCTTAAGGCGGTATCACCTGATCAGGGAGATCATTGATCGACAGGAGATCTAGGTGCGGAGAGTGGACACAAAGGACAACACTGCAGACCCATTCACGAAGGCTTTACCCCAGACTCAGTTCGAGCGACTGATCGAGATGATAGGTCTTCGATACGCCAGTACATGGCCTTAGTGCAAGTGGGAGATTGTTAGTGTATATGCCCTAGAGGCCATTACTGTATCATACTAGTATGTATATTACTTGATGGAAGCTTGGGATATTCACAGTTGTACAGACAATCTTGCTCATTATAGTAGTATGCTACTTGGTTTGTCTCTGCTTTAATGTGTACATGTGTGTTTATTTATTATATCACCTATACGCATTAGTAGATCCCTTAGGATCTTTGCTTGATTACCGGCGTTGTGATGGCGATCACACTCGTAGGGGCTGGGTAATCTACAAGCACATCCTTATACACGTCCCTAGTCGTGGGAGTATCGAGATAGGGCATCGATACTCCGGAGTAGACTAGCGTATGCGCTTCTCATCCCAGCACGGGAGATGGTCTGTCCCACAGCCGTCAGTATGTCGTACTTGAGATAGTATGCGGGTGCTCGTTAGGTTACGAGTACACTGGACAGGACTCGTCGGGAACTGATGGTTGGTATTATACCTATCGTCAGTTATCAGTTCCCAGGTGACATGAGTACAGCTTAGTCCGCTGACTTGACACTGTCACTTCGCCTCGAGTGTATTCCCACTGTTCTTTGATTACTACCCTACCACGGCTCTACTGAGTCGTGCAAACAGGTAGTAGTTGGGAGCAGTCCCGAAGCACTTGGAGGCAGTGACGGTTAGACAGGATTCGCCTCTCCCGGTATTGGGGGTTGACATCGCGCTGTGTCTAGGAGAGCCATTACATGAGTAGTCCCTGGCCAGGGCAAGCGGGATATACTGGTAGGTTTTCCAGTGTTATCTCAGGGTGTATTGGGCTTCACTCCGACACGACTTGTACCGCTATTAGGGGACTGACGTTTACCGCCCCCCTAGGCCCGCCATGCGATGTATCAGACGAACAGACCAGACTGTACGGAGATTGTCACATACAGACTCAGTAGGAGTTCGGATGGGTTTACCTCATCGGCCTTCTTATCGATATCTACCTGGGGACCGTTACGTACAGCTAGTGCCGCTTGCGGTATGTGGTTAAACCCACTGCCAGCGTAGTGTCGAGTCTTTAAAGTCCTACATAGAGAGTTTCCCTGCACTGAGCGAAACGTGTAGAGGCCGTATGGTTTTACGGTAGGGCTGCGATCACTTACGTACACTCGTGTGCGTGTGGTGTTCGGGCAGGCAATACTAGTGGGCTTTGGTTTAAGCCAGATCCTAGTATTGCACGGATGGATTTGTTTTGTCTTCTGTGCATCCGCATTCTACGGAATACGGATGCAGGTGTGTATGCACAGTTTTCCGGAGCGATGAAGGAGGAGGTGCCTCATTAGGGTTTTGGCAGTTGGTTCGGCCAAAACCGTTATGTGGCAAGCTCATTAGGGTTTTGACAGTTGATTCGGTCAAAACCATTTTGAGGCGGAATCATTAGGGTTTTGACAGTTCGTTTGGTCAAAACCATTATGAGCCGGGGACATTATTTACTAATCCTTTCATTGATAATTTTGTTATGGCTAATTACATTGACCATTTGACCATCTTGACTTTGTTGACTATTTGACCAAAGATGACTTGGATCTTCTTGAAAGATCTAAAGTATTCTCTGGTTTTTCTTTTTCTTTTGTTATGATAATGGTCATGTCATTTGTAGCCATCACCTTTATCTTGATGGGATTAGTAATGATAATGTTTTTTGCATTATTGCAACCATGGTTATGTTTTCTCTTGGTTAAGCTTTTCATTTGCTCATTCTCATTCTCTCTCTTGAAATGAGAAGCTCCATGGTTGCTAACTAGCTCCTCCTTCTTCCTCCTCTTGATTTTTCCTTTGATCTCATGTGTTGAGAGAAAAAGGATTCTACTTGACAAACACATCCATACATCTTCTCTACACATCCTAGGGCTTCTAGATTAGCAATCTCTTTGCCCTAGTTACCTCGGCTCGAGGTGGAGCTCGGTGTACATCTCTCGGGTGGATCGTCTTCGACTCAGGGAGGCCGCGGAAGTGACCAAAGTCCGGATCAACCATCGAGCATGCAAAGAGAAGAACAACAAGAAGGGAAGAACAACAAGAAGAGAAGAACAACAAGAAGACAAGGAGTTCAAGTTGAGGTATAACCCCTAACCGAGTAGATAACATCTCTAGTTAGGATTCTAGTGTATTGTTTAGCAAAGATCCGGCTTTTACGGTCCATGTTACCAAGTCCAGAAATTTTTTTTGTTTTACCGTTTCCGCAACCCCGAAAGTACCGGGAGAGGTAACGTGGACCTAACATCATCGGATCCCGGACTCTAGCATCGGCTTCATCGGAGAAATGGGCGGTCTAGGTCGTCGACTTCGATGCCGAAGATGATCTACGTCGAGGCAACACAAGATCAAGCTCCAACTTCACCAAGCCATGAAACTTGTGAAGAAAACACCCTATACTACTTGGAAAGTGGTAGAGGATGAAGAAATAGGAAGTGGGTTCACTTTAGAATTGGATTTCTCACTCCTTTTCTCATTTCACCATTGAAGCTAGCAAGCTTCTTTCTTCTTCAAGAAGAAGAAGAAGAAGAAGATAATATGATAAGTATCTTTAAAAAAGAAAATAAATTCATTCTTATCATATTAGCAACCATGGTTAAGTGTAAAGAATAAACTAAGGTTAGGTGAATGGTTAGGTTTAGGAAAGAAAACAAGAATGGTCAAAGCTTCTTGAAGCTTCAAAGAAACAAACAAAATAAGCAACCATTCTCTTTTCTTGCCCTAAAATAAATAAAAAAAATAAATGAATAAGTAAATCAAAACCCTAACCATTAACAAAACCATGGTTTAATCATACACACCCAAGTTTGCATGTATTATCAAACATGATACAAACAAGTGCACAAAAGTATATCACATATACAACTTGTGTATTTCAAGTGAGAAAATCCATTTAAAGTGAACCAATATTAGTTAATGTAAACTAATATATCAAATATATAATTATACATTAAATCATTAAATCAACACTTGATTTAACGATCCGGTCACATCACATATGACCGACTAATATTCAATGTATCGACTTATCGAATCAATCCTCGATTCGATAACTAGATTATATCGCATGCAACCAATCGATACATTCATCGCGAGAATAGAATACGGTATCACATACACGCATTATTCTCGGTCCCGTACATATCTCATATGCGCTCCTATTTCGTTTCGCTTGAGCCAGGAAACCTCTGTGTAGGACTCTAAAGACTCGTCAATACGCCGGCAGCAGGTGATGATCATATCAAACACCCACAAGCCGCAAGCGGTCTGCTAAACGTAACGGCCACCCGGGTATTGAGCGATCAGAATATCGACGAGCAAGCCCGCTCACACTCCTGTGAATCCAACCAGTAACACTTACCGTACAGTCCGGTCTGATCGTATGATATGTCGCATATCTCGCCTAGGGGTGGTAAACGCCAGACCCCAATAGCTTGATAAGTCGTGTCGATATGAGGTCTATAACAGTTCGAGAAACTACTGGTAACACTTACCAGTAAATCTCAGCAACCCTGGCCAGGGATTTCCGGTTATAGCCAATCGAACACGGTGCAACATCAACTCCCTATACCTGGAGAGACGAATCCCCACCTATCGCTCATTGCCTCCATGCGATTCGGGACTGTACCCAAAAGCCACCGTTTTGCACGCCCTCATGGACGTGGTAAGGTGGAAATCAAAGCATAGTGGGAATCACACAAGACTCTATGACGATCTCGGGTCTACAGACTAACCTGTAACAGTGTCACCAGAGAACTGCCGTTTGACGTAAGGTATAATACCATCTGGGAGTTCTCGGCGAGTCCGTCCAGTGTACCCAGTCTCCACTGAGCACCCGTATATCATCTCTGATGTCAAACACCAATGGATATGGGATCATCCATCGCCCATCTGTATGGGTCGAGAAGGTATACGCTAGTCTACTCTGGTATATCGATGCCCTGTTTCAATACACCCACGACTAGGGACCTTAAAGGATGTACTTATGGACTACCATGTCCCCACTAGTATGATCCGCATCATAGTCCAGGTAGTCAAGTACACATCCTAAGGGCTTTACCAACATGTAACAGAGAGACAATCAGTATACACGTTAAGGTAAAGAGTAACCAGATAGCATACTATCATGTCGAGCAAGAAAGTCCTCCCTATATATGTCCCAGCATCCACTACAATATACATCCTATGTACAGTAATGGCCTCTAGGCCATACATATAACTAACAATCTCCCACTTGCACTAGGGCCATCTGTAGAAGTGGTTGTAGTATCTCATACTCAACCATCCTATAAAAGTCTCTCTTTGGGAATAGTCCTTCGTGAGTGGATCTGCCGTGTTATCCTCTGAGTCTGCTCTCCTAACCTTGATCACCCTGGAGATCAACTATCTCCATGATCAGGTGACACTGCCTTAGAATATGTCTGGATCACTGATGGGACGGGCATTCCCTTGCATAAGCCACAACTCCATTGTCATACAATGGGAGGAACGAAGTTCATCTCATGAACCAATATACACCCAGACTTCCTCTTTGGTAGCATCTTAAGTAGCGATGTATCCAGCCTTTATCGTCTAGTATGCCACGGTATTTAGCTTGGAACTCTTCCAACATACCGTCCCTTTTCTGAGGGTAAAGACAATGCCTGTGACTGACATTCAGTCGTTTTTATCACCCTGGAACCCTTCCAGTGATTCTCCACAGTATCGATTGATACCATCTCGCTACTACTAGTGAGATTCCTAACATCCAATTAGATCTATTTCATAGATCCAAAATCCTAGATTTAGGAGGTATCACTTTGATCCTATATGGAGAATCCTTGTGGTAAGCGGAGATTAACCGAGCGTAGCATAGGAAACTCCTTCCTTATCAAGAGTATGTCATCCACGTACTCTACGAGGATCACTACCATACTCCCTACTACCTTTTTGTATATACAAGGTTCATCTACCATTTTGATGGTGTCAAACTGTTTGACTACCACATCAAAACAGACGTTCCAACTCCGCGATGCCTGCTTTAATCTGTAAAGCATCTTACACACGTTTCCGCTGCTCCTACTGTTTACGAAGCCCTCTGGCTGTGTACTTATAGACGCACTCTTCGAAAACATCACTTAGAAAAGCAGTCATGGCACCCAACCGCCAGATATCGTAGTCATGGTATGTAGCCGTAGCAAGTAGGATCTGGATGGACTTAAGCATAGATCCTTAGAAAAGGTTTCAACATAATCCATACCTGGACAATGATGCAAATCTTTAACAAGTCTAGCTTTGAAAGTCTCAACTTTTCCATGTACACCAAGTAATCTTCTCAAGATATACTTGCTCCTGATGGGGATTTAACCTTTCAGATAAAGCAACTAAAGTACATACTTTGTTGGTGTATAAGGATTCCATCTCAGATCGATAAACATCCAGCCATACTTACAGAGTCTCACTCCTGATGACCAGCTCGAAACTAGTTGGGTCATCATCTCATGATGCAATCCTCGCTCCCACTGTCATAGAGAAACCGAAGCAACTCTCAGGTGGGTGAGGAACCCTACTAGATCGGCGGAGAGGCTGAGGTTCGTTGGTTACTATTGAATCCTTCGGTTCTACCAAATCATCAGCTGCAGTTTGTATAGCTGGAACATTTTCAGTTCTACATAACAGACCTTGCCTCGAGCTTTTCCGGATTTTGCTTTTAGAAATAGGCCGGACAACCCTAAATATTAACTAACTTAAGATATGGGCTCTTTTCTTTCCATATCACATATGAAGTGGTAGGCAACTGATTTGATCGGAACCCTATTCAATAGGTATGCAACTTCATAAGTGCATAACTCCCAAAAGGAAATAGGTAACTCAGTAGTACTCATCATAGAGCGCACCATATCATATAGGGTGTGATTGCTCCTCCCCGATACAACGTTGCGCTATGGTGTATTCGGAGGAGTAATGCTGAGAGAGAATCTCATTCTCCTTTAGAATAGTCCAGGAATTCCATGCACAAGTATTCTTCTCCCTGATCTCATCATAGGACATAATACTTATACCCATATTTTGGTTCTCTACTTCTAATTTATATTCTGTGAATATCTCAAAAGGTTCGGACTTGTGTTTCAACAGGAACATATGTCTGAATCTTGAGAGATTATCAGAGAATGTAATGAAGTATAAAAAACCGGTCTTGGCATGTGTAGACAGGGGACCTTCATACATCAACATGTATCATCCTAAGAGTTCACTATCTCTTTCTCTGTTTCCAATAAACAGAGCTATGGTCATCTTATCTCTGTGACATGACTGGCAAGTTTTCACAAGATGTAAATTCAAACAGATTTAAATATGCATCTATGTGCAACTTAGCTAGTCGGGTCGAATTGATATGACCTAGTCTACAATACCTCAAGAAGGATCCGTTCATTTCTGAACTCTTCCTCTTGTGTGTGTTCCGTATACTAAGAATTGTAGTTTGATTTAGAACATCAATGCTTTTAGATAACATGCCTGAACCGATCAACTTTTGATATAGGAAATGTTCAAAACATTATCCAACAATACAAAATTTTATCATTTCTTTACTAATAAAGAGACTGATATGATTTTATATATCAGGTTCGGTATCTAATAACATTCGTTCAGAATCAATGTATTTGTAATACAGGGTGACAGTGACCAACAGATTTGGCTGCAACACTTGCCCCGTTTTCTGTCTCATGAAACTTATCACCCGTTCTCAGTTCTTTACCTATCTGTAGCCCATGTAACAAATTACATATGCGGGATCCTGATCCGGTATCTCATATCCAGGACGTAAAGAATACTGAGAAACGGTTCTGTATAATGAACACACCCGAAGATGATGCATCAGCATGCACTCTCTTCGTTTGGGCGGCATGGGAAATTTGGTATTCCCCTATTTCCTGCACTGTCTTATAACATTTATAAGTTGGAGCGGGACCAACTTTCCCCAGCTCAGTAACAAGCGGGTTCGGTCAATATCCGTATTATTATCTTGATTAAGGCGTGACATGGTCGCTACCTGGAGAGAGAGAGAAGAAAACACTCTGCGTGCGCTCTTGCAAGATCAGATTGGTTATTATTTTATCTAATTAGGATGGCTCCCACTGTTTTTATCAAATCTTCCTTCAAATCCTAAAAGGAAAGACCAGCCGGGATTAATTACACGCTACAAGTTCGCCAATCTTTCAACCAGGCCAGTGTCGGTACTTTGAGGGAGGTTCGCCGTGCTTTCGCAGGGACCTAATTACTGTAAACCTCGTTTTCCCAGAGGCGTAACCCCGTTGACACCTTTCTAGACACCTACTTGATCGGCTAATTGTAATGTGTAAAACTCTCGCAGGAGTAACAATTACTCGCAGTGGGTATCGGGATCCAACTATCTCATAGAAGGTATGCAATCTCATTGCAAATTTCAACACTTGAAATTCCCGAAAATTTTGCCCCTAACCTCCTATGACCTTGACAAAGGCCAACAAACCATAGGATGCTAGTCAAGCTCAACTCGTCATTTCCTGATTGAATTAAACCCACCCGCACGACCCTTGACAAAGGCCAACAAGGTCGCACGACTACCCTAACCCAATCTGCATCATATGCATAAGCAGATAAGCACCAGTCAGCTACCGCACACTACGCCTTGACAAAGGCCAACAAACGCAACACGAATACTAACTACTACTTATCTGAAATGACGGAGGGCTACAACAGTTTTTTCTGAAAACCTATTGCGTAATGAACTTGATATCGTTGTAGAATCAAATGATTTTAAAATGGAGTGTTTTTGAGGATTTTCTAGTTTTGCTAAAGGAGTCACTCCCGGTGAAGCGATCGTCGGTCCTTTCCTCGTCGAATGAGGTGCGGGATATATCATATATATCACTGTGCAAAGTAGAAACTATAGAAGCAATCAAAAGACAAACTGTGGGGAGTAGCATCTGCCAGTTATTGCTAAAGGGGTCACTCCCGGTGAAGGGATCTCGGCCCTTTCCTTATCGAATAAGGTGCAGGATGTTCTACAAGGAACACCGCGATGCAAAGTAAGAACTGTAGCTACATGTTTTATTTTTGAAATTCGATTCCACAATATCTTAGGTTTCTTTTCTTTCATTAATCACATTAATGAAGTCCCATCTTTTAAATCACCTAAACATCACAGATAAATACGACGTACACGTATGCCATCCGCATTCGCCTCGATGTCCCCTCGTGCACCGTTAGGTTAGGTAACTAACGACAGAGCGGGGCAGGGCTAGCGCGGGTGTAAAACATAAGTAACGCCTATATAATATATCATATATACTATATACAGTATCTATCACAGAACATCAAATGATCACATCACAGATATCGCAGCAGAAGAATCATATGAAATATTGGATATACTAGGACGTCGGTGTTTTCAATACGAGCCTGTATAAAACACGGATTCCATGGTCGCAATGAATAGCCAAACCCACACCCCAAGACCCCTACGAGAGTGGCAAGCAACCCTACCAATTCTAGAGTTAGGAGACCCGGACTCGACTCCTCGAGTTGGTCTCCCACTGGACCCTAGAACCCGGTTACTTGTGCTCCCCTCCTTGGGTCTATCCTAGTACGGAAAAGTAAATAATATACAAAAGGTGACATCTTCCGCAACCTGGAAGTGCCCCAATAAAAAGAATATTACATACAAGTTTTTACATGAATGAAAATGAAAAACACTCATCTCACATTAAAAAAACCCGGCTATTCAAACACGACGATCCAATATAGCATATCCAGCAACACATAACATCACATGTCATCAATGTAAGTAAACATGCGTATCCCAGTTGTCGTTAACATATAGCAACGAAACCGGCGATATCACATATTACACTTACGGTCGCAAAAAAGAAAGTGTAAAACTACAACAGTTGGAATCCGCAACCTTCATAAACATCGCATGCCTAAACCAATGAATTCCTTAGACATCATATGCCTAACAATTATAAAATCCGCATTTTAGTCTCATTATCGAAAACTCTTTTCAATATCAAGTCGGGCAATTCAACAGAATTCCCGACATTCTGATCGAATGCTCGTCGCAAACTTTAGTAGGCGGCCGCACCCCCGATACCGTCGACGAAGTGCACCAAGGCGGAACACCGCTACCGTAAGCACCCGAACGGATGCTTTCGGCGACGGGGTTCTCCTACAGTCACTCGGTCGGGGCTAAGGGGTGTAGCTGTCTATTAAGTTTATCCGGCGAGTATCCGCGTAAGCTACGAGATTGCGACGGACTTTTGATCACATCAAAATTCCGTGGCAACCGATCAAGTGAGACTAAAGTGCTATGTTTATAACATTCAAATCAGTTATCTCATAACTGCTTGTGGATTCCAAATATTGTATCCCATTCCAGATAAACAGAAAATGTTAAACTTTCCGATCGAAGAGTCAAACACCCAAGTTTTCCCGAAACAGATCAACACCTGAAATAAGTTTTAAAAAAACATTCACTTCATGCCTCAGTACCAACGGTCCAGCCGTAGAAGGGTCAAGCCAACGCCTCACATATGGCACGCCGTACTGCCCCAAACCCGAAGGTTCAAAGGGCAGTTCAAGACGGTCACATAATCGAGTTAAGGTTTGTTGTCTTCTAGAGAGACCATCGCATTACTTGCACTACTTAGAACGTCATTAAACTACGGAAAAATCCAACACTTGGAAATTTCCCGGCGGGGGAAAAATTGGGTATTTATATCCGGTGGAACTTTTTAACATATTCTAAAATTACCCGGAAAAACACATAGACAAAGTTTGAAATTTCCGATCGAATCATCGACGCTCCAAAACACCCCAGAAAACTCAAATCTTGAGTGCAAATTAAAAATTCCCAGAAAACTCAGAACCTGAAGAGACAAATTACTGTGCAAAAATGGAAGTCTAATCACATAATTCGGCCGCGGAACCGCCGCAGAAGCCAAGCTTCTGCCGCGGTTCCGCTGCGAATTAGCCGTATCACTTGGTCATTTTTGCACCTTAATTCTTAGAATTTCCTACTGAATTTTTTAAGAATTTTTAATCTGGAAAAAACCCAGTTTTGAAAAAATGTCCAGAGAGGGTTGAATTCTAGGGTTTCGGGGTTCGATCGGGTTTCTAACATCGTCTACGCATCGTCTAAGGCTCTAGCTAGGCTCTGATACCACTGTAGGGTTCCTAGGCACAATAAGGAGGTCTCACAAGGCATCAACCATGCCAATTTCAAAAATTTCAGGTGCTGAGAAACCCTAACTAGATCGTTGACTAGAGATTAGGCGATAACAAATGCGAGCAAACAACTTTACTCTAAAGTGTGAACGAAAATACAACCTTTGTAGATCCGATCCTCCACCTCCATAGCTCCGTGACGGTGTACCCTCGCTGCGATCATCGGATCCCGGACTCTAGCGTCGGCTTCATCGGAGAAATGGGCGGGCTAGGTCGTCGACTTCGATGCCGAAGATGATCTACGTCAAGGCAACACAAGATCAAGCTCCAACTTCACCAAGCCATGAAACTTATGAAGAAAACACCCTATACTACTTGGCAAGTGGTAGAGGATGAAGAAATAGGAAGTGGGTTCACATTAGAATTGGATTTCTCACTCTTTTTCTCATTTCACCATTGAAGCTAGCAAGCTTCTTTCTTCTTCAAGAAGAAGAAGAAGAAGAAGATAATATGATAAGTATCTTTAAAAAAGAAAATAAAGTCATTCTTATCATATTAGCAACCATGGTTAAGTGTAGAGAATAAACTAAGGTTAGGTGAATGGTTAGGTTTAGGAAAGAAAACAATAATGGTCAAAGCTTCTTAAAGCTTCAAAGAAACAAACAAAATAAGCAACCATTCTCTTTTCTTGCCCTAAAATAAATAAACAAAATAAATGAATAAGTAAATCAAAACCCTAACCATTAACATAACCATGGTTTAATCATACATACCCAAGTTTGCATGTATCATCAAACATGATACAAACAAGTGCACAAAAGTATATCACATATACAACTTGTGTATTTCAAGTGAGAAAATCCATTTAAAGTGAACCAATATTAGTTAATGTAAACTAATATATCAAATATATAATTATACATTAAATCATTAAATCAACACTTGATTTAACGATCCGGTCACATCACATATGACCGACTAATATTCAATGTATCGACTTATCGAATCAATCCTCGATTCGATAACTAGATTATATCGCATGCAACGAATCGATAGATTCATCGCGAGAACTGCCATCTGACGTAAGGTATAATACCATCTGGGAGTTCTCGGCGAGTCCGTCCAGTGTACCCAGTCTCCACTGAGCACCCGTATATCATCTCTGATATCAAACACCAATGGATATGGGATCATCCATCGCCCATCTGTATGGGTCGAGAAGGTATACGCTAGTCTACTCTGGTATATCGATGCCCCGTCTCGATACACCCACGACTAGGAACCTTGAAGGATGTACTTATAGACTACCATATCCCCACTAGTATGATCCGCATCATAGTCCAGGTAGTCAAGTACACATCCTAAGGGCTTTACCAACATGTAACAGAGAGACAATCAGTATACACGTTAAGGTAAAGAGTAACCAGATAGCATACTATCATGTCGAGCAAGAAAGTCCTCCCTATATATGTCCCAGCATCCACTACAATATACATCCTATATACAGTAATGGCCTCTAGGGCATACATATAACTAACAAATTTAACAAGAAGAGAAGAAGATCTTACATTGGCAAGAAGATTCGTCACAGACAGGGGGGATCAGGACGCAAATTGCGGCTGAAAAGGTTATTCCGGCGGCCTGACTTGGGATTTGGGGGCTGGAGTTGGGAGCTAGGGCTTGGTTTGAGGAGAGAGAGGCAATGCTTTAGGAAAAACTGAAGATGAGGCTCGGGTTGTGTTTGGGGATGAATATAAAGGATCATTTGCAAAAACAACCCCCTACAAGGAAAAAGAATAAAAAAACAAAATATTACAGAAAGCACAAAAAGTATATACAGAAAAGGCAACTTGGGGACGTGATTTAATCGATGTAATATGGCTCATGTAAAAACATGAGCTCCCCTGTTTCCGCAGGCAATTCTAAAAATGGTTTGAGCCATTAGCCATTGACTTTGAACGTATTGCCCGATTGCTGATCTTCAATTTCGACGGCACCGAGCGGAAACACGGTACACACCAAAAATGGACCTGTCCAGCGTGATTTCAACTTTCCAGGAAACAAATGAAGTCAGGAGTCATAGAGCAGAACCTTTTGCCCCACGGTGAACGTTTTCCGGAGAATTGCCTTGTTGTGAAAGACTTTCGTCTTTTCTTTGTACATTTTGGCATTCTCATACGCATCATTGCGTATCTCGTCATGTTCGTTCAATTGAAGTTTTCGCGCTTTGCCGGCCTTTTCTAAGTCGATATTAAGCTGTTTGATTGCCCAAAAAGCACGGTGCTTTAATTCGACAGGAAAATAACACGCTTTCCCAAAGATGAGTCGGTATGGGGACATACCAAGATTTGTTTTGAAAGCGGTGCGAAATGCCCACAGCGCGTCATTTAACATCAATGACCAATCTTTGCGGTTATGGCTGACAGTCTTTTGCAAAATCTGTTTAATTTGTCTATTTGAGACTTCAACCTGGCCGCAAGTTTGAGGATGATAGGGCATTGACAACTTGTGGCTGATAGAGTACTTTTCCATTAGTGATTCAAAGATCGGTTGCAAAAATGCGTTCCATTATCACTAATGATGGTGCGAGGCATACCGAACCGAAAAAAAATGTTTTCTTTCAAGAATTTTACGACAACCCTGTTGTCTTTGGTTCGACAAGGGATAACTTCCACCCATATGGACACATAGTCCACAGCCAGTAATATGTAGAAATTCCCGAAAGAGTTTAGGAATGGCCCCATGAAATCAATACCCCAGACGTCGAAAATTTCTACAATCAGAATGGATTGTAGGGGCATCTGATTTTGCCTTCCAATTTTCCCCATGTGCTGGCAGCGGCTACAGGTCTTGCAATATTGAAAAGCATCCTTGAAAAGCGTCGGCCAGTAGAAGCCGCTTTGCAAAACCTATTCAGCCGTCTTTCTGGGTCCAAAATGGCCCCCACAAGCGTGGTCATGGCAGAAGGACGGAACACTTCTTGTCTCAGAGTTGGAGATGCACCGCCTAATAATCTGATTAGGACAGTATTTGAACAAGTTTGGTTCATCCCAGAAAAAGAATTTGACCTGGGAAAGAAATTTAGACATGTCCTGCTTCGACCAAAAAGATGGTGTTTCACCAGTGGCTAAAAAGTTCACGATATCAGCGAATCAGGGTTCGATTGATACGGAGAGAAGTTGTTCGTCAGGGAACTGTTCATTTATTGGAATTTCCTCGATTGGTGCATTTCGCAAGCGAGACAAATGATCGGCCACAACATTGTCGGTTCCCTTCTTATCTTTGACAGTTAAGTCAAATTCCTGGAGAAGGAGAATCCAACGTATCAGTCTGGCCTTGGCATCCTTTTTTGCAAAGAGGTGCTTCAGCGCAGAATGGTCAGTATAAATCATGACATGGATCCCGATCAAGTAAGAACGGAATTTTTCGAGAGTGTACACAACAGCTAAGAATTCTTTTTCTGTGGTGGTGTAATTTAGATGTGCGTCATTCAACGTCCTGCTCGCGTAATGGATAACATGCAGCTTCTTTTCAAATCGCTGTCCTAAGATAGCACCTATCGCAAAGTCAGAAGCGTCGCACATTAGCTCAAAGGGTTCGCTCCAGTCTGGTGCACTTAAAATCGGAGCAGAAGTGAGTTCCGACTTCAGAATCTTGAACGCATGAAGGCACTTAGAGTTGAAATCAAAGGGTTTTTCTTTGGCCAGCAAAGAAGTCAAGGGTCTAGCCAGTTTGCTAAAATCCTTGATGAAGCGCCTGTAAAACCCGGCGTGGCCTAAGAATGCCCTAATGTCACGGACAGTCGGTGGAGGTGGGAGGCTTGAAATAACGTCGATTTTTGCCTTATCGACTTCAATACCTTTTTCATAAATGATATGGCCTAACACGATGCCGTGTTTGACCATAAAATGACACTTCTCCCTGTTGAGTGTGAGGTGTTTTTCTCCACATCGTAGCATTAGTAGCTCCAGATGCCTCAAACACTCAAAAAATGAATCTCCAAAGACGGAGAAATCATCCATGAAAACCTCTAAAAATCGCTCTACCATATCAGAGAAGATGTTTATCATGCACCGCTGAACTGTTGCGCGTGCATTGCACAGCCCAAAGGGCATGCGGCGGTAGGCGAAGGTACCAAAAGGACAAGTGAATGTTGTTTTGTCCTGATCCTCTGGATCAATCGGGATCTGATTATAGCTGGAATACCCATCTAAGAAGCAATAGTAGGCATGTCCGGCAAGGCGTTCAAGCATTTGATCAATGAAGGGCAGCGGGAAATGATCCTTACGAGTTGCTGCGTTGAGCTTTCTGTAATCAATACAGACTCTCCATCCCGTTTATGTGCGGGTTGGGATTAGCTCATTTGCTTCATTCGTGACAACTGTGAGTCCCGATTTCTTTGGTACCACGTGAATGGGGTTACCCATTTGCTATCAGATATGGGATAGATGATCCCATTGTCCAGGCACTTCAGCATTTCATTCCTTACCGCTTCTTTCATAACCGGGTTAAGCCGGCGTTGAGGATCCTTGAAGGGTTTGGAATCATCAGTCATATGGATTTTGTGCTGGCAGATAGCAGGGCTGATTCCTTTGAAATCATCCATTGACCACCCATTCGCTTCCATGTTCTTTCTCAGAACGTCCATGAGGGCCAACTCTTTCTCAGGCGCAAGGTCGGTTGCAATTATTACTGGAAGCGTTTCATTATTTCTTAAGTACGCATACTTGAAGTGGTCAGGAAGAACTTTGAGGTCAAGTTTTGGTGGCTCCTCTACAGATGGTCGCAGTTCAGGGGCCGGTTCATTACGAAGTGGTTCAAATTGGGGCCCCCAATGTGCGTAGGATGCCTGTTCAGGACATAGCTTCTCAAGGAAAAGAAGCTCCTCAGAAAACAGTTCTTCAAACGTTTCTTCAAGACACTCATTGTTGACGTCAAATGTCCCCTCCTCAAACATATCGTATACAGCGTTGACTTCAAAAGTGTCATCATGTTTCTCGCTCGCTTGGTTTCCTAGCGTGAAAATGTTGAGGTCGACTGTCATGTTCCCAAATGAGAGTTTCGTGGACCCATTACGAAATTTTATCAACGCGTTGGATGTGGCTAGGAAAGGCCGGCCCAGAATGACTGGAATTTGACCGCTGGGGTTGGTGATGGGCTTAGTCTCCAATACAATGAAATCTACGGGGAATATGAATTCCCCGACCTTGATTAGAAATCATAAATTTCTCCCATCGGTACTTTCCTAGATCGATCTGCCGGTTGCAGAGTCACTCTAGTCGGCTTGAGCTTTCCTAGTCCCAGTTGTTTGTAAACTAAGTAGGGGAGGAGGTTTACGCTTGCCCCTAAGTCTAGCAAGGCACGGTTGATTTTTTTGTCCCCAATAGTGCAAGAAATAGTCAGACAGTTTGGGTCCTTGTATTTCACCGGAATGGACTTGGATAAGACATCGCTCAGAGTGGCGGCCAAGAAGACAGTTTTGGGCACATTTGTGCATCGTTTTTGCGTGCACATATCCTTCAGAAATTTGGCATATGTCGAAACTTGTTGGACCACGTCCAACAAAGGAATGTTGACTTCACAGCGTTTAAAAACTTCTAAAACCTTTTCCATATTTGCAGAAGGCTTCTTTGATTTCAACCTATTAGGATAGGGAGCCTTGGGTCCGAACAATAAGTTTGGAGAAGCTGCAGATGGAATTAGTGTAGAAGGCGGGAATGTTCTTGCTGGACAGTCAGGGTGGTCATGTGGCGAATTCTCAAACTGCTTTGAAGGATGTGCAGCAGACGACGAAGAAGAAGCAGAAGGAGAAGAAGAAGAAGAAGGTGATGAAGATGACGATGGATCGCAATGAGGAACAGAAGATGAAATACATGCTGGTAAACTGACAACCGCACGCCTGGATGAGTCGTTGGGGTTGACAACCTTGTTGTCAAAGGTTCGTCTTGATCTGAGGACGGTGACGGCGTTTGCATTCTCAATGTTCTTCGTCTGAACAACATAAGCGTTGTTGTTTCTCTGCTCTTTTGGGCTCATCACAGGTTGAGAGGGAAATGTTCCCTTCTTGCGTTCATTAATTGCTGCAGACAGTTGACTGATTTTGATTTTTAATCTGGCTATCGCTTGAGTGTTTGCGCTATACAATTGACCGGATGTTTGCATAAAATTAGCCAAACTAGATGAAGTCTGCGCAGAAGTTTTAATCAGATCTTCCAACCCTTTCTTAATGGATGTCACCCTCTTGTTGTCTTGGGCGAACCCAGGGGGTGCAAAGGTTGGGTTGTGCCGATTCGGCTGTTGGGGTTGCTGTGGCTTGTTGGTTGAGTATCCCAACTTTTGGTTTTCAAAATTTGAATTTTGAAATTGTTGGAAAGGCGGGTTTGAATTGTTGTTTTGAAAAAGGGCCTGATTCCAAGCAAAATTGGGATGATTCTTCCAACCAGGGTTGTATGTCGGTACAAAGGGGTCGTTCTTCGGACGCTGGTTTTGATACAGAGCATTAATGTTTTCAGGTCCCTGGGACTCAACGAGAAACGGACATTCTTCCGTTATTTGGCTAAGATGCTGACAGTTAGCGCAAAAAGTCGGAGAAATTTGATTGACTGGTAGCGGTGAATTTTTGCCCTCTAAAGCTTCCATTCGCCGTATAAGAGCGGCGATTTTGGCTTCGGCAGCTATAGAGCTGTCAACTATGTGTACACCGCTCCTAGTCACAGATGGTTTCTCACCCACACTCTCCCACTGGATAGTCTTGTCAGCCAGTTCTTCCAAAAAGTTACATGCGTCCTTAGCACCATAGCTCAGGAATTTTCACTCTCACATGGATTCTAACATCATGCATGAACTGGAGTCTAAACCTTCATAGACAATCTGACACAACCTCCACTGTTCTAACCCGTGATGGGGACATTTGATTAACATGTCTTTAAATCTTTCTAATCATTTCCAAAAAATTTCGCCATCTTTTTGTTTGAAATTGTGGAGTTCATTTCGAATTCGCATGGTTTTATGAATAGGGTAAAAAAAATTTAAGAAATCTTTCACAAAGTCATCCCATGTCGTGATTGATCTAGCTGGCAAACTGTTTAACCAACTTTTCGCAATATCCTTAAGCGCAAAGGGAATGAATTTGAGCTTAACGACATCCTCTCCCACTCAGTGAATCTTCATCATCGCACATACTCCTTCAAATTCACTGATTAACAGGTAAGCATCTTCGGACTCGAGTCCGTAGAATTTGGGGAGTAGTGGAATGAATTGCGGTTCGATCTCATAGTTGTTTGCCGCAATAGTGGGCAACATTATGCATGAAGGAAAGGATGATCGGTGTGGGTAACATTTGTCCTGTAATGCCGCCTCCTGTTGCTCCGTCATTATTGGTGGTGTAGGAGAAGAAAGTGAAGGTGTAGAATCGGACGGCTCCGATGAGGCAGAAGGTAAGAAGGTCTCAGAAGGTTCCTAGGAATTTGAAGGTGTAGAAGAGTCGGAAGATACAGGCACAAACCAGACTAATCGAGATTGTGAATCTCTAGCCCAAGCTGACATGCACTATCCGGAAGTGGTAGGAAAGACTGAGAAAATGGGGAAAAAACGTTTTTCAACCAAAATATTCACAACCACAAATATCACACAAAAAGGTACAACAAGAGCACAAACAAGACACACTGAACACGCCTAAACAGTCTAGGGTCACCTAGGTCAACTAGACCTGCTCAAAACAACTTGCTTTTTGAAGTAAAAATGTACTGCGAAACGGGCCCAAAATAGACTGATCGAGAAGCCAGGTAAGTGCAGAGAAGAAGGGAGATTTTCCCTCGCTTTCGCGAGGTTCCTTAACTAGAATAACCTTCTCTCTTTCGGTGGTTGCGCCTTTCACACTTTCCTAGACACTTCTTGAACAATGTACCGATGGGCGGTGTTCGAAATACACTAAACTTTCCCTAGTGAGCGCGATGTCCTTAGAGGCTGAAAGTCTAATTTCTTTTAAAGTTAATGAGGGTGTGAAAAATGCTCATTCTTTGTGGTTTGTGGGCCATGGAGAAGGGTGATGAAATCCCTTACCGTATCTTGTTGTGGTTCTTTGCCCTTAAGTCCGTATTAAATTTATGCAATGCGCAACCATAAAAATTGTTCAAATCACAATCAATCATTTTTTATGTTACAAGCGGTGCGCTGCAAAAAATACGGTTAGTTTCTTTTGGCACTTATAAAGCGGAGTTTGCAAAAGAAATCCTGCACAAAATTGAAGTATTGGAGCGTCGGATTTGAGGAGAAGATGTTAGGGAAAATGCGTACCTTGAATTTTTGAGTTTAGAAACTCCCGTTGACTTGATCCGTGATCGCTTGAGTGTTCGCTTGTACGGGTCGATCTACCCGGATCTTTGGCACTGTTAACTTCTTAACGTCTTTTTCAAGAATTCTGTTCTCAGATCCGCACAATCGTATTTCGTATTTTTGTTGCAATCTGGAATTTGAGAAAAAAATACGATATTTAGTGCACAATACGATAACTATGGCCAAAGTTCTGTAGATATATAATTATAAAATTTTGCATATAAAAATGGACTAATAACAGAAAAGTAGAGAAGTAACAGAAAAATTGGGGCAAACTGCTAGGGTTAGGCCGCAAATTGCGGCAAATATGGTTAAATTTGCGGCCAGATCCTGGTGTTATTGCTCCAATTTCTTTGTGTCTTCTTCTATTTCTGTTAGTGTACCCTTTCTGTTTGCAAAATATTTTTAGAACAATAATATCAACTGCAGAACAGAAAACACAGAGAGCAAAAAGTCGGATATTTGA
Organism: Agapanthus africanus; assembly: GCA_030015575.1. Classification (NCBI taxonomy): domain Eukaryota; kingdom Viridiplantae; phylum Streptophyta; class Magnoliopsida; order Asparagales; family Amaryllidaceae; genus Agapanthus; species Agapanthus africanus. Next base: position 332,627,713 of record JASDDO010000031.1, read on the forward strand.
GGTATTTTTGGCGTTTTTATTTGTTTGTTTTATACAATGTATATACAGAGATAACTCAAAATAATCTTCGTGGTGTTGCTACTCCCCAGCAACGATGCCAAAAACTTGTTCGAAACCCACAGTGACGTGCTTTTGAAGAATATGGTCAATCTCGGATATGTCGGTTTTGTCGGTGAAAATAGTGCACGACGTGAGTATCGAGTTTAAAAATACCGCAAGTGCACGGTGCGTTGAAGGAAGCCGGCAAGCACGGGTCGAACCACAAGGAGTGGATATCACGACATCAAATTGAGTTATGCAACAATAGGTTGGAAAATGGGTGTTTTGTCACATTTTTGTATAACACTTAAAAGAAGCTAGGGTTTGGAATACGAAAAACTTAGGCCAAGGTTTAGTAAGAGTGAAATACGGCATTTACCCCCAACTCTCCTTTTTGATTCAAGATTCATTCCTTTTAATTTCCATTAGAATAGCGAAAGCATGCCATATTTATCCGAAACATGTATCGGGATAAAATATGACATCAAGGTTAATTAAAACGGAAACTAAAAAGAATGAGATTGAGAATGAAATGAATATAGAATTCGTTAAGTGAAGAAGCAAGTATAGAATATATGCAAGTATGCTATATATCTTATCTGGCTAGTTGCGACACTTAACATAATTCCGTATTCATGTCAACTTCAAATCAAAATATAGCAACGATAAAATGTAAAGAAGGAATAGGATATATGTTAAAAGTTGATTTGCAACCATTCAAAACAATATATCCTATCAAGCAAAACAAAACAATATTGCACAATTAAGAAAAGAAGTGAAAAAATGAAAGAATCAAAACAGAGAGGTTAGAAGTAAAGTCATTCCACAACCTACCTCACCATAGCCCAAGAACAACTACTCACACATCATCATAGAAATAACACAACTGAATAATGAAAAGAAATGACAAAATAGAAAAGAGATACAAGAATTAAACATGAATGTAATGAAGATTTATTACAATGTTTCAAAATACAAGTAAATGAGTTCAACTACCAAAATCTAATCTTGCAAGCTCAAGAAAAGAAGTTGCAAGACCAGAGGAAGGAAAAGAACTCAACTCAATCCCAAGAGCTACAAGAAATTTAACACAAGAGTTTACAAGTATGCAAAAAGTTCTCCCATGGCCTCATGCCTTGGTCTGGTATTTATAGAGAAATCAAAAGCAAAAGTTGCAGATGACAAAAGACTAATATGACCACCAGGGACCCACCAAAAGAGCACGAGGAAATTTGGAGCCATTTTGGCCGCAATTTGCGGCCAAAATGAGTTTATTTGTGGCCAACTTGAGGAGTCTGGGGCCCACCTTGCTGCCATAGTCTTCTGGTCTCATGGGCATCTCATGATATTTGCAATTTATTTTAATTAGCACATGTGTGAAATCTGGAGCTAAATCACAGAGAGGGGGATGAAGTAGGTGTGTGTGTGTTCACACTTCAAATCATATGTCAATCACTTATTTACCACTTGCACCACTCATCATTATTTTGCCAAAGCGGCTCCCAAGGTTCATGCATCTTCACAAATGTTCACACATGTATGTGTTGGACCATTTCACACATTCTTTTTGTACACACATATGTTTATGTTGGAAACTCATTTTAATTCTTGATCTGTATTCCGTCTTTTTGTGCATGTTGCGTTCAAAAATCAGTGCATCCGTCTGCGTACCTGTAATCTGTATAAATGAGCAGACATGGATTAAATAGCATCGTTTATTAACAAAATGATACAAAATGGGTGGTATTAAAATGTAAAAAATCGTGCCGAACAGTATGTCTACCCGCACCGGGCAGTTGAAGTCGGAAATGTTAAAAATCGTACAATTTTCAAAGTGAATGGACATAGACTAAAACCGTATTTTTCCACTGACCCCACGGAGGAGCTCCGTTTTTACAGGAGCCGATTTATAATGATTGATTTTCTTCCATCTCACCTCCATGTCTCAGTAATATTGTCTCATCTTTAGAATGAAGGTGAGTCAAATTGTACACATATAAAAAAAAAAAAGAAATAATATATATATATATAATGCAAAATTGTAAATAAATAAATAAAGAATAAGTTTAGGGGAGATTTTCACTTTCATTTATTCTTGACCCCGTTAATAACTTTTCCTCCCAAGCCTACAGGTTTTTTGAGATATAACAGGGACAACAGTGAGGACACTGTTGTAAACAAGTTTGGAGGAGGTTTGTGCTTATTTACGCATCACTTTGCATCGTATTTTGCATAACCACAAAACATATAAAAAAAATTATTTAATACTTAAAACATTATAATAAAAGATTAGAAAGTGAAAAATTACATTTAAAAGATTGGAAAAGTTTAAGAAAACCAAGAAAGTTAGATTTTTCTTAAACGAGCTAGTAATAAGTAGTTATGAGATGTTGTCCCAAGGGTTAGTAAGACGAAAGAAGTCACTAATCTGAGAATAAAAATAAGTCTGAAAAATAGTTCCTATTCTGGAAGCCAAACATTTGAATATTGATACTCTACTATACGCATTTACACATGTCTTGAAACTCGGGATAGTAGAGGATACCTTGAAATGCTCTTGTCTAAAAGCCAAAGTACGAATAAATGAATAAATGAAGCATAAAAGTATAAAACGGGGAAGAAAAATGAACACTGGTTTTGTAATCACAAAGCCAGCATAAAAAAATATAGCGAGGGTGCTGTAAGTCCACGTTGCTCATCCCGGTTCTTACGGGGAGGCGGAAACGACGAAAAACAATTTTTGGCGCAAAGGCAACATGGACTAAAAGCCGGATCTTTGCTAAACTAGAAACTAGCAAACTACATGAGGCGTTAACTACTATGCCGTAGAAATTATACCTCACAAAACCGGTCCTTCGGGTCTTCTCTCCGCTGTCCGGCTCGTCCATCCACGCTCCGAGGATCGATCCGGATCTTGGTCACCTCCGCTGCCTTCTTGTGTCGAAGACGATCCACCCGAGAGATGTATACCGAGCTCCACCTCGAGCCGAGGCAACTAGGGCAACAAGATCGCTAGCCTTGAAGTCCTAGGTTATGTAGAGGAGGTTGATGGAAGTATTTGTCTATGTGGATTCTTTTTCTCTCAACACATGAGATCAAAAGAATATTTCAAGAGGAGGAAGATTAAGGAGATCAAGCAACCATGGAGCTTTCTTTCATTCTTCTCACTTGCAAGAGAGAGAAATGAGAAAAGAGAAATGAAATTATCAACTAAAGAAAAAAGGCACCATGGTTGCAATAATAGTAAAACAACATCATTACCAATCCTATCATGATAAAGTTGATGCTACATTGAATTGACCATTTTCATAATCAAAAAGAAAAAGAAAATCCAAAGAAGAGTGTAGACCTCTCATGAAGGTCAATGGTCAACTCCGGTCAACGGGTCAACAAAGTCAAGAGAGGTCATGGTGGTCAAATGATCAATGCAATTAGCCATCACAAATTATCACAAAAAGGATTAGTAAAATAATGTCTCCGGCTCATAATGGTTTTGACCGAACGAATTGTCAAAACCCTAATGAGCCTGCCACATAACGGTTTTGGCCGAACCAACAGCCAAAACCCTAATGGGGCACCACCTCCTTTATCGCTCCTCAAAACTGTTCATACACACCTGCATCCGCATTCCGTAGAATGCGAATGCACAGAAGACAAAACAAATCCATCCGTACAATACTAGGATCCGGCTTAAACCAAAGCCCACTAGTATTGCCTGCCCGAACAGCATACGCACACAAGTGCACGTAAATGATCGCAGCCCTGCCGTAAAACCATACGGCCTCTACACGTTTCGCTCAGTGCAGGGAAACTCTCTGTGTGGGACTCTAAAGACTCGACACAACGCTGGCAGTGGGTTTAACCACAGACCGCAAGCCGCACTAGCTGTACGTAACGGTCTGCAGGTAGATGTCGATAAGAAGGCCGATGAGGTAAATCCATCTGAACTCCTACTGAGCCTGTATGTGACAATCTCCGTACAGTACGGTCTGTTCGTCTGATACATCGCATGGCGGGCCTAGGGGGTGGTGAACGTCAGTCCCCCAATAGCGGTACATGTCGTGTCGGAGTGAAGCCCAGAACACCCTGAGATAACACTGGAAACCTACCAGTATATCTCGCTTGCCCTGGCCAGGGACTACTCGTGTAATGGCTCTCCTAGACACAGCGCGATGTCAACCCCCAATACCGGGAGAGACGAATCCTGTCTAACCGTCACTGCCTCGAAGTGCTTCGGGACTGCACCCAACTACTACCTGTTTGCACGACTCCTTTGAGCCGTGGTAGGGTAGTAATCTAAGTACAGTGGGAACACACTCGAGGAGAAGTGACAGTGTTAAGTCAGCGGACTAAGCTGTACTCATGTCACCTGGGAACTGATAACAGACGATAGGTATAATACCATCCAACAGTTCCCGACGAGTCCTGTCCAGTGTACTCGTAACCTAACGAGCACCCGCATACTATCTCCAGTACGACGTACTGATGGCTGTGGGACAGACCACCTCCCGAGCTGGGATGAGAAGCGCATACGCTAGTCTACTCCGAAGTATCGATGCCCCGTCTCGATAGTCTTACGACTAGGGACCTGTATAAGGATATGCTTGTAGATTACCCAGCCCCCACTAGTATGACTGCCATCACAACGCTGGTAATCAAGCAAAAGATCCTAAGGGCTCTACTTATATGTATAAGCGATATGCTAAAAGAAACACATGCACATATTGAAGTAAAAAAAAACCACGTAGCATACTACCATTTTGAGCAAGATTGTCTATACAACTGTGAATATCCCAAGCTTCCATTAAGTAATATACAAGCTAGTATGATACAGTAATGGCCTCTAGGGCATATACACTAACAATCTACCACTTGCACTAGGGCCATGTACTGGCGTATCGAAGACTTATCATCTCGATCCGCCGCTCGAACTGAGTCTGGGGTATGGCCTTCATGAATGGATCACCAGTGTTATCTTCCGTATTTACTCTCTTCACCTCGATCTCCCGGCGATCTACGATCTCCCTGATCAGGTGGTTCCGCCTCAAAATGTGCCTGGACTTCTGATGGGACCTGGGTTCCTTTGCTAAAGCTATAGCGCCGTTGTTGTCGCAATACAGCGGTATTGGATCAACAATGGTAGGAATCACCTGAAGCGCCGTGAGGAACTTCTTCATCCAGACAGCTTCCTTTGCGGCATCGCAAGCAGCTATATACTCCGCTTCCATAGTTGAGTCAGCAACGGTCTCCTGCTTGGAACTCATCCAGCAAACCGCCCCTCTATTGAGGGTAAAGACATAACCCGACATGGACTTGGAGTCATCCTTGTCACTCTGGAAGCTGGAGTCAGCAAAGGCCTCGATCTGGAGGTCTTTTCCGCCATACACCAAGAACATCTCCTTAGTCCTTCTCAGGTACTTGAGACTGTTCTTTACCGCTATCCAGTATTTGTCCACTGGGTTCGACTGATACCGGCTTACAATGCTCAATGCATATGCTACATATGGTCTGGTACATAACATCGCATACATTAAAGAGCCTACCGCAGAAGCATAGGGTATAATAGACATGCGATCCCTTTCCAAATCAGTCTTGGGAGACATCACTTTGGAGAGGGTGATCCCGTGACAAGCCGGTAAATTACCGTGCTTCGAATCTTCCATACTGAACCTTTTCAGTATGGTGTATATGTACCTTAACTGTGAAAGTCCCAACATCCTCTTATATCTATCACGATAGATCTGGATCCCCAGAATGTAGTTTGCATCGCCCAGGTCCTTCATGGAGAACCTCTATGACAAGAATCCTTTGACTGACTGTAGCATAGGAATATCATTTCCTATTAGGAGAATGTCATCCACGTACAAGACGAGGAATACCACAGTTCTCCCTACAATCTTACTGTAAATGCATGGTTCATCTGGGTTTTTGATAAAGTTTTATTCCTTGACAGTATCATCAAAGCAGATGTTCCAACTCCGCGATGCCTGCTTCAGTCCATAGATGGACTTGAGCAACTTGCACACTTTACCGCTGCTCCCACTCTGAATGAATCCCTCCGGCTGATCTATAAAGACGCACTCTTCTAAATTTCCATTTAGGAAAGCTGTCTTTACGTCCATCTGCCAGATCTCATAATCATGGAAGGCAGCAATGGCAAGAAGGATCCGAATGGATTTGAGCATAGCCACTGGAGAAAAGGTCTCGTCATAGTCCAAACCAGGTTTTTGACGAAAACCCTTTGCTACAAGTCTAGCTTTATAGGTTTCAACCTGCCCATCTACACCAATCTTCTTTCTGAAGATCCATTTGCAGCCTACGGGTTTTACCCCTTCTGGAGCAAAGTTCAAAGTCCAAACTTTGTTGGTGTACATGGACTCCATCTCGGTCCGCATTGCATCCAGCCATTTTACCGAGTCACTGGAAGCTAGTAGGCTAACCATAGTCAATGGTGCAATCCTCTCTATCCCCGTCTATGAGAAAATCGTAGTATCTCTCGGGCGGATGAGACTGCCCACTACTCCTGCGGAGTGGCGCTGGGATGTTCGGTTCTCTTGAAACTTCTGGTTCTTCCAAGCTTTCAGTAATAGCTTGTGGTTCTGGAATTTCTTCCAGTTCTATTGCGCTCCCACTTATCTGATTTTCTAAAAATTCAGTTTCCAAGAAATGGGCATGCTGAGAAACAAAAACCTTTTGTTCCTCTGCGGAATAGAAAAAATACCCCCTGGAGTTCTTTGGGTATCCCACAAACTTACACAGTACTGAGCGTGCCTCGAGCTTGTCCGCATGCTGCTTTTTTACAAAAGCTGGACGTCCCCATGTCTTAAGATACTTAAGACAGGGTTTCTTCCCACTCCACATCTAATATGGGGTGGTAGGCACAGTCTTGGTTGGAGCCTTGTTTAAGAGATATGCAGCTGTTTCTAGTGCATAACCCCAGAAAGATCGCGGCAATTCAGCCTTACTCATCATGGAACGAACCATATCCTGTAGGGTTCGATTCCGCCTTTCCGATACACCATTGTGTTGTGGTGTGTATGGAGGAGTACGGTGAGAGAGAATTCCATTCTCTTTTAAGTAGTCCAGAAACTCGGCACTCAAGTATTCACCACCTCGATCAGATCTCAGTGTCTTGATACTTTTGCCTGTTTGTTTTTCAACTTCATTCTTGTATTCCAGAAATTTCTCAAAGGCCTCGGATTTGTGCTTCATCAAGAAGACATGCCCATACCTAGAGAAATCATCTGTGAAAGTAATGAAGTATGAATAACCACTTCGCGCATGTGTAGACATTGGACCACACACATCACTGTGTATGAGTCCCAAGAGCTCGCTCTCTCTTTCTCCGTGTCCAGTGAACGGAGTCTTTGTCATCTTTCCCATGAGACAAGATTCACAAGTGGCATAAGACTGATACTCGAACGGATTCAAGTATCCCTCTTTATGTAACTTTGTTAACCGTGTCGCATTAATGTGACCCAGTCTACAATGCCATAAGAAAGCCTGATTTGTTTCCGGAGACTTTCTTTTAAGTGTGTTCTGGACACTGAATATCTGAGCTTGATTTAATACGTATATACCGTTTTCTAATGTACCTGACCCAATCAGAACTTGATTTAGGTGGATGTTTACTACATCGCTTACAAAAGTAAAATCATATCCTTCCCTAGAAAGTAAGGATACAGATATGATATTACAAGTTGCACCTGGTACATAAAAACAGTTATGCAGAATCAATATCTGCCCAGTTGTCAGTCCAAGATGATATTCCCTACGGATTCAGCGTACATGCTAATTCCGTTAGCAACCCTGAGAGTCATATCACCTTTCCTGATAATCCTACGGTTTTTCAGAGCCTGTAACGAATTATAGATATGAGATCCTGATCCGGTATCCAATACCCAGGAAGTAGGGTTAACTGACATACAGTTCTCTATCACAAACACACCCGAAGCCGAAGCCACAACATGCTTCGAATCCTGGCTACTGGCTATACAAGCCCTGCAATCCTTCTGCCAATGTTCATTCCTGTAACAATAGGAACATCCCTCTTTTACTACATCCAGTCCCGAAACTTCTGCCCTTCCCTTTCTTTCTACTTCCCTGGTTTCCTTCAGGGTAGTAGGTAGAGACTGTTGAACTAAGTCAGCGTCTGACCCGTTCTTCAACGTGGTCTTCAGGTCCGTGAGCTCAAAAGAGCTGGTCTCTGTAAGGACGTTGCCCCTTACAGATGACCCGATAGCCAACCTCGCTGGAAGCAATTCGTTCGAGGTCTCATATCTTACGATACGAGATTGCTCTCCATATAAATCTTTGTTATGGAGGAAGATAGAGACTAAGTCCATCTTCTCGTGCTGCCTCTGGTATGCACCATCAACTGAGGCTAACACGAGGCACTTGGCTTTCGCACAGTTCTTTTCCGATGTCTCGCGGATATGAATATCCGTGACAGGGGATACTGGACCTGAGACGGCAGGGGTTGGATCAGTCAAGAGATGTCCCGGCTTGTCATGGGCAATGGACATCTGGACAGACCTTTGCCAGTCAAAACAGTCAGATTCAGTCATTTTATTATCTAGATGTAACCTATGTCTGGTCACTGGGTCGCTGCAATTAAGAGAGAGAGAAGAAAACACTTTAGCATGATGCTCTTGCAAGTTTAGATTGGTTTTTAATTTATCTAAACAGGATGGCTCCCACTGTCTCTCGAATCCCTCCTCAAACCATAAAGGAAGAATTAGTCGGGATCAATCTCACCGTACAATACTTGCTTAACTGTTCAGCCAGGCCGGTGTTGGTACTTCGAGGGAGGTTTTCCAATGCTTTCGCGAAGTTCCTTAATTAAATAACCTCTTTACCTTGTGGGCGTAGCCCCGCTAACACCTTTCTAGACACCTACTTGGTTTATAGCATTGATCGTTAAGTGAGAAAGTTCCGGAGGAGTAGCATATACTCACAGTCGGATCGGGATCCAAATATCATTGCGTGACAAAACTGAAGGAATCCTACCAGAATCATCACACTGCAAATGGTATGTAGCGCTAGCAAGTTTCAGTTCTTTTGAAACCCCCGATGTGGATTTTTGCCCCATGCTCTTATGATCTTGACGAAGGTCAACAAATCATAAGTCACATGTCAAGTTCTACCCGTCATTATCCAGGTTAATTTGAACCCACCCGTATATACCCTTGACGAAGGTCAACAAGGTAATACGACTGTCCCAAACCAATGCATCTATCAATGCTATATATGAACACCCAACAGCTACCAATCACTATTCCTTGACGAAGGTCAACAAACACAGCTTGAATATTATTGAATATTCATACGAAATGACGGAGGGCTACGAATGGTTTTGGCGAAACCGTGAACGTGGTGAACTTGATATAATCGATGGAACGAGATAGCTTTTAAAAGGAGTGGCTCAAGCTCCGCATTTAAAAAACTGGTTTTGAAAAGAACCGAGTGGTTTTCAAAGTGTTCCAACGACTTTTACTTGGTTTAATTTCTTGTATTAATTCCAATGAGTCCCATCATTTAATCCTACCATTGCAGAAAACAACCAAAATATGGCGTACGCTTATGCCATCCTCATTCTCCACGGGGCCCCATCATCACCCGTTAGGTTACTTAACTAACGACAGAGCGGGGGCTGGACTAGCGCGGATGCAAAACATAAGCAACACCTAAATAGATATCATATATAGATATATAGAAATGATAGCCAATCCAGATCACAGATGAACACTTTGGATATACTAGGAACCCACGATTCGTTCGAGCCTGCAACGAAAAGCGGATTACACGGTCGCGATGAATAGCCAAACCCCACCCTAGACCCCTATGGGTGCGGCAAACTACCCGCCAAGTACCCGAAGCGAAGCAACCTCCCTCAACCCGTGAGTAGGCCACTCGGCACTTCGAGATACCCGGTAGTTTGTGCACCCCACCTTGGTTCTATCCTAGGAGCAAAAACAGTAAAAAAAAATTATACAATGACGGCTACAACCCCGATCCGGTTGTGCGGCCAAACAAATAATATTACATCAATTTACAAATTTTACAATGAATGAAAGAAAAAGAAACTCTCATCTCACATCCACCCCGGCTATTCATCCGCGACAATCCACCGAGTTCATATACACAAACCATCAACATTACAGATCACAGATATGTATAACCCCCACTAATCGACGTATAGCGATTAGCAGACGTTCAATACATATATCACATCACAGAAAATATTCATTAGCCAAAGTGTACGGAATATCGATCAAAATACGGATTTGTAACCACCCCAAAAGTCAATTTGCTCTCTGGAAAATCTGGATAGAAACAACATGCATTAAAAATCCCAAAACAGCCAAACTAAAACACTTCACAAAACCCGGTCCACGGCCGAGTCAAATCGGCCGCGGAACCGCGGCAAGAAGTATGTTCTTGCCGCGGAACCGCGGTGGTTTGATCGATTCAGTGGACCGTTTTTGTGCTGTGTTTTTCCAAAACCCTGAGACGAATTTTCTTGTATGTTAAATCATTTTTAGAGCAATATAAAAATTCGACAGAAACATGGTTTTTTCCGAACTTGTTTTGTGATTTTTTCCGATCGATATTCTTAACACTTTGCTAACTTGCTGGTTTATGTTTAGCCAGGCGCTGATACCACTGTAAGTCCACGTTGCTCACCCCGTTTCTTACGGGGAGGCGGAAACGATGAAAAACAATTTTTGGCGCAAAGGCAACATGGACTAAAAGCCGGATTTTTGCTAAACTAGAAACTAGCAAACTACAAGAAGCGTTAACTACTATGCCGTAGAAATTATATCTCACGAAACCGGTCCTTCGGGTCTTCTCTCAACTGTCCGGCTCGTCCATCCACGCTCCGAGGGTCGATCAGGATCTTGGTCACCTCCGCGGCCTTCTTGAGTCGAAGACAATCCACCCGAGTGATGTACACCGAGTTCCACCTCGAGCCGAGGCAACTAGGGCAACAAGATCGCTAGTCTTGAAGTCCTAGGTTATGTAGAGGAGGTTGATGGAAGTATTTGTCTATGTGGATTCTTTTTCTCTCAACACATGAGATCAAAAGAATATTTCAAGAGGAGGAAGATTAAGGAGAGCAAGCAACCATGGAGCTTTCTTTCTTTCTTCTCACTTGCAAGAGAGAGAAATGAGAAAAGAGAAATGAAATTATCAACTAAAGAAAAAAGGCACCATGGTTGCAATAATAGTAAAACAACATCATTACCAATCCTATCATGATAAAGTTGATGCTACATTGAACTAACCATTTTCATAATCAAAAAGAAAAAGGAAATCCAAAGAAGGGTGTAGACCTCTCATGAAGGTCAATGGTCAACTACGGTCAACGGGTCAACAAAGTCAAGAGAGGTCATGGTGGTCAAATGGTCAATGCAATTATCCATCACAAATTATCACAAAAAGGATTAGTAAAATAATGTCTCCGGCTCATAATGGTTTTGACCGAACGAATTGTCAAAACCCTAATGAGCCTGCCACATAACGGTTTTGGCCGAACCAACTTCCAAAACCCTAATGGGGCACCACCTCCTTTATCGCTCCACAAAACTGTGCATACACACCTGCATCCACATTCCGTAGAATGCGAATGAACAGAAGACAAAACAAATCCATCCGTGCAATACTAGGATCCGGCTTAAACCAAAGCCCACTAGTATTGCCTGCCCGAACAGCATACACACACAAGTGCACGTAAGTGATCGCAGCCCTGCCGTAAAACCATACGGCCTCTACACGTTTCACTCAGTGCAGGGAAACTCTCTGTGTGGGACTCTAAAGACTCGACACTACGCTGGCAGTGGGTTTAACCACAGACCGCAAGCGGCACTAGCTGTACATAACGGTCCGCAGGTAGATGTCGATAAGAAGGCCGATGAGGTAAACCCATCCGAACTCCTACTGAGCCTGTATGTGACAATCTCCGTACAGTACGGTCTGTTTGTCTGATACATCGCATGGCGGGCCTAGGGGTGGTGAACGTCAGTCCCCCAATAGCGGTACAAGTCGTGTCGGAGTGAAGCCAAGAACACCCTGAGATAACACTGGAAACCTACCAGTATATCTCGCTTGCCCTGGCCAGGGACTACTCGTGTAATGGCTCTCCTAGACACAGCGCGATGTCAACCCCCAATACCGGGAGAGACGAATCCGGTCTAACCGTCACTGCCTCCAAGTGCTTCGGGACTGCACCCAACTACTACTTATTTGCACGACTCCTTTGAGCAGTGGTAGGGTAGTAATCTAAGTACAGTGGGAACATACTCGAGGCGAAGTGACAGTGTCAAGTCAGCGGACTAAGCTGTACTCATGTCACCTAGGAACTGATAACTGACGATAGGTATAATACCATCCAACAGTTCCCGACGAGTCTTGTCCAGTGTACTCGTAACCTAACGAGCACCCGCATACTATCTCCAGTACGACGTACTAATGGCTGTGGGACAGACCACCTCCCGAGCTGGGATGAGAAGCGCATACGCTAGTCTACTCCGGAGTATCGATGCCCCGTCTCGATAGTCCTACGACTAGGGACCTGTATAAGGATGTGCTTGTAGATTACCTAGCCCCCACTTGTGTGACTGCCATCACAACGCTGGTAATCAAGCAAAAGATCCTTAGGACTCTACTAATATGTATAAGCGATATGCTAAAAGAAACACATGCATATATTGAAGTAGAAACAAACCAAGTAGCATACTACCATTTTGAGCAAGATTGTCTATACAACTGTGAATATCGCAAGGTTCCATTAAGTAATATACAAGCTAGTATGATACAGTAATGGCTTCTAGGGCATATACACTAACAGGTGCTTCATCACCTAGTGCCTTAGACCAACTGGTTTGGGAGTCACTGCTAAGCCTTAGGTGTTGCAAGACGAGAAAATTATTAATTACGCCTAATATGTGAGCACATGTAGTAATCGGTCGGTTAGTACCTCAAGAAGTATTAACGGTCACATAAAAAATGTGTGAGCAATTCCATCTAAAATATTCACCGACTAATAAGTACTGAGGTAGTTGGACAAGAGTATGATAACTTGAATTGAATTCTCCGAGTGCAGGGATGTCCTTTACAAACACGTAGGGGTATATGATCGGTGTTTGGAAGAAAGGTAGGAATGAAGAATAAAGATGATATTTTATTGAGAGATGATGTGATTTATAACATCTTTTCATGACTATTAAGATAGGGCTCATGACAACCGAAAAGCTTGTGTAGTTGGAAACTATGATTTTCAAAGTCTTTCTTTTACGGTTCTGATCTTTATATGTAACATTCACGGTCTTCCTTTTATTATAGGATTTTGTGGGTGCAATCCGCTGAAAACCCTCAGGAAACAACACTCCTTCTACTAGGGACACCTAGAGGTTTAAAGGCTTGTTGCACGTGCTCAGTACAATAGTGTTGCCTACGAAAGTGTGCTAGTTAGTTTTTCTTTTTTAATAAATTTCTCCTTCTCCTGAATAAAAGAAATTTGCTCGAGACGATCAAAATCACGTTTGGAAAATTTGTTCAGTCGAAATTATTGCAATCTTGAACATATCAATTTCATCACTATTCTATTCATCTAAGGGTGCTTGTTGTAAATATAACACGTATTATAAATTCATCTGGAAAATATCAAATACCAGATGTTATATATATAATCAACATTCTTTAAAGGAAATTTTTTTTTATACTGTCACGTATAATATTTTGTATCTCAACACTTTTCAGTGAGATTTTGGGCAGAAAGTTACAGATATCGGAATCGCAAAATTGCCGATAAAACGCAGCAAGCCAAAGAATTAAAATCTGGCAAAGATTCAGAAAATAAAATAAGATTCCAGATATCAAAAGAAGACCCAAAGACCAACATAAGAACACCACAGAAAAATCATACAGAGATCTCACCAAATGGCCGCGGAACCGCGGCCGAGTCAGGACGATCCACCGCGGATCCGCGGCCGAGTTAGGTCGTCGGCTGTCGACATTTTTCCAGAGGTTCCCCTATAACTGTCTAGCTTGCTTGAGACACTTCTAACTTCCTATCTTTCTCCAGAAGCTTCTCTACAACAGCCAAGCTTCTCATGCAAGCTTGATAACTACCTAGCTTCTTTGAGAAGACAAACCTAACTTCTAGTGGAAGCTTGAAAGAAGGCTATAAAAGAAGACCTAGGGATTCATTGTAAAGGTTGTTCATTAGTTACACAATTACAATTCAATTCAAGTTCAGTGACACAACTTGAGATCCAATTCAAGATCCAAATCAAATCAAGAATCAATTGAGATCAATATCAAGCGCGACTTCGAAGATCCTTTATCGCAACGCCGATCATCATCAAAAGAAAGAGATCCGTGATTGATCCACGTCTCACGAAGATCGAGCCGAGCAAAGATCGACGACAAATTCTCTTTTCAAAGGAGTGATCGAGAGCTTAGTCTTGTAATCTCGGATAGAGAAGTGTAAATTTGAGAAGATTTAATAAAGTTGATCAATTGTTAACTCTCGCTTTCTTTAAATTCTTGCATTATGAAAATTTTCATTCTTGATTCTTTTGTTTTCATGATGCGTGAGTAAATCTCCGCTTGCTAAGGAATCGAAGGAGATCGGTAGATCAAATGATAATGAAATTATAAAACTAATCTTAAGTCTTATGAGAATTGTGAACTTTAAGAAAAAGAATCATCAATGAACTAATTTGGATCGAGATCACCATTCTGGATAATTTCGTTGCAATTTGGGAATTAAATGATTAATGATTTTCTTTGCTAAAGTCTAGAATTGAATGATGATCAATGAAAAGTCAAGGGATAATGAAGGAAGAACCCTAGTTTCATCAATAGATCCCTAATCTTCATTCATCATCATCGTTCTAGCTATAATTCATCAATAGATAAGATAAGTCATTTTTAGTACTCATCATTGCTACGATTCCCTATCGATTCCTACAAGCTATTCATCATTTTCTTGATAATTCAACATGATTTTGGACACTTTCTTGATTTCTAATTCTTGATCATGTTCTTGATTTTCTTGAAATGACAACTCAATTTAATCTCGAATTACTTTCTTGAATTTTCTTTTTTATTTTCTTTCAATTCATCTAAAGCAAGATCGAACAAATCCTCGCATCTCAGTAGACGATCCGTATTCATTAACGAGCTACATCGACACCGTTATTGATTGCGGTTACAAATTCTTTGGTTGTGATTATATTTTCAAAACACAATCCATACGATCAATCACCATTGCTGCCTTCCGTGACTATGAAATCTGGAAGATGGACGTAAAAACGGCTTTTCTAAACGGCAGTTTGGAAGAGTGCGTTTATATGAATCAGCCAAAAGGTTTTGTAGAAAGTGGAAGCAGCGGGAAGGTGTGAAAGTTGCTTAAATCAATTTATGGATTAAAAGAGGCATCTCGGAGCTGGAACATCTGTTTGATGAAGCGGTCAAGGTATTTGACTTCATCAAGAACGAGGATGAGCCTTGTATTTATAAGAAGATTGTAGGACGAACTGTCGTATTCCTAGTCTTGTACGTGGACGACATTCTTTTGATAGGAAATGATATTCCTATGCTACAATCTGTCAAGCTATTCTTGTCACAACGGTTCTCCATGAAAGACCTGGGTGATGCCTCGTGTATTCTGGGGATCAAGATCTACAGAGATAGATCTAAGAGATTACTGGGACTTTCGCAGTCCAGGTACATAGAGACCGTACTAAAGAGATTTAGTATGGAAGATTCTAAGCGCGGTAATATACCCGCATTGCACGGAATCATCCTCTCCAAGAAGATGTCTCCCAAGACTGACGAGGAGAGGGTTCGCATGAGCACTATACCATACGCTTCGACGGTAGGATCTATAATGTATGCGATGCTATGTACAAGACCAGATGTAGCTTACGCGCTAAGCGTGGTGAGCCAGTATCAGTCAGACCTAGGTGAGAACCACTGGACAACAGTAAAGAACATTCTCAAGTATCTGAGAAGGACTAAGGAGATGTTCCTGGTTTACGGTAATGAAGACCTCAGGGTTGAGTCCTTTACCTATTCAAGGTTCAAGAGTGACAAGGACGACAACAAGTCTGTCTCGGGTTTTGTGTTTACCCTCAATGGAGAGGCGGTGTGTTGGAAGAGCTCCAAACCGGATACCGTCGCAGACTCGACAATGGAGGCTGAATACAATGCTGCAAGCGATGCCGCAAAAAAGACGGTCTGGATAAAAAAGTTCATTAGTGAACTTCAGGTAATTCCATCCATTGTTGACCCAATACCTTTGTATTGCGATAAGAATAGGGCTATAGATTTAGCGAAATAACCACGGTCCTATCAGAAATCCAGGCACATCTTAAGACGGTATCACCTGATCAGGGAGATCATTGATCGCCAGGAGATCGGGGTACAGAGAGTGGACACTAAAGATAACACGGCGGATCCATTCACAAAGGCCCTCCCTTAAGCACAGTTCGAGCGACTTTTTGAGCTATTGGGTATGCGGTACGCCAGCAGCTAGCCTTAGTGCAGAAGTTGGGTATGCGGTACACCAATTACTGGCCTTTAGTGCAAGTGGGAGATTGTTGGATATGTATTCCCTAGAGGCCATTATTGTATAGTACTAGTTTGTAATTACATTTTGGAAGCTTTAGATATATACATGGATTGACGACAGTCTTGCTCGATATAGTAGTAAACTACCTGGTTTGTATCTATCTTAATATGTGTATATGCTTCTTTAAACATATCGCTAATACATATTGATGGAGCCCTTAGGATCTTTGCTTGACTACCAGCGTTGTGATGGCGGTCACACTAGTGGGAGGCTGGGTAGTCTATAAGCACATCCTTATACAGGTCCCTAATCGTAGGATTATCGAGACAGGGCATCGATACTACAGAGTAAACTAGTGTATAAGCTTCTCATCCTAGCAGGGGAGATGGTCTGTCCTACAGCCAATAGTATGTCATACTGGAGATAGTATGCAGGTGCTCGTTAGCGAGTACACTGGACAGGACTCGTCGGGAACTGTTGGTTGGTATTATACCTTCAGTTAGGTAGCAATTCCCAGGTGACATGAGTAAAGCTTAGTCCGTTGACTTGACACTGCTACTTCGCCTCAAGTGTGTTCCTACTGTTCTTTGATTGCTACCCTACCACAGCTCTATTGAGTCGTGCAAACAGGTAGTAGTTGGGTGCAGTCCCGAAGCACTTGGAGGCAGTGGCGGTTAGATAGGATTCATCTCTCCCGGTATTAGGGGTTGATATCGCGCTATGTTTGGAGAGCCATTACACAAAGTCTCTGGCCAGGGCAAGTGAGATTTACTGGTAGGTGTTCCAGTAGTTTCTCTGGGTGTTCTGGGCTACACTCCGACCTGACTTATACCGCTATTAGGGGTCTGACATTTACCACCCCCTAGGCCCAATATGCGATACTCTTAGACGAACAGACCGGACTGTACGGAGATTGTCACAGATAGGCTCAGTAGGAGTTTGGATGAGCTTGCTCGTCGTCCTTCTTATCGACAGATACATGGGTAGCCGTTACGTACAGCTAGTGTCGCTAACGTGCTTATGGTTAAACCCACTGCCAGAGTACTGTCGAGTTTTTAGAGTCCCACACAGAGGGTTTCCCAGCTTCGGGCGAAATAAGTAGAGGTCGTATGGTTTTACGACATGGTTCGAACACATACTTGTACTTGTGCACGTGTGGTGTTCGAGCGGATAATACTAGTGGGCTTTGGTTTAAGCCGGATCTTTGTATTTGATTATTGGATTAGCTTCGTCTCATAGTATTCGTGTTTCTCGGAACACGGATACGGGTATGTATATACGGATGAGAGGGGGTATAGAAGGAGACATCTCAATAGGGTTTTGACCATTGACTTGGTCAAAACAAATATGAGAAAAGGAAAAGTATTTGTTATTTTTGATAAATAATTTTTTGTGGCATGGCTACTTATGTTGACCACTTGACTTGGATTAACTTATTGACCTTAGATATTTTGTGAGTATTTTTTAACCTTAGATATTTTTTGAGATATTTTGGTGAGATATTTTCCATGTCATGTGGTCATATATAAGTTAGCCATTCTATTATTTATAATCATTATCACAAATACCTTCTCTCTCCTCAAGGTTGCTCTTTTCTTCTTCCTCTCAAAACCCTAGTGTCTCATGTGTTGAGAATCAAGGGTTTAGTGAAACTAAGCTACTCTAAATCATACTCTACTCACTCTAGTCTACTTAGATTAGCAAGCTAAGTATTCTAGTTACCTCAAGTTGGAGGTTTAGCTCAAGGTTGGAGCTCTCGGGTGGATCATCGTTGACACAAGGAGGCCAAAGTTCAAGCACGATCCATACTTCCATCGAGGAGCTTAAGGAGAGGATCGAAGACCCGAAGGACTTGTTTTCTTTAGGTATACTTTCTATCATAGTAGACAGAACCCTAACATGCTAACTAGGTTTATGGTAAAGATCCGGTTTAGGTTTATTCTAACACCAAGTTTCGTATCCTTGTATAATTTCTGTTCCGCATTTGGCCACGGAAATTGGCCGGGGCGCTAGCGTAACCCTTCAACCTCTTTAGCAAAACTAGTAAAAACCATAAAAACACTCCTTTTTCAAAATCACTCGATTCTACAAAGAGATCAAGTTCATTATGCAAAGGGTTTTCTTAAAAACCCGTAGTAGCCCTCCATCATTTCAGATAAATACTACTTAGTATTCATGCTACGTTTGTTGGCCTGCGTCAAGACGTAGTGTGCGGTAGCTAACTAGTGCTTATCTGCTTTATATGATGCGATTGGATTAGGGTAGTCGTAGGCCTGCGTCAAGGGTCGTGCGGGTGGGTTTAATTCAATTATGAAATGTACGGGTTGAACTTGACTAGAGGACTATGGTTTGTTGGCCTGCATCAAGGTCATAGGACGCTAGGGGAAGAATATTATTGGGAATTTCAAGTGTTGAAATTTTCAATGAGATTGCTTACCTTCTATAAGATAGTTGGATCCCGATACCCACTGCCAGTAAGAGTTACTCCTGGGAGAGTTTTACACATTACAATTAGCCGATCAAGTAGGTGTCTAGAAAGGTGTTAACAGGGTTACGCCCTTAGGAAAACAAGGTTTATTTTAATTAGGTCCGTACAAAAGCACGGGGAACCTCCCTCAAAGTACCGACACTGGCCTGGCCGAAAGATTGGCGAACTTGTAGTGTGTAATTAATCCCGGCTAATCTTACCTTTTAGGGTTTGAAGGAAGATTTGATAAAAACAGTGGGAGCCATCCTGATTAGATAAACTAATAACCAATCTAATCTTGCAAGAGCGCACGAAGAGCGTTTTCTTCTCTCTCTCTCTCTCCCAGTAGTGACCATATCAAGCCTTAATCAAGATAATAATATGGATGTTTTGACCGAACCTGCTTATTACACTGAGCTGGGGAACATTGGTTCCGTTCTTTCTTATAATTGTTATAAGTCTGGGCAGGAAATAGGGGAATATCCAGATTTCCACGCGACCCAATCGAGGAATGAGCATGTTGATGCATCTTCTTCGAGTGTGTTCATTACCTAGAACTATTTCTCAGTATGCTCTACGTCCTAGGTATGAGATACCGGATTAGGATCACACATATGTAATCTGTTACATTGGCTACAGACAGGTAGAGAACTGAGAATAGGTGATTGTTCTCTAGTGTAGAGAATGGTGCAATTGTTGCAGCCAAGCCAGCTGGCAAATATCACCTTGTATTACCAAATGGTAAATACATTGATTCTGAACAAATTTTATTACATGCCGAATCTGATATACAACATTACATCAGATTCTTTAAGTTAAAGAAGGATATAATTTTGTATTACTGGGTAATGTTGTGAACATTTTCCTTAATCAAGAGTTGATTGGATCGGGCACGTTATGTAATAGCATATACATTCTAAATCAAACCACGGTTTAAAGTATCTAGAACACGCATAAGAGGAATAGTTCAGAAATGAACGAATCCTTCTTGTGGAATTATAGACTAGGTCATAACAATGCGACATAACTAGATAAGTTACATAAGGATGAATATGAGAATCATTTTGAATTTTCATCTTACGATACTTGCCAGTCTTGTCTCAAAGATAAGATGACCAATACTCCGTTTACTGGAAACAGAGAAAGAGTTACTGAACTCTTGGGACACATACATAATGATGTATATGGTCCTATGTCTACAATTGCTAGGGTTGGTTCTTGGTACTTCATTACATTCATCGACTATCTCTCAAGATTCGGACATGTGTTCCTGTTGAAACACAAGTCTGAAACTTTTGAGAAATTCAAGTAATATAAGCTTGAAGTTGAGAACCAGACGGGTAGAAGTATTAATGTCCTACGATGTGATCGAGGAGGAGAATACTTCGGCATGGAGTTCCTGGATTATTTAAAGGAGAATGTGATTCTCTCTCAGCTTACTCCTTCGAGTACATGACAGCACAACGATATATCGGGGCGGAGGTTTCGCACCCTATGAGATATGGTGCGCTCTATGATGAGAACTGCTGAGTTACCTGTTTTCTTTTGGTGTTATGCACTTGAGAAGCTGCATACCTATTGAATGGGGTTCCATCTAAATCAGT
Source organism: Agapanthus africanus (assembly GCA_030015575.1). Classification (NCBI taxonomy): domain Eukaryota; kingdom Viridiplantae; phylum Streptophyta; class Magnoliopsida; order Asparagales; family Amaryllidaceae; genus Agapanthus; species Agapanthus africanus. The sequence goes on from JASDDO010000031.1 coordinate 332,648,405, forward strand.
GCCTACCATTCCGTATGAGATATGGAATAGGAAGAGACTGTGTCTTAAACGACTTAAGATATGGGGTTGTCCGGCCTAAGTTGAAAAGAAATATCCGGACAAGCTCGAGGTAAGGTCAGTCCTGTATAAGTTTGTTAGGATATCCCAAACATTCGCAAGGAAGTATCTTCTACCACATTGAGGAAAAAAAGGTGTTTTGTTTCTCAGCATGCCACCTTTTTAGAAAATGAATTTCTTATGAAGAAATTTTTGGTCATGGGGTAGAACTGGAAGGATTTCCAGCAAGACAAACTAACATCAGATGATTTGGTGAAACCAAAAATTCAATAGTCTCCAATGAACCTCGGCCTCTCCGCGAATCTGGTAGGGTTTCTCATCCACTTGAGAGATACTACGATCTTCTCGATGACATTGGGAGCGAGGATTGCATCATGGTAGATGATGGCCCAACTAGGTTCAGGCAGGCCATTACAAGTGGAGACTTTGTGAAATGGTTGGATGCTATGCGATCAAAGATGGAATCCATATACACCAACAAAGTATGACTTTGTATGTTGCACCTGAAGGGGTAAAACCCATTGGGAGCAAAGAGATCTTAAGAACATTATTGGTGTAAATGGAAAAGTTGAGACTTTCAAAGCTATGCTTAAGTCCACCAGGATTAAAGCAAGTATCGCGGAGTTGGAACATCTGTTTTGATGTGGCAGTCATAGAGTTTGACTTCATCAAAAAGATAGATGAACCTTGTATATACAAGATGGTTGTAGACAGTAAGGTTGTATTCCAGGTATTGTACGTAGATGACATACTCTTGGTAGGAAATGGTTTTCTATGCTACATTCAGTCAAGCTCCTCTTATCACGAGGATTCTCCATGGAAGATCTGGATGATACCTACTACATCTTATGGATTATGATCTATGGTGATATATCTAAGTGGATGTTGTGAGTGTCCCAAATCCGGGTACATTAACACCGTACTAAAAGGGTTTAGTATGGAAGATTCTAAGCGTGGTGGCTCGCCTACTTACTGAGGAATCACTCTCTCCAAAAAGATGTCTTCCAAGACTAATTTGGAGAGAGCTCGCGTGAAAGGGAATCCTATTCTTCGGCAGTAGGCTCTATCATGCATACGATGTTATGTACCAGACCAGATGTAGCTGACTCACTAGGAGTAGTGATCAGGAATCAATCGGATCTTGGGAGAATCACTGGACAACTGTGGAGGACATTCTTAAGTACTTGAGAAGCACTAAATAAATGTTCTTGGTTCGAGCTTCTAGAGTGATAAAGTTGACTGAAAGTCAGTCACAGGCATTGTATTTACCCTCAGTGGAGGGACGGTATGTTGGAAGAGTTCCAAGCTATATACCGTGGCAAACTAGATGATAAAGGTTGAATACATTGCTACCAACGATACTGCCAATGTAGCTATCTGCGAATTTCTTGTTCATGAGATGAACATGGTTCCTACCATTGAGCGTCCAATAACTGTTATTGTGACTACAATGGAGTTGTGGCTTTAGCCTAGGAACACCGGTCCCATCAGCGATCCAGACATATTCTGAGGCAAGTATCACCTGATCAGGGAGATGGTTGATCTCCCAGGGATCGAGGTCTGGAGAGTTGACACAAAGGATAACACGGCGGATCCATTCACAAATGCCTCTCCCTAGAGAGCATTCTATATGACGTTGAGTATGAGATACTGTAACAAATGACCTTAGTTCAAGTGGGAGATTGTTAGTTATATGTATGCCCAAGAGGCATTACTGTACATGTGATGTATATTGTAGTGGATGCTTGGACATTTATAGGGAGGACTTTCTTGCTCGACATGATTGTATGCTATCTGGTTGCTCTTTATCTTAACATGTACACTTTTTGTCTCTCTATTACAAGTTGATAAAGCCCTTAGGATGAGTACTTGACTACCAGGATTATGAAGCGGATCATACTAGTAGGGCTGAAGTGGTCAGCAAGTACATCCTTCAAATGTTCCTAGTCGTGGGAGTATCGAGACAGGGCATCGATACTCTAGAGTAGACTAGCGTATACGCTTCTCGACCCATATGAAGGGTGATGGATGATCTTATATCCATTGGTGTTTGATATCAGAAATGGTATACGGGTGCTCAGTGGAGACTGGGTACACTGGAAGGACTTGCCGAGAACTCCTAGATGGTATTATACCTATCGTCAAATAGCAGTTCTCTGGTGACACTGGTACATGTTAGTCTGTCGACCTGAGATCGTCATAGAGTCTTGTGTGATTCCCACTGTGCTTTGATTTCCACCTTACCACGTTCAAGAGATCGTGCAAAATGGTGGTTTTTTGGTACAGTCCTGAGTCACATGGAGGCAATGAGCGATATGAGGGGATTCGTCTCTCCCGGTATTAGGGGTTGATGTTGTGCTATGCTTGATTGGCCATAACAGGAAATCCCTGGCCAGGGTTGCTGAGATCTACTGGTAAGTATTATCAGTAGTTTCTCGAATCGTTATGGACCTTGCGTCAGCATGACTTATCAAGCTATTGGGGTCTGACGTTATACCACCCCCAGGCTTTGATATGCGACATATCAGAAGAAGAGACCGGACTGTACGGTAGTGTTACTGATTGGATTCGCAGAAGTATGAGCAGACTTGCTTGTTGATCTTCTGATCGCTCAATACCCGGGTGGCCGGTACATTTAGCAGACCGCTTGCGGCTTAAGGGTGTTTGATATGATCATCATCTACTGCTGGCGTATTGACAAGTCTTTAGAGTCCTACACAGAGCTTTCCTGGTTCATGCGAAACGAAGTAGGAGTACATATGTGATATGTGCGGGATCAAGATTAATGCGCGTATGTGATACCGCATTCTATTCTTGCGATATGTGATATCGTACGGTTATATGAGATATAGCCGGGTTATCGGATTAAGAGTTGATTCCTATGATATTAGTCGGTTGTATAAGATATAGCCGGATTATTAAATCAGGTGTTGATTTGATAATTTAATGTATAATTATATATTTGATATATTAACTTACATTAACTAATATTTGCTCACTAAGTATTCTTTTTCTCACTTGTGTGCGTATAATATATAAGTGATATATATTAGTGTACATTTTATTTGTGTCATACTTGATGCCATATGCTTCATGGGTATATGAGACTTACACCATGCTTGATATAATATAGGGTTTATATTTATCTAAGTAATTCAAAATTGGATGGATATTTATTATGGCTACAAGCTTGTAGAAGCTTGTGGAAACATTGACCAAGTCCACAAATTTTGTTTCACTTGAAGATATTTGTTAACATAACCATTATACTTTAGCCATGGTTCATTCTCTAAATGGGTTAGTGTATGACACTAACTCACCCATGGTTGCAATTCTCATCTCATATGAAAGTTTCATTCTCTTCTTCTCTTGATCTTCTTCTTCCTCAAGAAAAAAAAAGCTTTCTAGGGTTTGGAAAGATGAAGAAATATTGTGAGAAAAATAAATCTAAAGTTAGCCCACTTCCAACTTCATCATCCTCTACTATATTAGCCATTTAGTTTAGGGTGTTTGCTTCACTAATCTACCATTAGTGAAGAGATAGCATGAGCTTGAGTCTCCTCGACGTAGATCATTTTCGGCCTCGAAAACTTCCAGCAAGCTTGCTCATTTCTTCATGTGAACCCTTACTAGAGTTTGGGTGTTCACTACATGGAGCGAAGGGACTACTACATAGAGCTTTAGAAGTGAAGGACCGGTCTACAAAGGTTGTATTCCTCATTCACTTAGATGTAAAGTTGTTTTCATTGCTAGTTCGTTTAAATCTCTAATTATGATTTTAGGGTTAGGGTTCTTTAATACGGAAAAAATTTGAAAACGGAATGTACGATGCCTCCCGAAGCTTTGCTGTCGTGCTAGGTAACCCTACAATATACAAATACTAGTATCTGATTGATGGAGTTGAATATATACAACAGGAATAATAATATAAGAGTGGGCACAATCCAATATGTCCCACCTACCATAGCAAATCATCCGAAAGCAAGCTGTCTGCCAACGATACCGCTACTGATCCATACGTTCAATCTTAAAGAACTGTGGCACAACGGGGGTGAGTTGCCAAGTCGTGAGTAGAAAACATCAGCAGGTAGAAATCGAATAAAACAACGATTTCTAGGTCAACTATATCATAATGGTAATACAATGATATCTAGGGTGACCGTGTCTGCATATATGCCAACAATATAATCTATGCCTGTATGCATGTGGATATCATCCACATGTCCATCAACGACAGAACAACATCATGCAACCTGAGTGCCCAACATCGACACTCGAAACATCATGAAAGCATATGCATGTAAATATGATGATATCAACCAACGTGCGTCCATCAATGACACATCAAATCATTGAACCTGAGTGTCCAATATCGACACACGAAATAACATGAAACCCGTGCCCAACATCGACACGTAAATCCTCATATCTCTGGCTCCGTCAATCCGGATCGACCCATGGGCTCTGTCAGTCCGGGTCGGCCCACGGGGCGCCGTCAATCCGGATCGGCCCATATCATCTCACGACTCCGGTCGGTATCCTTCAGATAACCGCCGAGCCCAAATACTATCACCAGTAGGTAGTAGTCCCTCTGCCAGGCTCATCGTCTACTGCACAACATACCTTTCTTATCCTGGGATACCATACCGGATCCACCATGAACCCGCAAACGGATCATCCATCTCCTCGAATTAGATTTCACATACCAATCTCAGAACCGAGAAAACTCATGGTGGACGCCTCAAAATACCATATCAAGAGAAACCGGGTTTTTAAAAAAATACATAACTTCCTTTGAAATATAACCACGGTTCTCAAATTCATAATCTCATGAAAACAGCATCTCAATGCGTATAATCATAAAGCATGATGTATGCAAACATAGAATAGAAATGTGAGCATACTAAGTATATCATGCGACATAGCATACTGATGTGAGCATAGCAATATATCATGCCAACGAGTCATGTGATGGTACTGAACAATTAAGAGTAATAGAATGATGTAGCAATTCTATTGTGTAAGTGACATAGCAATTATCGATGAAGAAAGTGTGTGAGCCGGCAAATCTGTGTCAGTGTAACATACGCATCATCGATAATTGTGTAGGTGTACTAGCACAGGTATATGTAATGCAATGAGAATATCCTGAACGTAGCAGAAAGTAAATCGTGAGCGCAATGCTGTAAGGTATATGTATCTAATCTAACATCTAAGTAAAAGCTAAACTAAGCGGTGTAGCCAGGGATTAAATATCTATAACATGTTTGAGTCGGTGAATCTATCAATCGGCATCCAGCCTCACATCATCACGTACGGTATAATCAATTGTACGACATCCTCTAGTCAAGAGTATAGATCAATCATCCGGTAAAATAACGCGTGCGGTAAACCATCATACAGCGACAACAAACATAATTGGGATTCTATCAACCTATACAACAATGAGGGTACGGATTTAAAGTCTCGTACGACATATCACTCATTATTCACATAATTATATATATATATACCTATATCTCAGGTCACATCCATATCAATCTCATATCATGAGACCGACAAATGTATCAATTATCTCATATCGCCTCGCATCCGTAACGACATATTAAGCCAAGTCATGATATTCATCATATCAATATCTCACCTCAATGTCATCTTACATATACAGTCTATCTTATTACTCTCATGTCGTATTTATCGACCTCATAACATGCCACTATAATCTCATACTGATTCTCTTGCAACTACATATATATATATATATATATATATATATATATATGAGAATAATGGAGAAAAGAGGCCATAGGAGGAAATTTCCTCCTATGGCGTGGAAAAAATACAACCTCCACCAATTTTTTCGTCGATCGGCCCCCATAATCTTCATCGTTATCATCTAAGATGTGGGTACACCAAATTTCATGTGATTCTACAACTTTTTCACCGTTGATTTAGCAATGTAAAAAGTTCTATTGTCGGTAAACCGTTAATTTTGAACCCACTAAATCAACGGTGAAAAAGTTTTGGAATCACATAAAATTTGGTGTACGCACATCTTAGATGATAACGATGATGATGATGTGTGCCGATCGTCGGAAAAAATGGTGGAGGTTGTATTTTTTCCACGCCATAGGAGGAAATCCCCTCCTATGGCCTCTTTCCTCTATTAATCTCTCTCTCTCTCTCTCTCTATATATATATATATATATATATATATATATATCGTGATCCACATTCACGTTTCGCATCCTTATATATCAATTCGAGACATCCTTTCTATCATATCATTTCACACTAAAACCATTAACTATAACCTTAAGTCGTGGCATATCTTGTCTCCAAATTATAAATCACATATCAATGTTGTGGGGGTGCTATACGCCATCCACCCGACTTCCCCTGTAGATATAAATCTACACACCTGCAATCTCCTCGCTTAGCCGAAGTCGATGTGCTTCGTCGTCTCAGAAGTCCACGCGAAGGTGCCTACAATAAATACACAGTCGCAATGCTATTAAAATCAAGTCCGGAAAACGAAACGGCACACGAAGTGCTCATAGGTTAGAACCTATAGCTTATGCATGCAAAAACAACCAAACAACCATCGTCGTTGATGTACAAACATCCAACGACCCAATACAATATCAAATACAAAAACCCAAGTTCATAAATCACAAGCACGAAATACATCAACATAGGAAATCACTCCCAGATTTCATATCATGTTAATTGGGACTAAAAAACAAGAAAAAAAAGGGAATAGTATATAGGGATTAGGAGATACAGACAAAAACCCAACCCCATAACCCAACAAAAATCCGGCGACAACACCAGAATACCCGAGCTCGTCGGCCAGATTAGGGGGAAATGGGCTCGTATTTTGGTGGTGGTCTTCTGGTCGTTTGTCTAGGTCTATTGTAACACCTTAGAATGTGTTTAGTGGTTGATTATGTGAAAATATGGTTTTTTAGTAAAAATATTACCAAAACGGTTTTCAAATTTTTTATAAATATTAATGAATATTTTATTAGAATTTAATTGGGCTTGCACACACATGTGCATGTTAACCCAGGGCTAATTTGGGGTTAAACCATGCTTAGTAGCCACGGTGTTTTAACCATGTCATTAGATAAAATAAGAATTTAAATTAAGTATTTTAGTTTCAAAAAAAAGAATTTTGAATTTCCTTTTGTGTTGACTTAGAGGAGGAGAGAGGGGGCATGGGAGACAAAGTATGCTTGACATTAAATGAGGAGAGAGAAAATGCCATGCTTTATCCCCTAAACCCCCTTCTCACTCTCTCTACTCTTTTTCAAAAAACTCTCTTTTTCCTCACCTCACACACACACACTCTCCCTCTCTTGTTCTGGACAGCAGCAGACCCCCCCTCTCCCTCATCATCCTTCTTCTTCTTCCTTTCATTCAAACCCCAATCTCCATTAAAAATCCCTTCCCTCTTCACTAAACCTCTTGTTTAAGCACTTCTTGTGGGTTCTTGATGCTGTAAGTGCACGGCGGCGCCCCGGCCGTCAATCCGACGGCCAAACACGGAAACGGTGATAAACTTTAATTTTGCGGTCTTAGCAAACCGGCACCACCGCGCACTAAACCCCGGATCGTGCCATTAAACTAGTCTAAGCTAAGTAACAAGATAGGTTAGAGATGTACCGACTGATCCGAGTCCTCCAGTCTTCATCTCCACCGTCCCGATCTCCCGCGGAAAGTGTTGCCTCCACATCGTCGCCTCCTCACCGGAAAGGGCACCACATCGCCTTCTTCTTTTACGGGCTCCCGCCTCAATACCGAGGCAACTCGCGCATGAAGCCGGCAACTCGACATGCTCAAGATATGCTGTAGAATGTGTAGTGTAGAGGGTATGTCTCTTTGGGGTTTGTTGCCATGGTGATGGAGGAATCAAGACTAGAAAAATGGTGCTTGCAATTTTCTAGCATGAAAAAGAGATCAAGAAGAATGAAACTCTCAAGAAGGAAGAACTCTCATCTTTTTCTTTCTTTCTTTCTTTCTACCATTTTTCATCAAGTGAGAAGAATGAATAATGGTGGAGGAATGAGAATAGCAACCATAAGAAGGGAGGTGAGTGTAGGATAAAGAGAATGGTGACCACATCCAAACCTCATCATCACAACTCTAATCAAAGATCAAATCCTATCTCATCACTTCTAATCTTCATAAAGCATGAAAAGAAGAATGAAAGGAATGGTATTTAAAAAGTTATCATAATAAACCATCTTACAAATAAAACCTCCACCATATGTAATTTGCAAAACTGCAAATTACCCCCTCCATCAGAAAAGTCCGGCCGGGAAAGAACAAAGGAAAACCGGCCGGAACGGAATGCAAACTGGCAACTCCAGAAAACTGGTCCTGTAATAAATTACAGGAAAACCCCATATTGTGCATACGCACCCGCATCTGTATTCCGTCCGGATACAAATGCAAAGAGACAAAATCTACACTGTACTAAACTAGGACCGGCTTAAACCAAAGCCGGCTAGTAATATCCGTCCGATCCTGATCCGTGCAATACCGCACGTATCTGATCGAACGCTGCCATATAAATATACGGCCACTAGTACAAAACTGTCTGATCCTGATCCGTGCAATACCGCACGTATCTGATCGGACCCTGCCATATCTCCATACGGCCTCTACAGCGTTTCGCCCGAAAGCTGAGTAACTGAGTGTGGTGGACTCTAAAGACTCGTCAATACCTTGGCTGTGGATTTAACCACTAGCACGTCAGAGGTATAAGCCAATACGTGACGGGCCACCAGCTATTGACCAAAAGGGACGTCGATGAGGAAGCTCACCCCGACACCCAACTGAGCCTGTCAGTAACAATATCCGTACAGTCCGGTCCGTTCGTCTATGAGTATCGCATGGCGGGCCTAGGGGGTTGGTAAAAGTCAGACCCCCAAAAGCGGTACAAGTCGTGTCGGAGTGTAGCCCAGAACACCCTGAGATACTACTGGAATACCTACCAGCAAATCTCCTTCCTTGGCCAAGGACTTTTCATGTTCTGGCTCTCCTAGACACAGCACGACCTCACCCCCAAACCGGGAGAGACGAACCCCTGAAGATCCGCTCACTGCCTCCATGTGGCTCGGGACTATACCCAACTAAAACCTGTTTGCACGACTCCTTTGAGCCGTGGTAGGGTAGTAATCAAAGTACAGTGGGAACTCACACGAGACAAATGACGATCTCAGGTCGATGAACTAACCTGTACACATGTCACCAGGGAACTGCTATCTGACGTCTGGTATAATCCCAACTAGCAGGTTCCCGGCGAGTCCTGTCCGGTGTACTCATAACCCAATGAGCACCTGTATACATCTTAGGTGAACCAACTGACACCAGTGGCTTGTGAGACCGGCCACCGCCCCTCGTCGGGGTCTCGACTGTATACACTAGTCTACTAATGGAGTATCGATGCCCTGTCTCGAAACTCCTACGACTAGGGACCATTTTAGGATGTGCTTATAGACCCCAGCTCCCACTTATATGATCGCCCTCATACTGCTGGTAGTCAAGCAAGAATCCTAGGGGCTTTATCAACGTGCAATAGCGACTCGTAAGGTCACCTAAAGCAGTACACGATGATAAAGGTAAACCAGATAGCATACTATCATCTCGAGTAAGACTGTCCTACTGGGACAGGTCCTCCCCTCAATCATTGCAATCACGTGCCTGTGATCCAATAATTGACTCTGATGGCACTATCTCCAATAATCTCCCACTTGCACTCGAGGCTAATTATTGCGATGTCGCATACTCACAGCCCGTGTGATACCGAACACCCAACTCCTCTACTAGTCAGTCTCACAAAGCTCGTTTGCGAAACTTATTGCGTTCGAGGAATAGCCTCAGTGAGTGGATCCGCCTAGATGTTTCTATCTATGTCTCTCTATATCTCAAGTTCGCGGAGAAAGCCATCTCCCGAAAAGAGCAATACCTGTCTCAGAATATGTCTGGATGTCTGATGGGATCTAGCTCATAAATGAACTCCAAATCCAAACTTCTTAGACTGTATCGTCAACTGAACTTAATCAGTGTCCTGCGCGCCATGCCACCCTCAGTATTGCCTTAGATCACCTGTCCAAAATACTGCCCCTCATCAGAAGGAAAACTATAACTCTGACAACCTCCTTGTCGTCCATGTCACCTTGGAAGCCTGGAATGATAACTGTCTCCCATTTGAGGCTGTCGTTATCATATCCCTAGAACATCCACTTATGTTCTGAAACTACTTCCGACTGTTTCTCCAGGATTGGATTAAGGTCAACTTATTGCATCTAGTGCAAGAACTACATCTGGTGTGGTACTTGACATCTCATGATTGACTCAATTGCCTGAGCAAGTGATCTGCCAATCATGCCCGTCCCTCTCCCCTTTAGTCTGTAAGACACCTTTGGAGAGGGTGACTCCATTACCTGCAGGTACACTACCGTGCCAGGAGTCGTCCATTCTAATACTCTCAGAATGCTGTCAAAGTACCCTGATTGGGAAACCACCCAAATCTAGATCTAAAGCTATAGATCTAGTAACCAGTATGTCTGATATAATGTCCAAGTCCTTTGTGGAGAAACCACTGTGTGACGACCAAAGTATAACCGATCGTAGTAAAGGAATATCACTTCCTACTACCTTCTCAACAGATCCATCCCCTATTCTGATGACGTCAAACCTATGACTGTCACATCAGAAATAGATGATCTATCTCCGCTACATCTGCTTTAGTCTATAAATAGACATAAGCCTGATGTCCACCAATGCTTCCGCTGCTCCCACTGACTACGACAACCCTCTGGCAGAGTCATATAGACGTACACTTCTAAAACTAGTTTAGAACGACGCTATACTCATCCTCCCGCCTGGTCTCGCAGCCTGGAACAACAGCAATGGTAATTGTGGGTAAACAAGAACTTCCCTGTCACCGTCCTTGAGGCTACCGGAGTACCTCTCGGGTGCCTGAAGTTACCCACCTTATCTGCGGAGTGGCCAATGGAATGTCAAACCATATTGAATTTTTAGGTTTTTATCAAATCTTCAGTAATCGTTTGCGGTTCTGGAATCACTTCCAGTTCTACCATACCCCCACTACTGTTTTTCTGAAAAAATCAATTTTTGATAAAACTGTGGCGAGTCAAGAACAATATCGCTATTGATCTTCCAGATGGTAGAAAGTCAACCCTCGTCATAGCCCGGGTCACCCCACAAACAGCCATTACTGAAACGTGCCTTGAGTTGTCCAGAGTCTGGTTTTAAGCATAAGCCGGACAACTCCCCGTATCTTAACAATGTCAAGATATGAACTGTTCTATATCCAAGAAACAGAGGCACTGATTTAATTAAACCAGATTCAAATCATGCAGCTGTCTCCAGTGCATGTCAACTAAGTGGAAGAGAGGCCGATCAGCGTTACTCAACTTAGGAGTACTTCCAATTATGAGTAACCTGAAAGAGAAGCTAGTTCTCTTAATCATTACTATCAACTGAATACCATGTACAAGTATCTACATCTTCGATCACTTTGAAGAATCCCGATACTTGCAACATATGGTTCTCTACTTTATTCTTATACCTATAACTTCTCAAAACTTCGACCTTGTGTTTCTACGAAACACCTGTCTAAAAACTAGAGAAGTCATAAGTAAACAGAATACAGTACGAGGACCAACCCCTCTGTCCTAATGGACACTGGACAATATACAATACTCTGTATAAGTCCCCTGAGTCTAGTGACTCATTCACTGTGTGTCGTAGGTTGAAAACTGTACTTATGGTCAAGAAGAATTACACCGCTGTTTAATGCTCCTTACCTAACCATCCACTGATATAGGTAAATGTCATCGACATAATATCAAAAGGTATATCTCACTCTATGAAAATAGACGTACAGATATATCAATTTGAAATTGGTGCACAACAGCGGATATTCAAAACCAAATATTTGCCGACCGGCAAACAGCCCAGATGATCTCCTCAAATATCACCGATTACAACGAATCCCGATATAATGAGGATGATCACCCAATTCCCAATAATTTACTCCCACTCATCATCTGTAAAACCATACAGATGTGAGAATCATACCTGGTAAATACATACCCTGGAGTAAAGACTAATTGGGAAATCAGTTTTCTTTTAACAGTACACAGTTGAACTGAAACATTGAAATGTTTCGATGGGGTATCCTGGTATTCCTAGTAATGCCTCTACCATTATCCAGATTCACAACTATAACCGTATAATTCTTTGCCACCTCTCCAAATCCCTTCATATGTCTTTAGTCATTACCTTCTGTACACCCCTTTAGGCCAAATGGTTTTCTTCCTTCCCTACCGTTCGGCACCAGCCTATGGTTTGGAAGAAGACTATCCAAAAAGCATAAAGGGTGTACTGTCCTAATCCTAGGAGCACTCGCAACGCGAGAGAAGGTGAAGATAAAAGACACCTGAATGTACTTTATTCCTATTTCTCCTGAACCAGGATCCATCCCCGAACTGGAACAAGTTCCTTTCGAGTTCGTATATAACCATACGATGGATTATCCAATAAAATGGGATCTTCGTAGTGATACGGAGTGTCCTGGAGAAATACAAAAGTGATTTAGGATTGGCGAAGAAATACTTGGTTTGGTCGTGAATAGCAGTCGCAATTTACTTTGCCCTCTTACTAATCCCTTGCTTTGTCTGAACTTAATACCTTCTGCACACCATCGTTATGCTAATTGGTTTTCTTCATTCCCTACCGGTCGGCACCAGCCTAAGGTTTGGAAGAAGACAATCCAATTTGCGTAATAGGTGTACTACCCCTAAACCAAGGAGTACTCGTAACCTGAGAGAGGGTAAAAAGAAAAGACAACTGAATAATCCTATCCGTTTTCTCCAGAACCAGAAACCATCCTCGAATTCCTTCGAGTTCGTATCTAACCATACGATGGTTTTGTCCAATAGAAGTGGACGTTCGTAGCAATACGGGGTGTCCTGAAGAAAAGGGTAAAAGTAGGAGTGGCAATGAGGTCTGCAACTCTGACAATCCAAAAGCCAGTGTTAAGTAGGTTCGGTCAACTTGGTCACTGAGTCATAGTCTAGGGTCGGGTCAATGGTCGCTGCCAGAGAGAGAGAGAAAAGAAACACTCAGCGTGCACTCTAGCCTAGATCAGAATGGTTACCAATTTATCTAATCTGGAATCCTCCCACTGTACCTCAAATTCTCCTCCAAACCTGAAAGAAGAATTAGTCGGGGTCACCCGAAGAGTATACTAACTCATCAGTGGGAATCGGGATCCAACTCTCATCGCATGACAACGTGACGGAATCCGCTCACGGTATCACACTCCAGAAGGTATGCGCATATCTGGCAAGTTTCAGTTCTTTTGAAACTCCCGATGTGATTTCTGCCCCATGCTCTTATGACCTTGACTTTGGCCAACATATCATAAGTCACATGTCAAGTTCTACCCGTCATTCTCCAGGTTAATTTGAATCCACCCGTACATACCCTTGACTTTGGCCAAAATGGCAGTACGACTGTCCCAAACCAACGCATCTATCTATGCTGCATATGAATACCCCAATAGCTACCAATCACTGTGCCTTGACTTTGGCCAACATAAACAGCTTGAATACTATTGACCACCCATATGAAACGACGGAGGGCTACGAATGGTTTGTGGCGAAAACCTTTAACGTAAAGAACTTGATATCGTCGAAGGAACGGATAGCTTTTAAAAATATAGTGACGAAAACCGTTGCTAAAGAGGTCACTCCCGGTGAAGGGATCTCGGCTCTTTCCCCGTAGAATGGGGTGCAGGATATTCCAAATGAATACCGCGATGCAAAGCAAAAGTAATCGGCTATAGTGAAGTTAATGCCCTGACGCAAACTTCTGTCCAAGGGGTCACTCCCGGTGAAGGGATCTCGGCCCTTGCCTCGTCGACTGAGGAGCAGGATATTCCAATGAATACCACGATGCAAAACAAAAGTGAACGTCCTTGCAATAACAACTTTTTGAAAAGTGTTCCAACAACATCAGATTAGGTTTGTTTTTAACTTGCATTGATCCGAATCAATGCAGTCCCATCAATTGATCACACCACAAAGAACGAAAATATACTGACGTACGTATATGCCATCCGCATTCGCCACTGGGTCCCGTCATTACCCGTTAGGTTAGCTTACTAACGACAGAGCGGGGACTGGACTAGCGCGGATGCAAAACATATACAACATCTACTAATATATATATACCAATATATTATATTTCGCTCTAGGCGTGAATAGAAATGCAACATCACAGAAACGTATAGCATCACAGAACAATACACATATCTGGGATCCCCGGGTTTCACAGAGCCACTACTGAAACCCGACGTTCCCCTGGTCGTGTGGATAGCCTGTGCAATGAAATCCTAGACCCCTACGGGCGCGGCAAGTCACCCGCCAAAACCTGAAGCGAGGCAGCCCCCTTCAGCGCCGTGAATGGACCACCCAGCACTCCACGGAATCCGGCAACTTGGGCACCCCTCCTGGGTCAACCTGTACCCCCTACGAGTGCGGCGAATAGCCCGCCAATCCTAGAGTGAAGCCCCCTCCGTCCCAATGCCATGAGATGCAGGCTTGTTGCCCTCTAGAACCCGGCTGTCCGTGCACCCCACCGCGGGGTAATCCTAGTACAGAAAGTAAAATATACATACACCGGGTACATCGACCGCAACCAGGTCGTGCCCCAAAAGAATAATACAATCAGGCAGTGACGGCAGTCCACATGTCGGACGCTCGCCCCGCAATATCAAATGTACATGATACAACAACACTGTACTAGCATTGCATCCAGGCTATCCCCACGACCGATCCGCAACATCACAGCATAAACATAGAACATCAACGTGAAAGTCACGTTCGCAAATCCGTCTAACCGGGCTATAGCAGTTAGACCGGATTTACCGATCGAGTGACATTCACGGTCGCAGATATAATGTAAATACTGTGAAAAATGTATTTAAAATATCCGATCGATCAAAAATTAACAAGTGGGCCCTCAATCAAAACTGTAGCACTCACAGAAATCCTGGGCCCAATTTTAATATTCCAAAACCCATATTTTAAGCCCAGAAGGCCTCTGAAAAAATTTGGTGAAGTGATGTGAATAGTGCGCGGCGGAAGGGCCGCGGGAATGGGGTTTTCGCGGCGTTTCCGCGCTCCCACTGTGGAGTTACTTCGTCAAATTTTTACAGAACTCTTAGATTTTCCAGTACATCAATATTTTACAACCTGAAAAATTTTTCGAGACCAAAAATTTTCAACAGAAACTGATGCGAACTAAAATGCAGTTTTGGAACATTCGATCGATCGAAACAGAAAACACATTACACCAAGCTAGACTATGTTAATGGCGAGGCTCTGATACCACTGTAAGTACACGGCGGCGCCCCGGCCGTCAATCCGACGGCCAAACGCGGAAACGGTGATAAACTTTAATTTTGCGGACTTAGCAAACCGGCACCACCGCGCACTAAACCCCGGATCGTGCCATTAAACTAGTCTAAGCTAAGTAACAAGATAGGTTAGAGATGTACCGACTGATCCGAGTCCTCCAGTCTTCATCTCCACCGTCCCGATCTCCCGCGGAAAGTGTTGCCTCCACATCGTCGCCTCCTCACCGGAAAGGGCACCACATCGCCTTCTTCTTTTACGGGCTCCCGCCTCAATACCGAGGCAACTCGCGCATGAAGCCGGCAACTCGACATGCTCAAGATATGCTGTAGAATGTGTAGTGTAGAGGGTATGTCTCTTTGGGGTTTGTTGCCATGGTGATGGAGGAATCAAGACTAGAAAAATGGTGCTTGCAATTTTCTAGCATGAAAAAGAGATCAAGAAGAATGAAACTCTCAAGAAGGAAGAACTCTCATCTTTTTCTTTCTTTCTTTCTTTCTACCATTTTTCATCAAATGAGAAGAATGAATAATGGTGGAGGAATGAGAATAGCAACCATAAGAAGGGAGGTGAGTGTAGGATAAAGAGAATGGTGACCACATCCAAACCTCATCATCACAACTCTAATCAAAGATCAAATCCTATCTCATCACTTCTAATCTTCATAAAGCATGAAAAGAAGAATGAAAGGAATGGTATCTAAAAAGTTATCATAATAAACCATCTTACAAATAAAACCTCCACCATATGTAATTTGCAAAACTGCAAATTACCCCCTCCATCAGAAAAGTCCGGCCGGGAAAAAACAAAGGAAAACCGGCCGGAACGGAATGCAAACTGGCAACTCCAGAAAACTGGTCCTGTAATAAATTACAGGAAAACCCCATATTGTGCATACGCACCCGCATCTGTATTCCGTCCGGATACAAATGCAAAGAGACAAAATCTACACTGTACTAAACTAGGACCGGCTTAAACCAAAGCCGGCTAGTAATATCCGTCCGATCCTGATCCGTGCAATACCGCACGTATCTGATCGAACGCTGCCATATAACTATACGGCCACTAGTACAAAACTGTCTGATCCTGATCCGTGCAATACCGCACGTATCTGATCGGACCCTGCCATATCTCCATACGGCCTCTACAGCGTTTCGCCCGAAAGCTGAGTAACTGAGTGCGGTGGACTCTAAAGACTCGTCAATACCTTGGCTGTGGATTTAACCACTAGCACGTCAGAGGTATAAGCCAATATGTGACGGGCCACCAGCTATTGACCAAAAGGGACGTCGATGAGGAAGCTCACCCCGACACCCAACTGAGCCTGTCAGTGACAATATCCGTACAGTCCGGTCCGTTCGTCTATGAGTATCGCATGGCGGGCCTAGGGGGTTGGTAAAAGTCAGACCCCCAAAAGCGGTACAAGTCGTGTCGGAGTGTAGCCCAGAACACCCTGAGATACTACTGGAATACCTACCAGCAAATCTCCTGCCTTGGCCAAGGACTTTTCATGTTCTGGCTCTCCTAGACACAGCACGACCTCACCCCCAAACCGGGAGAGACGAACCCCTGAAGATCCGCTCACTGCCTCCATGTGGCTCGGGACTGTACCCAACTAAAACCTGTTTGCACGACTCCTTTGAGCCGTGGTAGGGTAGTAATCAAAGTACAGTGGGAACTCACACGAGACAAATGACGATCTCAGGTCGATGAACTAACCTGTACACATGTCACCAGGGAACTGCTATCTGACGTCTGGTATAATCCCAACTAGCAGGTTCCCGGCGAGTCCTGTCCGGTGTACTCATAACCCAATGAGCACCTGTATACATCTTAGGTAAACCAACTGACACCAGTGGCTTGTGAGACCGGCCACCGCCCCTCGTCGGGGTCTCGACTGTATACACTAGTCTACTAATGGAGTATCGATGCCCTGTCTCGAAACTCCTACGACTAGGGACCATTTTAGGATGTGCTTCTAGACCCCAGCTCCCACTTATATGATCGTCCTCATACTGCTGGTAGTCAAGCAAGAATCCTAGGGGCTTTATCAACGTGCAATAGCGACTCGTAAGGTCACCTAAAGCAGTACACGATGATAAAGGTAAACCAGATAGCATACTATCATCTCGAGTAAGACTGTCCTACTGGGACAGGTCCTCCCCTCAATCATTGCAATCACGTGCCTGTGATCCAATAATTGACTCTGAGGGCACTATCTCCAACAGATGCAAATCCTTGCCTTTGAAGGCAAGGTTAGCAAGTTGAGCCATCACTAAACCACTTTGAGGTATAAAGCTTAGCCTAATCCTTTTATTTTCTAAACATTTAATTATTTAACTTAATTTAGGGTTTAAGTGGTGTATTAGTGCTAATTAGGTGATTTATGTGTAGATTAGGTCAAGTAATGGGTTTTATGGTCTTATTAGCTTAACTTTGGTTTATTAGTGTTGTTAAATCCAAGTTTTGCTTCAGGTTACACTAAAAACCCTAATTTATTAAGTTTAATGCTAAATTAGTGTTTAGTGAAGATTTATTGTCGTTTTAAGATCTCCTTTTGACCCGGGTGCTTCAGGGAAAAGTTGAGTTTACTGGAGCATGTTCACTAGACCTAAATCACACACACGGAGCACGAGACCATAATTCCCACACCATGCCGCAGAAAAATTCATAATGGCCGCAAATTGCGGCTGGAGGGGTGAGTTGGGTGTCGGGGTTTGGGCTGGGCGAGTCTGCTACATATCTAAGATGTTTGGTATATGCAACTTTTCTTAATTCTGTTCGTATCAAAATCTGGGACCAAATACCTTGTTTTCAATAGTTTTAAACTTGCGCGACACGTACGTTTGTGAGTGGGTTTGGTGGTTACTGTGTGTCGCAGCGTGTCGGGATGGTCTCAGGCGATGCACGCACATTTTGGTGTTTCGGGTGCACACGCTTTAGCTTGCGACGCTAGTTTCTCGTGTGATCTTGTTATCGCGTGTTGCAAGATTTTAGCCTTATGAATTTTGCTTGTGTAAATTCTAGGTTCGTAGGCGGGTACTTCGGATGCCGCAAAGAAGGGGAAGAAGGTAGTCGGCTACACTTAGCACGAGATCACGGTAAGTAGATTTAACATCTACGGGAAAATTGCCCGTATGGCGTTATGCGTTAGGGCTTGATAAGATATTGTAGCCGCATATTCATATTCATATATGTCACTTTTGCACAAGCATCGTTATATGCCATTATTGTTATGCTCGATTTATTACCTAGTGGACACTGCACTATTACTGACGGTTCATGCGCACATACACATTGTATACCCATATTGATGCACATATACATTGGTACATCCATACTTGCGCATATATATATTGTACCTGCTGTTCAGTTGATAAAACTGCACATTTGTTATTACATTTTTCCTACTATTTCTATACTAGAAAAGGTGTTTATTATAATATATGATACATATGAGGGTTTTGTTAGTTGTATGTATGCCCTAGAGGCCAGTATTGTACAGATGATGTATATTATATTGGATGCTTGGACATATATAGAGATGACGTTCTTGCTCGATATGATAGTATGCTATCTGGTTGCTCTTTATCTTAACATGTATACAAGTCTCTTTAAACTGTCTTATAATTACATGTTGGTAAAGCCCTTAGGATGTGTACTTGACTACCTGGACTATGATGCAGATCATACTAGTGGGGACATGGTAGTCCATAAGTACATCCTTCAAGGTCCCTAGTCGTGGGTGTATCGAGACGGGGCATCGATATACCAGTGTAGACTAGCGTATACGCTTCTCGACCCATGAGATGGGCGATGGATGATCCCACATCCATTAGTGTTTGACTTCAGAGATGGTATACGGGTGCTCAGTGGAGACTGGGTACACTGGACGGACTCGCCGAGAACTCCCATATGGTATTATACATCACGTCAGATGGCAGTTCTCAGGTGACACTTGTGCAGGTTAGTCTGTAGACCCGAGATCGTCATAAAGTCTTGTGTGATTCCCACTGTGCTTTGATCTCCACCTTACCACGTCCATGAGGGCGTGCAAAACGGTGGTTTTTGGGTACAGTCCCGAGTCACATGGAGGCAATGAGCGATAGGAGGGGTTTCGTCTCTCCCGGTATTGGGAGTTGATGTTGCGCTGTGCTCGATTGGCCGTAACAGGGAAGTCCCTGGCCAGGCCTGATCAGAGATTTGCTGGTAAGTGTTACCAGTAGTTTCTCGACCCTTTATGAGCCTCACATCGGCACGACTTATCGGTTATTGGGGTCTGACGTTTACCACCCCTAGACTTGATATGCGACATATCAGACGAACAGACCGGACTGTACGGTAAGTGTTACTGGTTGGATTCACAGGAGTGTGAGCGGGCTTGCTCGTCGATCTTCTGATCGCTCAATACCCGGGTGGCCGTTACGTTTAGCAGACCGCTTGCGGCTTGTGGGTGCTTGATATAATCTTCATCTGCTGCCGGCGTATTGACGAGTCTTTAGAGTCCTACGCAGAGGTTTCCTGGCTCAAGCGAAACGAAATAGGAGCGCATATGAGATATGTGCGGGAC
The DNA here is from genome assembly GCA_030015575.1 of Agapanthus africanus. NCBI lineage: Eukaryota > Viridiplantae > Streptophyta > Magnoliopsida > Asparagales > Amaryllidaceae > Agapanthus > Agapanthus africanus. The sequence continues at coordinate 332,668,493 of JASDDO010000031.1, forward strand.
CGAGAATAATACGTGTATGTGATACCGTATTTCATTCTCGCGATGAATGTTTCGATTGGTTGTATGCGATATAACCTAGTTATCGAATCAAAGATTGATTCGATAAGTCGATACATTGGATACTAGTCGGTTATGTGCGAAATGACCGGATCATTGAATCAAGTGTTGATTTAATGATTTACTGTATAATTATATATTTGATATATTACTTTGCATTAACTAGTATTGGTTCACTTTAAAAGGATTTTCTCACTTGATGTGCACATTGTATATGTGATATATTTTTTGTGTGCACTTGATTGTATCATGTTAGATGATACATGTTAACTTGAGTTTGTGTAAAGATTAAACCATGGTTATATGAATGGTTAGGGTTTTGTTTACTTATTCATTTATTTATTTTGATTATTGATTTTGTAAAAGAAAATGGAAATGGTGGCTTTTCTTGTTTCTTTCATGAAGCTTCATGAAGGGTTGAAACCTTGACCATTTTTGTTTTCTTCTCTTAACCTAACCATTCACCTAACCCTAGTTTACTCTCTACACTTGACCATGGTTAGTATATGATAAGTATTCATATTATTTTAATTTTTAAAGTAATACTTATCATATTCTATCTTCATCTTCTTCTTCTTCTTCAAGAAGAAAGCTTGACTCCATTAATGGCATCTTGAGTAAAAGAGTGAGAAATCCAATTCTAAAGTGAACCCTACCTCCTATTTCTTCATCCTCTACCTCTTGCCAAGTAGTATAGGGTGTTTTCTTCACAAGTTTCATTGCTTGGTGAACTTGGAGCTTGATCTTGTGTTGCCTCGACGTCGATCATCTTCGGCATCGAAGCCGACGACCTAGCCCGCCCATTTCTCCGATGAAGCCGATGCTAGAGTCCGAGATTCGATATGGACAGCGAGAGGACGTCTACTTGGAGCTAAGAAAGTGGAGAACCGGATCTACAAAGGTTGTAGCTTCTTTCCTTTAGTTAAGATGTTAACTAGTTTCACTTTTCGCCTAAACTCTAGTCAACGAATCCGTATTAGGGTTTCTCGGCACTTGGAAAATTTAAAATTGGCATGGTTGATGCCTTGTGAGACCTCATTAGCGTGCCTAGGAACCTACAGTGGTATCAGAGCCTAGCTAGAGCCTTAGGCGAAGTGTAGACGACATTTGAAACCCGATCGAACCGAAACCCTAATTCCAAAATGCTCTCCGGAAATTTTCTGAAAATTTGGATTTTTGTGAATTAAAAATATGCAGAAAACTAAGCAGGAATTTCTAAGAATTACAGTGAAGTACGATCACATGATTCCACTAAAGTGCGGCGGAACCGCGGCATTAGCATGGCTAATGTGGCGGTTCCGCGGCCACTTTGTCTCTTCTCCTATTGGTTTCTGCACAGTAATTCTTATATTTGAATGCTATATTTTCTGGGTATTTTTATTATGACTCAAGAGTTGAGTATTCTGGAGTTGTATAGGGAATCGAAGATTCGATCGGATTATCAAATTTTTTCTATGTGTTTTTCCGGATAATTTTAGAATATGTTAAAAAGATCGACCGGATGTAAATACCCAATCTTTCCCCTGCCGGGAAATTTCTAATTGTTGGACTTTTTCGTAGTTTAATGACGTTCTAAGTAGTGCAAGTAACGCGATGGTCCCTCTAGAAGACAACAAACCTTAACTCGATTATCTGACCGTCTTGAACTACCCTTTGAACCTTAGGGTTTGGGGCAGTACGGCGTGCCACATGTGAGGCGTTGGCTTGACCCTTCTACGGCTGGACCGTTGGTACTGAGGCATGAAATGAATGTCTTTTGAACTTATTTCATGTGTTGAACGGTTTCGGGAAAACTTGGGTGTTCGAATGTTCGATCGGAAAGTTTAATATTTTCTATTTATCCGGAATGGGATACAATAATTGGAATTCACAAACAGTTATGAGATAACTGAATGAATGTTATAAATCTAGCGGTTTAGTCTCACTTGATATTGAAAAGAGTTTTCGATAATGAGACTAAAATGCGGGGTTTATAATTGCTAGGCATGTGATGTCTAAGTATTTCATTTGATTAGGCATGCGATGTCTAAAGAGATTGCGGATTCCAACTGTTGTAGTTTTACACTTTCTTTTCTGTGACCGTAAGTGTAGTATGTCAATATCGCCGGTTTCGTTGCTATACGTCAACGACAATTGGGGTACATACTTACTTACGTTGATGACATGTGATGTTATGAGTTGCTGGATATGTTATATTGGATCGTCGTGTTCGAATAGCCGGGGTTTTTTTTGTGTGAGATGAGTGTTTTTCATTTTAATTCATGTAAAAACTTGTATGTAATATTCTTTTATTGGGACACTTCCAGGTTGCGTAAGATGTCACCTTTTGTATATTATTTACTTTTCCGCATTAGGAAAGACCCAAGGAGGGGAGCACAAGTAACCGGGTTCTAGGGTCCAGTGGGAGACCATCTCGAGGAGTCGAGTCTGGGTCTCCTAAACCTAGAATTGGTAGGGTTGCTTGCCGCTCTCGTAGGGGTCTAGGGGTGTGGGATTGGCTATTCATCACGACCGTGGAATCCGTGTTTTATACTGGCTCGTATTAAAAACACGGACGTCCTAGTATATCCAATATTTCATATAATATTTTCTGCTGCAATGTCTGTGATGTGATCATTTGATTTGTTCTGATGGATACAGTATATAGTATATATGATATATTATATAGACGTTACTTATGTTTTGCAGCCGCACTAGCCCTGCCCTGCTCTGTCGTTAGTTACCTAACCTAACGGTGCACGAGGGGACATCGAGGCGAATGCGGATGGCATAAGTGTACGTCGTATTTATCTGTGATGTTTAGGTGACTTAAATGATGGGACTTCATTAATGTGATTAATGAAAGAAAAGAAACCTAAGATGTTGTAGAATCAAATTTTAAATAAAACAGGTAGCTACAATTCTTGCTTTGCACAGCGGTATATGTGATATATCCTGCACCTTATTTGATGAGGAAAGGACCGCGAACCCTTCACCGGGAGTGACCCCTCTAGCAAAACTAGAAAAGCCTCAAAATCACTCCATTTCAAAACTTCATTTGATTCTACAACGATATCAAGTTCATTACGCAATAGGTTTTCAGAAAAACCTGTCGTAGCCCTCCGTCATTTCAGATAAGTACTAGTTAGTATTCGTTCTACGTTTGTTGACTATGTTAAGGCGTAGTGTGCGGTAGCTGATTGGTGCTTATCTGTATAAGCATATGATGCGATTGGATTAGGGTAGTCATGCGACTTTGTTGACTATGTTAAGGGTCGTGTGGGTGGGTTTAATTCAATACGGAAATGACGGGTTGAAGTTGACTAGCACTTATGATTTGTTGACTATGTTAAGGTCATATAGCTGCTAGGGGAAAAATATTATCGGGAATTTCAAGTGTTGAAATTTGCAATGAGATTGCATACCTTCTATGAGATAGTTGGATCCCGATACCCACTGCGAGTAAGAGTTACTCCTGGTAGAGTTTTACACATTACAATTAGCCGATCAAGTAGGTGTCTAGAAAGGTGTCAACGGGGTTACGCCTCTGGGAAAACGAGGTTTACTTTAATTAGGTCCGTGCGAAAGCACGGGGAACCTCCCTCAAAGTACCGACACTGGCATGGCTGAAAGATCGACGAAGTTGTAGGGTGTAATTAATCCCGGCTAGTCTTTCCTTTTAGGGTTTGAAGGAATATTTGATAAAAACCAGTGGGAGCCATCCTGATTAGATAAGATAATAACCAATCTGATCTTGCACGAGCATACGCTAAAGTGTTTTCTTCTCTCTCTCTCCAGGTAGCGACCATGTCATGCCCTAATAAAGATAATAATATGGATGTATTGACCGAACCCACGTGTTATACTGTGCTGGGGAACGTTGGTTCCGTTCTTTCTTATAAGAGTTATAGGACTGAACAGGATATAAGGGAATACCAGGATTCCCATGCCACCTGAATGAAGAAAGTACATGATGATGCATTTTCTTCGGGTGTGTTCGTTACAGAGAACTGTTTCTCCATTTGCTCCACGTCCTGGGTATTAGATACCGGGTCAGGATCCCATATATGTAATCAGTTACATGGGCTCAGGAAAGGTAGAGAACTTGGAGAAGGTGATAAAGACGTTAGAGTTGGAAATGGTGCAATTTTTGCGGCTAAGACTGTCGGGAAATATCACCTTGTATTACCGACTGGTAATACATTGGTTCTGAACGAATGCTATTACATGCCGAACCTGATATGCAACATTATATTGGTTTCTTTATTGAGTAAAGAGGGATATAATTTTGTATTACAGAACAATGTTATGAACATTTTCCGTAACCAAAAGTTGGTTAGATCAGGCACGTTGTGCAATGGCATTTATGTTCTAAATCAATCAACGGTTCTGAGCATAACAACATACACAAGAGGAAGAGTTCAGAGATGAACGAATCCTTCTTATGGCATTGTAGACCGGGTCACATCAATGCGACACGACTGGCAAAGTTGCATAAGGATGGATATTTGAAACCATTCGAATTTTCATCTTATGAAACTTGCCAGTCATGTCTCAAAGGCAAGATGACCAAAACTCCGTTTACGGGACACGGAGAAAGAGTTACCGAACTCTTGGGACTGATACATAGTGATGTATGCGGTCCCATGTCTACACATGCCAGGGATGGTTCTTCGTACTTCATTACATTCACTGACGATCTCTCTAGATTCGGATATGTGTTCCTGATGAAATACAAATCAGAAGCTTTTGAGAAATTTAGAGAATATAAACAAGAAGTCGAGAACCAAACTGGAAAATGTATTAAAATCCTTCGATCTGATCGAGGAGGTGAATACTTAAGCAATGAATTCCTGGACTTCCTAAAAGAGAATGGGATTCTCTCACAGCTGACTCCTCCATATACACCACAGCACAACGGTGTATCAGAACAAAGGAACCACACCCTATTAGATATGGTGCGCTCTATGATGAGCACAGCTGAGTTACCTATTTCCTTCTGGGGATATGCGCTGGAGACAGCAACATACCTATTGAATCAAGTTCTATCTAAATCTGTACCTACCACACCATATGAGATATGGAGTAGGAAGAGACCATATTTTAAACGAGTTAAGATATGGGGTTGTTCGGCCTATGTCAAAAGGCAAAATCCAGACAAACTCGAGGCACAGTCAGTTCTTTGCAAGTTTGTGGGATATCCTAAGAATTCCCAAGGATATTTTTTCTACCACGCTGAAGAACAAAAAGTGGTTGTTTCTCAATATGCCACCTTTTTAGAAAAGGAATTCCTTGAAAAAGAAATTAGTGCAAAGTGGTAGAGCTGGAAGAAATTCCAGATACACAAACCGTAACTGAAGATTTAGTGGAACCAGAAGATTCAGTAGCTCCCAATGAACCTCAGCCTCTCCGCCGATCTAGTAGGGTTCCTCGCCAACCTGAGAGATACTACGGTTTTCTCATGGATGGTGGCAGCGAGGATTGCATCATGGAGGATGATGACCCAAATAGCTTCGAGCAGGCCATCACGAGTATGGACTCAGTGAAATAGCTGGATGCTATGCGATCCGAGATGGAATCCATGTACACCAACAAAGTATGGACTTTGGAAGTTGCTCCTGAAGGGGTAAAACCCATTGGGAGCAAGTGGATCTTCAAGAAAAAACTTGGTGTAGATGGGAAAGTGGAGACTTTCAAAGCTAGACTTGTTGCAAAGGGTTTTCGTCAAAGACCAGGTGTGGACTATGACGAAACCTTTTCTCCAGTAGCTATGCTTAAATCCATCCGGATCATGCTTGCCATCGCTGCATATCATGACTACGAAATCTGGCAAATGGATGTTAAGACCGCCTTTCTAAACGGTGATTTAGAAGAGTGCGTGTACATGACTCAGCCAGATGGCTTCGTAGACAGTGGGAGTAGCGGGAAGGTGTGCAAGCTGCTTAAATCCATTTATGGATGCAAGCATCGCGGAGTTGGAACATCTTCTTTGACGTCGTTATCAAAGAGTTTGATTTCGTCAAATACCCAGATGAACCTTGTATTTACAAGAAGGTGGCAGAGAGTAAGGTTGTCTTCCTCGTATTGTACGTGGACGACATACTCTTGATAGGAAATGATATTCCTATGCTGCAAACGGTCAAGCTCTTCTTATCACAAAGATTCTCAATGAAAGATCTTGGTGATGCCTCCTGCATATTGGGAATTAGGATCTATAGAGATAGATCCAAACGGATAGTGGGATTGTCCCAATCCAGGTACATTGACACCATACTAAAGAGGTTTAGTATGGAAGAATCCAAGCGTGGGAACTTGCCCACGATCTCTGGAGTCACTCTCTCCAAAGAGATGTCTCCCAAGACTGATTTGGAGAGAGCTCGCATGCAAGGGATACCCTATGCTTTGGCTGTAGGCTCTATCATGTATGCGATGCTATGTACCAGACCCGATGTAGCATACTCACTAAGTGTAGTAAGCAGGTATCAAGCTGATCCTGGAGAGAGTCACTGGACAGCTATGAAGAGCATTCTCAAGTACTTGCGAAGGAATAAAGAGATGCTCTTGGTGTATGATAACGGAGAACTCCAAGTGGAGTCCTTTACCGATTCGAGCTTCTAGAGTGATAAGGACGACTCTAAGTCAGAGTCGGGATTTGTCTTTACCCTTTACGGAGGGGCGGTTAGCTGGAAGAGTTCCAAGCAGGAAACCGTGGCAGACTCGACGATGGAGGCTGAATACATCGCTGCCAACGATGCTGCCAAAGAAGCTGTCTGGATCAAGAAGTTCATTACTGAACTTGGAGTAGTTCCATCCATTGAGCATCCAATACCTTTGTATTGTGATAACAATGGAGCGGTGGCTTTGGCGAAGGAACCCAGGTCCCATCAGCGATCCAGGCATATTCTGAGGCGGTATCACCTGATCCGGGAGATAGTTGATCGCCGGGAGATCGAGGTCAGGAGGGTTGACACGAAGAACAACACGGCGGATCCACTCACGAAGGCCATTCCCCATATACAGTTTGAGAGACTCTTCGGGATGCTCGGTATGCGATACTACAACAGCTGGCCCTAGTGCAAGTGGGAGATTGTTAGTTGTATGTATGCCCTAGAGGCCAGTATTGTACAGATGATGTATATTATATTGGATGCTTGGACATATATAGAGATGACTTTCTTGCTCGATATGATAGTATGCTATCTGGTTGCTCTTTATCTTAACATGTATACAAGTCTCTTTAAACTGTCTTATAGTTACATGTTGGTAAAGCCCTTAGGATGTGTACTTGACTACCTGGACTATGATGCAGATCATACTAGTGGGGACATGGTAGTCCATAAGTACATCCTTCAAGGTCCCTAGTCGTGGGTGTATCGAGACGGGGCATCGATATACCAGTGTAGACTAGCGTATACGCTTCTCGACCCATGAGATGGGCGATGGATGATCCCACATCCATTGGTGTTTGACTTCAGAGATGGTATACGGGTGCTCAGTGGAGACTGGGTACACTGGACGGACTCGCCGAGAACTCCCAGATGGTATTATACCTCACGTCAGATGGCAGTTCTCAGGTGACACTTGTGCAGGTTAGTCTGTAGACCCGAGATCGTCATAGAGTCTTGTGTGATTCCCACTGTGCTTTGATCTCCACCTTACCACGTCCATGAGGGCGTGGAAAACGGTGGTTTTTGGGTACAGTCCCGAGTCACATGGAGGCAATGAGCGATAGGAGGGGTTTCGTCTCTCCCGGTATTGAGAGTTGATGTTGCGCTGTGCTCGATTGGCCGTAACAGGGAAGTCCCTGGCCAGGGCTGATCAGAGATTTGCTGGTAAGTGTTATTGGTAGTTTCTCAACCCGTTATGGGCCTCACATCGGCACGACTTATCGGTTATTGGGGTATGACGTTTACCACCCCTAGACTTGGTATGCGACATATCAGACGAACAGATCGGACTGTACGGTAAGTGTTACTGGTTGGATTCACAGGAGTGTGAGCGGGCTTGCTCGTCGATCTTCTGATCTCTCAATACCCGGGTGGCCGTTACGTTTAGCAGACCGCTTGCGGCTTGTGGGTGCTTGATATGATCATCATCTGCTGCCGGCGTATTGACGAGTCTTTAGAGTCCTACGCAGAGGTTTCCTGGCTCAAGCGAAACGAAATAGGAGCGCATATGAGATATGTGCGGGACCGAGAATAATGCGTGTATGTGATACCGTATTTCATTCTCGCGATGAATGTTTCGATTGGTTGTATGCGATATAACCTAGTTATCGAATCAAAGATTGATTCGATAAGTTGATACATTGGATACTAGTCGGTTATGTGCAACATGACCGGATCATTGAATCAAGTGTTGATTTAATGATTTAATGTATAATTATATATTTGATATATTACTTTGCATTAACTAGTATTGGTTCACTTTAAAAGGATTTTCTCACTTGATGTGCACATTGTATATGTGATATATTTTTTGTGTGCACTTGATTGTATCATGTTTGATGATACATGTTAACTTGAGTTTGTGTAAAGATTAAACCATGGTTATATGAATGGTAAGGGTTTTGTTTACTTATTCATTTATTTATTTTGATTAATGATTTTGGAAAAGAAAATGGAAATGGTGGCTTTTCTTGTTTCTTTCATGAAGCTTCATGAAAGGTTGAAACCTTGAGCATTTTTGTTTTCTTCTCTTAACCTAACCATTCACCTAACCCTAATTTACTCTCTACACTTGACCATGGTTAGTATATGATAAGTATCCATATTATTTTCATTTTTAAAGTAATACTTATCATATTCTATCTTCATGTTCTTCTTCTTCTTCAAGAAGAAAGCTTGACTCCATTAATGGCATCTTGAGTAAAAGAGTGAGAAATCCAATTCTAAAGTGAACCCGCCTCCTATTTCTTCATCCTCTACCTCTTGCCAAGTAGTATAGGGAGTTTTCTTCACAAGTTTCATTGCTTGGTGAAGTTGCTTGATCTTGTGTTGCCTCGACTTAGATCATCTTCGGCATCGAAGCCGACGACCTAGCCCGCCCATTTCTCCGATGAAGCCGATGCTAGAGTCCGGGATTCGATATGGACAGCGAGAGGACGTCTACGTGGAGCTAAGGAAGTGGAGAACCGGATCTACAAAGGTTGTAGCTTCTTTCTTTTAGTTAAGATGTTAACTAGTTTCACTTTTCTCCTAAACTCTAGTCAACGAATCCGTATTAGGGTTTCTCGGCACTTGTAAAATTTGAAATTGGCATGGTTGATGCCTTGTGAGACCTCATTAGCATGCCTAGGAACCCTACAGGTTTATCTGTAAAAATACTATTTTTCATGTGTTGATATATTATAATTAACATTTGGTAGGAAAATGTATGTAAAGATACCATTGACCAAATCTTAATGGTGAAATTAATATCTCAATATAACAAACTCTACTAAATATTATTTGAGTTATTGTGCATAATTTTTCAGGGCTAAAAATCAAGGGAATCAAAGTTGTTAAGAGCAAACCTGCCTAATTAAGAAAGCAAACTAAGAAATCAAGGCTGGCAGCAACAAAGAAAATATTTCCAATTTCCAGATGTTCCAGAGATCTCCACATGTCATAAGAAGAAAAGACCAGAAGAGAAAATCAGAAGATCCCTCTACTTAGCCAAGGATCCACGGCCAAACCCCCCGATTGGCCGTGGATCCGCCGCGGTTTTGAAGACTTAAGAGATGGGATTTTCTCTGTTGGATACTAACTACTTGCTTTCAAATCAGGAAGCTAATTTTCTGGCATTGGGACTATAAATAAAGATCGAGAGCCTCTTGGAAAAATCATCAAGTCGACACGATCACGAAGTCCAAGACGGCTCACGCATCCAGGCTGATCATCAACGGTTCATCTATCTCCTTAGAAGAGATCGAGAAGCAAACTAGTATTTGTAATCATTTTCTAAAGAAACAAAGTGTAATGAGTTTTGTTGATTAATAAAGGTAGTTCTTTTTCTTATACTATTTCTTTGTAGTTTCATTATGAATTCTCTTTCCATCTCTTCTTCTCCCAACATGCACGAGTAATTCTCCGCTTGTTAGGGTTCGTAGGATTATGGTAGATTAATGAATGATGAAGATCTTTAAACCCTTTTTACGTCCTATAAAGTTTATAAACTTTATCAAAAGAATCATTAACATCCTAATCGGGAGCGCTACCAATTTATTGTTAGTCTCGACCGCGATTAGAGATTAGATTAATGATTGTTTTGGTAAAGGCTAGATATGAACGGAGTTCCATGTCGAGATAGGCGTTAAGAGTGGGAACCCTTTTCCCTCCAAAAACCCTAATCTACATGCATCATTGTCGTTCTATTTTTAAATCTATTAAAGGATAAAAAGGGTAATCTTTAATTAATTATCCATAACTACTAAATCCTAATGAACCCTACAAGCCCCCTTTTATATTAAACTTACATCCATAATTAATCTAGATCTATATTTTTCATCCGTGTTTAACCTAGATCTAGAAACTATTTCCACCATTTTTTATTCTTTCCCCTTTCTTTCTCAACACATCTAAAGTAAGATTAAAATATTCAACGTTTCCCAGAGGACGACCCGTACTCACCTCGGTCTAGCTACACGCGACACCGTTCTGATTGCGGTTATTCTACAAACACTAAAATATAGATCAATCAAATGGCGCCGTTGCCGGGGATACGTGCGTAATTTTTTTATTCTTACTATTTGTGTTGAATTCTTATTCGATCTATATCATAATCAAAACAAAACTGCAAATTGTATATTTAACGATTATTGTGTGAATTTTGCGAGGGGATCTGGAGTCACAGAATTGAGGAAACAAAGATACAGAGACATTCATTAAGATCCAGAGGAGCACAGAAGGCCACTGAAAAAAATTCATCAAGTGATCCCTCTCTCTTGCGGCGGAACCGCGGCAAAGGAGGTGCATTCGCAGTGGAAGCGCGGCGCATTAGGGGATCTAGGGCTCCAAAATTCTCTGGTAAGATTCTAACCTCCTTCTCTCTCCTCTAAAATCCAATAAAATCTCTTTTCTGCGGGATTCTTTGCAAAATATCGCCGCTCAAAAATCTTTTTGCAAAGTTTTGTAATTGGTTTTGTTTTGCATATTTTAATACGGACTTTAAGGGGAAAGACCAAAATCCAGATTAGGTGGGGATTTCATCACCCTTCCTAAGCCCTACAAATCACAAACCGAGCATCTGCATCAACCCTACATTAATTTAAAAAAATATCTAGACCAGACTCTAAGGACTGTCGCGCTCAATAAGGACAGAGGAAGGTCATGGGTAATCTATCGCTTATCCGCATTACTTTTGTGGTGTCTAGGCAAGTGTGTCTGAGACGAGTGGTTACTTAATTAGGGCCACTACTTGTAGTGGAGAGCCTCCCACTCACCTAGCACTTACCTGGCTACAAGAGTAGTAAAGAGGCGGTAGAGGATTGATACTACGGCTTGTCCTTTGGAAGTCGAGGAGCGGTCTAGAGACTGACCTAGGTAACCTTAATTCTAGGGTTGTTTATGCATTTTTGTGTCATTTGTCTTGAGTCCCACTTTTTTCAAAACAAACCAATTTTAAAGCGCACACACGCTGCCACTTGCATTAAACCCGCTTAGTGCATGCTCGGCTGGACACGGGATTCTATTGCCTATCCTGTCCGCGTTCCTGCTATCGACGCCGAAGTCGGTACTTCTTCATCTTCTTTTCCTCCACCATACACCACGACCGGGATGGACGGTACTTTATCAGATTATAACACCACGCTGCCACCGCCCGTAGGTGCGCAGAATCCACCGCGCATCTCTCTCCAAGAGAGATGCTATCGTATCCGTGGTTTTCTTCCCACTTGTCTATCCATTCCACCAGCTAACGGGGATAATTTCGAAATTAAACCCCACTACATCAATCTGCTGCCCCAATTTCACGGGCTTGAGTCGGAAGACGCGTACGTTTTCATCACTAAATTCGAAAACATATGCGCAATGATGGGTACTTCACAATTGACCGTGGATGCTATGCGCTTGCGTCTTCTCCCTTTCACTCTGTGCGACTTGGCAGAAAAATGGCTTTATAATACTGCCGCACACTCTATCACTAATTGGGATGAATTCGTAATATCATTTCTTAAGAAGTTTTACCCAAACCGTAAGACCGCCCGTGTTAGGAGCGAGATCAATCTTTTACCCAGCTTCCCAATGAACCATTTTGGAAGTGCTTTGAACGTTTCAAAGATCTGCTTGTCCAATGTCCTCATCATGGAATCAATAGATGGGATTTATGCAGAATTATATATGAGGGCATTAATCCAGCGACAAAGCAGATGCTTGAAACAATGTGTTAATGCAATTTCATGTCTAAAGATGACGGCGAAGCTTGGAAATATCTGGAAGATCTCGCTGAAAACACTTTGCAGTGGGAAAGCGTAAGACCACCTTCATCTAGGGGAGGTATTAACCAGCTCGATGTTTCCATCGCAGTAAAAGCCGAAATGGCAGCGATGCAGAAGAAACTCGATGCTATTGAGAACAAATTCTCATCAGTCTCCCTAAATCAGGTCACGCTTCCTAAGACCGTGTGTGGTTGTTGTTCGGATCCTTCACACTTAACGGAAGAATGTCCTATGAATGCATCGTTTCATGGTCACAAGCAAACTAATGCTGCTTTTCAGCAGCGACGTAGAAACGATCCTTATTCTTCCACGTACAATCAAGGATGGAGGAATCATCCTAACTTTGCTTGGAACCAAAACCAACAAAGCAATTATCAAAAACCTCCTCCACAGAAACCACAACCACATAGTCAGCACCCCTTTCAGTCACAAAATTTTCAAAATCCGGCCAACACTTCTTCACCGCAATTGGCCGGTACTGATAACTCTTCACTCGCACAAACTTTGGATTTGTTTATGAAACATTCCATGCAAATGTCGGCTGATATGAAGTCTTCTATTGATACCCTAACGAAAGACTCCGCCTCCCACGGTGAGAGTATTAAATCAATAGAAAACCAAATTGCACAGTTGAACGCCGCAATAAGTGCGAGAGAGAAAGGGAAACTCCCATCTCAACCCATACCTAATCCTGGCCACTCACAAAGTTATAATGTGAGTGCCGTTACTACGTTAAGATCGGGAAAAGTGCTGAATAACCGAGTGGGTGAGCAATGTGATGGTGTTAGTGGCACCAATGATACCCCAGCTTCTTCTTCTTCCCCAAATTCGTCTAATCTCCCACCTTCATCCGAGCCTATTCTCTGTTTTCCCCAAGGCTCAGCTTCGCCCATTTCCTCGAATCTACCTAAAACGATTGTCACGCCCCGCTTCCCAGAGTACGCTAAGGTAGGCACGTGACATAGCCAACCATGCTACCTGCGGATAGGAATTTTCCTTCCACAGTCACATTACGGCTGTAGAGATTTCAAGAACGAAAAAATAAAAACTATCTATTACATGTCCATAAGCCAAAATAAAATGAGTTAAGAATAATAATGCGGAAGCAAGAGATCCAATACAAGAATAACTGGAAAGTATGTCCCATAGTGCGGGCTCACATCAGGAAGAAAATGCTGAAAAGTAAAAAAACTAACTACTACTGGGTCCTCACTGCTCAGCCTGCTGGCTGAAGTACTCCTGCTCGGACTGCAGCAAAGGTACGGAATCTGGGCCATGCAAAACCCAGCCGTCAGCGCGTCATGTCATCAAGCAATAAAATATAAACAGGGTAACAAGACATGCAAGTATAATCATAAATGGTAAAGCAGGTGTAACAGCAATATAAATCAGGGCAGTGAAGGGTATTCTGCAGTGAGTAAACTAAACTGGTCTATTGGGTTATCTACTCTCAGGTCTTTGAAATCAATTTGATGAACCATCGATGCAACTCAATAGTATCCCGTGCGTGCCCGAGACCACGGTCTAAGACTCTCGGGCTGAAACCGAGACATGCCGCTAGGCACTAAAACAGGAAATATGTGAAGACGAACGATGTCAGCAGCATCATCCCAAGGTTGGCCCAGCCTCTAAAACTGATCAGTATAGGCAAGCAACTGTCGAGTTACAAGTCAGGTTTCATCATTGATTTCCCCATACCCCCAAGTTATATGTGGTCAAGTCATGTATTAAATAATCTATAGCTAATGCCAACACAGGATCGGGCAGGTACAGGTTTGTCTGGATAGACAACAGGAATGCTCCGTAAGGACAACAGGTCAGGTTTGTTGGCATTAGACACAAGATCAGGTAACAGGTAAGACCATGGTACATTAGATCAAGCAAGGTAATATATAAAGGTGTCATGTTATGTCAAGAGTTGTACGGTACCATGTCGGGTCAAGTAATATGTGTAGCAAGTCATGTCAGGGTGTATAAGATATCATGTGGGTGCTCAGAATCAACTAGAAAAATCATGGTTATGAATAAACAAGCATGGATACTATCAGAACAATAAACTGGCACATGTAACATGATAAGCAATAGGTGCAGATTAAACTACTTAGTTGTACGGTTATCAGTTTGTGTTTAAGAGATAGTTTCAACCTTACATGAATACAGTATAACAAATATGGATGTTAAAATCATGTTAATAAGTATTAAGTAATCTAGGGATGCAATGATATGTATAATATGTTCGATGGATGCAATTATAACTAAAACCGGTTAAAGATGCACACGGGTGTCCGATAGAGTAAAACTAGAGAAAGGGTATCATAGACTATGTACAATAGTTATTATGTGATTAAAAATATAACTGCGATTACTAGGTGTAGCCAACTAAATGCAACAGTTAGGTTTCAAGTTTTGAATCTAAAATATGTAAACGGAACATCGCACTGTCAACTTGGAATTCAAGACTTTAGATTCTATCAATAGATTTAATATGAAATTAGATAAATAAATATAGGAATAGTATGAATAGCATGTAGCAAGTTTCACTTGCCTCGACGGATCGCGATACGGTAAACGGAACGTCTCGCGTCGACGGGAAAAGTCGCGACGCGCGCACGGTACACGGAATGTTGGATATAGTGCCCTTAAAGTCAATTATTGGATCGCAGGCACGTGATTGCAATGATTGAGGAGGACCTATGCCGGTAGGACAGTCTTACTTGAGATGATAGTATGCTATCTGGTTTGCCTTTATCAGTCGTGTACATGTTCAGGTGACTGATTACATGTTACACGTTGATAGAGCCCTTAGGATCTTGCTTGACTACCAATAGTATGAGGGCGATCATATACGTGAGAGTTGGGTAGTCCATAAGCACATCCTTAATAGTGGTCCCTAGTCATGAAAGTTTCGAGACAGGGCATCGATACTCCAGAGTAGACTAGTATATACAGTCGAGACCCCGACGAGGGGCGGTGGCCGGTCTCACAAGCCACTGGTGTAAGTTGGATCACCTAAGATGTATACAGGTGCTCATTGGGTTATGAGCACACCGGACAGGACTCGCCGGGAACCTGCTAGTTGGTATTATACATATCGTCAGATAGCAGTTCCGTGGTGACATGTGTACAGGTAGTTCATCGACCTGAGATCGTCATTTGTCTCGTGTGAGTTCCCACTGTGCTTTGATTTCTACCCTACCACGGCTCAAAGGAGTCGTGCAAACAGGTAGTTTTTGGGTACAATCCCGAGCCACATGGAGGCACGTGAGCGGATCGGCAGGGGATTCGTCTCTCCCGGTATTGGGGGTAGAGATCACACTGTGTCTTGGAAAGCCATTACACCAAGTCCTTGGCCAAGGCAGGTGAGAATTACTGGTAGGTACTCCGGCAGTTTCTCAGGGTGTTCAGGGCTTGTCTCAGACACGACTTATACCGCTATTGGGGGTCTAACGTTACTAGCCCCCTAGACCGGATATGCGATACTCATAGACGAACGGACCGGACTGTATATACATTGTCACTGTTAGGCTCAGTAGGGTTTCTGGATGAGTTCGCTCATCGGCCTCCCTTGAGGTCAGTACATGGGTAGCCGTTACGCACAGCTAGTGCCGCTGACGGCTTGTGGTTAAACCCACTGCTAGGGTATTGACGAGTCATTAGAGTCCCCCACAGATAGTTTCCCAAGTTCGGGCGAAACGTTGTAGAGGCCGTATGGTTTTATGGCAGGGTTCGGAAAATGCACGTGCGTTTTCGTACGTGTCATATTTCGGGCAGATAATACTGGTGGGCTTTGGTTTAAGCCGGATCCATGTATTATACTTAGTAGATATAATATCTTTGTCTCAGTTTTATTTGTATTCGGTCGTAATACAAATGCAGGTATATTTATGCAGTAACGGGGATACCCTGAAATTCATTTTGGGATCGCTTTTGGAAGTTACCAGATTCCAGTTTTCTATCACCCGTATTAAGCATTCGGTTTAATGCGGATTTATCTTTTCTTCTTTTGGGCGAGTCATGAGGTGAGTCATGAGTGTGGAAGGTTCTAGAAGAGGTGACTAGTTTAGTGACTCGTTGTTTGCTTTAATGAGTTGATGAGGTGTATTAGTGACTCATTCTTTTGCATTAATGATTCTTGTTCTTGCTAAGATCTTTTGTGAGAAGCTTTGCTTGTGGTCACCCCTCTTGCTCCTACACTCACCCCCCCTCTAGATGGCCGGCCCCTCCCCTCCTCTTCTCTCACTCACTTGGTAGAAAAAAGATATGGTTGTTGATTAAAAAGTTTATGTGATTTGGTGTATGGAAATTTCATAGCTCATTTCTCATTTCATATCATTCCAAATGGCAACTTCATTAACCGTTCATCCATGGCTTTGGACGAAGTGAGACAAAGTGTTCTACTCATTCTCCACATCAATCCTGGTCATCTCTTTTAGCAAACTTGATGACCGAGTTGCCTCGGGTCAGAGGCGGGAGCCCGTTTAAAGATCCGATGACGTGGTGCCACCGGGACGAGCAGATCGGAGATCGACGAGATCGGAGCAACCGCAACCGCTGCGTGGGATGATGGTTAAAGAACGAAGGACTCGGATCGTTCGTTATAACCTTTCTACCCTCTTTGCAGTTTGTTAGTTTAGCGTTAATGGCAAATCCGGGTTATAGTATGCGATAGCGCCAGTTATAAAAGTTTCTGTTCCGCATTTGGCGTCAGTTTGACGGCTGGGGCGCTACCGTAGAGTTACATGGTATCAGAGCCACGCCATTAAGCTTTACTAACTTGTTCTAACGCGTTTAAAACATCGATCGAACGGAATTTCGAAAACTACAATTTTCTGTTCAAAGTTTCTGTCGATTTTAAAACAGGCCTAAAAATCATTTTGAGCATCTCAGAAAATCGAGCAGGCTTTTTAAAGAACACAGAAGAAAAACGATCCACTGATTCGACCGTACAGCCGTGGAACCACCGCCAAAGCCATGCTTTGGTCGCGGATCCGCGGCCGTCTTGGTGACCCAGTGTGCCAATTTTCTTCTGGGGGGTCTACAGAGAAAATTATGGTTTCTGGAATATTTCTTTTGGGCCCAAAGTTTGTTTATGTACTGCAGATGTACGTGGGGCCCTCTTCGGGAAGTTTTGTCGATCGAAATTTAAGCGTGTTAGTTTGCAGTACTTACATTATATCTCCGACCGTGAATGTCATTCGAGCGGTAAATTGCGTTTGATTGCTATAGTCATTTTAGACGGATTTGCGAACGTG
The DNA here is from genome assembly GCA_030015575.1 of Agapanthus africanus. Classification (NCBI taxonomy): domain Eukaryota; kingdom Viridiplantae; phylum Streptophyta; class Magnoliopsida; order Asparagales; family Amaryllidaceae; genus Agapanthus; species Agapanthus africanus. Next base: position 332,686,196 of record JASDDO010000031.1, read on the forward strand.
ACATTCTCGTTGATGTTCTGTGTTGTGCTGTGATGTTGCGGATTTGTCGTGGTGGATAGCAGTGTGCATTGGTAGTGCAGTTTGGATTTATTTTTACATTTGATATTGCGGGGCGAGCGTCCAACATATGGACTGTCGTCTCTGCCAGTTTGTATAATATTCTTTTAGGGCATGACCGGGCTGAGGTCGATGTACCCATTGTACATATTTTTCATTTCTGTACTAGGTTTTACCCCGTAACCGAGTGCACGGATAGCCGGGTTCTGGGGGGAAACGGGTCCGCATCTCATGGCTTTGAGAGGCAGAGGGGCCCCACTCTAGAATTGGCAGACTATTCGCCGCACTCGTAGGGGGTACAGGTTGACTCATGGAGGGGTGCTCAAGTTACCGGATTCCGTGAAGTGCAGGGCGGTTCATTCACTTTGCTGTAGGGGGCTGCCTCGCTTCAGGTTTTGACGGGTAACTTGCCGCACCCGTAGGGGTCTAGGTTTCATTGCACAGGCTATCCACACGATCAGGGGAACGTCGGGTTTCAGTAGCGGCTCTGTGAAACCCGGGGATCCCAGATTATCTGTATTGTTCTGTAATGCTTATTACTTTTCTGTAATGTTGCATATTATCATGCCTAGAGCGATTATTGTATATTGGTATATATACTAGTAGATGTTGTATATGTTTTACACCCGCGCTAGTTCAGTCCCCGCTCTGTCGTTAGTTAAGTAACCTAACGGGTGATGACGAGACCCAGTGGCGAATACGGATGGCATATACGTACATTTTATTTTCGTTCTTTTTCTGGTGTGATTAATTGATGGGACTGCGTTGATTCTGATCAATGCAAAGAAAAAAAAACCTGTTTGGATGTTGTTGGAACAGTTTTAAAAAGTGTTATTACAAAGACGTTTCCTTTTGTTTTGCACAGTGGTATTCGGTTGGAATATCCTGCACCTCATTCGACGAGGTAAGGGCCGATATCCCTTCACCGGGAGTGACCCTTTGGGAAGAAGTTTGCGTCAGGGTAATAACTTCACTATCGTCGATTACAAGTTGCTTTGCATCGCGTTTTTCAGTTGGAATATCCTGCATCTCATTCCACGAGGAAAGAGCCGAGATCCATTCACCGGGAGTGAACTCTTTAGCAAAGGATTTCGCCACTATATTTTTATAAAAAGCTATTAGGTTCCTTCAACGAGATCAAGTTCATTACGTTAAAGGTTTTTCGCCAAAAACCAGCCGTAGCCCTCCGTCATTTCTTATGGATGGTCAGTAGTATTCAAGCTATGTTTGTTGGCCTTCGTCAAGGCATAGTGTTTGGTAGCTGCTGGGTATTCATCTGTTGCATAGATAGATGAGTTGGTTTGGGACAGTCGTTCTGCCATTTTGGCCAACGTCAAGGGCATGTGCGGGTGGGTTCAAATTGACAAGATAGTGACGGGTAGAAATTGGCATGTGACTTATGACATTTTGACCAACACCAAGGTCATAAGAGAATGTGGCAAAAATCCTATCGGGAGTTTCTAAAGAAACTGAAACTTGCCAGGCATGCCCATACCTTCTGGAGTGTAATAACGTGAGTGGACTCCGTCACGTTATCATGCGATGAGAGTTGGATCCCGATTCCCACTGATAAGTTGGTTTACTCTTCGGGTGATCCCGATTGATTCTTCTTTCAGGTTTGGAGGAGAATTTGACAGTACAGTGGGAGGTTTCCTGATTAGATAAAGTGATAACCATTCTGATCTAGGTTAGAGTGCACGCAGAGTGTTTCTTTTCTCTCTCTCTTTGGAAGCGACCTTTGACCGACCCTAGACTATGACTCAGTGACCAAGTTGACCGAACCTTCTTAAAATACTGGCTTTTGGATTGTCAGAGTTGCATAAGTCAATGCCACTCCTTCTTCCACCCTTTGCATTTCTCAGAACACCCCGTATTACTACGGACATCCACTTCCATTGGATAGATCCATCGTATGGTTATATACGAACTCGAAGGGACTTCTTCGAGGATGGATTCAGGTTCAGGAGAAATAGAATTGGTTTATTCAGTTGTCTTTTATTATCACCTTCTCTCTGGTTGCGAGGGCTCCTTGGTTTAGGAGAGTACACCTATTACGCTTATTGGATAGTCTTATTCCAAACCATAAGCAGGTGCCGAAAGGTAGGGAATGAAGAAAACCAATTAGCCTAAGTAGGGTGTACATAAGGTAATATGTAAAGACAAAATAAAGGGATTAGAAAAAGGGCAAAGTAAATTGCGACTGCTATCATTCACGACCAAACCGCGTACTTCATCGCCACTCCTATTTCACTTTTGCTTTTTTCCCCAGTTCGGGAGAAATAGAATAAGGTATTACTCAGTTGTCTTTTATCATCACCTTCTCTCAAGTTGCGAGTACTCCTTGGTTTAGGAGGCTACACCTATTATGCTTACTGGATAGTCTTCTTCCAAACCATAGGATGGTGCCGAACGGTAGGGAAGGAAGAAAACCATTTAGCCTAACGATGATGTACAGAAGGTAATGAATAAAGGAAAATAAAGGGATTTGGAGAGATGGCAATAAAATATACGGTTAAAGTCATGAATTGGATTATGGAAGAGGCATTACTAGGAATACCAGGATACCCCTACGAAACATTTTTATGTTTCAATGCATTGTTAAAGGAAAACTGTTTTCCCGATTAGATACTTACTCCAGGGTATGTATTTACCAGGTTTCATTCTCATATCTGTATGGTTTTACAGATGATGAGTGGGAGCAAGTTATTGGGAATTAAGTGATCATCCTCATTATATCGGAATTCGTTGTAATTGGTGATATTTGAGGAAATCTCCTGGGTACAGTTTTCAACCTACGACGTACAGGTTTTGAGTTATTCAACTCAGCGGACTTATACAAAGTATTGTATGTTGTCCAGTGTCCGTCAGGACAAAGGGGTTGGTCCTCGTACTATGTTCTGTTTACTTATGACTTCTCTAGTTCTTAGACAAGTGTTTCGTAGAAATATAATGTCTAAGTTTTGAGATGTTGTGGGTATAAGAATAAAGTAGAGAACTAGGTATCGCAAGTATCGGGATTCTTCAAAGAGATCGAAGATGTAGATACTTGTGATTGGTATTCAGTTGATAGTAATGGTTTTGAGAAACTTGTTTCTCTTTCAGGTTACTCATAATTGGATGGATTTCTATATTGAGTAATGCTGATTAGCGTCTCTCCATTAAAGTTGATATGCACTGGAGACAGCTGCATGATTTGAATCTTGTTCAAATTAAATAAGTGCCAAAGTTTCTATATTGGATATAGAATGGTTCATATCTTAACGATGTTAAGGTACGGGGAGTTGTCCGGCTTATGCTTAAAGCCAGACTCTGGATAACTCAGGGCATGTTTCTGTAATGGCAGTTTGTGGGTTAGCCCGGGCTATGTCGAGGGTTGACTTTCTACCATTTGGAAGATCAATAGTGATATTGTTCTTGACTCGCCACAGTTTTAGTAAAATGGATTTTTTCAGAAAACAGTAGTGGGAGTATGGTAGAACTGGAAGTGATTCCAGAACCGCAAAGGATTACGGAAAATTTAATAGGACCTAAAGATTCAATCAGGTTTGGCATTCCATTAGCCACTCCGCAGATATGGTGGGTAACCTCAGACACCCGAGAGGTACTCCGGTAGCCTCAAGGACGGTGACAGGGAGGTTCTTATTTACCCAGACTTGACACTACTGTTGTTTCAGACTATGAGACCCGGCAGGAGGTTAAGTATAGCGTCGTTCTAAACTAGCTTTAGAAGTGCACGTGTATATTATTTTGTCAGAGGGTTGTTGTGGTCAGTGGGAGCAGCGGATGCATAGTGGGCAAGTCGCTTATGTCTATTTATAGACTTGAGCAATTATAGCGGAGATAGATCATCTAATTTTGATGTGACAGTCATAGGTTTGACTTCATCAGAATAGGGGATGGATCTGTTAAGAAGGTAGTAGGGTGTGATGTCCTAGTATTTGGATGACATACACAGAGTAGGAAGTAAAATTCCTACACTACAATCGGTTGTACTATGGTCGTCACACAGTTGTTTCTCCAGACAGGATATGGATATAATATCAGAAATTATGGTTTCTAGATCTATGGTTTTATATCTAGATTTGGGTAGTTTCCCAATGTGGGTACTTTGACAGTATTCTAATAGTTTTTAGAATAATTGACTCCTAGCATGGTGGTGTACCTGCAGGTGATGGAGTCACGCTCTCTAAAGGTGACTTACAGACTAAAGGGGAGAGGGCTGTGCATGATTAGCATATCACTTGCTTAGGCAATTGAGTCAATTGTGAGATGTCAAGTACCACACCAGATGTTGTTTTTGCACTAGATGCAATAAGTTTGTATTAATCCAATCCTGGAGAAACATAAGGAAGCAGTTTTAGAACATAAGTGAATTTTCTACGGATTTGATGACGGCAGCCTCCTTCGGGAGACGGTTATCATTCCAGGCTTCAAAGGTGACATGGATAACAGAGTGATTATCAGATTTATAGTTTTCCCTCTGATGAAGGGGGCAGTATTTTGGACAGGTGGTCCAAGAGGATACTGCGAGAGGCATGGTGCAGGATACTGATTAGGTTCAGTTATCGATACAGTCTAAGAAGTTTGGATTTGGAGTTCATTTATGAACTGGGTCCTATCAGATATCCAGACATATTCTAAGACAGGTATTACTCAATTCGGGAGATGGCTATCTCCGCGAACTTGAGATTAAGAGAGACATAGAAAAAAACATCAGGGAGGATCCACTCACTGAGGCTATTTCTCGAACACAAGAGTTTTACGAACGGGCTTTGTGAAACTGATTAGTATAGGAGTTGGGTGTCCGGTATCACACGGGCTGTGAGTATGCAACATCGCAATAATTACCCTTATGTGCAAGTGGGAGATTGTTGGATATAGTGCCCTGAAAGTTAATTATTGGATCGCAGGCACGTGATTGCAATGATTGAGGAGGACCTATGCCGGTAGGACAGTCTTACTCGAGATGATAGTATGCTATCTGGTTTTCCTTTATCAGTCGTGTACATGTTCAGGTGACTGACTACATGTTACACGTTGATAGAGCCCTTAGGATCTTGCTTGACTACCAAAAGTATGAGGGCGATCATATACGTGAGAGTTGGGTAGTCCATAAGCACATCCTTAATAGTGGTCCCTAGTCATGGGAGTTTCGAGACAGGGCATCGATACTCCGGAGTAGACTAGTGTATACAGTCGAGACCCCGACGAGGGGCGGTGGCCAGTCTCACAATCCACTGGTGTCCGTTGGATCACCTAAGATGTATACAGGTGCTCATTGGGTTATGAGTACACCGAACTGGACTCGCCGGGAACCTGCTAGTTGGTATTAAACAAATCGTCAGATAGCAGTTCCCTGGTGACAAGTGTACAGGTTAGTTCATCGACCTGAGATCGTCATTTGTCTCGTGTGAGTTCCCAATGTGGTTTGATTTCTACCCTACCAAGGCTCAATGGAGTCGTGCAAACAGGTAGTTTTTGGGTACAGTCCCGAGCCACATGGAGGCACGTGAGCGGATCAGCAGGGGATTCGTCTCTCCCGGTATTGGGGGTGGAGATCGCGTTGTGTCTAGGAAGGCCATTACACCAAGTCCTTGGCCAAGGCAGGTGAGAATTACTAGTAGGTACTCCGGTAGTTTCTCAGGGTGTTCAGGTCTTGTCTCCGACACGACTTATACCGCTTTGGGGGTCTAACGTTACTAGCCCCCAAGGCCGGATATGCGATACTCATAGACGAACGGACCGGACTGTATATACATTGTCACTGTTAGGCTCAGTAGGGTTTCCGGATGTGTTCACTCATCGGCCTCCCTTGAGGTCAGTACATGGGCAGCCGTTACGCACAGCTAGTGCCGCTGACGGCTTGTGGTTAAACCCACTGCCAGTGTACTGACGAGTCATTATAGTCCCCCACAGATTGTTTCCCAAGTTCGGGCGAAACGTTGTAGAGGCCCTATGGTTTTATGGCAGGGTTCGGAAAAAGCACATGCGTTTTCGCACGTGTCATATTTCGGGCAGATAATACTGGTGGGCTTTGATTTAAGCCGGATCCATGTATTATACTTAGTAGATATAATATCTTTCTCTCAGTTGCATTTGTATTCGGTCGTAATAAAAATGCGGGTATATTTATACAGTAACGGGGTTATCCTGAAATTCGTTTCGGGATCGCTTTTGGATGTTGCCAGATTCCAGTTTTCTATCACCCGTATTAAGCATTCGGATTAATGCGGATTTATCTTTTCTTCTTTTGGGTGAGTCATGAGGTGAGTCATGAGTGTTGAAGGTTCTAGAAGAGGTGACTAGGTTAGTGACTCATTGTTTGCTTTAAAGAGTTGATGAGGTGTATTAGTGACTTATTCTTTTGCATTAATGATTCTTGTTCTTGCTAAGATCTTTTGTGAGAAGCTTTGCTTGTGGTCACCCCCCTTGCTCCTACACTCACCGCCCCCTCTATATGGCCGGCCCCTCCCCTCCTCTTCTCTCACTCACTTGGTAGAAAAAAGATATGGTTGTTGATTAAAAATTTTATGTGATTTGGTGTATGGAAATTTCATAGCTCATTTCTCATTTCATATCATTCCAAATGGAAACTTGATTAACCGTTCGTCCATGGCTTTGGACGAAGTGAGACAAAGTGTTCTACTCATTCTCTACATCAATCCTGGTCATCTCTTTTAGCAGACTTGATGACCGAGTTGCCTCGGGTCAGAGGCGGGAGCCCGTTTAAAGATCCGATGACGTGGTGCAACCAGGACGAGCAAATCGGAGATCGATGAGATCGGAGCAACCGCAACCGGAGCGTGGGATGATGGTTAAAGAACGAAGGACTCGGATCGTTCGGTATAACCTTTCTACCCTCTTTGCAGTTTGTTAGTTTAGCGTTAATGGAAGATCCGAGTTATAGTATGCGATTGCGCCAGTTATAAAAGTTTTTGTTCCTTATTTGGCGTCAGTTTGACGGCCGGGGCACTACCGTATACTTACATTGAATGAGTCCAAACGACGAACAGTGGGATCACACGGGTTAGAGGTCCCGCTGGGTTGTCCGGATCGTCGACGTTGTGGCCGGATTTCGGCGGTTACAAGTACACAGTGAACAACAAAATAGAAAGAGATGCATGAAAGAAAAGAAGAGAAGAAGAGATGGAGGATGGAGGAGAAAAGGCTCACAATGATCTGTAGAGGGGTCGTGAGGGTCGACGGCGTCGACGGAGCTCCGGCGAACAATCCTGCAGAGGCCACCGGCGGTTAAGAATTTGACACAGAACAAAATGAAGGGAAGAAAGAGAAGGAAGGAGGAAGAAGGAGAGGAGAGGGAGCAATGCTTACTAGCTGCACGAGGGCCAAGGACATGAGGACACAGTCACCGGAGGCGATCACCCCGGTGGTTCAAGTGTGTGCAAGGGGTGCACGGCTACTCGGGTGCGAGTGCAGGGTGATCGGGGAAGAAGAGAGTGGATGCGGAGGTGATGAGGGTGAGGAGGCGACGAGGTCTGCAAAGGCGTCGTCGGCGCTAGGGCAACGGCGAGAGGGGAGACGGCGGCTAGGGTTAGCAGGCGATGGGTTTTGTTTTTTTTTTTCTAAAGAATGAAGAAAAAGAGGAAAATATATAAAGGGAAGAGAGAGAGAGAGAGATACGCGTGGAGAGAGAGAGAAAGATTCGAGAGGAGAGAGATGGGAGATCGAGAGGAGTGAGAGAGAGAGAGAGAGGAACAGTAGGGAGAGAGAGTCTTGGACGCTAGCACAGATAGATAAAGAGAGAATATAGAGAAGAGAGAGAGAGAAGGAGAAAGATGAGAGGGGGGGGGAAACGTGGGGCCCAGCGAAAAGGAGGGGGTTTCTGATTGGCTCGGGGAGTTTTGGGAAATTGTTTAAACAATAGCTTTGTTAGTTGAAAATATATTGTCAGCCGTAAAAAATATTTTTAAGATGATTTAAGAAATTTAAAATTAAATAGGATTTGGCGGGGTACAAAGATATTTCAGAATTGCGTCCGGGTCGGGTCTAAAAATTTGGATTTGAAATATGAAAATTATTAGCAGGTTCCAAAATTAAAATGAAGGACATTGTAACAGAAATGCATATCTCCAAGAACAGACGCACGTACGTGCGCTTACCTGTCCAAACACGTCCGTTTTACTGAACGGGACGAGAACACGATGCAAGGACGCTAACACAGGTTTAGGGGTATCAAGCAGGCCATGACATGTATTTTAAATTTATTTTAAGTAACTTAAATGGTTATATGCAAGAATATGAAATGTTCGTGTAATCTATAACTATGAAACAACGAGCTCAAGTAAACGGGTCGAATATAAAGTAAATTACCATTTGCAATCAAACATGATAAATGAAATAAATACCACAAAAAACACATACAGTAACTGAAATTGGTATAACTGGACTCGGTTGTTACATTATACCCGACTACAAAAAGAATTTTGTCCTCGAAATTCCAATAACACAAAAGATAAACGACCAACAAACTACGAGAAAATATGGGGAAACTTCTATCGGATTTCATCTTCTCGTTCCCAAGTTGACTCTCCATGTGAGCGACTACCCCAAAAAACAAGTATAAGAGGGATTACCTTATTCTTAAGAGCCTTTTCCCTTCGATCCACAATCGCAATCGGTCGCTCCTCAAAATTCAAGTCTTCTCGTACAGTCAGCTCCGAATGATCCAACACATGTGTTTCATCTCGAACATACTTACGGAGTTGAGATACGTGAAACACATCATGCACATTCGCCAAGGATTGCGGTAACGCCAATCGATACGCTACCTCACCGACACGCTCCAAAATCTCAAAGGGTCGGACGAATCGAGGACTGAGCTTTCCTCGACATCCGAAATGGATCACCCCTCTAGTCGGTGATATCTTCAAGAATACCATATCACCCACGGAGAACTCTAGAGGTCTTATCGACGTATCTGCCCAACTCTTCTGTCTGTCTTGTGCTGCTTTCATATGATTTCGGATAGCATTAACTTTCTCAACTGTCTGCACAACCAAGTCTGGTCCCAACAATCTTCGTCCACCGACATTGTCCCAACAAACAGGCGAACGACACTTGCGACCATATAAAGCTTCAAATGGAGCCATCTGAATTGTCACCTGGAAACTGTTGTTTTATGAAAACTCCACCAAATGCAGATGATCCTCCCATGAACCCTTGAAGTCCAACATGCAAGCTCTCAACTTATCTTCAAGAGTTTGGATCGTTCTCTCCGACTGGCCATCTATTTGAGGATGATAAGCTGTGCTAAACATCAATCGAGTCCCCAAACTTTCCTGTAAGCTCCTCCAAAAGTGTGATAAGAACCGAGGGTCACGATCGGACACGATGCTCACCGGTACTCCATGCAATCTTACAATCTCCTGCATGTACCGTTGTGCCAAAGTTTCTGTTGATTGACCAACCCGAAAAAGAATGAAATGGCCTTGGTCAAACGATCAACAATCACCCATACTGCATTGTTGCCTTTTGGACTCCGCGGTAGACCTGTTACGAAATCCATGGTTATATGTTCCCACTTCCACTGAGGAATCGGAAGTGGTTGCAATAAACCAGCAACCCTTTGATATTCAGCCTTAACTTACTGACACACCAAGCACTTTGCCACAAAGCGGGCAATCTCCCGTTTCATGCCTTCCCACCAGAAATGCTGTCGTATGTCTCGGTACATCTTCGTGCCTCCTGGATGTACGGAATATGCTGAACTGTGTGCCTCCTTCATAAGTTCTTCGCGAATATCTCCCTTTGGCACACACAAAAGGCTACCATATCTCAACGAACCATCTTCATGTATCAGTAAATTTGTTCGAAGTCCGGCTTTAACTGGTTCTCGAAACTTTTGCAATCTAGGGTCCTGCGGTTGCGCTGCTTTAATATTCTCGATCAGCGACGAATGTACCTACAGCTGCATCAACTGTCCCGAAAAATGCGGTAGAACAACCTCCAAATCAAATCTTCGAAAGTCTTTAATGAGTTCCTTCTGTGCAGTCAACATTTGAATTGCTGGTAACCGACTGAGCGCATCCGGCACAACATTAACCTTTCCCGGATGGTACTTAAGATCAAGATTGTAGTCAGCCATCAGCTCCAACCATCTACGTTGCCTCATATTAAGCTCTTTCTGTGTGAACACATACTTCAAGCTTTTATGATCGGTAAAAACTTCGACCATTTCGCCCAAAAGGTAGTGTCTCCAAATCTTCAAAGCGAAGATCACAGCCGCAAGCTCCAAGTCATGAGTTGGGTAATTCTTCTCATGGGTCTTCAACTGTCTCGATGCGTACGCTATAACCTTCCCATGATGAATCAAAACACATCCCAATCCTTTCCTAGATGCGTCGCTGTGAATCACCAATCCTCCGGAACTGTCTGGCACGGTTAGAATAGGAGCGGTTATCTATTTCTGCTTCAACGCCCCGAAAGCTGATGCACAGCTATCCGTCCACACAAAAGGTACCTCCTTGCGCGTAATCTTGGTCAACGGCTCCGCCAGACGAGCAAAGTTCTCCACAAATCTTCTGTAATACCCGGCTAGTCTAAGAAAGCTTCTTATCTCCGCAACATTCTTCGGAATCAGCCAATCACGAACTGCTGCAATCTTTTCGGGATCGACGACGATTCCATCGCCAGACACGACATGCCCTAAAAACTTTACTTCTTCCAGCCAAAATTCGCACTTGCTCATCCTTGCATATAATTTCTCTTGTCTCAACGTCTGCAATGCGATCTTCAAATGTTCAGCATGCTCTTCAATACTCTTCGAGTAGACCAGAATATCGTAAATGAATACCACAATAAACTGGTCCAAGAATGGTGAAAAGATTCGGTTCATCAAGTCCATGAATATAGCTGGTGCATTCGTAACTCCGAAGGGCATCACTAAGTACTCGTAATGTCCATACCGAGTTCGGAACGCCGTCTTGCAAATATCCTCTGCTTTCACTCGGACCTGATGATATCCGGATCGCAAATCCAGTTTTGAGAATACCTTCGCGCCACTAAGCTGCTCAAATAGTTTGCCAATGCGAGGGATCAGGTACTTGTTCTTAATAGTCACCCGGTTTAATTCTCGATAATTGATGCACATCCTCCTCATGCCATCTTTTTTATTAACTAGAAGAACTGGAGCTCCCCAAGGAGAGTTACTGCTGCGAATCCAACCCTTCTCAAGTAATTCAGTAACCTGCTTCTTGACTTCTTCCAACTCCACCGGTGCCATTGGATAATACGCTTTAGAAACTGGCGCTGCACCAGGAACAAGATCAATCGCAAACTCCACGTCTCGCCTCGGCGGTAAACCTGATATGTCTTCAAACACGTCCATGAAATCTCGAACAACAGCCGGCGCTTCACTTGCATCACCCTCCATCGACGAAAGAACACTAGTTGTCGGCCTAGCCCTAAACACGACTGGAACGACAGAACTGCTTCCTCCAACAAAGGTAAACTCTGGATGCCCGGGAATCTGGAAAATTACTTTATTTGCCCTACAATTGATATGAGCGTAGAAAGTGCCAAGAAAATCCATTCCCAAGACGACTTCATAGCTGCCCGTATCAATCACCAAGAAATCTGCAAAAAGCTCCCGTCCGCAAACAACAACTGCACAATCTTTACACTCTCTACTAGATATGATTTTCCCATTCCCAGTGTGTATGTCCCAGAAACTAAACTGAGTAGTGCAAGTGATCGAGTGTGTAGCAATAAACTTGGACGACATAAAACAATGGGATGCACCTGAATCAAATAACGCTAATGCGGGAAAACCATGAACCAGTAGATTACCTGAAACAACTTCTCCTGAAGCCTTAGCTTCCTCAACCGTCAAGGTAAAAGCTCGAGCTTGATTGGGTCCTTGAGTCAGCTGCTTCTGTCTCGGAAATGGTTTCTGCGGCGGCTTCTGAAGATCATCCTTTGTGCGAAGCTTCGACGGACAGGAGTTAATAGTATGATCCGCCAATCCACAAACCAAACAAAGTCCCCGCATCCTGCGACATTCCCTTTGCAAATGTCCGGGTAAACGGCAGTAGTTACAAATCAAGGCCTTTCTCTGATCAACGTCAGCAGGCTTCTTCATCGGTGTTACACCACGACGGTCCACTGGAATACCTCTGCGTCCATGAGCTCGGTTCGGTGCAAATGTCGGCTTCCTTACTGCAACTGTTGTCTGCTGTGAACTCCCAGTCTTCCCAGATAAGCTCTGTCATTCTCGGGCCGCCGTAAGTACCTGTGAGAAAGTGGTCAAACCCAGGGAGACAATCTACCTCTGGATGTCCACATCCAAACTGCGCATGAACCTCCTTGCCCTATCCGCATCGTTGGAAACTAAAGGTCCAATGAATTTACTGAGCCGCGTCCACTCAGCTGCATGTACATCTACGGGTGCACCATTCTGCCTTAGACTGATGAACTTCTCTTCCATTTCCTCCCATGCAGTCCGCGGAAAGAACTTCTCTAGAAAACTCTTTGAAAAATCCTCCCACTTGATCGGCTTGAGCAAGCGGGTCTCTTACACAAGCCACCGTTCACGAGCGTAATCTACCAACTGAATGCGTACCACATCCACCCTCTTATAATCAGGGATCTATGCTGAAATGAGTAAGTTCTCCGTGTCAACCAGCCACTGCTCCGCTGGCAATGGTTCCTCTAAGCCAGTAAAAACAGATGGACCCAATCTCCTGAAATCTGCTACGGTCCCCACACGATCTATTGGTCTGGCCCTAACATTGTTCACGGACTGCTGAACGGTCCGCAAACCTTCCTGAAAAGGTTCAGCTTGCTGCTGGATCAGCTCGGTCTGTCGCTTTTGATTCTCCAACATTCCACATATTACTCCAAGCATAGCGGCTTCGTCAACACGCCTTTGGTACATCTTCAGATTCTTGTCTGCCATATTCCTGAAATCAAAATACCCAAGGATTAGCATGATAACAGATTTAAAATGTAGATCAAGGCAAGAACTCCGAGTTACTTAAATAGAGTACCGCATTCTAACCATGCTGCGGTATCATAGCTACAATTACATAACTCCACCCAAGTCGCCTAAGTTCTAGAGATAAACAAGGAACCAGGTTTCGAGTCGATATGCAAAGGAAGTTTGCATACCGTAAAAGTATAACCAGGAGGAGGTTAGATTCAAGAACGGTAAAACGGCATGGTGGCAGGACATGTTTCCTAATCACGAGTATTCTGATTCGTGTATTGGGTACAATTCCTAACTACAAAAGAATCAGCCCGTTTAACCTATGCTTTGATACCAAAAGAACCATGTCACGCCCCGCTTTCCAGAGTACGCTAAGGTAGGCACGTGACATAGCCAACCATGCTACCTGTGGATAGGAATTGTCCTTCCACAGTCACATTACGGCTGTAGAGATATCAAGAACGAAAAAATAAAAACTATTTATTACATGTCCATAAGCCAAAATAAAATGAGTCAAGAATAATAATGCGGAAGAAAGAGATCCAATACAAGAATAATTGGAAAGTATGTCCCATAGTATGGGCTCACATCAGGAATAAAATGTTGAAAAGTAAAAAAACTAACTGCTACTGAGTCCTCGCTGCTCAGCCTGCTGGCTGAAGTACTCCTGCTCGGAATGAATCAAAGATACGGAATCTGGGTCATGCAAAACCCAGACGTCAGCGCGTCATGTCATTAAGCAATAAAATATAAACAAGGTAGCAAGACATGCAAGTATAATCATAAATGGTAAAGCAGATGTAACAGCAATATAAATCAGGGCAGTGAAGGGTATTGTACAGTGAGTAAACTAAACTTGTCTATTGGGTTATCTACTCTCAGGTCTTTGAAATCAATTTGATGAATCATCGATGTAACTCAATAGTATCTCGTGCGTGCCCGGGACCACGGTCTAAGACTCTCGGGCTGAAACCGAGACATGCCGCTAGGCACTAAAACAGGAAATATGTGAAGATGAACGATGTCGCAGCAACATCCCAAAGTTGGCCCAGCCTCTAAAACTGATCAGTATAAGCAAGCAACTGTCGAGTTACAAGTCAGGTTTCATCATTGATTTCCCCATACCCCCAAGTTATATGTGGTCAAGTCATGTATTAAATAATCTAGAGCTAATGCCAACACAGGATCAGGCAGGTACAGGTTTGTCTGGATAGACAACAGGAACGATCCGTAAGGACAACAGGTCACGTTTGTTGGCATTAGACACAAGATCAGGTAACAGGTAAGACCATGGTACATCAGATCAAGCCAGGTAATATATAAAGGTGTCATGTTATGTCAAGAGTTGTACGGTACCATGTCGGGTCAAGTAATATGTGTAGCAAGTCATGTCAGGGTGTACAAGATATCATGTGGGTGCTCAGAATCAACTAGCATAATCACGGTTATGAATAAACAAGCATGGGTACTATCAGAACAATAAACTGGCACATGTAACATGATAAGCAATAGGTGCAGATTAAACTACTTAGTTGTACGGTTATCAGTTTATGTTTAAGAGATAGTTTCAACCTTACATGAATACAGTATAACAAATATGGATGTTAAAATCATGTTAATAAGTATTAAGTAATCTAGGGGTGCAATGATATGTATAATATGTTCGATGGATGCAATTATAACTAAAACCGGTTAAAGATGCACACGGGTGTCCGATAGAGTAAAACTAGAGAAAGGGTATCATAGACTATGTACAATAGTTATTATGTGATTAAAAATATAACTGTGGTTACTAGGTGTAGCCAACTAAATGCAACAGTTAGGTTTCAAGTTTTGAATCTAAAATATGTAAACGGAACACCGCACTGTCAACTTGGAATTCAAGACTTTAGATTCTATCAATAGATTTAATATGAAATTAGATAAATAAATATAGGAATAGTATGAATAGCATGTAGCAAGTTTCACTTACCTCGACGGATCGCGATACGGTAAACGGAACGTCTCGCGTCGGCGGGAAAAGTCACGACGCGCGCACGGTACACGGAATGAGTCCAAATGACGAACAGTGGGATCACACGGGTCAGAGGTCCTCGCTAGGTTGTCGGGATCGTTGACGTCGTGGCCGGATTCCGGCGGTTACAAGTACACAGTGAACAACAAAATAGAAAGGGATGCATGAAAGAAAAGAAGAGAAGAAGAGAAAGAGGATGGAGGGGAGGAGGCTCACAATGATCTGTAGAGGGGTCGTGAGGGTCGACGGAGCTCCGGCGAAAAATCCTGCAGAGGCAACCGGAGGTAAAGAATTTGACACAGAACAAAATGAAGGGAAGAAAGAGAAGGAAGGAGGAAGAGGGAGAGGAGAGGGAGCAACGCTTACTGGGGTGCATGAGGACCAAGGACACGAGGACACGGTCACCAGCGGCGATCACCCCGGTGGTGCAAGTGTGTGCAGGGGGTGCACGGCTGCTCGGGTGCGAGTGCAGGGTGATCGGGGAAGAAGAGAGTGGATGCGGAGGTGATAAGGGTGAGGAGGCGACGAAGTCTGCAAAGGCGTCGTCGACGCTAGGGCAACGGCGAGAGGGGAGACGGCGGCTAGGGTTAGCAGGCGATGGGTTCTGTTTTGTTTTTCTAAAGAACGAAAAAGAAGAGGAAAATATATAAAGGGAAGAGAGAGAGAGAGATACGCGGGGGGGGAGAGAGAAAGATTCGGAGGAGATAGAAGGGAGATCGAGAGGAGTGAGAGAGAGAGAGAGAGGGGAACAGTAGGGAGAGAGAGTCTTGGACGCTATCGCAGAGAGATAAAGAGAGAATAGAGAGAAGAGAGGGGGGGAAACGTGGGGCCCAGCGAAAAGGAGGGGTTTCTGATTGGCTCGGGGAGTTTAGGGAAATTGTTTTGGGAAAAATATAAAAGATTTACTGGTTTGAACAATTGCTTTGTTAGTTGAAAATATATTGTCAGTTGTAAAAAATATTTTTAAGCTGATTTAAGAAATTTAGAATTAAATAGGATTTGGCGGGATACAAAGATATTTCAGAATTGCGCCCGGGTCGGATCCAAAAATTTGGATTTTAAATATGAAAATTATTAGCAGGTTCCAAAAATTAAAATGAAGGACTTTGTAACAGAAATGCATACCCCCAAGAACGGACGCACGTACGTGCGCGTACCCGTCCAAACACGTCCGTTTCACTGAACGGGACGAGAACACGATGCAAGGACGCTACCACAGGGTTAGGGGTATCAAGCAGTCCATGACATGTATTTTTAAATTATTTGAAGTAACTTAAATGGTTATATGCAAGAATATGAAATGTTCGTGTAATCTATAACTATGAAACAACGAGCTCAAGTAAACGGGTCGAATACAAAGTAAATTGCCATTTGCAACCAAACATGATAAATGAAATAAATACCACAAACAACACATACGGTAACTCAAATTGGTATAACTGGACTCGGTTGTTACAACGATCCCCACTCCAATTCTGGGATCCACTCCATCCCCACAAACTTCTCCAATTTTGGGCCAAAACCTTATTGATAAAGCACCTTATCCAAACAGGTTAAGGGGAAACAGACCAAGTCCACAAATGGAGAAGATTGTGGAAATTTTTAAGCAAGTTAACATAAACATTCCTCTCCTAGATGTTATTCAACAAGTTCCGTCTTATGCGAAAATCCTAAAGGACTTGTGCACTTAGAAGAGAAAAGTTCAAGTACCTAAAAAAGTATTCCTTGCTAGTAATGTGAGCACTGCTTTTACACAACAACTACCCAAGAAACGAAAGGACCCCGGAAGACCTACAATTTCTATTTCCATTGGGGGTAAAAATATCAATCGTGCTCTACTCGATTTAGGTGCTAGTGTTAACCTGCTTCCGTATTCTGTTTATGAGCAATTAGTGATCGGAGAGTTAAAACCGGCCCATTAGACTCTCCAGATGGCAGACCGATCAATCACCAAACCTCGGGGTGAACTAGAGGATGTGTTAATCAAAGTTGGGGAATTTATATTCCCTGTGGACTTTATCGTTATAGATACACAACCTGTAGCGAACCTACGAAATCAAATCCCGGTAATACTCGGTCGACCCTTCCTAGCAACTTCCAACGCAGTAATCAATTGTAGAAACGGCTCTATGACCCTATCCTTTGGAAAGAAGTCAATTGAGCTTAACATTTACAAGTTGGGAAGTGAACCCTCCGAATCCTATGCTCATGTGTGTTCTGTCGAATTAATGGATGTCGACAGTAGTGAATTTGATCAACCTCATGATACTGACTCTTTTCATATGTTGTTGTTTGAGCCAACCATGTACTCTTCCACCGAGTTGTCCGGATCAACATCTAACGCTAATGAGGAACTTTTTATAGAGTCTGACGATCACCCTGTTTTTCCTGATGACATTATTCTTCGGGGTATCGATGAAAGCTTTGAGGAAATTTGCGCTGATGAACTCGCATTTTTAAAAGACACGGGTGAGATGAGTCAACTCCAAGACGAAGAAATTGAACCTCCACCCCTTCTTCTGGAAAATCACGATAATGCGAGTAATCCATCATCACTATCACTGTGTCGTCTCTCCAAATTGAGACGCAATCATTTTTCATTACATCTCTTATCACCTCCCCACTTCTTCACGTCGAAAGGTGACATGTTCTTCCACCAACCTTGGTGCATCATCGATAAAATTTTTGAATGGTTGGTGTTGACTTTCGGTCTTTGCAAAGCTTGACATTGACCAATAACCTTGACCACCTCGTGTGATTTTAAATGATTAACATTGTTTAACTCAATTTTGGGGGGGGGCATATTTTGGCTCTTGACAGAAAAAGAATTTTTATAAGATTGTCAGCCAAAAATAAGTTTGGTGGAGGATTTCACTTGCATTATTTCTTGTCCCCTTTTTCCTCCCAAGTCTACAGGTTTTTGAGCTTAACGGATGACATCAGTGAGGACACTGCTGCAAACAGGTTTGGGGGAGGTTTGTGCTTATTTACGCATTACTTTGCACTATACTATATATAAGCACAAAAAAAAATTTTGATAACAAAAGATTAGATAGTCAAAAATTACAACCAAAAGATAGGAATAGTTTAAGAAAACCACGAAAATTAGAAGTTTTCTTAAACGAACTGGTAAAAAGTAGTTATGAGCTGTTGTCCCAAGGGTTAGTAAGATGATGGAAGTCACTAATCTGAGCATAAAATTAAGTCTGAAAAATAGTTTCTATTCTGGAAGCCGAACATTTGAATGTTGACACCCTACTATACGCACTTACACACGTCTTGAAACTCGGGATAGTAGAGGATATCTTGAAATGCTCTTGTCTAAAGCCAAAGTATGAAGGAAATAATAAATGATGAAAATATAAAATGGTGGAGAAAAATGAACATAAGTTTTGATATCACCAAGGCAGCAATAAAAAAATATAGCAAGGGTGCTTCATCACCTAGTGCCTTAGACCAACTGGTTTGGGAGTCACTGCTAAGCCTTAGGTGGTGCAAGACGAGGAAAATACTATCACCTAATTAGCAAGCACATAAGTAATCGGTCGGTTAGTACCTCAAGAAGTATTAACGGTCGCATGAAAATTATGTGAGCAAACTAAATATTCATCTATTAAAAAGTACTGAGGCAGATGGACAAGAGTATGATAGCTTGAATTGAATTCTCCGAGTGTAGGGATGTTCTATACACACACGTAGGGGTATATGATCGATGTTTGGATGAAAGGTGGGAATGAAGAATAAAGACAATGTTTTATTGAGGGATGATGTGATTTCTAACATCTTTTCATGACTATTAAGATAGGGCTCATGACAACTGAAAAGCTAGTGTAGTTGGAAACTCTAAATTTTCAAAGTATTTCTTTTATGGTTCTTATCTTTATAGTAACTTTCACCATCTCTCTTTTATTATAAGGATTTTGTGGGTGTAATCCGCTGAAAACCCTCAGGAGACAACACTCCTTCTACAAGGGACACCTAGGGGTTTAACGGCTTGTTGCACGTGCTCAGTGCAATCGTGTTGCCTACCGAAGTGTGCTTAGTTTTCTCCTTTCTTTTTCTCCTTCTCTTGAATAAACTAGTTTGCTCGGGACGATCAAAGATAAGTTTGGGGGTATTTGTTCAGTTGATAAAACTGCACATTTGTTATTACATTCTTTCTACTACTTCTATACTAGAAAAGGTGTTAATTATAATATATGATACATATGAAGGTTTATCTGTAAAAATACTATTTTTCATGTGTTGATATATTATAATTAACATTTGGTAGGAAAATGTATGTAAAGATACCATTGACCAAATCTTAATGGTGAAATTAATATCTCAATATAACAAACTCTACTAAATATTATTTGAGTTATTGTGCAGAATTTTTCAGGGCTAAAAATCAAGGGAATCAAAGTTGTTAAGAGCAAACCTGCCTAATTAAGAAAGCAAACTAAGAAATCAAGGCTGGCAGCAACAAAGAAAAGATTTCCAATTTCCAGAGGTTCCAAAGATCTCCACGTGTCATAAGAAGAAAAGCCCAGAAGAGAAAATCAGAAGAACCCTCTACTTGGCCGCGGATCCGCGGCCGAACCCCCTATTGGCCGTGGATCCGCCACGGTTTTGAAGACTTAGGAGATGGGATTTTCTCTATTGGATACAAACTACTTGCTTCCAAATTAGGAAGCTAATTTTCTGGCTTTGGGACTATAAATAAAGGCCGAGAGCCTCTTGGAAAAATCATCAAGTCGACGCGATCACGAAGTCCAAGACGGCTCACGCATCCAGGCTGATCATCAACGGTTCATCTACCTCCTTAGAAGAGATCGAGAAGCAAATTAGTATTTGTAATCATTTTCTAAGGAAACAAAGTATAATGAGTTTTGTTGATTAATAAAGTTAATTCTTTTTCTTATTCTATTTCTTTGTAGTTTCATTGTGAATTCTATTTCCATCTCTTCTTCTCCCAACATGCGTGAGTAATTCTCCGCTTGTTAGGGTTCATAGGATTAGGGTAGGTTAATGGATGATGAAGATCTTTAAACCCTTTTTACGTCCTATAAAGTTTATAAACTTTATCAAAAGAATCATTAACATCCTAATCGGGCGCGCTACCAATTTATTGTTTGTCTCGACCGCGATTAGAGATTAGATTAATGATTGTTTTGGTAAAGGCTAGATATGAACGGAGTTCCATGTCGAGATAGGGGTTAAGAGTGGGAACCTTTTTCCCTCCAGAAACCCTAATCTACATGCATCACTGTCGTTCTAGTTTTAAATCTATTAAAGGATAAAAAGGGTAATTTTTAATTAATCATCCATAACTACTAAATCCTAATAAACCCTACAAGCCCCCTTTTATATTAAACTTACATCCATAATTAATCTAGATCTATATTTTGCATCCGTGTTTAACGTAGATCTAGAAACTATTTCCACCATTCTTTATTCTTTCCCCTTTCTTTCTCAACACATCTAAAGTAAGATTAAAATATTCAACGTTTCCCAGAGGACGACCCGTACTCACCTCGGTCTAGCTACACGCGACACCGTTCTGATTGCGGTTATTCTACAAACACTAAAATATAGATCAATCACCTGCATAGCTAACTGGTTTTTATTTGGAAGAAGTGGGAACCGCATGATATATATTTTTAAACTGGATTCTTTTAAAAAAGCGGTTTTTCCCTCTTTACTCATAGTACAATTTATGATGCATACGTCACATTGCATGGATTTACGCATTGAGTTTGGACTTCATGTGATTTTTGGATTTAAGAACCGTGGTATTATTTCAAGAAAGTATGCATTGTTTTGAAACACGGTTTCTCTTGATATGATATTTTGGTGCGTCCACCATGCGTTTTCTCAGTTCTGAGACGTGTGACATGTGAAACCCGATTCGAGAAGCTGGATGAGGCCGATTGCTGGTACATGGTAGACCCGGTATGGTATCCCGGGGTAAGAAAGGGATGTTGTGCAGTAGACGGTGACCCTGGCAGAGGGACTACTGCCTACCGGTGATTGGTTGGACCTGGCGGTTATCCGGAGGATACTGACCGGAGTCGAGAGATGGATACGGGCCAACCCGTACCACCGGGGCCGAGGGCCGATTCCGCAGACGGAGCCTGTGGGCCGATCTGGACAGACGGAGCCTGATATATGAGGATTTGTGTGTCGATGCTGGACACGAGTATTTCATGATGTTTTCGGGTACCGATGTTGGGCACTCCGTTTCTATGAGATTTACAGGATCGAGGGCCGGATAAAGTGACTGCGCCTGAGTTATCAGTATTTTGGTGTTTTTTTGGTAGACACCGGGGTTTTTCCACGATGATGATTCATGTAGATGCTATTTTATCCCATGCTCAGCATTCATCGTTATGCATTGCATCATGTAGTCGTAGTACCTGATAGAGTACTTTGCATGATTACTGTGTACCCAGTTCATCATATAAATGTTATTATATTGCACATGTTAGAGTATCGCAGCACGTGCATACTCGCGATTACCTTTATATGTTATTTACTATTCACGAGTTGGCAACTCACCCCCGTTGTGCCACAGTGCTTGCAGGTCGACCCTTGGAGTAGTTGCGGTAGGTCTACTTCCTTATATCTTTTTGCTACGGATACCACTGCAGTTGGCGTGTGAGCCCTTTGCTTATAGGTGGGCTTTTGCGGTATCCGTTTATTTTCCATTTATACACTCTATTGTATCTAATACTCCCCATCTACCATTTCATGTATTGACTTAAAGACCAGTTGTGAGGACGATGTTGTATATTTATTTTGTACTCTGGATGTCGAGCTCGTGTGAGCCGGCTTTATTTATGCAGTTTTATCTTGTATGTTGTTCTTCACTTATATTGCCCATTCTTTGCTACGGCATCGTATACTTTTATTGTGGTGGTTGTTTCCACCGTTGGGCGTGATTGCTCCCATTTGGGGATGCTTTATTCTTTTTGTATGTCATTTTACTTATATCATGTCTTGTACCCGATTTCGGGGCTAGTTTTTACAAGGGAGGTGCTCCCGAAATTTTTATGAAAATAACTCAAACTTTAAGGATTTTTACTCGGGTTTTCTAAATGTTTTAAACCAATGTTTTCAACACTCACTACTTTTAATGGTTTTGATTTCTGGGTTTCAGCTTACTTAATTGCGTTATGCCTGTAGACGTCACATGGTTAAGTGCTGGTCACGGGCGAAACTTTGGGTCGTGACAAAGTTGGTATCAGAGCGTAGGTTTTACCTTTCGGAGTGTAGGATGACCTTGGTATGATAGAGTAGGTAGCTGAAGAAGAGTGGCGTAGCGTGTGTATGTTCCGCGGCATACTCACGACACGGTACTTCACCTAAGTGACCTTAGGACTTATTGGTTGAAATTCCTTTGTGATTATATACATTCTTGTGATTCGATTTCCGTATTCTTATCGAATCTTGTTTCATTTCCAGCCATTATGCCACCGAAGACTACGAGGGCGCAGAGAGTGGCCGCGAGAGCCAAGATTAGAGTTGACTCGTCTGAGACGAGGACTGACCCGGGCAGTACACCCGTTGTACCGGAGCAGACTATTCCCCCTTCGACAGACCAGATCGCTATGCTAGGGGCCAGTATACAGGAGATGCGCCAGATGATGGGGTCGTTAGTAGAGGCCATTCGAGTACAGAGACAGGAGGTTGTCCCACCTGCTATGGGGCCCGCGATGGTACCTACAGTTCAGGCAGTTGCACCTGCAGCTACAGAGGTTATCACAGTATCGCTATCTGAATTTATGAGGCTGAAGCCTCCGGTCTTCACAGGCACCGATGCAGCCGAGGATCCGCAGTCTTTTATTGATCAGATGGCCAGGATATGCCATTCACTGAGATTCTCCGATGCGAGATGGGTGGAGTTCACGAGCTTTCGCCTGGAAGGTCTTGCGCAGAAGTGGTGCGAGTCGGTAGAAAAGGGCAGAGCAGTAGGTCTTCCTCCTATGACCTGGACTGAGTTCGTGACGGTGTTTCTTGCCCGTTTCCTTCCATAGAGTGTAAGAGATTCTAGAGCGTGCATGTTCGAGTCATTACACCAGATGCCGGATATAACGGTGGCGGAGTATGATGTGCAGTTCACCGAGCTATCTGTATATGCTCCGTATTTGGTAGATACTGAGGAGATGCGGGTCAAGAGGTGTGATCGAGGCCTGCTTACCCCGCTGTTTCTTGCGATCAGTGCACAGCATTGCGAGACCTATGCAGCAGCTGTCGATGCAGCCCAATTGGTCGAGGAGCGTCTTGCCGAGACTTCGGTAGTTCCGGGGCCGAAGAGAGTTCGTAGTGATACACTAGCACAGAGACAGCCGTTTAGACACCGCGACAGGTTTCGTTCAGGTACGGAGGGGTAGCAGAGGCTCGGGATGAGGCCAGTTATTCATCTCTTATCTCCGGGAGGGCCAGCAGTCATCATCTAGATGTTTCCGATGCGGGAGTACTTATCATCGTGTTCGAGATTGTCCGGAGCCACGTGAGGGCGAAACGGCAGTACCGCATGTCACTTTACCACCTTCACCCCCTCAGAGAGCGTTGCCGCTTGCACCTGCTATTGCTCCGCATCATACTTACGCACAGAGAGGTCGTGGCCGTGGAGGGTTCATTCAGAGAGGACGGGGTGACCGAGGCAGAGGGCAGCCAGTTGCCGGCAGAGGACAGCCAGTACAGGTGGAGGGCAAGCACAGGTATTCTCCTTGACGCATCAGGACGCGCAGGCGTCCAATGCAATGGTCTCAGGTACTCTTTCAGTATGTTCTTTTGACGCAAACGTGTTTTTCGATCCGGGATCTACACACTCGTACGTTTCCACACACTTTGTGCCGAGTTTGGGCCGAGAGTCGGGTTTCCTTGACCAGCCGCTTGTTGTGACCACTCCCGTTGGCGAGTCGTTTGTTGCGAGGCATGTGTTCCGGTCATGCGTTGTCCGTATAAGAGAGAGAGTTGTTCGTTGACTTGATCCTTCTTGAGATGTTGGACTTCGACGTCCTCCTAGACATGGACTGGTTAGCCACGTGCCATGCGTCTGTGGACTGCCGCGAGAAGACAGTTAGGTTTTTTTTCCCGGCGAGTCGGTTTTTGTTGTGCAGGGGGACCGTGGTGCCTCCCCTCACAGTTTGAATTCGTCTCTTCACGCTGGACAACTTTTGAGGAAGGGATGTCAGGGATTTCTAGCCTACGTTTGAGATACTAGAGCTGCAGAGGTTCCTTTGGACCAGATCCCGATTGTTAGTGAGTTCCCTGATGTTTTCCCTGACGAGCTGCCTGGGCTACCGCCTGAGCGCAATATTGTTTTCTACATTGACATGATTCCCGGCACGGGGCCTATTTCCATACCGCCTTATCGGATGGCCCCGGCGAAGCTTAGAGAGTTGAAGGGTCAGTTGCAAGATTTGCTGGATAAAGGGCTTATTCGACCTAGCGTGTCTCCTTGGGGTGCTCCTGTCCTGTCCGTCAAGAAGAAGGACGGAAGTTTGCGCTTGTGTATTGATTACCGCCAGCTGAACAGGGTTACCGTACGGAACATATATACTTTAACACGTATCGATGACTTGTTCGACCAGCTTCTGGGTGCAGGATACTTTTCGAGGATTGACTTGCGATCAGGCTACCATCAGTTGCGGGTTCGGCAGGAGGTTATTCCGAGGACGGCTTTTCGCACGCGTTACGGCAACTATAAGTTTTTAGTGATGTCGTTCGGACACACCAACGCCCCAGCAGCGTTTATGGATTTGATGAACCGAGTCTTCAGGCCGTATCTTGATCAGTTCATCATCGTATTCATTGAAGATATCTTAGTGTACTCCCGGAACTGAGAGGAGCACGAGCAGCACTTGCGTATTACATTGCAGACCTTGAGGGAGCATCGGCTGTTCGCTAAATTCTCCAAGTGCGCATTCTGGCTCAACGGTGTGGACTTCTTGGGTCACGTGGTGATGAGAGATGGCATATGTGTAGACCCGAAGAAGATCGAGGCCGTTCAACATTGGCCCAAACTAGCATCAGTTACAGAGATCCGCGGTTTCCTAGGACTGGCAGGCTACTATCGACGATTTTTTCAGGACTTCTCCCGTATCGCTGCACCGTTGACCGGGTTGACCCGGAAGGGAGTCCCTTTTGATTGGACGGAAGCGTGCGAGCATAGCTTTCAGCAGTTGCAAACTCGTTTGACTTCGGCACCGGTGTTATCTTTTCCTTCTGGATCGGGCTGATTTGTGGTCTATTGTCACGCTTCTCGAGTGGGACTAGGGTGCGTATTGATGCAGCACGACAAGGTTATCGCTTATGCCTCTCGGCAGCTGAAGAAACACGAACAAAACTACCCCACTCACGATTTGGAGATGGCTGCAGTAGTGTTTGCACTCAAGATCTGGAGACATTACCTATACGGCGAGGCGTGCCAGATATTCACGGACCACAAGAGCTTGAAGTATATATTTCAGCAGCGAGACCTGAATCTGAGACAGCGCCGTTGGATGGAGCTAGTGAAAGACTACGATTGTGAGATCCTTTATCATCCGTTCAAGGCGAATATAGTGGCGGATGCTTTGAGTCGGAGGACCGGAGGTAGTCTATCTTGTTTGAATGCAGTGCAGAGGCAGTCGTCGGTAGATTGGCAGACTTTATGCGACAGCGGAGTGCAGTTTGAGTTTACTCCGACCGGAGGACAGCTTACGCATATCCATGCACGTCCACAGTTGCTTGACCGTATCCACGAGGCGCAGCCCAGTGATGACCGTCTTTCAGAGATCAGGGAGCAGATTAGACAGGGCAGAGATTCCGAGTTCGTGATCGATGATCAGGGGATACTGCGATTTGGGACTCGACTATGCGTACCAGATTCTGAAGGACTGAGGCGTGAGATTCTCGAGGAGGCGCATCGATCGGTGTTCAACGTTCATCCAGGTTGCACCAAGATGTATCATGATCTGAGAAATGTTTACTGGTGGGAAGGGATGAAGAGGGACGTCACAGACTTCGTGTCGAGATGCCTGACATTTCAGCTAGTCAAAGCCGAGCACCAGAGGCCCGCGGGAGAGCTACAGCCGTTGCCCATTCCGGAGTGGAAATAGGAGCAGATTTCTATGGACTTCATTGTGGGTCTATCCAGGACCAGTCGAGGGTATGACTCCATTTGGGTGATCGTGGATCGATTGACGAAAGCTGCTCACTTCCCGCCAGTGAATACCACTTTTGGATTTTCTCAGTATGCCCAGATATACATCGAAGAGATTGTACGATTGCATGGCATCCCGACTTGTATCGTGTCCGACCGAGGCACCCAGTTTACCAGCCGACTATAGCAGAGGCTTCAGGAGGCTTTGGTCACCCGCTTGAGTTTCAGCACAGCATTACATCCGCAGACCGACGGCCAGTCAGAGCGGACTATTCAGACTCTTGAGGACATGCTTCGAGCTTGTATTCTAGATTTTGGTGGCAGCTGGGATCGTCATTTACCTATGGTGGAGTTCTCCTACAATAATAACTTCCAAGATACGATTCAGATGGCACCATTCGAGGCTATATATGGGAGGAGATGTCGATCGCCCGTCTGTTGGACAGATCTCAGCGAGAGCAGTATTTTGGGGCCGGAGATCATACAGGAGACGACCGAGAAGATACAGTTGATTCGAGACCGGATGAGGATAGCTCAGAGCAGGCATAAATCGTATGCTAACAGACGCCGTCGCAGACTAGAGTTCGCCGTTGGCGATCATGTCTTTCTGAGGGTCTCTCGGATGAAGGGCGTGATGAGATTTGGGCGGAAAGGGAAGCTTAGTCCCAGATTTATAGGTCCCTTCGAGATCCTCGAGCATGTGGGTGCAGTGGCATATCGTTTGGCTCTTCCACCCGACATCACGGATGTTCACCTCGTATTCCATGTGTCGATGCTTCGCAGATAACTTCATGACCATTCTCACATGATTCAGCATCAGAACGTTTAGCTCGAGCTCGATCTTTCATTCACCGAGCAGCCAGTAGTGATATTGGACCGGCAGGTGAAGAAACTTCGATCAAAGGTCTTGCCATCTGTGAAGGTGCTTTGGCGCAGCTCGAGTGGTGAAGAGATCACTTGGGAGGCCGAGGGCGAGATGCGGAAGAAATTCCCTCATCTCTTTGAAGGTACGCGTAGCTATATTTTTAAATTCGGGAATGAATTTCTTCAAGGGGGGAGATTGTAACACCTTAGAATGCGTTTAGCGGTTGATTATGTGAAAATATGGTTTTTTTAGTAAAAAGTTTACCAAAACGGTTTTCAAATTTTTAAAAAAATTAATGAATATTTTATTAGAATTTAATTGGGCTTGCACACACATGTGCATGTTAACCTAGGGCAAATTTGGGGTTAAACCATGCTTAGTAGCCATGGTGCTTTAACCATGTCATTAGATAAAATAGGAATTTAAATTAAGTATTTTAGTTTCAAAAAAAAAGAATTTTGAATTTCCTTTTGGGTTGACTTAGAGGAGGAGAGAGAGGGCATGGGAGACAAAGCATGCTTGGCATTAAATGAGGGGAGAGAAAATGCCATGCTTTGTCCCCTAAACCCCCCCTCACTCTCTCTACTCTTTTTCAAAAAACTCTCTTTTTCCACACCTCACACACACTCTATCTACCTCTCTTGTTCTGGACAGCAGCAGACCCCCCCTCTCCCTCATCATCCTTCTTCTTCCTCCTTTCATTCAAGCCCCAATCTCCATTAAAAATCCCTTCCCTCTTCACTAAACCTATTGTTTAAGCACTTCTTGTAGGTTCTTGAGGCAAATCCTTGCCTTTGAAGGCAAGGTTAGCAAGTTGAGCCATCACTAAACCCCTTTGAGATATAAAGCTTACCCTAATCCTTTTATTTACTAAACTTTTAATTCTTTAACTTAATTTACGGTTTAAGTGGTGTATTAGTGCTAATTATGTGATTTATGTGTAGATTACGTCAAGTAATGGTTTTTATGGCCCTATTAGCTTAACATTGGGTTATTAGTGCTGTTAAATCAAAGTTTTGCCTCAGGTTACACTAAACCCCCCATAATGTAATAAGTTTAGTGTTAAATTAGTGTTTAGTGAAGATTTATTGCCGTTTTGAGATCTGCTTTTGACCCGGGTGCTTCAGGGAAAAGTTGAGTTTACTGGAGCATGTTCACTAGACAAAGACCACACACACGGAGCACGAGACCCTAATTCCCACACCAGGCCGCAGAAAAATTCATTCTAGCCGCAAATTGCGGCCAGAGGGGTGAGTTGGGTGTCGGGGTTTGGGATGGGGGAGTCTGCTACATATCTAAGATGTTTGCTATATGCAACTTTTCTTAATTCTGTTCGTATCAAAATCTGGGACCAAATACCTTGTTTTCAATACTTTTAAACTTGCGTGACACGTACGTTTGTGAGTGGGTTTGGTGGT
The DNA here is from genome assembly GCA_030015575.1 of Agapanthus africanus. Lineage (NCBI taxonomy): Eukaryota > Viridiplantae > Streptophyta > Magnoliopsida > Asparagales > Amaryllidaceae > Agapanthus > Agapanthus africanus. The sequence goes on from JASDDO010000031.1 coordinate 332,714,630, forward strand.
TGCTGTGTGTCGCAGTGTGTCGGGATGGTCTCAGGCGATGCACGCGCGTTTTGGTGTTTCGGGTGCACACGCGTTTAGCTTGCGACGCTAGTTTCTCGTGTGATCTTGTTATTGCGTTTTGCAAGATTTTAGCCTTATGAATGTTGCTTGTGTAAATTCTAGGTTTCCAGGCGGGTACTTCGGACGTTCGCAGTCGAGAAATAGAAACGGGCCGACCCGTACTGCCGAGGCCGAGGGCCGATTCCGCAGACGGAGCCCGTGGGCCGATCTGGACTGAGGAGCCCGATATATGAGGATTTGCGTGTCGATGCTGGACACGAGTAATTCATGATGTTTTCGGGTGCCGATGTTGGGCACCCCGTTTCTATGAGATTTACAGGATCGAGGGCCGGATAGAGTGACGGCGCCTGAGTTATCGGGATTTTGGGGTGTTATTGGTAGACACCGGGGTTTTTCCACGATGATGATTCGTGTAGATGATATTTTATCCCATTCTCAGCATTCATCGTTATCCATTCCATCATGTAGTCGTAGTACCTTATAGAGTACTTTGCATGATTACTACGTACCCAGTTCATCATATAGAAGTTATTAGATTGCACATGTTAGAGTATCGCAGCACGTGCATACTCGCGATTACCTTTATATGTTATTTACTATTCACGAGTTGGCAACCCACCCCCGTTGTGCCACAGTGTTTGCAGGTCGACCCTCAGAGTAGTTGCGGCAGGGCTACTTCCTTGTATCTTTTTGCTACGGATACCACTGCAGTTGGCGTGTGAGCCGTTTGCTTATAGGTGGGCTTTTGCGGTATCCGTTTATTTTCCATTTGTACACTCTATTTTATCAAGTACTCCACATCTACCATTTCATGTATTGACTTAGAGACCAGTTGTGAGGACGGAGTTGTATATTTATTTTGTACTCTGGATGTCGAGCTCGTGTGAGCCGGCTTTATTTATGCAGTTTTATCTTTTATGTTGTTCTTCACTTATATTGCTCATTCTTCGCTATGGCGTCGTATACTTTTATTGTGGTGGTTGTTTCCGCCGTTGGGCGTGATTGCTCCCCTTTGGGGATGATTTATTCTTTTTGTATGTCATTTTACTTATATCATGTCTTGTACCCGATTTCGGGGCTAGTTTTTACACAGGAGGTGCTGCCGAAATTTTTAAGAAAATAACTCAAACTTTAAGGATTTTTACTCGAGTTTTCTAAATGTTTTAAACCAATGTTTTCAACACAAACTACTTTTAATGGTTTTTATTTCTGGGTTTCGGCTTACTTAATCGCGTTACGCCTGTTGATGTCACATAGTTAAGTGTCGGTCACGGGCCGAACTTTGGGTCGTGACATCTATGGACATGTTTGATTTTCTTGAAACTACCCCAGATAGCTCCAGATACCCTGTAGGCTACAAAACATCACAAAACCGACACGGAACAATTTCTAAGTTCGTATTTTGGTGCTAATCTCGGGTCTTGGCCAGTAAAACACCACTAATGGTTAAGTAAACACCCACAACAGATCACATGTCCACATAAACACCTAAACCTTCTCTTGGAATTTCTAAACATCACAAATCTAAATCGATTTAACTCTAAACTACTATAGGGTGCTCGGAAACTCAAAAACTAAACTAGAAATGTAGGAATTACCTTATTTGGCAACCCAAGAATTTTCTTGAGTTGCTCAAAGCCTTCAAAATCCAACTTTGATGTGTCCAATCGGTTTGTAGATAGGTTGTGATCATTTTCAATGAAGGGGGTATAGGGTTTTGGTGAAGAAATTGAGATGATACATGGAGGTAGAAGTGGAGGTAGTATGAGGATAAAGAAGATGAAGAAAACAAGGGGAGAAATGTGAAGGGGGCAGCCTACTCTCTCTCTCTCTCTCATCCTCACTCACATGGCATGCCACTCTCTCTCATGCCCATGCCATATGTCATAAGTGTGTCCCCCCCTCTCTCTCTCCTCAATAATTCTCTTTTTCTTCTCATAATAAATAAAACCAAATGCAATGACATACATGTAACAAAAATGCAACATGTCATGGTGCACTAACCATGATTAATGAAAAAGACGGATTTGGCCTAATCGCGATTAGTAGTGCACTAATCAATTATTTTTATTTAAACTGCATATAATTAATTATAAAAATGCCCAATCCAATAAATATCTTTTTAATAAATAAATCATTTTAATCTCCCATTATTTTCCAAATATTGGTATATAATTATACCATTTTACGAAAATCCCCATTTCGCAAATCGAATAGTTTTCGCGAAATATATTATTTTAATATTATATTCCAAAAATAATATTTTATATTTTTTGAAATGTTACAATCTTCCCCCCTTAAATAAATTCGGTCCCCGAATTTAAATTTAAATCCCCAAATACTAAAACATTTCAATAATCAGCTCAAATCACGGGGCTCTGAAATCACGGAAGACACAGAAATACCACAGCGCATCGTGTGCGCCAGAAAACGAGTGTGAAACTCAAAATCGAACTCCGTCAAGCATCACACAATCATCGAAGTTACAATGGAGATACAGATCTCGAAATCCACTACTGAAATCCAATATACACTAGTCGAATACTATCATACGTATATAGTACGCATCCTTGGAAAAATCTCCTAAAACTGAATAAAACACATGCAAAATCTTTTCTGAATCGTCGTTCGATGCGTAACTCACGGCACAAGTTGCGGACGCTCATTTGTAAAGTAATAAATATACGTTCATATATGTTTTTCTCAAATATACGTTCCGCCGTTTTGAAATATCCCAAAAGTTTTTTCCTTAGTAAAAATTCGTGTCACTCACGGACACGTAGGAAATAGCGAGATTATATCTCCTTTTGAAAACCTCTTGGTAAAATTTTTATGCATGCAGTGTACTCAGGTACTGTCCTCAGATCAGTCGTGTTCGGCTACTACATAATATAATGCCCATCATTAAAACAAAGTGCTCAAGAGCAAAATCAGCCTCAAAAGGCGTATCCAACAATCGCGTACGTCTGGTGCGCAGGGAAATCAAATCCAATACAAGTGCCACGATATGCACAAAAGCAAAACCAAGTGCATCGGGTGTGCACGAAAGCATCTATCCATTGTAACGGATGTGCATGACAACAATATCAAGTGCATCTATAGTGCACAAAAATCACAACCCAGTGCAACTAACCTGCACGAATGGAAATCTAAATCAAGTGCATCCAATATGCACGAATAGAACCTCAATCAAGTGCATCCGACATGCACGAATAAAATCTAAATTAGGTGCATCCGGTGCGCACAAAATCCCACACCATGCGCCTAATATGCGCAAAAGTCCAACCTAAACGTGTTCGGCCTATATAAAGCATCTAGTGCAGTAGCATGCCCGAAAACGAACGTCAAGTGCAAATGCGCACAAAAACATAAATCTGGTGAAACAAATGCTCAAAAACATAAATCGGGTGCAACCAATGTACGGAGTATAGATTTAGTGAAACCAATGCACGAAATACCAATCTGGTGCAACCAATGCACAAAATGTAAATCTAGTGCAACAAATGCACGAAATACAAATCTGGTGCTACAAATGCACGAAATACGAATCTGGGGCAACAAATGCACAGAGTATAAATCTAGTGCAACAAATGCACAAAATACAAATCGGGTGCAACAAGTGCACGGAAACTCATCAATAACTCAAATGCGTATAAAAATAACACCGAGTGTACCAAGGTATATAAAAATCATAAGCGTGTGCAACTATGTGCACAAAATCCATCCGAATACACTACAAGCACATATAAGCTATACCGAGTGCATACGTAAAGGCAAATGCATGAAACATGCACGAAATCAAATCAACAGTATCGAATCCACGAAACCATAAATACGTGCTGCCAAGGCACAAAATCAACGTCAAGTGCAATAGATATGCATAATTCATAAACCAACATAACGGTGTATAAAAGATATATCAAGTGCAATAACTATGCACAAGATGTAAATATCCAATAAGTGCAGCCATGGTGCACGAAAACAATGTCATGAAACTCAATCATCAAAACTCAAATCCCAGCGATATAAACGTGATACTCGGATTACAAAACACAAATCGCAATAAATGATATTGAGGTACACCTCCTTCAATGTCGAAAATATGCCAGTGCTGTAAGTCTATGTCGCTCACCCCGCAAGCTAGCGAGGAGGCGGAACATGTAAAAATCAAAACTTTCATAAAAAAAGCAACATAGACTAAGCCAAGGATCTTTGTCAAACCATATCTAACGAAACTACGGGAGGTTTAGTCTACTGTGATAGATGATTATACCTCACGAAGTTAGTCCTTCGGTTCTTTTCTCCGCTGTCCTCCTCGTCCATGTGAGCTCCCAGGATCGATCCGGATCTTGGTCACCTCGGCGGCCTCCTAGAGTCGAAGACGATCCACCCGAGAGTCTGCAGTCCGAGCTCCTCCTCAAGCCGAGATAACTAGGGCAACAAGTTTGCTATGCTTGACATCTTAGGTGATGTAGAGAAAGAAGATGGATTTGTTTGTCTATTTAGATCCTTATTTTCTCAACACATGAGAGCTAAAGGATTTTGTAGTGAGGAGGAAGAAGAAGCAACCATGGGAGCTCTCTTTTGATGAGAGAGAATGAGAACAAGATCATGAACCATGAGAAAAATAATTACCAATCTTTTATCATGATAAATTGTGATGGCAACCTTGATTTGACCATTATCATGTCATATTAAATGCAAGCCAAAGAAATATCTAGTGCTCACAAAAAATATCGAAGTCAACAATGGTCAACTGGGTCAAATGGTCAACATGGTCAAATGGTCAAATCAATTAGCCATAAAACAATTATCATTAAAAAGATTAGCAAACATTTTCCTCCACCTCATAATGGTTTTGATCAAGTCAATAGTCAAAACCCTAATGAGGCATCTCCATCTTCGCTCCTCACAACCGTTCATACACACCCACATCCGCATTCCATAGAACACGAATACTAGAAGACAAAAACTGATCCATCTATACAATACTAGGATCCGGCTTAAACCAAAGCCCACTAGTATTGTCCGCCTGAACATCATACACGCACAAGTGCACGTAAGTGATCGTAGCCCTGTCGTAAAACCATACAGCCTTTACACCTTTTGCCCAGTACAAGGAAACTCTCTGTGTGGGACTCTAAAGACTTGACACTACGCTGGCAGTGGGTTTAACCACAGACCGCAAGCAGCACTAGCTATAAGTAACGGTCCCCAGGTAGATGTCGATAAGAAGGCTGATGAGGAAAACCCATTCGAACTCCTACTGAGCCTAAATGTGACAATCTCCGTACAGTCCGGTCTGTTCATCTAAGAGTATCGCATGTCGGGCCTAGGTGGCGGTAAACGTCAGACTCCTAATAGCGGTACAAGTCGTGTTGGAGTGTAGCCCAGAACACCTTGAGAAACTACTGGAAACACTGCCAGTATGTTGGAGATAGTGCCCTCAGAGTCAATTATTGGATCACAGGCACGTGATTGCAATGATTGAGGGAGGACCTATCCCGGTAGGACAGTCTTACTCGAGATGATAATTTGCTATCTGGTTTACCTTTATCATCGTGTACTGCTTTAGGTGACCTGACAGGTCGCTATTACACGTTGATAGAGCCTCTAGGATTCTTGCTTGACTGCCAGCAGTATGAGGGCGATCATATAAGTGAGAGCTGGAGTCTATAAGCACATCCTTAAAAGGTCCCTAGTCGTGGGAGTTTCGAGACAGGGCATCGATTCTCCAGAGTAGACTAGTGTATACAGTCGAGACCCCGACGAGGGGCGGTGGCAGGTCTCACAAGCCACTGGTGTCAGTTGGTTCACCTAAGATGTATACAGGTGCTCATTGGGTTATGAGCACACCGGACTGGACTCGCCGGGAACATGCTAGTTGGTCTTATACCTGACGTCAGATAGCAGTTCCCAGGTGACATGTGTACAGGTTAGTTCATCGACCTGTGGATCGTCATTTGTCTCGTGTGAGTTCCCACTGTGCTTTGATTACTACCCTACCACGGCTCAAAGGAGTCGTGCAAACAGGTTTTAGTTGGGTACAGTCCCGAGCCACATGGAGGCAGTGAGCGGATCTTCAGGGGTTCGCCTCTCCCGGTATTGGGGGTGAGGTCGCGCTGTGTCTAGGAGAGCCATTACACGAAGTCCTTGGCCAAGGCAGGAGATTTACTGGTAGGTATTCCAGTAGTATCTCAGGGTGTTCTGGGCTACACTCCGACACGACTTGTACCGCTTTTGGGGGTCTGACTTTTACCAATCCCCTAGGCCCGACATGCGATGCTCATAGACGAACGGACCGGACTGTACGGATATTGTCACTGACAGGCTCAGTAGGGTGTCAGGATGAGTTCGCTCATCGACGTCCCTTTTGGTCAATAGCTGGTGGCCCGTCACGTATTGGCTTATACCTATAACGTGCTAGTGGTTAAATCCACAGCCATATTATTGACGAGTCTTTAGAGTCCACCACACTTTCAGTTACTCAAGCTTTCGGGCGAAACGCTGTAGAGGCCGTATGGAGATATGGCAGGGTCCGATCAGATACGTGCGGTATTGCACGGATCAGGATCGAACGGTTTGTACTAGAGGCCGTATGGTTATATGGCAGTGTTCGATCAGATACGTGCGGTATTGCACGGATCAGGATCGGACGGAAATTACTAGCCGGCTTTAGTTTAAGCCGGATCCTAGTATAGTATAGTGTAGATTTTGTCTCATTGCATTTGTATCCGGACGGAATACAGATGCGGGTGTGTATGCACAGTATCGGGGTTTTCCTGTAATTTATTACGGGACCAGTTTTCTGGAGTTGCCAGTTTGCATTCCGTTTCGGCCGGTTTTCCTTTGTTCTTTCCCGGCCGGACTTTTCCGATGGAGGGTGTTATTTGCAAGTTTGCAAATAACACATTGTGGAGGATTTTCTTGCAAATGTATTAATTATGAAAGCATCTTTTGATACCATTCTTATCCATCATTATCACTTGCTTTTTGTTGATTAGAAGTGATTTAGAGTTGATGTGAGATTGTTATGATGATGTTTAGGATATGGTCACCTCTTGCCTTTTCCTACACTCACCTCCCTCTTGCATTTTGATTTCCTTCCTCCACCATTCTCTTTTTGAAATGGTTGAACACATTTGAGAGAAAAGAAGATGAGAGCTTCATTTTGAGAGGGTAGCATTTTGATCTCATTTCATGTTAAGAAAAATGCAAGCACCATTTTTCTTATCTTGTTTCCTCCATCATCTTCAAATGGCAACAAACCCAAATGAGACATAGCCTCTACACTACACTTCCTACAGCAAATCTTGGACGCGTCGGCCAGCCAACTTCGCGCCCGAGTTGCCTCGGTATTGAGGTGGGAGCCCGTAAAAGAAACAGGCGATGTGGTGCCCTTCCGACGAGGAGGCGACGACCGGAGTTTCCGCAGGAGATCGGGACGACGAGGAGAAGACCGGAGGACTCGGATCATTCGGTATATCTCTTCCCCTTCTTGTTGTTAGCTTAGCCTAGTTAATGGTTCGATCCGGGTGTTTAGTGCGCGGTGGTGCCGGTTTGCTAAGTTCGCAAAATTAAAGTTTATCACCGTTTCCGCATTTGGCCGTCGGATTGACGGCCGCGGCGCCGTCGTGCACTTACAGTGGTATCAGAGCCTCGCCATTAACTTCGTCTAGCTTTGTTTGATGTGTTTTGCATTTCCGATCGACCAAAATTCCAAAATCTACATTTTTCCTCACATCAGTTTTCTGTTGAATTTTTTCTTGCTCAAAAATTTTTTCAGGGTGTAGAAAACTGATGTACAAGAAATTCTAAGAATACTCGAAAAGTTCGACACAGTGAGTCGACCACTGAAGCGCGGAACCGCGGACAAACCCCCCCTTGGGCCGCGGTTCCGCCGCACATTGGTGTCCTCACTGCATCATATTTTTCCAGTGGGTTTCTGGGCTAATTTTAGGGGTTTTGGAATATTAAAATTGGGCCCAGAATTTCTGTGAGTGCTGCAGTATTGCTTGGGGGCCCACTTGTTAATTATTTGATCGATCGGATATTTTAAACACATTTTTCACAGTATTTACATTATATCTGCGACCGTGAATGTCACTTGATCGGTAAATCCAGTCTAACTGCTATAGCCCGGTTAGACCGATTTGCGAACGTGACTTTCACGTTGATGTTCTATGTATTGCTGTGATGTTGCGGATCGGTCGGTGGGGATAGCCTGGATGCAATGCTAGTACAGTGCTGTTGTATTATGTACATTTGATATTGTGGGGCGAGCGTCCGACATGTGGACTGCCGTCACTGCCAGTTTGTATTATTCTTTTGGGGCACGACCTGGTTGCGGTCGATGTACCCGTTGTATGTATATTTTATTTTCTGTACTAGGCTTACCCCGCGGTGGGGTGCACGGATAGCCGGGTTCTGGAGGGCAACAAGCCCGCATCTCATGGCATTGGGACGGAGGGGGCTTCACTCTAGAATTGGCGGGCTATTCGCCGCACTCGTAGGGGGTACAGGTTGACCCAGGAGGGGTGCCCGAGTTACCGGATTCCGTGAAGTGCTGGGTGGTGCATTCATGGTGCTGAAGGGGGCTGCCTCGCTTCAGGTTTTGGCGGGTAACTTGCCGCGCCCGTAGGGGTCTAGGATTTCATTGTACAGGCTATCCACACGACCAGGGGAACGTCGGGTTTCAGAAGTGGCTTTGTGAAACCCGGGGATCCCAGATATCTGTATTGTTCTGTGATGTTGCATTTTTATCACGCCTTAAGCGAATATAATATATTGGTATATATATTAGTAGATGTTGTATATGTTTTACATCCGCGCTAGTCCAGTCCCCGCTCTGTCGTTAGTTAGCTAACCTAATGGGTAATGACGGGACCCAGTGGCGAATGCGGATGGCATATACGTACATCAGTATATTTTCGTTCTTTGTGGTGTGATCAATTGATGGGACTGCGTTGATTCGGATCAATGCAAGATAAACAAACCTATTCTGATGTTGTTGGAACACTTTTCAAAAAAAGCTGTTATTGCAAGGACGTTCACTTTTGTTTTGCATCGTGGTATTCATTTGGAATATCCTGCTCCTCAGTCGACGAGGCAAGGGCCGAGATCCCTTCACCGGGAGTGACCCCTTGGACAGAAGTTTGCGTCAGGGCATTAACTTCACTATAGCCGATTACTTTTGCTTTGCATCGTGGTATTCATTTGGAATATCCTGCACCCCATTCTACGGGGAAAGAGCCGAGATCCCTTCACCGGGAGTGACCTCTTTAGTAAAGGTTTTCGTCACTATATTTTCTAAAAAGCTATCCGTTCCTTCAACGATATCAAGTTCATTACGTTAAAGGTTTTCGCTAGAAACCATACGTAGCCCTCCATCATTTCAGTTAAATATTCGGTAGTATTCAAGCTATGTATTTTGACCTCACGCCAAGGCATAGCGTTTGGTAGCTGCCGGGTATTTATCTGTTGCATAGATAGATGCGTTGGTTTGGGACAGTCGTACTACTATTTTGGCCTACGTCAAGGGTATGTACGGGTGGGTTCAAATTAACCTGGACAATGATGGGTAGAACTTGACATGTGACTTATGATATTTTGACCTCACGCCAAGGTCATAAGAGCATGGGGTAAAAATCACATCGGGAGTTTCAAAAGAACTGAAACTTGCCAGATATGCGCATACCTTCTGGAGTGTGATGATGTGAGCGGATTTCGTCACGTTATCATGCAATGATAGTTGGATCCCGATTCCCACTGATGAGTTGGTTTACTCCTCGGGTGACCCCGACTAATTCTTCTTTCAGGTTTGGAGGAGAATTTGAGGTACAGAGGGAGGTTTCCAGATTAGATAAATTGGTAACCATTCTGATCTAGGTTAGAGTGCACGCTGAGTGTTTCTTTTCTCTCTCTCTTTGGCAGCGACCATTGACCCAACCCTAGACTATGACTCAGTGACCAAGTTGACCGAACCTTCTTAACATTGGCTTTTGGATTGTCAGAGTCGCTAACCTCATTGCCACTCCTACTTTTACTCTTTTCTCCAGGACACCCCGTATTACTGCGAACGTCCACTTCCATTGGACAAAGCCGTCGTATGGTTATATACGAACTCGAAGGAATTTATTCGAGGATGGTTTCCGGTTCTGGAGAAAAAGAGTAGGACTATTTAGTTGTCTTTTCCTTCTACCTTCTCTCAGGTTGCGAGTACTCCTTGGTTTAGGGGTAATACACCTATTATGCAAATTGGATAGTCTTCTTCCAAACCATAAGCAGGTGCCGACCGGTAGGGAATGAAGAAAACCAATTAGCATAACGATGGTGTGCAGAAGGTATTAAGCTCAGACAAAGCAAGGGATTAGTAAGAGGGCAAAGTAAATTGCGACTGCTATTCACGAACAAACCAAGTATTTCTTCGCCAAACCTAAAATCACCTTTGTATTTCTCCAGGACACTCCGTATCACTATGAAGATACCAGTTTATTGGATAATCCATCGTATGGTTATATACGAACTCGAAAGGAACTTGTTCCAGTTCGGGGATGGATCCTGGTTCAGGAGAAATAGGAATAAAGTACATTCAGGTGTTTTTTATCTTCACCTTCTCTCGCGTTGCGAGTGCTCCTAGAATTAGGACAGTACACCCTTTATGCTTATTGGATAGTCTTCTTCCAAACCATAGGCTGGTGCCGAATGGTAGGGAAGGAAGAAAACCATTTGGCCTAAGGGGTGTGCAGAAGGTAATGACTAAAGACATATAAAGGGATTTGGAGAGGTGGCAATGAATTATACGGTTATAGTTGTGAATCTGGATAATAGAAGAGGCATTACTAAGAATACCGGGATACCCCACCGAAACATTTCAATGTTTCAGTTTCACTGTGTACTGTTAAAAGAAAACTGATTTCCCGATTAGACACTTGCTCCAGGGTATGTATTTACCAGGTATGATTCTCACATCTGTATGGTTTACAGATGATGAGTGGGAGTAAGTTATTGGGAATTAGGTGACCATCCTCATTATATCGGGATTCGTTGTAATTGGTGATATTTGAGGAAATCACTTGGGCTGTTTGCCGGTCGGCAAATATTTGGTTTTGAATATCCGCCGTTGTGCACCAATTTCAAATTGATATATCTGTACGTCTATTTTCATAGAGTGAGATATACCTTTTGATATTATGTCGATGACATTTACCTATATCAGTGGATGGTTAGGTAAGGAGCATTAAACAACAGTGTAATTCTTCTTAACCATAAGTACAGTTTTCAACCTACGACACACAGTGAAAGAGTTGTTAGACTCAGCGGACTTATACAGAGTATTGTATGTTGTCCAGTGTCCATTAGGACAAAGAGGTTGGTCCTCATACTGTATTCTGTTTACTTTTAACTTCTCTAGTTCTTAGACATGTGTTTCGTAGAAACACAGGGTCTAAGTTTTGAGGAGTTATAAGTATTTGAATAGAGTAGAGAACCAGGTGTAGCAAGTATCGGGATTCTTCAAAGTGATCGAAGATGTAGATACTTGTGTATGGTATTCAGTTGATAGTAATGATAAAGAGAAATTGCTTCTCTTTCAGGTTACTCATAATTGGAAGCATTCCTAAGTTGAGTAACGCTGATCGGCCTCTCTCCATTTAGTTGACATGCACTGGAGACAGCTGCATGATTTGAACCTGGTTAAATTAAATCAGTGCCTCTGGTTCTATATTGGATATAGTACAGTTCATATCTTAACATTGTTAAGGTACGGGGAGTTGTCCGGCTTATGATTAAAACCAGACTCTGGATAACTCAAGGCACGTTTCTGTAATGGCTGTTTGTGGGTTGACCCAGGCTATGACGAGGGTTGATTTTCTATCATCTGGAAGATCAATAGAAATATTGTTCTAGACTCGCCACAGTTTTATTAAAAATGGATTTTTTCAAAAACAGTAGTGGGAGTATGGTAGAACTGGAAGTGATTCCAGAACCGCAAACGATTACTGAAGATTTGATTAGGAACCTAAAGATTCAATCTGATTTGACATTCCATTGGCCACTCCGCAGATAAGGTGGGTAACTTCAGGCACCCGAGAGGTACTCCGGTAGCCTCAAGGACGGTGACAGGGAAGTTCTTGTTTACCCACACTTGCCATTGTTGTTGTTCCAGGCTGCGAGACCCGGCAGGAGGATGAGTATAGCGTCGTTCTAAACTAGCTTTAGAAGTGCACATCTATATGACTCTGCCAGAGGGTTGTCGTAGTCAGTGGGAGCAGCGGAAGCATTGGTGGACATCAGGCTTATGTCTATTTATAGACCAAAGCAGATATAGCGGAGATAGTTCATCTATTTCTGATGTGACAGTCATGGGTTTGACGTCATCAGAATAGGTGATGGATCTGTTGAGAAGGTAGTAGGGTATGATGTCCGGGTTTTGGATGACATACACAAAGTAGGAAGTGACATTCCTATACTACGATCGGTTATACTTTGGTCGTCACACAGTGGTTTCTCCACATAGGACTTGGACATTATATCAGACATACTGGTTACTAGACCTATGGTTTTAGATCTAGATTTGGGTGGTTTCCCAATCTGGGTACTTAGACAGCATTCTAAGAGTATTTAGAATGGGCGACTCCTGGCATGGTAGTGTACCTGCAGGTAATGGAGTCACCCTCTCTAAAGGTGTCTTATAGACTAAAGCAGAGAGGGATGTGCATGATTGGCATATCACTTGCTTAGGCAATTGAGTCAATCATGAGATGTCAAGTACCACACCAGATATTGTTCTTGCAGTAGATGCAATAAGTTGACATTGATCCAATCCTGGAGAAACAGTCGGAAGCAGTTTTAGAACATAAGTGAATGTTTTAGGGATATGATAACGGCTGCCTCCTTTGGGAGACAGTTATCATTCCAGGCTTCTAAGGTGACATGGACGACAAGGAGGTTGTTAGAGTTATAGTTTTCCTTCTTACGAGGGGCAGTATTTTGGACAGGTGGTCCAAGGCAATACTGAGGGTGGCATGGCGCAGGATACTGATTAAGTTCAGTTGACGATACAGTCTAAGAAGTTTGGATTTGGAGTTCATTTATGAGCTAGGTCCCATCAGACATCCAGACATTCTAAGACAGGTATTGCTCATTTCGGGAGATGGTTTTCTCCGCGAACTTGAGATATAGAGAGACATAGAAAGAAACATCTAGGTGGATCCACTGACTGAGGCTATTCCTCGACCGCGATAGTTTTACAAACGGGATTTGTAAGACGGACTAGTAGAGGAGTTGGGTGTTCGGTATCACACGGGCTGTGAGTATGCGACATCGCAATAATTAGCCTAGAGTGCAAGTGGGAGATTGTTGGAGATAGTGCCCTCAAAGTCAATTATTGGATCACAGGCACGTGATTGCAATGATTGAGGGAGGACCTATCCCGGTAGGACAGTCTTACTCGAGATGATAATTTTGCTATCTGGTTTACCTTTATCATCGTGTACTGCTTTAGGTGACCTGACAGGTCGCTATTACACATTGATAGAGCCCCTAGGATTCTTGCTTGACTGCCAGCAGTATGAAGGCGATCATATAAATGAGAGCTGGAGTCTATAAGCACATCCTTAAAAGGTCCCTAGTCGTGGGAGTTTCGAGACAGGGCATCGATTCTCCAGAGTAGACTAGTGTATACAGTCGAGACCCCGACGAGGGGCGGTGGCCGGTCTCACAAGCCACTGGTGTCAGTTGGTTCACCTAAGATGTATACAGGTGCTCATTGGGTTATGTGTACACCGGACTGGACTCGCCGGGAACATGCTAGTTGGTCTTATACCTGACGTCAGATAGCAGTTCCCAGGTGACATGTGTACAGGTTAGTTCATCGACCTGGGGATCGTCATTTGTCTCGTGTGAGTTCCCACTGTGCTTTGATTACTACCCTTCCACGGCTCAAAGGAGTCGTGCAAACATGTTTTAGTTGGGTACAGTCCCGAGCCACATGGAGGCAGTGAGCGGATCTTCAGGGGTCCGTCTCTCCCGGTATTGGGGGTGAGGTCGCGCTGTGTCTAGGAGAGCCATTACACGAAGTCCTTGGCCAAGGCAGGAGATTTACTGGTATGTATTCCAATAGTATCTCAGGGTGTTCTGGGCTACACTCCGACACGACTTATACCGCTTTTGGGGGTCTGACTTTTACCAACCTCCTAGGCCCGAGATGCGATGCTCATAGACGAACGGACCGGACTGTACGGATATTGTCACTAACAGGCTCAGTAGGGTGTCAGGATGAGTTCGCTCATCGACGTCCCTTTTGGTCAATAGCTGGTGGCCCGTCACGTATTGGCTTATACCTCTGACGTGCTAGTGGTTAAATCCACAGCCATAGTATTGACGAGTCTTTAGAGTCCACCACACTTTCAATTACTCAAGCTTTCGGGCGAAACGTTGTAGAGGCCGTATGGAGATATGGCAGGGTCCGATCACATACGTGCGGTATTGCACGGATCAGGATCGGACGGTTTGTACTAGAGGCCGTATGGTTATATGGCAGCGTTCGATCAGATACGTGCGGTATTGCACGGATCAGGATCGGACGGATATTACTAGCCGGCTTTAGTTTAAGCCGGATCCTAGTATAGTACAGTGTAGATTTTGTCTCATTGCATTTATATCCGGACGGAATACAGATGCGGGTGTGTATGCACAGTATCGGGGTTTTCCTGTAATTTATTACGGGACCAGTTTTCTGGAGTTGCCAGTTTGCATTCCGTTCCGGCCGGTTTTCCTTTGTTCTTTCCCGGCCGGACTTTTCCGATGGAGGGTGTTATTTGCAAGTTTGCAAATAACACATTGTGGAGGATTTTCTTGCAAATGTATTAATTATGAAAGCATCTTTTGATACCATTCTTATCCATCATTATCACTTGCTTTTTGTTGATTAGAAGTGATTTGGAGTTGATGTGATATTGTTATGATGATGTTTAAGATATGGTCACCTCTTGCCTTTTCCTACACTCACCTCCTTCTTGCATTTTGATTTCCTTCCTCCACCATTCTCTTTTTGAAATGGTTGAACACATTTGAGAGAAAAGAAGATGAGAGCTTCATTTTGAGAGGGTAGCATTTTGATCTCATTTCATGTTAAGAAAAATGCAAGCACCATTTTTCTTATCTTGTTTCCTCCATCATCTTCAAATGGCAACAAACCCAAATAAGACATAGCCTCTACACTACACTTCCTACAGCAAATCTTGGACGCGTCGGCCAGCCAACTTCGCGCCCGAGTTGCCTCGGTATTGAGGTGGGAGCCCGTAAAAGATACAGGCGATGTGGTGCCCTTCCGGCGAGGAGGCGACGACCGGAGTTTCCGCAGGAGATCGGGACGACGAGGAGAAGACCGGAGGACTCGGATCATTCGGTATATCTCTTCCCCTTCTTGTTGTTAGCTTAGACTAGTTAATGGTTCGATCCGGGTGTTTAGTGCGCGGTGGTGCCGGTTTGCTAAGTTCGCAAAATTAAAGTTTATCACCGTTTCCGCATTTGGCCGTCGGATTGACGGCCGGGGCGCCGCCGTGCACTTACACAGTAAACCTCGCATGCCCTGGCCAGGGACTTTGTGTAATGGCTCTCCAGACACAGCGCGATATCAACCCCCAATACCGGGAGAGAAGAATCCTGTCTAACCGCCACTGTCTCCAAGTGCTTCGGGACTGCACCCAACTACTACCTGTTTGCATGACTTCTTTGAGCAGTGGTAGGGTAGTAATCAAAGTACAGTGGGAACACACTCGAGGCGAAGTAGCAGTGTCAAGTCGACGGACGAAGCTGTACTCATGTCACCTGGGAAATGCTATCTGACGATAGGTATAGTACCAACCAGCAGTTCCCGACGATTCCTGTCCGGTGTACTCGTAACCTAACGAGCACCTGCATATTATCTCCAGTACGACGTACTAATGGCTGCGGGACAGACCATCTCCCATGCTGGGATTAGAAGCGTATACACTAGTCTACTCCGGAATATCGATGCCCCGTCTCAATAATTATGACTAGGGATGTGTATAAAGATGTGCTTGTAGATTACCCAGCCCCCACTAGTGTGACTGCCATCACAACGCTGGTAATCAAGCAAAGATCCTAAGGTCTCCACTAATATGTATAAGCGATATGCTAAAAGAAACACATGCGCATATTAAAGTAGAAACAAACCAAGTAGCATACTACCATTTCGAGCAAGACTGTCTACACAACTGTGAATATCCACAGCTTCTATTAAGTAATATACAAAATAGGATGATACAGTAATGGCTTCTAGGGCATATACACTAATAGGTGAACCCAAAACTGGAAGAGCAAGAACATCCGCCTGCCTCCTGCTCACGGTATGGCTTCCTCTGTCTCTGGTTCCTCATGTTCTCTGTGGATTACTAATTTCTCAATCCATCGGCTCGTCGGCCCGATCAGGTGTACTAACGGAAACGATTCCGCTCTGACACTCCTCTGTTCATCTCTCGGCCAATTAGTATGACCACTCGTAAAGCATCACATCACTGGCATCGGCCTCTGGCCTTCTGAATACATGTGACACAACTGTTCCTCGGTGCAAATCTTATCACAGCAGTGTCCTGGAAGGAACCTGCTCAAGGCCTCTTCCGATCTCACCTATGCCGAACTGTATGGAGGCTGGTACTCTTGCAAAATCTTTTCTCGTTTTCTAGACATCTGCGTTCTCAGCACAGCATTTCCTCGGGAACTGGCCATATCCCAATGCCTCTGTATAAATATCCGATCTCTAATCTCAACGGGGAGTAACAACAGCTCGTTAACATCTCACACGAAGCTCTTGTTCCACTCGTCTTTACTATCGCCCATTTCGACGTCACGTCATGCTATCTGCGTACTGCAATTGTTCTTGGATAAAGTCAATCCGGAGTCTCTCACACGGACTCGAAATTACAAACTCGATATCTTCATCACTCTGTATAAGATATCTAGCCGAACACGTCCTAGGGAACTCGCCCCAACCATTGGAGGAATATACTTATTCATCCGTTCTCGATCAACTCACAACGCATCTGGGTGAGGTCCTCTATCCGAAGCTGGTCAACTTATTGATCTTCTATCGGATCATCCAACGAACGATGTCATCTTTGGATTGATCTACTCTAGATCTGAATAAGATTCTCCACACTGGAAATCTTCAACTCAACTGAGCCTGCGTCGGCGCATCAAATCGGACGAATCATCTCAGTCGCTCAACTCAACTCAAGATAGACTAGCTATCTTCTGTCGCATCTCTGCCTGAAAGCTCCAGTGATCTTAACTCATAAAGTCTGGAGGAGACATCACGTCAATCTCAGCAACAGCTGGGTCATCTGTCTGCAAGGTTGACAACATCATGATCTTTTAGGTAGGCTGTACGTCAACAGTCCTCTCACAATAGGCAGCCTCTAACAATGGCCCGATCATCCGGTGCAAAACCGAACACTCGCCTCAAACGAGAGGTCACAACACAAACACTAAATCGATACATTCCCATATCACCAGAAAACACGATGGTTAGTCCTCGTCCACGACGAGCTCGCCTTGACCACATCACTAGCAGCAGCTCAATCTACGCTCAAACTATGGTGACAGGAACCTTAAGCATGTATCGATAAAGATAGATCAAAAGAACGAAAGGAATCAACAGATCCAGAATGGATACATGATCATAAGGAGGAACAGAAATGAGAGTACGATCATTGTAACGAATAGAATCAAGGATCTCAAGAATATACATCCTAAAGTCACTTAAGTAGAGTATCGTATCGTAAGTATGCCGCGGAACATATGCACGGTATGTCACACTACTTGAGTTACCTACTCCATCAATCAGGATCAGCCTATGTAACGAAAGTTCGGGTCTAATACCCCATGTTCAAGTCTAAGTTCCGTAAGGTCAAGCCAAGGTTCCAAAATAGATCACGCCCCAGACTCCACATAGTAAAACCTAGAATCGAACCAAGGATAAACCTAACGCTCTGATACCAACTTTGTCACGACCCAATATTTAGTTCGTGACCGGCACATAAATCACGCAACGTCTAAAGGCGTAACGTAACTTAATTAATCCGAAGCCCAGAAATCTAAACCTTTTTAAAGAAAATAAAAGAGGTGATGTTTTGAAATAAAGGTATGATGAAATCAAACGTTTTCTTAAATGCATAGATAATGGAATATGAAAATGCAAGTGGATTATAATAGTTGAAAAACATGTTTCGTCTTTTAAGAATTTGGGCAGCACCTCCCTTATATATTTTGATCCAAAACCACATATATATAAAAACAATAAAGGCATCCCCAAGCGAGAGCTAGCACTTCGCCAATCGGCGGAATCACAACCACGCAAGTCAGAAATATATGTATACGATGCCCAACGGCGAAGATCAACACAAAAGGATAGTGAATAAAGAAAGACATCAAATCCACCAAGCGAACATATAACCCATCGCTCTAAGTCTTGCAACCACAAGTCTTTCTAAGTCTTACTAAATATACAAATACTAGTTTCTGATTGATGGAGTTGACTAGATACAACAGGAATAATAATACAAGAGTAGGCACGATCCAATATGTCCCACCTACCATAGCAAATCAACCGAAAGCAAGCTGTGTGCCAGCGATACCGCTATTGATCCATGCAGTCAACCTGCAAGAACTGTGGCACAATGGGGGTGAGTTGCCAACTCGTGAGTAGAAAACATCAGCAGGTAGAAATCGACTAAAACAACGATTCCTAGGTCAACTATATCATAAAGGTAATACTATGATATCTAGGGTGACCGTGTCTGCATATATGCCAACAATATAATTTATGCAAGTATGCATGTGGATATCATACACATGTCCATCAACGACACAACAACATCATGGAACCCGGGTGCCCAACATCGACACTCGAAACATCATGAAAGCATATGCATGTAAATATGAGGATAACAACCAATGTGTGTCCATCAATGACACATCAAATCATGGAACCTGAGTGTCCAACATCGACACTCAAAACATCATGAAACCCGTGCCCAACATCGACATGTAAATCCTCATATCTCGGGCTCTATCAGTCCGGATCGGCCCACGGGCTCCGTCAGTCCGGATCGGCCCATATCATCTCACGACTCCGGTCGGTATCCTACGGATAACCGCTGAGCCCGAATACTATCATCGGTAGGTAGTAGTCCCTCTTCCAGGCTCATCGTCTATTGCACAACATACGTTTCTTGCCCCGGGGTACCATACCGGGTCCACCATGAACCCGCAAACGGATCATCTATCTCCTTGAATCGGATTTCACATACCAATCTCAGAATCGAGAAAACTCATGGAGGATGCCTCGAAATATCATATCAAAAGAAACCGGGGTTTTAAAACAATACATAATTTCCTTTGAAATATAACAACGGTTCTCAAATCCAGATTCTCATGAAAACAATATCTCAATACGTATAATTATAAAGCATGGTGTATGCAAATATAGAACAGAAATGTGAGCATATCAAGTATATCATGCGACATAGCATAATAATGTGAGCATAGCAATATATCATGCCAACGAGTCATGTGTAAGTACTGAACAATTAAGAGTAATAGCATGATGTAGCAATTCTACTGTGTAAGTGACATAGCAATTATCGATGATGAAAATGTGTGAGCCGGAAAATCTGTGTAAGTGTAACATAAGCTTCATCAATAATTGTGTAGGTGTACTAGCACAGGTATATATAATGCAATGAGAATATCCTGAACGTAGCAGAAAGTAAATCGTGAGCGCAATGCTATAAGGCATACGTATCTAATCTAACATTTACGTAAAAGCTAAACTAAGCGGTGTAGAAAAGGATTAAATATCTATAACATATCCGAGTCGGTGAATCTATCAATCGGCATCCAGCCTCACAACATCACGTACGGTATAATCCATCGTACGACATCCTCTAGTCAAAGGTATGGATCAATCATCCGGTAAAATATCGCGTGCGGTAAACCATCGTACAGCGACAACAAACATAATAGGGATTCTATCAACCTATACAACAATGAGGTTACGGATCTAAAGTCTCGTACGGCATATCACTCATTATTCACATAATTATATATATATATATATATATATATACCTATATCTCAGGTCACATCCGTATCAATCTCATATCATGGAACCGAAAAATGTACCAATTATCTCATATCGCCACCCATCTGTAACGACATATTAAGCCAAGTCATGATATTCATCATATCAATATCTCACCTCAATGTCATCTTACATATACAGTCATTCTTATTACTCTCATGTCGTATTTATCGACCTCATAACATGCCACTATAATCTCATACTGATTCACTTGCAACAATATATATATATATATATATATATATATATATATATATATATATATATATATCGTGATCCACATTCACGTTTCACATCCTTATATATCAATTTGAGACATCCTTCTATCATATCATTTTACACTAAAACCATTAACCATAACCTTAAGTCGTGGTATATCTTGTCTCCAAATTATAAATCACATATCAATGGTTGCGGGGGTCCTATACTCCATCCACCCGACTTCCCCCGTAGATATAAATCTACTCACCTGTAATCTCCTTTCTTAGCCAAAGTCGATGTGCTTCGTCGTCTCGGAAGTTCACGCGAAGGTACCTACAATAAATACACAGTCGCAATGCTATTAAAATAAAGTCCGGAAACTGAAACGTCACACGAAGTGCTCATAGGTTAGAACCTATAGCTTACGCATGCAAAAATAACCAAACAACCCTCGTCGTTGACGTATAAACATCCAACGACCCAACACAATATCAAATACCAAAACCCAAGTTCGTAAATCAAAAATACCAAATACATCAACATAAGAAATCACTCCCATATTTCATCTTAGGTTAATTTGGACTAAACAAGCAAATACAGGGAATAGTTTATAGGGATTAGGAGCTACAGACAAAAACCCAACCACAGAACCCAACAAAAATCCGGCGACAACACCAGAATACCCAAGCTCGTCGGCCAGATTAGGGGAAATGGGCTCGTATTTTGGTGGTGGTCTTCTGGTCGTTTGTCTAGGTCTATGGACTTGTTTGATTTTCTTGAAACTACCCCAGAAAGATCCAAATACCCTGTAAGCTACAAAACATCACAACACCGACACGGAACAATTTCTAAGTTCGTATTTTGGTGCTAATCTCGGGTCTTGGCCAGTAAAACACCACTAAGGGTTAAGTAAACACCCACTACAGATCACAAGTCCACACAAACACCTAAACCTCATCTTAGAATTTCCAAACATCACTAATCTAAGTCGATTTAACTCTAAACTACTATAGGGTGCTAGGAAACTCAAAAACTAAACTAGAAGTGTAAGAATTACCTCATTTGGCAACTCAAGAATATTCCTGAGTTGCTCAAAGTCTTCAAAATCCAACTTTGATTGGTCCAATGGGTTTGTAGAGAGGTTGTGATAATTTTTAGTGAAGGGAGTATAGGGTTTTGTAACATTTCAGAAAATGTAAAATATTATTTTTGGAATTTAATATTAAAATAATATATTTCGCGAAAACTACCCGATTTGCGAAATTGGGGTTTTCGTAAAAAGGTATAAATATATACCAATAATTATGAAATAATTAGAAATTAAAAAGATTTTATTCATTTAAAAGTATATTTATCAGATTTGGCATTTTTAAAATTTATTATATGTAGTTTGGATAAAAACTGATTAGTGCACGGCTAATCGCGATTAGGCCAAATCCGTGTCTCTACAGTTTTCAATGGCTAGTTCACCATGTCATGTTACGTTTTGGTTACTTGTTGTCTCCTTGTGTTGTTTTTAAGGTATTATGTGTTTTAGTTTTAAAAAGAAAAAGGAAAAGGAAAAAGGGAAAAAGGGTAATAGTGTAAATAAATGAGAGAGGGTTAGAATAAGTGAGAGAGAGGGGGGCTGCCTCATTTGTTTTCCTCCCCCATTATTTTCTTTTTATCTCCTTCAACCTCACTTCCCTCCCCTTTCTACCCCAAGAAATCACCTCAAAATTTTCATCCAAACACTATACTCCCTTCATTAAAGATGATCCCCACTTCATCCTCTACACTTTGGACCAAGAAAAGTTGGATTTTGATTACTTGGGACAACTAGGGTTTTTCTTGAGTTGCCCAATTGAGGTAAAATTCCCTTCACTTAGTTTAGTTAATGTTTTCCTAGCATTCTAGCTAGTTAGAATTGGTTTAAGGTGTGGATTTGTAAACTTGGAAATTCCAAGAGAAGGATTAGGGTTTGAGATGTGTTGTGGTGATGTGTAGGGGCAGTTACTAGACCTTAGAGTTAGAATTCCGGTTAAACTTGAGACTTGAAACCCAACACTTGAACTTAGAAGTTTTTTAGATATCGGATTTTGACAGTTTGCGAGGTTTATATGATATCTGCTATGACCCGAGAGCACCACTAAGTAAGTTGCCATTACTGAGAAACATGCAGGCTCATAGGAACCCACCATAAAAACCTTAGCCCCTCCCCTCCTTTCCTGGCCGCCAATTTATCCCTAGTGGCCGCAAATTGTGGCCATAATGAGAGGGAATCAGGTGGTTTTGGTCTGTCTCTCCCATATCATCTAATTAGAACAACCCCTTATGCAAAATTTCCTAATTTTACCTGATGGAAAATCTGGGATGGATTTCTTATATTGCTGAATTTATGTTTTCAAATTCTGAAAATTGGTTTTTGTATTTGATTTGAATTCATTCGCGTGGCATTCGTACGTCAACAACGAGGATTATTTGGTTATATTTTGTATGCGAGGCTATAGGTTCTAACCTATAAACGCACCGTGTGCCGTATTGGTTTTCCGAACTCGATTTTAATAGCATTTAGATATGTGTTGATATTGTAAGTACCTTCGCGTGGATTTCGAGACGATGGAGCTTGGCGTCATCGACTTCGGCGAGCAAGGATCAAGATGAGTAGATCTATATCTACGGGGGAAGTCGGATGGATGGCGTATAGCACCCCCGCAAGTTTTGATGGAAATCGATTTATAGAATACGGTTAAGGAACCCTAGTCTAGAAAACTATACGATATGGCTAGAGAAACCATATTAGAAAGTTAGGAATAGGGTTATGGAATTAGTAGGAGATAAGATATACCATGACTTAAAAGTATTGCTTAGGGTTTAGGTGATATGATATGATAGATATAGATAAGTAGTTGTAAAGAGAACCAATAGGAGATCATAGTGGTATAATATGAGGTTGATAACATATGATTTTAGATTGATAAGATGACTTGATTGATATATCGGTATATAGACGCGAGTCGGTGTGTGATAATTGATACCTTTGCCGGTCCCATGATCTGAGATTGATACGGATGTGACCTGAGGATAGGTATATATATATATATATATATATATATATGGATAATGTTGTGAATCTTTGATGATAAGCCATACGAGACGTGAGGTCCGTACCCTCCTTGTCATATAGGTTGTTAGGATCCCAAACTGTTTATTGACGCCGTACGATGAGTTACCTTACGTGATGAGTTTATTGATGATTGATCCATACCCTTGACTAGAGGAGGCCGATTGATAGATTCACCGACTCGGTCATGTTAGATACGTATACCTTATACCTTTTAGCTGTCGTTTTACTTTATACTACGTTCATGTCATTACTATTGCATTTCATATATCTGTGCTAGTACACCTGCACCATTATCGATGATGCGTATGTCACATTTACACAGATTGGCCGGCTCACACACTTCATCATCGATAATTGCCATGTCACTACACAGTTAATTGTTGCCTCATGATATAACTATTTGCATAATTTACTTGCTATAGTTGCATATACACTTTTATACGATGTTGCATTTGACTTTGGAGGTATTGGGACCGCAGGATATATTTTAAAACTGGATTCATTTTAAAGAGTGGTTTTCCCTTGACATATGCATATTACTGTTCCATGTTGCATGATTTATAGATATGCATACATTCTGTTATATGTCGCATACATCATGCTTTACGATTTTATGCGTTGAGGTATGTTCTTTTCATGAGATTTTGGATTTGAGAACCGTGGTTATTTCAAAGGAAAGTATGTATCGTTTTAAATACCCGGTTTCTCTTGATATGATATTTCAGTGCGTCCACCATGTGTTTTCTCGTTTCTGACATTGACATGTTCTACCCGATTCGAGGAGGAGGAACCATCTGCGGGTGCATGGTGGACCCTGTGAGGTACGCCGGGGCAAGATGGTCACAGATGATGGGGTTGAGCCTGGCAGGGGAGAACTACCTACCAGTGATAGTATTTGGACTCGGCTGTTTATCCGGAGAATACCGACCGGAGTAGAGAGATGGACATGAGGGCCGATCTGAGGATGAGGCGCCTGAGATATGAGGATTTACGTGTCGATGCTGGACACGGGTTTCGTGATATTTCGAGTGTCGGTGTTTGACACTCAGGTTATTTGTTTTGATGTGTCATTGATGGACACACACATTCTTGATATCCTCATATATTTACATGCATATACTATTACGATGTTTCGAGTGGACGAGATCCACATGTATATTGACATTGATTATATTATTGGATGATATCCACATGCATACTTGCATTTATTTATTGTTGGCACATATACAGATACGGTCACCATAGATATCATAGTATTAACTTTATGATATAGTTGACCTAGGAAATCGTTATTTTATTCTATTTATACCTGTTGATGTTTTCTACTCACGAGTTAGCAACTCACCCCCGTTGTGCCACAATTCTTGCATGTTGACCACTTGGATCGGTAGCGGCATAGTTGGCGCACAGCTTGCTTTTGGGAGTTTTGCCTTGGTAGGTGGGACATTTGTATCATGCCCACTCTCGTATTTATTATACATAATGTATCTAGTCAACTCCATCAATCAAAATTAGTATTTGTATAAATAGTAAGACTTAGTGAGACTTGTCGTTGCGAGATTTGAGCGATGGGTTTTATGTTCGCTTATTAGGTTATGTCTTGCTTTATTTATTACCTTTTGTGTTGATCTTTGCCGATTGGGCGTCGTATACTTGTTTTATTACTTCCGTGGTTGTGAATCCTCCATTTGGCGAAGAGATAGCTCCCGCTTGGGGATGCCTTTTATATTATCATGTATTTGTGGTTTTGGATCAAAATATAGAAATGAAGTGCTATCCAAATTTTTAAAAAACGAACATGTTTTACAACAAGTAGGATAAACTTGCATTCTTCATGTTCCCTTTTCTATGCATTTAAGAAAACACTTTTCTTCATTATGCCTTATTTCAAATTGCACCTCTTTTATTTCTTTAAAGGTTTAGATTTCTGGGTTTCAGGATACTTGAATTACGTTATGCCTTTAAACGTTGCGTGATTTAAATGCTGGTCACGAGCTAATATTTCTGGTCGTGATAAAGTTGGTATCAGAGCGCTAGGTTTAACCTTTATTCGAGTTTAGGTTTGACTATGTGGAGTCTGGGGCGTAAATATTTCGGAACCTAGGCTTGACCTTACGGAACTTAGACTTGGACAGGGGGGTATTAAACCCGAACTTTCGTTACATAGGCTGACCCTGATTGATGGGGTTGGTAGCTTGAGTAGAGTAATGTACCGTACGTATGTTCCGCGGTATATTTACGATACAATACTCCACTTAAGAAACCTCAGGATGTATATATATTGAGATCCTTGATTCTATTTGTTTCCATGATCATACTCTTATTGATTCCGTTCCTCCTTATGATCATGTATCCATTCTAGATATGTCGCTTCCTTTCATGCCCTTGATCTGTTTTCATCGATACATGCTTGAGGTTCCGGTCACCATGGTTTGAGCGCAGATTGAGCTGCTGCTAGTGTTGCGGTCTGGGCGAGCTCGTCTTGGACGAAGACTGACCATCGTGTTTTCTGGTGACCTGAGAACGTCTCGATTTTTGTATCGGTGTTGTGACTTCTCGTTTGAGGCGAGTGTTCCGTTTCGCACAGGATGATCGGGCTATTGTTAAAGGATGCTTGTTGTGTGAGGACTGTTGATGTACAGCATACCTCAGAGATTGTGATGTCGTCTACCGTGTGGATAGTTGACCCAGCTGTTGTTGAGATTAATGTGATGTCGCTTCCAGAGCTTACGAGCTGAGATCGCTGGAGCTTTCAGGCAGAGATACAACAGATGATAGCTAGTCTATCTTGAGTTGAAAGACGAAGGGTATTCACATGGTGTCTATACGAAGTTAAAAGTTCGAACGAATGTCAGAAACCCATTTTTTCAAGTTTAAAGTATTCGGAGGAACATGCAAGTAATTATTTGGACCCTCTAGAAGAATGAAAGCCTAACTCGACATGATGACCATGGAACCGTTTTTGAACAGTAGGGTTTGCGGCAGTTTAGCGGTGCCATCAGTGAGGCTTGGGTTTGCCCTTCTACGGTTGGTCCATAGGTACTGTGGCGTGTACTAGTTATTATTAAACTGTGCTCAGGAGTTGAGCTTTCGGGGAATTATGGGACTTTGACAAATCGAACGAAATGTTTACGTCGTCCGGATGTGATAGGTGACCAGTAAGTGGACCAGCTTCAGATAGAGGACCTCACCCAGATGCGTTGTGAGTTGATCGAGAACGGAAGAGTATTGAGTATTCCTCCAATGGTATGGAAGAGTTCCCGAGGACGTGTTGGGTTAGCGATCTTCTACAGAGTGATGAAGATATCGAGTTCGTGATTTCGATTCCGTATGAGAGATTCCGGATTGACTGTAGCCGAGACAATTGCAGTACGCAGATAGCATGACGTGACGTCGAAGCAGAGGATAATAAAGACGAGTGGAACAAGAGGTTCATGTGAGATGTTAACGAGCTGTTGCTACTCCCTGTTAAGATTAGAGATCTGATATGTATACAAAGGCGTGAGATACGACCAGTTCCCGAGGAAAAGCTATGCTGAGAATGCAGATGTCCAGAAAGCGAGAAGAAGATTAGGCAAGAGTACCAGCCTCTGTATAGTTCCGCATGGGCAAGATCGGAAGAGACCCTGAGCAGGTTCCTTCCAGGACACTGCTGCAATAAGATTTGCATCCAGGATCAGATGTGTGACATGTATTCAGAGGACCAGAGGCCGACGCCGGTGATGTGCTGCTTTACGAGTGGTCATACTAATTGTCCAAGAGATGACCAGAGAAGTGTTAGAGCGGAATCGTTTTGGTTAGCACACTAGACCGGACCGATGAGCCGATGGATTGCAAGATTGGTAATCCATAGAGAAATGAGGACCCAGAGACAGAGGACGCCAGACCGTGAGCAGGAGGCAAGCGGATGTTCTTGCTCTGCCAGTTTTGGGCGCACCAATATTTTTTCGATATTGTAGGAGGTGTACCTCAATTTCATTTGCTGCGGTTTGCGTTGTGATCCGAGTATCACGCTTATATCACTTGGATTTGTGTTTTAATGATTGAGTTTTATGATATTGATTTCGTGCACCATTGCTGCACCTACTAGGTATTTACATTTTTGTGCATAGTTATCGCACTTGATATACGATTTACACACTGTTGTATTAGTTTATGATTTGTGCATATCTATTGCACCTGATATTGATTTTGTGCCTTGGCTGCACATGTTTATGATTTCGTGGATTTCATACAGTTGATTTGATTTTGTGCGTGTGGTACGCACTCGATTTGATTTTGCACTCGGTATAGCTTATATGTGCTTGCAGTGCATTGATATGTTTTTTGTGCACGCAGTTGCACATGTTTATGACTTTATACACCTTGGTACACTCGGTGTTGCTTTTTGCACATTGGAGTTATTGTTTGTATTTTGTGCACTGATGCACAAATACATGCTTTTGCACTAGATGTTTTCTTTCTACGGACCTGACTTGTACATGCATTTGCACTAGATGTTTTTTTTCTACGGACCTGACGCATTTGATTTGGATTTTCGCGCATGATATGAGATGTGATTTTGTGCACACCAGATGCACTCAATTGAGATTTTCGTGCACGATAGATGCACCAGATATTGTTGTCGTGCACACCCGTTGCACTGGACAGATGCTTTCGTGCACACACGTTGCACTTAGTTTTTCTTTGTGCATATTGTGGCACCTGTGTTTGGATTTGATTTCCGTGCGCAGCAGACGCACGTGATTGTTGGATACGCCTTTTGATGCTAATTTTGCTTTTGAGCACTTTGTTTTCGTGTTGGGCACTATATTGTGTAGTAGCCAAGCAAGAATGATCTGGGGACAGTACCTGAGTATTTTGCATGCACTAAAAAGTTAACAAGAGGGTTTCAAAAAATAAAAGGGAGCTATAGTCTCACTATTTCCTACGTGTCCGCGAGCAGCACGAACGTTTTTAAAGGAAAACCTTTTGGGATATTTCAAGACGGCGGAACGTATAATTTGAGCAAAACCATATATAATTATATTTACTACCTTACAATGAGCGTCCGCCCCTTGTGTCGTGAGTTACGCATCACACGGCAATTCAGAAAAGATTTTTGCATTTGTTTTATTCAGTTTTAAGATTTTTCCAAGGATGCGTGCTATATATGTATTATAGTATTGACTGTGCATATTGGATTTCAGTAGGGGATTTCGAGATCTATATCTCCATTGTAACTCCGATGATACGCATGCAAATCCGATGATTTGCGAGACTCTTGACGGAGTTCTATTTTGAGCTTGTATTCGTTTTCAGTTGCACGCGATGCGATGCGACTTTTCTATATCTTCCATGATTTTGGAGCCCCGTCGATTTGAGTTGATTACTGAAATGTTTTAGTATTTGGGGGTTTAAATTTAAATTCGGGGACCGAATTTCTTTAAGGGGGGAAGATTGTAACATTTCAGAAAATATAAAATATTATTTTTGGAATTTAATATTAAAATAATATATTTCACGAAAATTACCCGATTTGCAAAATTGGGGTTTTCGTAAAAAGGTATAAATATATACCAATATTTGTGAAATAATTAGAAATTATAATGATTTTATTCATTTAAAAGTATATTTATCGGATTTGGCATTTTTAAAATTTATTATATGTAGTTTGGATAAAACTCGATTAGTAAACTACTAATCGCGATTAGGCCAAATCCTTGTCTCTAAAGATTTCCATGGCTAGTGCACCATATCATGTTACGTTTTGGTTACTTGTTGTCTCCTTGTGTTGTTTTTAGGGTATTATATGTTTTGGCTTTAAAAATAAAAGGAAAAAGGAAAAAGGGTAATAGTGTAAATAAATGAGAGAGGGGGTTAGAATAAGTGAGAGAGAGGGGGGGCTGCCTCGTTTATTTTCCTCCCCCATTATTTTCTTTTCATCTCCTTCAACCTCACTTCCTTCCCCCTTCTACCCAAAGAAATCACCTCAAAATCTTCATCCAAAAACTATACTCCCTTTATTAAAGATGATCCCCACTTCATCCTCTACACTTTGTACTAAGAAAAGTTGGATTTTGATGACTTGGGACAACTAGGGTTTTTCTTGAGTTGCCCAATTGAGGTAAAATTCACTTCACAGAGTTTAGTTTATGTTTTCCTAGCATTCTTGTTAGTTAGAATTGGTTTAAGGCGTGGATTTGTGAACTTGGAAATTCCAAGAGAAGGATTAAGGTTTGAGATGTGTTGTGGTGATGTGTAGGGGCAGTTACTAAACCTTAGAGTTAGAATTCAGGTTAAACTTGAGACTTAAAACCCAACACTTGAACATAGAATTTTTTCCGATATCGGGTTTTGACAGTTTGCGAGGTTTATATGATATCTGCTATGACCCGAGAGCACCACTAAGTAAGTTGCCATTACTCAGAGACGTGCAGGCTCATAGGAACCCACCATAGAAAGCCTAGCCCCTCCCCTCATTGCCTGGCCGCCAATTTATCTCTAGTGGCCGCAAATTGCGGCCACAATGTGAGGGAATCAGTTAGTTTTTGGTCTGTGTCTTACATATCTTCTAATTAGAACAACCCCTTATGCAAAATTTCCTAATTTTACCTAATGGAAATTCTGGGATGGATTTCTTATGTTGCTGATTTATGTTTTCAAATTCTGAAAACTTAGTTTTTGTATTTTATTTGAATTCATTCGCGTGGCGTTTGTACGTCAACAACGAGGGTTATTTGGTTATGTTTTGCATACGAGGCTATAGGTTCTAACCTGTAAACGCACCGTGTGCCATATTGGTTTTCCGAACTCGATTTTAATAGCATTTCGATATGTGTTGATATTGTAGGTACCTTCGCATGGATTCCGGGATGATGGAGCATGGCATCATCGACTTCGGCGAGCAAAGGTCAAGGTGAGTAGATCTATATCTACGGGGGAAGTCGGGTGGATGGTGTATAGCACCCCGCAAGTTTTGATGGAAACCGATTTATAGAATACGGTTAAGGAACCCTAGACTATAAAACTATAGGATATGGCTAGAGAAACCATATTAGAAAGTTAGGAATAGGGTTAAGGAATTCGTAGGAGATAAGATATACCATGACTTAAATGTATAGCTTAGGGTTTTGGTGATATGATATGATAGATATAGATAAGTAGTTGTAAAGAGAACCAATAGGAGATCATAGTGGTATAACATGAGGTTGATAATATACGATTTTAGATTGATAAGATGACTTGATTGATATATCGGTATACGGACGCGAGTCGGTATGTGATAATTGATACCTTTGCCGGTCCCATGATCTGAGATTGATACGGATGTGACCTGAGGATAGGTATATATATATATATATATATATATGGATAATGTTGTGAATCTTTGATGATAAGCCATACGAGACGTGAGGTCCGTACCCTCCTTGTCATATAGGTTGTTAGGATCCCAAACTGTTTATTGACATCGTACGATGAGTTACCGTACGTGATGAGTTTATTGATGATTGATCCATACCCTTGACTAGAGGAGGACGATTGATAGATTAACCGGCTCGGTCATGTTAGATACATATACCTTATACCTTTTAGCTGCCGTTTTCATTTATGCTACGTTCATGTCATTACTATTTCATTTCATATACCTGTGCTAGTACACCTGCACCATTATCGATGATGCGTATGTCACACTTACGCAGATTGGCCGGCTCACACACTTCATCATTGATAATTGCCATGTCACCACACAGTAGAATTGTTGCATCATGTGTTAGTTATATGTATGCACTAGAGGCCATTACTGTACATACGATGTATATTGTAGTGGATGCTTAGACATAAATAGGGAGGACTTTCTTGCTCGACTTGATAGTACGCTATCTGGTTGTACTTTATCTTAACATGTACTCTGATTGTCTCTATGTTACATGTTGATAAAGCCTTTAGGATGAGTACTCGACTACTGGGACTATGAGGAGATCATACTAGTGGGGCCACGGTAGTCGACGAGTACATCCTATAACTGTTCCTAGTCATGGGAGTACCGAGATAGGGCATCGATACTTCAGAGTAGACTAGCGTATACGCATCTTGACCCATATGATGGGCGATGGATGATCCCATATCCATCGGTGTTTGACATCAAGGATGGTGTACGGGTGCTCAGTAGAGACTGGGTACACTGGACGAACTCGCTGAGAACTCCCAAATGGTATTATACCTCACGTCAGATGGCAGTTTTCCGGTGACACTGGTACAGAGTAGTCTGTTGACCCGAGATCGTCATAGAGTCTTATGTGATTCCCACTGTGCTTTGATTTCCATCATACTATGTCCAAGAGGGCGTGCAAAAATGTGGCTTTTGGGTACATTCCCGAATCACATGGAGGCAATGAGCGATAGGAGGGGATTCGTCTCTCCCGGTATAGGGAGTTGTTGTTGTGCTGTGTTCGATTGGCTATAACTGGAAATCCCTGGCCAGGGTTGTTGAGATTTGCTGGTAAGTGTTATCGGTAGTTTCTCGAACTGTTATAGACCTCATATCGACACGACTTATCAAGCTATTGGGGTCTGACGTATACCACCCCTAGGCAAGATATGCAACATATTAGACGACGAGACCGGACTGTACGGGAGTGTTACTGATTGGATTCGCAGGAGAATATACAGGATTGCTTGTTGATCTTCTGATCGCTCAATACCTGGATGGCTGTTACGTTTATCTGACCGCTTGCAGCTTGTGGGTGTTTGATATGATCATCACCTACTGCCGGCGTAATGACGATTCTTTAGAGTCCTACACAGAGGTTTCTTGACTCAGGAAAAACGGAGTAGGAGCACATATGTGATATGTGCAGGACCGAGGATAATGCGATATGAGATACCGTATTATATTCTCACGATATTTGATATCAGCCGTGTCATCGGATCAAGTGTTGATTCGATGAATCGGTAAATGATATATTGGTCGGTTATATGCGATATACCCGGATTGTCGGATCAAGTGTTGATTCGATAATTTAATGTATAATAATATATATGATATATTAATACATTAACTAATATAAGCTCACTAAAAGATTCTTTTTCTCACTCGGGTAATACATTGATATATATATGCGATATATGTTAATTGTATTATTTTATTTTGTTACAATAAATATTTTATATGTGATATATAATATTGTAACATGATATGATTATTAATGCAACATGTTTAGTGGAGATTAAACATGGTTAGGGTTTGATTAGGGTTAGTTTGACCATGGTTGCATTTCTAAGCTTATCATTACTTTCATTATTCATAACAAAGGATTATTGATTTTTATTCATTTTCATCTTCTTCCTTAAGTTCTTCATGGAAAAAGCTTTCTAGTTTTTTCTAAGTGATGATTATATGTGAGAAAAAGATTATAAATGAGAGATAAATTCCTACTTCATCATCCTCATCTATCCTTACCATTTAGATGAGGGTGTTCACTTCATTTAGTGAGTGTTAGCTTGTGTTAATGAAACTTCAAGATAGATCATCTTTGTTATCGAAGATCGGAAGCAAGACTGCATCTTTCTCTTCGTGGAGCCTCTCGAGAGTCCGGAACACGATGATCGCAGCGAAGGGACCTCAACACGGAGCTTAATAAGTGAAGGAACGGATCTACAAAGGTTGTAATCCCTCTCACTTAGTGTTAAAGTGTTTAACATGCTTCTTTTCTCCTAATATCTAGTTTAAAGATCTTGTTAAAGGGTAGTTCGGCACGGCTAAATTTTTAACCGGGCATGGTTGATGCCTCGTAGACCCTTATGGCAGTGCCTAACATCCCTACAGTGGTATCAGAGCCAAGCTAGAGCTTTAGGCGAAATCTAGACGAAGTTTAAAGTCCGATCGAACCCGAAAACCCCGATCTTTACCCCTCTCTGTAAATTTTCTAAAAATGTTGATTTTTCGTATTAAAAATGCTCAGAAAAATAAGCAGGAAAACTAAGAATTACTATGAAGTGCGGACCTCCAATTCGATCACGTGACCGCGGAACCGTGGCTAAACCACGCACGTGGCCGCGGATCCGCGGCTGAACAGTGTCATTGGGGCCCGCCACTTCACAGTATTATTCCTGGGTTGTTTTGCACAATTCTGGGAATTTTTAATTCCACTCAAGTGTTGAGTTTTCTGGGTTGTATTGAGGACTCGTTGATTCGATCAGATAATTTAACTTCGTCTAAGTTTCTTCCGGATAATTTTAGAAACTGTTAAAATGTTCGAACGGATATCAACAACTCACTTTTTCCCCGATCGGAAAATTTTTCAATAGTTGGATTTTTCCATGGTTTAAAAACGTTCTAAGTCGTGCAAGTAACGCGGTGGACCCTCTATAAGACAACAAACCTTAACTCGATTATGCGACCGTCTTGAACTGCCTCTAAACCTTAGGGCTTGGGGCAGTACGGCGTGCCACATGTGAGGCGTTGGCTTGACCATTCTACGGCTGGATCATTGGTACTGTGGCATGTGATGGATGTTTTTAAACTAATTTCAAGTGTTGAGAACTATTTGGGAAAACTTGGGTGTTTGATTATTCGATCGGAAAGTTTAATACTGTCTATTTATCTGGAATGTGATACAATATGTGGAATTCGTGTAGTTAGGCATGAAATGCGAAGTATGTGATATTTCGGATTTACGATGTCTAAAGAGATTGTGGATTCCAAATGTTGTAGTTTTACAATTTCTTTTCTGTGACCGTAAGCGTAGTATGTGGTGTATCGCTGGCTTCGTTGCTATACATCAACGACAATCGGGAGACGCATACTTGCTTACGTTGATGATATGAGATATTATGTGTTGCTGTGATATGTTATATTGGATCGTCGTGTTTTGAATAGACGGGGGTTTTATGTGAGATGAAAGTTTTTCTTTTTCATTCATGTAAAATTCATTTGTATGTAATATTGTTTTATTGGGGCACTTCTGGGCTGAGGATGATGTCACCATTGTATATTATTTACTTTTCCGCATTAGGTAGACCCAAGGCGGAGAGCACAAGTAACCGGGTTCTAGGGTCCAGTGGGAGACCATCTCGAGGAGTCGAGACAGGATCTCCTAACCCTAGAATTGGCAGTGTTGCTTGCCGCTCTCGTAGGGGTCTAGGGATGTGGGTTTGGCTATTCATCGCGACCATGGAATCCGTGTTTTATACAGGCTCGTATTGAAAACACGGACATCCTAGTATATCCAATATTTCACATATGTTCTTCTGCTGCAATGTTCTGTGATGAGATCATATTACTGCCTGAGACGAATGTTTATATTATATATATGAGATATATGTTATATTGCAGAATTCGTTTCAAATGTGATGCTTGTGAAGCATAATAATATGGGACTTCATTAATGAGATTAATGAAACTAAAATAAACCTAAGATGTTGTAGAAACTTGTTTAAAAACTGGTAGCTCTAGTTCTTGCTTTGCATAGCGGTGTTCCTTGTAGAACATCCAGCACCTTATTCGATAAGGAAAGAGCCGAGATCCCTTCACCGGGAGTGACCTCTTTAGTGAAACTAGCAGATACTACAAACTCGGTTTGTCTTTTGATTGCTTCTATAGTTTTTGTTTTGCATAGTGATATTTGTGAAATATCCTGCACCTTATTCGATGAGGAAAGTGTAAGTCCATGCTACCTCTCCCGGTACTTTCGGGCATGCGGAATTTGATGAAAAACGATTTTCTTAGTGGTGGTAACATGGACTTAGAACCCGGATCTTTGTTAAACATCTAACTAACAACCTAACTACGAGTTGCTAACTACTCGGTTAGGGGGTTATACCTTTCTTTTTCTCGAACTCCTTCGTCTTCAAGCCTCGATGGATGTCCAGATCGCCTTCACTCCGTCGTTCCTTGCGCCGAAGATAGATCCACCTCGAAAGCTTCTACTTTTGGCTTCTTCTTCGGTCTTTGAAGAAACTAGTTCAATCGGTTTGCTAAACCTTGTGAACTAGAGAGAGTAGAGAAGAGTTTGTATAGGATTTTATCTATGGTTCTTGGTTCTCAACTCATGAGACAAGTGAACCATAGAGTCAAGAGAGGGAGAGCAAGAGGAAGAAGATGAGAGCTCAAGAACAAGAGAGAGAATGAGCATGAAAGAATGAGAGAAGACTTTTCTCATTTGGCTCTCATAATCCAAAACAATCATAACACATCATATCAATCAAGTATTATGTGATGGTTTAAGCAACCATAGCCATATCATTTCATGCACTCATTTTGCACAAAAGAGCAAGCAAGCAAAAGTCTTTGCCATGAAATGATAGCTATAGTTATCATGATGGTCAACTAGTCAAGCCTAGTCAACCGGTCAATAAAGTCAACAAGTCAACAAAAGTCAACAAGTCAACAAAGTCAACAACTCAACAACCATGTCACCATAATACCTAATTAATATAATTGTTAATCACATATCATATTCTCATTAGGATTGAGCAAAAAGTCAATAGTCAACTGTCAACAGTCAACAACCCTAATGAGAATCCTCCGCCTCTGTCTCTCCGTCAACTGTGCATACACACCCGCATCCGCGTTCCGAGGAACACGAATACAAACTGGATAAATCCAATCCCAATACATACACTAGGATCTGGATTAAACCAAAGCCCGCTAGTGTTTACTGTCCGGACACTGTACGTGCACAAGTGCACTGATGTGACCGAACCCTGTCGCAAAACCATGCGACCTGCCGCAAAACCATGCGACCTCTACTCTTTTACCTAAAGGCGAATAGCTTTCTGTGTGGGACTCTAAAGACTCGACAATACGCTGGCAGTGGGTTTAACCACAGACCGCAAGCGGCATTAGCTGTGCGTAACGGTCCCCAGGTAGATGCCGACAAGAAGGCTGACGAGGTGAAACCCATCTGAACTCCTACTGAGCCTGAATGTGACAATCTACGTACCGTCCGGTCTGTTCGTCTGATACATCGCATGGCGGGCCTAGGGGGGCGGTAAACGTCAGTCCCCTAATAGCGGTACAAGTCGTGTCGGAGTGAAGCCCAAAACACCCTGAGATAACACTGGAAGCCTACCAGTATATCTCGATTGCCCTGGTCAGGGACTACTCGTGTAATGGCTCTCCTAGACACAGCGCGATGTCAACCCCCAATACCGGGAGAGACGAATCCTGTCTAACCGTCACTGCATCCAAGTGCTTCGGGACTGCACCCAACTACCACCTGTTTGCACGAATCCTTTGAGCCGTGGTAGGGTAGTAATCAAAGTACAGTGGGAACACACTCGAGGCGAAGCGACAGTGTCAAGTCAGCGGACTAAGCTGTACTCATGTCACCTGGGAACTGATAATTGACGATAGGCATAATACCAACTAGTCAGTTCCCGACGAGTCCTGTCCAGTGTACTCGTAACCCAACGAGCACCCGCATACTATCTCAAGTACGACGTACCGATGGCTGTGGACATACCGTCTCCCACACTGGGATGAGAAGCGTATGCGCTAGTCTACTCCGGAGTATCGATGCCCTGTCTCGATAGTCCTGTGACTAGGGACCTGTATAAGGATGTGCTTATAGATTACCCAGCCCCCACTAGTGTGACTGCCATCACAACGCTGGTAATCAAGCAAAGATCCTAAGGGCTCCACTAATGTGTATAGGCGATATACTAAAATAAACACATGTACACATTGAAGTAGAAACAAACCAAGTAGCATACTACTATTTTGAGAAAGATTGTATATACAAGGTGAATATCCCAAGCTTCCATTAAGTAATATACAAACTAGTATGATACAGTAATGGCCTCTAGGGCATATACACTAACAATCTTCCACTTGCACTAAGGCCATGTACTGGCGTATCGAAGACCTATCATCTCGATCAGCCGCTCGAACTGAGTCTGGGGTAGGGCCTTTGTGAGTGGATCTGCAGTGTTATCTTCTGAATTTACTCTCTTTACCTCGATCTCCCTGCGATCAATGATCTCCCGGCGATCAATGATCTCCCTGATCAGGTGGAACCGCCTCAAAATGTGCCTGGACTTCTGATGGGACCTGGGTTCCTTCGCTAAAGCTATAGCGCCGTTGTTGTCACAATACAGCGGTATTGGATCAACACTGGTAGGAACCACCTAAAGTTCCGTGAGGAACTTCTTCATCCAGACAGCTTCGTTTGCGGCATCGCAAGCAGCTATGTACTCTGCTTCCATGGTCGAGTCAGCAACGGTTTCCTGCTTGGAACTCTTCCAGCAAACCGCCCCTCCATTGAGGGTAAAGACATAACCCGACATGGACTTGGAGTCATCCTTGTCACTCTGGAAGCTGGAGTCAGCAAAGGCCTCAATCTGGAGGTCTTTTCCGCCATACACCAAGAACATCTCCTTAGTCCTTCTCAGGTACTTGAGAATGTTCTTTACTGCTATCCAGTGTTTCTCCCCTGGGTTCGACTGATACCGGCTTACAATGCTCAATGCGTATGCTACATCTGGTCTGGTACATAACATCGCATACATAATAGAGCCTACCGCAGATGCGTAGGGTATTGATGACATGCGAGCCCTTTCCAAATCAGTCTTGGGAGACATCTCTTTGGAGAGGGTGATTCCGTGACAAGCCGGTAGATTACCGCGCTTGGAATCTTCCATACTGAATCGTTTCAGTATGGTGTCGATGTACCTTGACTGTGAAAGTCCCAATATCCTCTTAGATCTATCACGATAGATCTGGATCCCCAGAATGTAGTTGGCATCGCCCAGGTCCTTCATGGAGAACCTCTGCGACAAGAATCCTTTGACTGACTGTAGGATAGGAATATCATTTCTTATTAGGAGAATGTCTTCGACATACAAGACGAGGAATACCACATTTCTCCCTACAATCTTACTGTAAATGCATGGTTCATCTTGGTTTTTGACAAAGTCGAATTCTTTGACAGTATCATCAAAGCAGATGTTCCAACTCCGCGATGCCTGCTTAAGTCCATAGATGGACTTGAGCAACTTGCACACTTTACCGCTGCTCCCACTCTGAATGAATCCCTCTGGCTGATCCATATAGACGCACTCTTCCCAATTTCCATTTAGGAAAGCCGTCTTTACGTCCATCTGCCAGATCTCATAATCGTGGAAGGCAGCAATGGCAAGAAGGATCCGAATTGATTTAAGCATGGCTACCGGAGAAAAGGTTTCGTCATAGTCCAAACCAGGTCTTTGATGAAAACCCTTTGCAACGAGCCTAGCTTTATAGGTTTCAACCTGCCCATCTACACCAATCTTCTTTCTGAAGATCCATTTGCAGCCTACGGGTTTTACCCCTTCTGGAGCAAAGTCCAAAGTCCAAACTTTGTTGGTGTACATGGAATCCATCTCGGTCCGCATTGAATCAAGCCATTTTACCGAGTCACCGCTCTGAATGGCTTGCTGGAAGCTAGTAGGCTCATCATAATTAACTGTGCAATCCTCTCTATCCCCGTCTATGAGAAAACCGAAGTATCTCTCGGGCGGATGAGACTGCCTACTACTTCTGCGGAGCGGCGTAGGAATGTCCGGTTCTCCTGAAACGTCTGGTTCATCCAAGCTTTCAGTAACAGCTTGTGGTTCTGGAATTTCTTCCAGTTCTATTGCGCCCCGATTTTCCAAAAATTCAGTTTCCAAGAAGTGGGCATGCGGAGAAACAAAAACTTTTTGTTCTTCTGCGGAATAGAAAAGATACCCTCTAGAGTTCTTTGGGTATCCCACAAACTTGCACAGTACTGAGCGTGCCTCGAGCTTGTCCGCATGCTGCTTTTTTACAAAAGCTGGACATCCCCATACCTTAAGATACATAAGACAGGGTTTCTTCCCACTCCACATCCGATATGGGGTGGTAGGCACAGTCTTGGTTGGAGCCTTGTTCAAGAGATATGCAGCTGCTTCTAGTGCATAACCCCAGAAAGATCGCGGTAAGTCAGCCTTACTCATCATGGAACGAACCATATCCAATAGGGTCCGATTCCGCCTTTCCGATACACCGTTGTGTTGTGGTGTGTATGGAGGAGTAAGTTGAGAGAGAATTCCATTCTCTTTTAAGTAGCCCAGAAACTCGGCACTCAAGTATTCTCCACCTCGATCCGATCTTAGAATCTTGATACTTTTGCCGGTTTGGTTTTCAACTTCATTCTTGTATTCTTGAAATTTCCCAAAGGCCTCGGATTTGTGCTTCATTAAGAAGACATGTCCATACCTAGAGAAATC
Organism: Agapanthus africanus; assembly: GCA_030015575.1. Classification (NCBI taxonomy): domain Eukaryota; kingdom Viridiplantae; phylum Streptophyta; class Magnoliopsida; order Asparagales; family Amaryllidaceae; genus Agapanthus; species Agapanthus africanus. The sequence goes on from JASDDO010000031.1 coordinate 332,754,376, forward strand.
ATCTGTGAAAGTAATGAAGTATGAATAACCACTTCGTGCATGTGTAGATATTGGACCACACACATCACTGTGTATGAGTCCCAAGAGCTTGCTCGCTCTTTCTCCGCGTCCAGTGAACGGAGTCTTTGTCATCTTTCCCATAAGACAAGATTCATAAGTGGCATAAGACTCATACTCGAACGGATTCAAGTACCCTTCTTTATGTAACTTAGTTAATCGTGTTTCATTAATATGACCCAGTCTACAATGCCATAAGAAAGCCTGATTTGTTTCCGGAGACTTTCTTTTAAGTGTGTTCTGGACACTGAAAATCTGAGCTTGATTTAACACGTATATTCCGTTCTGTAATATACCTGACCCAATCAGAACTTGATTTAGGTGGATGTGTACTACATCGCTTACAAAAGTAAATTCATATCCTTCCTTAGAAAGTAAGGATACAGATATGATATTACAAGTCGCATCTGGTATATACAAACAGTTACGCAAAATCAATATCTGCCCAGTTGTCAGTCCAAGATGATATTCCCTTACGGATTCAGCATCCATGCTCATTCCGTTAGCAACCCTGAGAGTCATATCACCTTTCCTGATAACCCTACGGTTTCTCAGAGCCTGTAACGAATTACAGATATGAGATCCTGATCCGGTATCCAATACCCAGGAAGTAGGGTTAACTGACATACAGTTCTCAATAACAAACACACTCGAAGCTGAAGCCACAACATGCTTCGAATTCTGGCTACTGGCTTTCCAAGCCCTGCAATCCTTCTGCCAATGTTCATTCCCGTTACAATAGGAACATCCCTCTTTAATCATATCCAGTCCCGAAACTTTTGCCCTTCCTTTTCCTTCTTCTTCCCTGGTTTCTTTCAGGGTATAAGCGGAGGGCAGGGACTGTAGAATTAGGTCAGTACTTGACCCATTCTCCAACGTGGTCTCCAGGTCCGTGAGATCAAAATAGCTGGACTCTGTAAGGACGTTGCCCCCTACAGATGACCCGACAGCCAACCTCACTTGAAGCAATTCGTTCGAGGTCTCATATCTTGCGATACGAGATTGCTCTCCATATAAAACTTTGTTATGGAGGAAGATAGAAACTGAGTCCATCTTCTCGTGCTGCCTCTGGTTTTCACCATCAACTGAGGCTAACACGAGGCACTTGGCTTTCGCACAATCCTTTTCCGATGTCCTGCGGATGTGAACATCCGTGACAGGGGAAACTGGACCTGAGACTGCAGGGATTTGATTAGTTAAGAGGTGTCCCAGCTTGTCATGGGCAATGGACATCTGGACAGTCCTTTGCTAGTCAAAACAGTCAGGTTCAGTCATCTTTTTATCTAGATGTAACCTAGGTGTGGTCACAGGGTCGCTGCAATTAAGAGAGAGAGAAGAAAACACTCAGCATGATGCTCTTGCAAGTTTAGAGTGGTTTTTAGTTTGTTTAAACAGGATGGCTCCCACTGTTTCTCGAATCCCTCCTTAAAACCAAAAAGGAAGAATTAGTCAGGATCAATCTCACCGTACAATACTTGCTTAACCGTTCGGCCAGGCTGGTGTCAGTACTTCGAGGGAGGTTTTCCAACGCTTTCGCGAAGTTCCTTAATTTAAGAACCTCTTTTCCCTGGGGGCGTAGCCCCGCTAAAACCTTTCTAGACACCTCCTAGGTTTATAGCATTGATCGTTAAGTGAGAAATTTCCCGAGGAATAGCATATACTCACAGTAGGATCGGGATCCAAATATCATTGCGTGACAAAACTGAAGGAATCCTACCAGAATCATCACACTCCAAATGGTATGCAGTGCTAGCAAGTTTCAGTTCTTTTGAAACTCCCGATGTGGATTTTTGCCCCATGCTCTTATGACCTTGACGAAGGTCAACAAATCATAAGTCACATGTCAAGTTCTACCCGTCATTATCCAGGTTAATTTGAACCCACCCGTATATACCCTTGACGAAGGTCAACAAGGTAATACGACTGTCCCAAACCAACGCATCTATCTATGCTACATATGAACACCCAACAGCTACCAATCACTATGCCTTGACGAAGGTCAACAAACATAGCTTGAATACTATTGAATATTCATACGAAACGACGGAGGGCTACAAATGGTTTTGGCGAAACCTTGAACGTAGTAAACTTGATATAATCGAAGGAACGAAATAGCTTTTAAAAGGAGTGGCTCAAGCTCCGCATTTAAAAGTTAGTTTTGAAAAGAACCGAGTGGTTTTTCGAAAGTGTTCCAACGACTTTTACTTGGTTTATTTTCTTGCATTAGTTCTTTTAATGCGTGTTTTACTTGCATTAGTTCTTTTAATGCGTGTTATACTTGCATTAGTTCTTTTAATGCGTCCCATCATTTAAACCTACCATTGCAGAAAACAACCAAAATATGACGTACGCTTATGCCATTCGCATTCGCCACGGGGCCCCGTCATTACCCGTTAGGTTACTTAACTAACGACAGAGCGGGGGCTGGGCTAGCGTGGCTGTAAAACATAAGCAACGCCTAAATAATATCATATATAGATATATTGCAATGATAGACATTTCAGATCACAGATGAACACATTGGATATACTAGGAACCTGCAATTCGTACGAGCCTGTAACGAAAAGCAGATTACACGGTCGCGGTGAATAGACAATACCCCACCCAAGACCCCTATGGGTGCGGCAAACTACCCGCCAAGTACCCGAAGCGAAGCAACCTCCCACATCCCCGTGAGTAGGCCACTCGGCACTTCGGCATACCCGGTAGTTTGTGCACCCCCTCCATGGGTCTATCCTAGGAGCAAAAACAGTAAAAAGAAATTATACAATGACGGCTACAACCCCGACCCGGTTGTGCGGCCATACAAATAATTATTACATCAATTTACAAATTTACATGAATTGAAAGAAAAGAAAACTCTCGTCTCACAACCGCCGGCTATTCACCCGCGACAATCCAATGAATTCATATACACAAACCAATAACATTACAGATCACAGATTTGTATAATCCCCGCTAATCGACATATAGCGATTAGTAGACGTTCAATACAAATATCACATCACAGAAAAACCCGTCAGCTTAAGTCTTTTAGAAGTTCGATCAAAAATACAGATTTATAGGCCCCAAATACAAAATTTTCGTTCTGGAAAATCTGGGCAGAAAATACATATTCCAAAAATCCCAAAACAACCCCAGAAATACACTGCACCAACTTTGGACCCCGACCGAGTCAACTCGGCCGCGGAACCGCGGCGGGAGCGAGCTCCCGCCGCGTTTCCGCGGCGCTTTGAATCGTTCGTTTGACCAATTTTGGTGGTTATTCAAACAAAAGCCTGAGCCGATTTTTGAGATGACAATTATCAACTTTTGAACAGAATAAAAATCGGCAGAAACTAGACATTCTCGGGTTCGTTTTGCGACTTTTCTTTGATCGATCTTCTAGCTACTTTGCTAACATGTTAGATAGAGTTTAACTAGGCTCTGATACCACTGTAAGTCCATGCTACCTTTCCCGGTACTTTCGGGCATGCGGAATTTGATGAAAAACGATTTTCTTAGAGGTGGTAACATGGACTTAAAACCAAGATCTTTGTTAAACATCTAACTAACAACCTAACTACGAGTTGCTAACTACTCGGTTAGGGGGTTATAACTTTCTTTTTCTCGAACTCCTTCGTCTTCAAGCCTCGATGGATGTCCGTATCGCCTTCACTCCGTCGTCTCCTTGCGCCGAAGATAGATCCACCTCGAAAGCTTCTACCTTTGGCTTCTTCTTCGGTCTTTGGAGAAACAAGTTCACTCGGTTTGCTAAACCTTGTGAACTAGAGTGAGTAGAGAAGAGTTTGTATGGGATTTTATCTATAGTTCTTGGTTCTCAACTCATGAGACAAGTGAACCATAGAGTCAAGAGAGGGAGAGCAAGAGGAAGAAGATGAGAGCTCAAAAACAAGAGAGAGAATGAGCATGAAAGAATGAGAGAAGACTTTTCACATTTGGCTCTCATAATCCGAAACAATCATAACACATCATATCAATCAAGTATTATGTGATGATTTAAGCAACCATAGCCATATCATTTCATGCACTCATTTTGCACAAAAGAGCAAGCAAGCAAAAGTCTTTGCCATGAAATGATAGCTATAGTTATCATGATGGTCAACTAGTCAAGCCTAGTCAACCGATCAACAAAGTCAACAAGTCAACAAAGTCAACAACTCAACAACCATGTCACCATAATACCTAATTAATATAATTGTTAATCACATATCATATTCTCATTAGGGTTGAGCAAAAAGTCAATAGTCAACTGTCAACGGTCAACAACCCTAATGAGAATCCTCCGCCTCTGTCTCTCCGTCAACTGTGCATACACACCCGCATCCGCGTTCCGAGGAACACGAATACAAACTGGATAAATCCAATCCCAATACATACACTAGGATCTGGCTGAAACCAAAGCCCGCTAGTGTTTACTGTCCGGACACTGTACGTGCACAAGTGCACGGATGTGACATGCGACCTGCCGCAAAACCATGCGACCTGCCGCAAAACCATGCGACCTCTACTCTTTTGCCTAAAGGCGAATAGCTTTCTGTGTGGGACTCTAAAGACTCGACACTACGCTGGCAGTGGGTTTAACCACAGACCGCAAGCGGCACTAGCTGTGCGTAACGGTCCCCAGGTAGATGCCGACAAGAAGACTGACGAGGTGAAACCCATCTGAACTCCTACTGAGCCTGAATGTGAAAATCTCCGTACAGTCCGGTCTGTTCGTCTGATACATCGCATGGTGGGCCTAGGGGGGCGGTAAACGTCAGTCCCCTAATAGCGGTACAAGTCGTGTCAGAGTGAAGCCCAAAACACCCTGAGATAACACTGGAAGCCTACCAGTATATCTCGATTGCCCTGGCCAGGGACTACTCGTGTAATGGCTCTCCTAGACACAGCGCGATATCAACCCCCAATACCGGGAGAGACGAATCCTGTCTAACCGTCACTGCCTCCAAGTGCTTCGGGACTGCACCCAACTACCACCTGTTTGCACGACTCCTTTGACCCGTGGTAGGGTAGTAATCAAAGTACAGTGGGAACACACTCGAGGCGAAGCGACAGTGTCAAGTCAGCGGACTAAGCTGTACTCATGTCACCTGGGAACTGATAATTGACGATAGGCATAATACCAACTAGTCAGTTCCCGACGAGTCCTGTCCAGTGTACTCGTAACCCAACGAGCACCCGCATACTATCTCAATTACGACGTACCGACGGCTGTGGGACATACCGTCTCCCACACTGGGATGAGAAGCGCATGCGCTAGTCTACTCCGGAGTATCGATGCCCTGTCTCGATAGTCCTGCGACTAGGGACCTGTATAAGGATGTGCTTATAGATTACCCAGCCCCCACTAGTGTGACTGCCATCACAACGCTGGTAATCAAGCAAAGATCCTAAGGGCTCCACTAATGTGTATAGGCGATATACTAAAATAAACACATGTACACATTGAAGTAGAAACAAACCAAGTAGCATACTAATATTTTGAGCAAGATTGTATATACAAGGTGAATATCCCAAGCTTCCATTAAGTAATATACAAACTAGTATCATACAGTAATGGCCTCTAGGGCATATACACTAACAGAAAGAGCCGACGATCCCTTCACCGGGAGTGACCTCTTTAGAAAAACTAGAAAAGGCCTCAAAAACATTCCACTTAAAATCACTCGATTCTATAACGATATCAAGTTCATTACGCTTATGGTTTTCTTAAAAACCTGCGTAGCCCTCCGTCATTTCAGATAAGTACTACTTACTATTCGTGCTGCGGTAGTTTGGCATGCGTCAAGGCGTAGTGTACGGTAGCTAACTAGTGCTTATCTGCTAGCATACGATGCGATTGGATTAGGATATTCGTACGGCGTTGTTTGGCATGCGTCTAGGGTCGTGCGGGTAGGTTTAATTCAATCAGGAAATGCACGGGTTGAACTTGACTAGCGGACTATGGGTTGTTTGGCATGCGTCATGGTCATAGCACGCTAGGGGTAAAAGAATTATCGGGAATTTCAAGTGTTGAAATTTCCAATGAGATTGCACACCTTCTATGAGATAGTTGGATCCCGATACCCACTGCGAGTAAGAGTTACTCCTGGGAGAGTTTTACACATTACAATTAGTCGATCAAGTAGGTGTCTAGAAAGGTGTCAACGGGGTTACGCCCCTGGGAAAATGAGATTTACTTTAATTAGGTCCGTGTGAAAGCACGGGGAACCTCCCTCATAGTACCGGCACTGGCCTGGCTGAAAGATTGGCGAACATGTAGAGTGTAATTAATCCCGGCTAGTCTTTCCTTTTAGTGTTTGAAGGAAGATTTGACTAAAACAGTGGGAGACATCCTGATTAGATAAATTGATAACCAATCTAATCTTGTAAAAGCGCAAGCTGGGTGTTTTCTTCTCTCTCTCTCTCCAGGTAGCGACCATGGCACGCCTTAATCAAGAAAATAATACGGATGTATTGACCGAACCCGCTTGTTTTACTGCGCTAGGGAACGTTGGTCCCGCTCCAACTTATAATTGTTATAAGACAGACCAGGAAATTGGGGATTGCCAGAATTCCCGTGCCGCCCAAACGAAGAAAGTGCATACTGATACATCTTCTTCGGGTGTGTTCATTACAGAAAACTGTTTCTCAGTATCCTTTACGTCCTGGGTATGAGATACCGGATCAGGATCCCGCATATGTAATCTGTTACATGGGCTACAGATAGGTAGAGAACTGAGAACGGGTGATAAGTTTCATGAGATAGAAAAGGTGCAAGTGTTGCAGCCAAGTCTGTTGGTCACTATCACCCTGTGTTACCAGAATACATTGATTCTGAACGAATGTTATTAGATACCGAACCTGAGATACAACATCATATCAGTCTCTTTATTAGTAAAGAAAGGATATAATTTTGTATTGTTGGATAATGTTTTGAACATTTCCTATATCAAGAGTTGATCAGTTCGGGCACGTTATCTAAAAGCATAGACGTTCTAAATCAAACTACAGTTCTTAGTATACAGAACACACAAAAGAGGAAAAGTTCAGGAATGAACGAATCCTTCTTGAGGTATTGTAGACTAGGTCATATCAATACGACCCGACTAGCTGAAGTTACATTTAGATGCATATTTAAATCTGTTTGAATTTACATCTTGTGAAACTTGTCGGTCATGCCATAAAGATAAGATGACCATAGCTCTGTTTATTGGAAACAGAGAAAGAGGTAGTGAACTCTTGGGATTGGTACATGTTGATGTATGATGGTCCCCTGACTATACATGCCAAGATCGGTTCTTTGTACTTCATTACATTCTTTGATAATCTCTCAAGATTCAGACATATGTTCTTGTTGAAACAAAAGTCCGAACCTTTTGAGATATTCACGGAATATAAGTTAGAAGTAGAGAACCAAAAACAGGTATATGTATTATGTCCTTTGATGAGATCAAGGAGGAGAATACTTGAGCACGGAATTCCTGGACTATTCTAAAGGAGAATGAGATTCTCTCCCAGCATTACTCCTCCGTATACACCACAGCACCTTGGTGTATCGGGGCGGAGCAATCGCACCCTATGTGATATGGTGTGCTCTATGATGAGTACTACTGAGTTGCCTATTTCCTCTTGGGAGTTATGCACTTGTGAAGCTGCATACCTATTGAATAGGATTCAAATCAGTTGCCTACCACTTCATATGTGATATGGAAAGGGAAGAGCCCATATCTTAAGTTTGTTAAGATTTGGGGTTGTCCGGCCTATGTCAAAAAGCAAAATCCGGACAAGCTCGAGGCAAAGTCAGTTCTGTAGAAGTTTGTTGGATATCCCAATCATTCGCAAGGGAATATCTTCTACCAAACCGAGGAACAAAAGATATTTTGTTTCTCAACATGCCACTTTTGTGAAAGGAAATTTCTTGTGAAGAAATTAATGGTCATGAGGTAGAACTGGAAAGGTTCCAGCTATACAAACTGCAGATGATGATTTGGTAGAACCAAAGGATTCAATAGTAACCAACGAACCTCAGCCTCTTCGCCGATATAGTAGGATTCCTCACCCACCTGAGAGATACTTTGGTTTCTCTATGACAGGGGAAGTGAGAATTGCATTATGAGATGATGACCCAACTTATTTCAAGCTGGCCATCAGGAGTGGGACTCTGTAAGAATGGCTGGATGCTTGTCGATCTGAGATAGAATCCTTATACACCAATAAAGTATGGACTTTGGTTGCTTTATCTGAAGGGTTAAATCCTCATCAGGAACAAGTATATCTTGAGAAGATTACTTGGTGTACATGGAAAGGTTGAGACTTTCAAAGCTATGCTTAAGTCCATCCAGATCCTACTTACCACGGCTATATACCATGACTACGATATCTGGTGGTTGGGTGTCATGACTGCTTTTCTAAATGTTGATTTGGAAGAGAGCGTCTATAAGTACACAGCCAGAGGGCTTCGTAGAAAGTGGGAGCAGCGGAAACGTGAGCAAGATGTTTTATGTTGATAAACCAGGCATTGCGGAGTTGGAACATCTGTTTTGATGTGGTAGTCAAAGAGTTTGACTTCATCAAAATAGTAGATGAACCTTGTATATACAAAAAGATAGTAGAGAGTATGGTGGTGATCCTCGTAGAGTACGTGGATGACATACTCTTAATAGGGAAGGAGTTCCCTATGCTACGATCGGTCAATCTCCGCTTATCACAATGATTCTCCATATAGGATCATAGTGATACCTCCAAAATCCTGGGTTTTGGATCTATGAGATAGATCTAATTGGATGTTAGGATTTTCACTAGTTGTAGTGAGATGGTATCAATGGATCCTATGGAGAATCACTGGAATTGTTCCATGGTGATAAGGACGACTGAATGTCAGTCGCAGGCATTGTCTTTACCCTCAGTGGAGGGACGGTATGTTGGAAGAGTAACAAGCTAGATACCGTGACTTACTAGACAATTAAGGGCAAGATACATCGTTACCAAGGATGCTACCAAAGAGGCAGTCTGGATATATATAAGTTCATGAGATGAACTTCGTTCCTACCATTGTGTGACAATAGAGTTGTGGCTTATGCCAAGGAACCCCCGTCCCATCAGTGAATCCAGATATAATTCTTAGGCAGTATCACCTGATCATGGAGATGGTTGATCTCCATGGAGATCGAGGTTAGGAAAGTAGATACAGAGGACAACAGCGCGGATCCACTCACAAAGGCCTTTTTCCCAGTAGAGACTTTTTATGGGATGGTTGAGTATGAGATACTTCAACCACAGCTAATTGTTGGGTATGCGATACCTTTTAGCTGCCGTTTTACTTTATGCTATGTTCATGTCATTACTATTGCATTTCATATACCTGTGCTAGTATACCTGCACCATTATCGATGATGCTTATGTCAGACTTACACAGATTGGCCGGCTCACACACTTCATCATCGATAATTGCCATGTCACCACACAGTAGAATTGTTGCATCATGTGTTAGTTATATGTATGCCCTAGAGGCCATTACTGTACATACGATGTATATTGTAGTGGATGCTTGGACATATATAGGGAGGACTTTCTTGTTCCACATGATAGTACGCTATCTGGTTGTACTTTATCTTAACATGTACTCTGATTGTCTCAATGTTACATGTTGATAAAACCCTTAGGATGAGTACTCGACTACTGGGACTATGATGAGATCATACTAGTGGGGCCAAAGTAGTCGACGAGTACATCCTATAACTGTTCCTAGTCGTGGGAGTACCAAGATAGGGAATCGATACTCCAGAGTAGACTAGCGTATACGCATCTTGACCCATATGATGGGCGATGGATGATCCCATATCCATCAGTGTTTGACATCAAGGATGGTGTGCGGATGCTCGGTAGAGACTGGGTACACTGGACGGACTCGCCGAGAACTCCCAGATGGTATTATACCTCACGTCAGATGGCAGTTTCCGGTGACACTGGTACAGAGTAGTCTGTTGACCCGAGATCGTCATAGAGTCTTGTATGATTCCCACTTTGCTTTGATTTCCATCATACCACGTCCAAGAGGGCGTGCAAAAAGGTGGCTTTTGGGTACAGTCCCGAATCACATGGAGGCAATGAGGGATAGGAGGGTGTTCGTCTCTCCCGGTATAAGGAGTTGATGTTGTGCTGTGTTCAATTGGCTATAACTGGAAATCCCTGGCCAGGGTTGCTGAGATTTACTGGTACGTGTTATCAGTAGTTTCTCGAACTGTTATAGACCTCATATCGACACGACTTATCAAGCTACTGGGGTCTGACGTATACCAACCCTAGGCGAGATATGCAACATATCAGACGACGAGACCGGACTGTACGGGAGTGTTACTGATTGGATTCGCAGGAGAATGTACAGGCTTTCTTGTTGATCTTCTGATCGCTCAATACCTGGGTGGCTGTTACGTTTAGCTGACCGCTTGCAGCTTGTGGGTGTTTGATATGATCATCACCTACTGTCGGCGTATTGACGATTCTTTAGAGTCCTACACAGAGGTTTCTTGACTCAGGAAAAATGGAGTAGGAGCACATATGTGATATGTGCAAGACCGAGGATAATGCGATATGAGATACCGTATTATATTCTCACGATATTTGATATCAGTCGGGTCATCGGATCAAGTGTTGATTCGATGAATCGGTAAATGATATATTGGTCGGTTATATGCGATATAGCCAGATTGTCGGATCAAGTGTTGATTCGATGATTTAATGTATAATAATATATATGATATATTAATACATTAACTAATATAAGCTCACTAAAAGATTCTTTTTCTCACTCGGGTAATACATTGATACATATATGCTATATATGTTAATTGTATTATTTTATTTTGTTACAATAAATATTTTATATGTGATATATAATATTGTAACATGATATGATTATTAATGCAACATGCTTAGTGGAGATTAAACATGGTTAGGGTTTGATTAGGGTTAAGCCTTTCTAGAAGTTTCTAGAAGCTTTCTTTTTTTGTTTTGTGCAAAGTTATTTGTTTAGATATTTTTGCATGATATTTTCTTAACCCAACCCAACCTTTTAACCTTGGTTAATTCTCTACAAGGGTTAGTTTGACCATGGTTGCATTTCTAACCATATTATTACTTTCATTATTCATCATAAAGGATTATTGATTTTTTTTCATTTTCATCTTCTTCTTTAAGTTCTTCATGGAAAAAGCTTTCTAGTTTTTTCTAAGTGATGTATGTGTGAGAAAAAGATTATAAATGAGTGTTAAATTCCTACTTCATCATCCTCGTCTATCCTTGCCATTTAGATGAAGGTTTTCACTTCATTTAGTGAGTGTTAGTTTGTGTTAATGAAACTTCAAGGTAGTTCATCTCTGTTATCGAAGATCGGAAGCAAGACTGCATCTTTCTCTTTGTGGAGCCTCTCGAGAGTCCGGAACATGATGATCGCAGCGAAGGGACCTCAACACGGAGCTTAAGAATTGAAGGACCGGATCTACAAAGGTTGTAATCCCTCTCCCTTAGTGTTAAAGTGTTTAACATGCTTGTTTTCGCCTAATCTCTAGTTTAAAGATCTTCTTAAAGGGTTGTTCGGCACGGCTAAATTTTTAACCGGGCATGGTTGATGCCTCATAGACCCTTGTGGCTGTGCCTAGCATCCCTACATCATGATATGACTCTTTGCATAATTTACTTGTTATAGTTGCATATACACCTTTATACGATGTTGCATTTGACCTTGGAGGTATTGGGAACCGCAAGATATATTTTAAAACTGGAATAATTTTAAAGACCGGTTTTCCCTTGACATAAGCATATTACTGTTCCATGTTGCATGATTTACGGATATGCTTACATTCTGTTATGTGTCTTATACATCATGCTTTACGATTTTACGCATTGAGATATGCTGTTTTCATGAGATTTTGGATTTGAGAACCGTGGTTATTTCAAAGGAAAATATGTATTGTTTTAAAAACCCGGTTTCTCTTGATATGATATTTCAGTGCATCCACCATGTATTTTCTCGGTTATGAGATTGTCATGTTCCACCCGATTCGAGGAGGAGGAGGAACCATCTGCGGGTGCATGGTGGACCCGGTGAGGTACCCGGGGCAAGATGGTCGCAGATGATGGTGTTAAGCCTGGAAGGGGAGCACTAACTACCGGTGATAGTATTTGGACTCGGCGGTTTATCCGGAGGATATCGACCGGAGTAGAGAGATGGACATGAGGGCCGATCTGAGGATGCGGCGCCTGAGATATGAAGATTTACGTATCGATGCTGGACACAGGTTTCGTGAAATTTCGTGTGTCGGTGTTGGACACTCAGGTTATATGTTTTGGTGTGTCATTAATGGACACACACATTCTTGGTATCCTCATATATTTACATGCATATGCTATTACGATGTTTCGAGTGGACGAGATCCACATGAATATTGACATTGATTATATTATTGGATGATATCCACATGCATACTTGCATTTATTTATTGTTGGCACATATACAGATACGGTCACCCTAGATATCATAGTATTACCTTTATGATATAGTTGACCTAGGAAATCGTTATTTTATTCGATTTCTACCTGTTGATGTTTTCTACTCACGAGTTGGCAACTCACCCCCGTTGTGCTACAGTTCTTGCAGGTTGACCACTTGGATCGGTAACGGCATAGTTGGCGCACAGCTTGCTTTTGGGATTTTTTCCTTGGTATGTGGGACATTTGTATCGTGCCTACTCACGTATTTATTATACATATTGTATCTTGTCAACTCCATCAATCAAAATTAGTATTTGTATAAATAGTAAGACTTAGTGAGACTTGTAGTTACGAGATTTGAGCGATGGGTTTTATGTTCGCTTATTGGGTTGATGTCTTGTTTGATTTATTATCTTTTATGTTCATCTTCGCCGATTGGGAATCATATACTTGTTTTACTACTTGCGTGGTTGTGAATCAGCCGTTTGGCGAAGAGATAGCTCCCGCTTGGGGATGCCTTTTTATATTATCATGTTTTTGTGGTTTCGGATCAAAATATACAAAGGAAGTGATACCCAAATTTTTAAAAGACGAACATGTTTTACAACAAGTATGATAAACTTGCATTCTTCATGTTCCCTTTTCTATGCATTTAAGAAAACACTTTTCTTCATTATGCCTTATTTCAAATTGCACCTCTTTTATTTCTTTAAAGCTTTAGATTTTTGGGTTTCAGCTTACTTGAATTACGTTACGCCATTAGACGTTGCGTGATTTAAGTGCTGGTCACGAGCTAATATTTCGGGTCGTGACTGTTTTGGCGAAGAAATTGAGAGGATACATGGAGGTAGAAGTGGAGGTAGTATGAGGATGAAGAAGATGAAGAAAACAAGGGGAGAAATGTCAAGGGGGCAGCCCTCTATCTCTCTCTCTCTCTCTCTCTCTTTCTCTCTCTCTTATCCTCACTCACATGGCATGCGACACTCTCTCTCATGCCCATGCCCCATGTCGAAAGTGTGTCCCCCCTCTCTCCCCTCAATAATTCTCTTTTTCTTCTCATAATAAATAAAACCAAATGCAATGAACAAACTTGTAACAAAAATGCAACATGTCATGGTGCACTAACCATGTTTAATTAAAAAGACGGATTTGGCCTAATCGCGATTAGTAGTGCACTAATCAATTATTTTTATTTAAACTGCATATAATTAATTATAAAAATGCCAAATCCAATAAATATCTTTCTAATAAATAAATCATTTTAATCTCCCATTATTTTCCAAATATTGGTATATAATTATACTATTTTACGAAAATCCTCATTTCGCAAATCGACTAGTTTTCGCGAAATATATTATTTTAATATTATATTCCAAAAATAATATTTTATATTTTCTGAAATGTTACACCATGGTAGGGAGGAAATAAAAGCACGGTGGGAAACACATAAGATTCTATGGCGATCTCGAATCTACAGATTAACCTGTACTAGTGTCACCTGAGAACTGCTATCTAACGATATGTATAATACCAACTAGAAGTTCTCGGCGAGTCATGTTCAGTGTACCCATTCTCTAATGAGCACCTGTGTACAATCGTTGATGTCAAACACCAATGGATGTGGGATCAACCATCTGTTGGGAATATGTATGACCTAGAGGCCATGATTGTACATGTGATGTATATTATAGTGGATGCTTGAACATATATATTGAGGACTTTCTTGCTCGATACGTTAGTTTGCTATCTGGTTACTCTTTATCTTAACATGTTTATTGGTATTTATTTCTGTCTTGCTCTCACATGTTGATAAAGCCCTTAGGATATGTACTTGACTACCAGGATTATGATAAGATCATACTAGTGGGTCCAGGGTGGTCCCAAAGTATATCCCTTAATCAGTTCCTAGTCGAGGGAATATCGAGACTAGGGTATCGATATTCCAGAGTAGACTAGTGTATATGTTTCATGTCCCTTAGAGGGCGATGGTTGATCCCACAACTATTGATGTGTGACATCAAAGATTGTACACAGGTGCTCATTGGAGAATGGGTACACTAAACAGGACTCGCTGAGGACTCTTAGTCGGTAGTATACATATCGTCAGATAGCAGTCCTCTGGTAACACTAGTACAGGTTAGTCTGTAGACCCGAGATCGTCATAGAGTCTTGTGCGGCTCCCACTGTGCTTTGGTTTCCTCCCTACCATGCTCAAAGGAGATGTGCAAACAGGTGGATTTTGGGTATAGTCCCGAGTCGCATGGAGGCAATGAGCGATAGGAGGTGTTTCGTCTCTCCCGGTATTGGGGGTTGATGTTGCGCTATGCTCGATTGGCTATAACTGGAAGTCCCTAGCCAGGGCTGCTTATGAGATTTACTGATAAGTGTTATAAGTGGTTTCTCGAACCGTTATAGGCCAGTCATCAGCATGACTTATGACGTTTACCACCCTTATACATGATATGCAACATATCAGATGAAGAGACCGGACTGTACGGTAGTGTTACTGATAGGCTTCATGGAGAGTATGGACGAGCTTGCTTGTTGATCTTCATATCGCTCAATACCCGGGTAGCCGTTATGTCCAGCTAGTACCGCTGATAGCTTGTAGGTGACTGATGTGATCATCACCTACTGTTGGCGTATTGACGAGTCTTTAGAGTCCTACACAGAAGTTTTCTGGTTCAAGCGAAACGAAGTAGAGCACATATGTTGATATGTGCGTGGACCTGATTAAATACGAGTATATGATACCGTATTCTAATCTGGCAGTTATCTGTTGTCGGTTAGGTTATATGTGATATAACCAGATTATCGAATCAAGTGTTGATTTGAAAATGTGATAAACAGATAAATGATATTAGCCGGTCATATGTGATATAACCGGATTATTAAATCAAGTGTTGATTTAATAATTTGATATAAATTATATTTGATATAATTATGTATTAACTAATATCATTAGCTCACTAATTGCTTTATTAAAGTGTGAGTGTGTGTGTGTGTGTGTGTATTTGATATATATAATATATATTATTATATGAAGCATGGCATATATTTTTCTATTTTGTGAAAATAGAAATGAGGTGGAAAATGGGGAGACTTTGTGAGGTATGGGTGAGGAATGGACTTTAATGATTGTTTATTCATCTTGACTCACTATTCAAGCATGGGTGCAATTTTATATTGCAAACAATTCCATTCTTGAATAAATGAGGTCAAGGGTAGCCATTTTCTTCACTCACACACTCACTTCATTATTCTTCACTTAGATATTCTTTAGTTGCTCTTTTGAGTTGAGCTCTTTCTCTCTCTTGCTATCTACCATTTTCTTCACCTCACCTCCAAGTTCAAACCCTCATATGTGATGTGAATCATTGAACTTGGGAGAACCCTATTGAGCAAATCAAACCCCTACTTCACCATCTCATATTAGATTAGCAATTTGATGTGGTGTGTTATCTACACTAAAGGAGTTTAGTGTAGAGGTATCTTGAGCTAGAGGGACTTCGGGTGGATCATCTTTGGCACGAAGATCTACGAGGAAGCTTGCACCAACTTGAAGAGGAGCCTAGTTGAGTCATGTGGACTTCAACCCGGAGCTATGGAAGAGAAGGACTCGATCTATAAGGCATAACATATTTTCCTTCTCTTTGTTTTTTCTTGTTATCAAAGTTTAAACCCTAATCAACTAGTTAAAGATCTTGTTTAGTCTAGCTTAGCACCTATAAAAATTTGAATTTGGCATGCTTGATGTCACTTGGACCTCATGTGGTGCTAGGATAGACTTTCATGGTATCAGAGCCATAGCTAGAAGAATTGACGATGTAATTAGAATCACGAAACCGAAAAACTCCGAAACAACGAAACCCAAATATCAATATTCTGTCAATTTTAAAATGATCTCAGAAATTTTTTTAAACAGCTGCAGAAACTTGAAATTGATGTACTAAGAACACTGGAGAAATTCGAGGCTATTCCACCAGTTTTGACCCAGTGAAATACCCATTTTGGCCGGCATGGCCGGTTCCCCCTTGTCAAATTTGCCTCGTTTTTCTTCGGTGTTCTGCTCTGTAGATTTAGGGGTTTCTGGTATTGTTTGATTAGCCCAGTATCATGACCCGAAAAAGACACGTGACTGGCACTTAAATCATGTGAAGTCTATAAGACCTCGCTTAATCTAAGTAAGCCAAAAGCCCAGAAATCTAAACTTTTTAGGGAAAATAGTGGAGGTACAGTTTTGAAATAAGATTTACTAAAATCAAAGCTTATTCTTATATATACACATAGGTAGTAATTTGAAGCAATAAGTTTATCTCTAACTTGAGAACCCCTTTAAATCATTTGAAATTTCGGCATCACCTTCTTTATAATTTTTAAACCAAAACGAATACAAGCAAAATATATAAGGGATTCCCAAGCGGGAGCTAGCTCTTCGCCAATTGGTGGAAACAACCACACAATAAAGCAAATATACAACACCGAAGGCTAGGATCAAAACTCAGAAAGAAGGTAAGAAAACATGCATCATCAAGAAAACCAGAAAACATCAATAAATACTTGAGCGTGACTCTAAGGCCGAAAGAATATACAACTGGTTTTCTAAGTCTATCAAATATACAAAGTCTGGTTGATAGAGCTTACTAGAGACAACTGAAATAAATAAAAGTACAACGATGCTCACGATGCAAGTGAACCCACCTACCAAAGCAATAACCCGGAAGGAAGTGGTGTGCCAGCAAAACCGCCATGGAACCTGTATGGCTAAACCTACATGAAACTGTGGCACAACGGGGGTGAGTTGCCAACTGGTGAGTATAAGACAACACCGAGTAGAAATCGCATGTATGACGATCTCCTAGGTCATACAATAATGTACTCAACTATAACACTGGACGTCTAGTAGTGGCAGGGTAATAATTTATGCATAAGTGCAATACTCGGTACTCGGGTCTGTGTCACTAAGCAGCAACAAGACATAAATCTGATGTATGAATGCATCATGAATGAAACAATCAACCGCGAAATCTGGATATATCTGGTATAAGAAAATCTGTATTCCTATCTTAGTAAAACTTTTGTGCAATAAACTGAAGTATCATCAATGAAATAAATAGAAACTCCGTGTCAAGCATCGACACAATATATGTACATCTCAATATCTCAATGTCTCAATATCTCAGTATTTCAATATCTCGGGCTCCGTCGGTCCGGATCGGCCCATATCATTAAATCTCACGACTACGATCGGTATCCTCTGGATATCCTCCGCGTCAGACATCACCGGTAAGTAGTCTGCCCCTGCCAGGCTCATTGTCTACAACTTGAGATTCTTGCCCCGGGGTACCATACTGGGTCCACCATGTACCCGAAACGGTTCATCCTACTCCTCGAATCGGGTCTCGAAAACCAACAGAAATCGAGAAAACTCATGGTGGAGGACACATACATCATATCACGAGAAAACCGCAACTTGCATTTTAAAATGATAAACAGTTTATACATCCCTGCGGTTTTCCCCAAATCCAGAAATCTCATGGAAAATCCAAAATCCCAAAATCAAGAGGCAATAAACAGTGAATACCGGCATAAAGCCCCACAATATTGCAAAACTGAATGAATGTATAAATGCATGAAGTGTCTAAGTAAGGAATTCAATATCTAAACTAGCATATGAAAGCAAGCATACTAATACTATGTTGAAACTACCAGCTAGCAAATTATACCAATGAAGTAATGTTTTCTAGAGTGTACGTGACATGGCAATTACCGATGATGATGTATGTGAGCCAGCAAGCAAGTGTACGTGGAACATGCGCATCATCGGTAATGGTGCTGGTGTCCTAACCGACAAGATCATAATAGTTAAGGAAACACATGTATAAACATGTAATGCAATGAGAACATGAATATAACGGAGAATGAGTAGTAAACGCAACATTGAAGAATGTACATATCTATATACGAGTCATACAGTTTTGGTGTTTGAAATAACACGAATCGTGGTTTTTAGAAAAAGTAGGGGCTACGGGGTTTTTGAGAAAAGGTAAGTGCTTTGAAAAATCGGTAATATCCCTCGGGCTGTCTTTGAAAATACTCATGATTCGTTAGTTTTGAAAATAGGTATGGCTCGAGCCTAGTCTAACATCTACCTAAACAACTAAGAGACTAACTAAGAAACTAGTCGAAAGGGTAAGAAAATCCACCTAAATTCCGAGTCGACATACCTAGTAGTCGGCGATCCAGCCTCATAGCATCACGTACTATATAATACATAGTACAACATCCTCGAGTCAAGAGTGAGGATCAATCATCATAGCTATACCTCGTACGGTAAAATCCATCGTACGGCATCCCCAAAATCAAGGGTACAGGTCAACTATCATATAAACATCATCATTCATATGGTATCATGATCGAACAATATCATGATCGGGGTACTGTTCTAGAGTGTCACACATTTCAATATCATCAACACATATTATCATATGTATGAATACACATCGCCCAACGATTCATTATAATATCCTATCATATAACATACCACGACTCAAACACATATCAAAATCTCACGGTATCATGCCCGATCATATCGACTCATCACCAAGTATCATATACCATCCTCATCTCACATGTATATATATGTATATGTGTGTGTGTATATAAACCTACACTCAAACATATATATATACACACACATATACACACAAAATCAAGTGCGCGTTTGTGTGTGTGTGTGACTACATGTAACCTGTGATTCGCCTTCAAGGTAATCATCCTCTGGATAGGTCTTCCTAGATCAACCTAATCTAACCTAAGGTCTTCTAAATACCCTACTCACTAAGTATCCAATATCACATCCAAACTCATAATAACATGGTAATAACCCTATTCTACATTTGCGGGGGTGTTATGCGCCATCCACCCGACTTCCCCCGTAGATATACATCTACTCACCTCGATCCTCTCTTGCCGAAGTCGATGACGCCATGCTTTCCCTTGTTGTCCGAAGTCCACGTGAAAGTTCCTACATATATAAACACATAGTATCGTAAACAGGAATCGCGTACGAAAACCAAAACGGCACACAAAACACACATAGGTTAGAACCTAAGGTCTACGCATGCAAGAATAACCAACAACTCTCGACATCGACGTAGGAACGCCAATCGATCGAGATAAAACACCAATAACCAAAACTCAAGTTACTAAAACCACAAAACTAAAAACAGCAACTCAGAAAAATTGTTCCAGATTTAGACTCCGGTAGAATTAGGCTAAACTAACAATACAGGAGATAGTTAAAGAGGTAATTGAGCTACAGACCCAACCTTAACACCATTACCCATAATTTACCCAGCGAGATCATAATAAAGTCCGGCCTGGACGGTTTTAGTTGCTTGGTTTGGGTTCGTCTTCTTAAGGTGGTCTTATAGTGTTTAATCTAGTTCAATAGAGTTGTTTGTTTTTCCCGTAAAGGTCTTAGGTCACTCCAGATTTCCTGTAGGCATCACAAACTACAAAACCGACACGGAAAGTTTCTAAAATCCAACTCTTGGGTTTTCAGATTTCACTTGGTCCAGGAATTTTAACAATAGATGGGTTGTAGTCACTAATTACCCTCAAATACACCATCACAACTCAAGAAAATCACTAAGTCTCATCTAGGAGTTTTCAAACATCACCAAACTACATCAACTTGACTCTAAACTATACTAGATCATTATGAAATCTAAAAATTAAACTAGAAGTGTAGGATTTAGCTCATTTGGCAACTCAAGAATTTTCTTGAGTTGCCCTAAGTGCTCAAAATCTTGACTTGTTTGGGCCACCATGCTTGTAGTGAGCTTTTGCACAACTTTAATGAAAGGGATATAAGGTTTTGGTGTGGATTTGGGATGGTTGTGAGGGTGGTAGTGGAGGTTGATGAAGGTGATGAAAGAGAAGGAGATGAAGAAGTGAAAAGGTGATGAATTGTCTAGAAGGTTGTGGAATAAATCTCTCCCTCTCACCCTCACATAATACATGTCATCTCACACTCTCTCTCTCACATTTATTTCTTTTCTTTTCTTTTTAAACTCAAAACAATTTATTTTTAAAAAGAGCCATGGTGCATAAAATAAAAAGGTAGCAAGTATTTGTAACATGCTTAATGCACAATTTAATACATATTAATCAAATTTAGTATTTTCATAGAATACAATTAATTATTGAAAATCTACAATGCTCAATTTATATAAGTTCTTTCAAAATCAATAATTCAAATTAATTTTCCAAATATTTTCGAATTTATCGATATATAATTATACCCTTTCATTTACAACCAATCTCTATACTTTAAAATATTCATAATATTTATTATCTTAATTATTTAAATTCCAAAAGCAATATTTTATTTTCTAAAATGATACACCCAGTTTGCATGTGATGTTAACAGTTCTATTGGGGCTAATACGGAGTGTTTCGTAGTCGTAATTGTTACGTCGTTTTGGGTTTAGTTTGATATGGATGCAGTAGTTAGGATCCATATTAAATTATTTTTGTGAAAACCAGTTTGTTTGTAAATCTAGTGTTTTAGTCTGGGATAATTGGTTTCCATGGAGTCTTGATTCGGATCAAAACTCCGTCACAATCGGTATTGTACGCGAATACACGCCAAGTAACTTTGCTAGGTAGCCACGCCCCATTGCCCAGACCAAGTGACTGTAGGAGAACCCCGCTGCCAAAAGTATCCACTCGGGTGCTTGCGGACATGGTGTTCCGCCTTAGTGCACTTCGTCGACGGCATCGGGGGTGCGGCCATCTACTAAAGTTTCCGACGAGTATTCGTTAATATAGTTAGAAATCTTGTTGAATCCCCGACTAAGTGATTGAAATGTGTTTTCAATTTGAGACTAAAATACAAGATTTATCTGGTTAGGCATGAAATTCGGAATATGAGATATTCCGGGTTTATGATGTCTAAGGATATGCGGATTCTAATTATTGCAGTTTTATATTTCTTTTATGCGACTGTAAGTGTAATACGTGGGGTATCCCAAAGCTCGTTGATATATGTCAAAGGAATTTGGGATATGCGTATTTACTTACGTTAATGATATGTGATATTATGTGTCACTGATATGTTTTATTGGATCGTCGTGATTGAATAGTGGGGGTTTTTATGTGAGATGAGAGTTTTTATTTTCATTCATGTAAAATTTATATGTAATATTCTTTTATTAGGGCACATCCGGGTTGAGGATGAAGTCACCACTGATGTATATTATATACTTTTCCGCATTAGGATAGACCCAAGGAGGGGAGCACGAGTAACCGGGTTCTAGAGTCCAGTGGGAGACCATCTCAAGGAGTTGAGACTGGGTCTCCTAACTCTAGAATTGGTAGGGTTACTTGCCGCTCTTGTAGGGGTCTAGGGATGTGGGTTTGGCTATTCTTCACGACTGTGGAATCCGTGTTTTACATTACTGGCTAAATTTAAAATACAGAAATCCTAGTATATCCAATATTTCATATGTTGCTTCTGCTACTTGGTTCTGTGATGTGATCATATAACTGCATGAGACGAATTTTAATATTATATATATGATATATAATAAACGTTGCTTATGTTTTGCACCCGCGCTAGTCCAGCTCCTGCTCTGCCGGTAGTTAAGTAACCTAACGGTGTATGACGGGGCCCCGTGGAGAATGCGAATGGTATAAGCGTACGTTCTATTTTCGTTTCATTTTTCTGTAATGTTTAGGAAACATTAAATGATGGGACTTCACTAAAGAGATTAATGAAAAGAAAGAAACTAACAGATGTTGTAGAATAAAATTTTCAAAAGGATAGCTCTAGTTTTTGTTTTGCATAGTGGTATTCCTTGATGAATATCCTGCACCTCATTCGATGAGGAATGAGCCGAGATCCCTTCACCGGGAGTGACATCTTTAGAGAAACTAGCAAATGCTACAACCCACTCGGTTTTGTCTTTTGATTGCTTTTCTAAGTTCTTGCTTTGCATAGCAGTATTCCTGAATATCCTGCACCTCATTCAATGAGAAAGAGCCGAGATCCCTTCACCGGGAGTGACCTCTTTAGCAAACCTAGAAAAGCCTCAAAAACCCTCCTTTTCAAAATCATTAGATTCTACAACGATATCAAGTTCATTATGCTCATGGTTTTCTTACATATCTACGTAGCCCTCCGTCATTTCAGATAAGTGCTATTTAGTATTCGTGCTACGTTTGTTGACCATAGCCAAGACGTAGTGTGTGGTAGCTAATTAGTGCTTGTATGCAACATGTGATGCGATTGGATTAGGGTAGTCATGCGGCTTTGTTGACCTTAGCCAAGGGTCACACGGGTGGGTTTAATTCAATCAAGAAATGACGGGTTGAACTTGACTAGCACTTATGATTTGTTGACTATAGCCAAGGTCATAAGTTGCTAGGGGTAAAAACCTTTATCGGGAATTTCAAGTGTTGAAATTTGCAATGAGATTGCAAACCATCTATATGATAGTTGGATCCCGATACCCACTGTGAGTAAGAGTTACTCCTGGGAGAGTTTTGCACTTTACAATTAGCTAATCCAGTAGGTGTATAGAAATGTGTCAACGGGGTTATGCCTCTAGGGAAACGAGGTTTATTCTAATTAGGTTCGTGCGAAAGCACGGGGAACATCCCTCGGAGTACCGATACTTGCCTGGCCGAACGATTAGCGAACCTGTAGGGTGTAATTAATCCCGGTTAATCTTACCTTTTATGGTTTGAAGGAAGATTTGATAAAAACAGTGGGAACCATCCTGATTAGATAAGATAATAACCAATCTAATCTTGTAAAGAGCGCACGCTAATGCGTTTCCTTCTTTCTCTCTCCAGGCAGCAACCAATGTCACGCCTTAATCAAGATAATAATATGGATGTATTGACCGAACCTACTTATTATACTGGGCTAGGTTCCGCTCTTCCTTATAATTGTTATAAGTCTGAGCAAGGAATAAGGGAATTGTCACGACCCGAAATTTGGCACGTGATGGCCTTTAAACCACGTAAGGTCTACAGGCGTAACGCAATTTAAGTAAGCCAAAAACCCAGCAAATCTAAACCATCAAAAGTAGTGAGAACATTGTTAAAAGCTTTTGGGAATCTCAAGTAAAAATCTTTAAAGTCCAAATTTACTTCCTTTAAAATTTGGCAGCACCTCCTTTGTAAAAAAACCAGCCCCGAAACGGGTACAACATAAAATATAAGTAAAGCATCCCAAACAGGAGCAAATCCATGCCCAAAGGCAGAAACAACCACCACAACAGATATACGGCGCCGTAGCGAAGAAAATGGACGATATAAAGTGAAAACAACATAAAAGAATAAAGCTTCATAAAAAGGCCGGATCCCACGAGCACGACTCCCAAGTCACCAAAATAAAATACAATATCGTCCTCACAACTCGTCTCTAAGACAATACATGAAGGTAGTATATGGAGAGTAATAGATACAACTAATATACAATGAGCATCATCGGATAACCGCAAAATCCACCTATAGAAAAACTGCACACAGTCAACCGTAGCGGTATCCGCTGCAAAAGATGATACGATAAGAAGAAGAAGCCCTGCCGCTATCACTCTGAAGGACACCTGAAAAACACTGTGGCACAACAGGGGTGAGTTTCCAACTCGTGAATAGTAAATAACATGTGCAGGTAATCGTAGGTATGCACGTACTGCGATAATATATCACATGCAAGCTGATAGTAAAATATGGTAATATGTATATGCAACAGTCATGAAAGGTGCTCTATCAGATACTACTAATACATGAAGCAATGCATATCAATAAATGCTGAGTATGGGATAAAACATATCATCAACACGGAATTCTCATCGTGGAGAACTAGTGTCCATCAATGACACTCCAAATCCCAATACCAAAGGCACCACATCCTCAGATCGGCCCTCAAATCCTGTAAGTCTCATGGAACCTGGGTGACCAACATCGACACCCGAAAACATCATGAAAACTATGCATGTGTATATATATATATATATATATATATATCTGTGTGTGTGTGTATGTATGTGTGTGTGTCCCTCAACGACATATCAAAATCATGGAACCTGAGTGTCCAACACCAACACTCGAAACATCATGAAAACTGTGTCCAGTATCGACACGTAAATCCTCATATATAGGGCTCCATCAGTCCGGATCGGCCCTTGGGCTCCGTCAGTCCGGATCGGCCCAGATGTCCACGTATCATACGTCTCACGGAATCTAAGTGTCCAGCTCCGACACTAACAATCCCCGTATCCATACGTCTCAATGTTGTCACCGGTAAGGTAGTACTCCCCTGCCTCGAGCTCATTGCTATCATCTGCGATCTTCTTGCTCCGGGGTACCTCCGGGCTCCACCATGTACCCACACACGGCCTCTTCCACTCCTCGCATGGGGTATCTAACACAAATCTCAAAACCGAGAAATCTCATGGTGGACGCATCGAAATATCTTATCAAGAGAAACCGGGTTTTTCAAACAATGCATAATTTCATGAACTACCACGGTCCTCAAATCCAGAAAACATCAAGTAAAGAATAAGAATACTTGCATAGATCATTATGATGATATATATTATATATATGTACATAAATAAAAGTGTCCCATACCACTGATATATATATACATACAGCGTCCCATACCCATTATATATATCATCAGGAGTAAAACATCTATATCTCAATGCGTAAATCCATGAAATATAATATATGCAACATGAAACAGTAATATGAGCATATAAAGGAAAAATCGCTATTTAAATGCATCAAGTCATTAAATATATCATGCGGTTCCCAATTCTTCAAAATCCAAAGCAACATCATATAAAGGTGAACATGTGGCTACAACATGGTATAAGGGTGTACATGTAAGTGTGTACGTATGATGTACATGTAGCTATATCTCATATGTGAATACACCTGTCCATAATGATGTAATACCATGTAGGTATAGGTGTAGCTATAGCATAGCAAGGTATGTGTATATACATGTCAATAATGATGCAATACCCTCCAGGTATAGGTGTAGCTGTAGCATAACAAGGTATGTGTATATACATGTCAATATGATGCAATACCCTCCAGGTATATGTGTAGCTGTAGCATAGCAAGGTATGTGTATATACATGTCAATAATGATGCAATACCCTCCAAGTATATGTGTAGCTATATCAAGGTATAGTAAGGCATGTGTGTAAGCATGTAGGTATACATGTATGCTATATCTCATATGCACAAAGAAAATAAGGATCATATCTCAATGTCCCTAACCAATACAATATCACGTATGTATAGGTGTTGTGCGGGTCATGGCAATTATCGACGGTGTGGGTGTTGCATACAATTTGTGCTCGTGCAACATGAACCGTCAATAATGGTATTGTGTCTCATTAATACTAAGTCCATATACAATAGAAAATGAGATATGCAACAATGGTTCATATGCACAATCAATGTCCATATACTTGTAACTAATAATCATGTCATTTAATCTAGCCCAGACGCATAACGCCATGCGGGCGATTCCCCTGAAGATGTTAAATCTACTCACAGATGATCTTGGGTTAAGTAAAGCCAACCACTCGCTTTCCCTTCTTCGCAGCGTCCGAAGTCCTCGTCTGCGACACTAAGATCATAAACAATATAACAAGTTCACATTAGCAATCGACCAATAATACGTACAAACTACGTTTGACCGACGCACCAACTCCAAACATACTCTCAAGTATTCGTCTAGTTGCTAACATGCGTAGCGACACTACGAAACCAACCCAAGAGCCAAAGCTACACAAGGTACACGTACCGTGTCGGATAATGTAACACGCGTAGTCGTAACACTAGAAACAAGTAAAGTGATCCTAGATTTTTTATACTGTCAAAACTCAAAAATCAAACAGAACCAAACACTTCTAAACAACTACAGACGGCTACCCTACAAAAACCAAGCCACAACTCCACCAAAAGGCCGAGGTCGCCGGATTTCCTCTATATGTCGCCAGCCAAAACCGAGCCCATGGGGTTCGTGCTTCAAGTGAATGCTTAGGGTCTCTGGTACAACACGACTACACTGGTAGATTTTCCAGTACACACTCGGGGTCACGGTAGATCACAGATATCCTATAATGACACTAAAAATACGATATGTGCACAAAACTTTACATTTAGTATTCTAAACTGAAACTAACAAGCTACACAACACTATAACATCTATTTAACAGTTTAGAGATCATTACCTAACCACACAAGCTCAAAGATTCTAGCTTTCCAAGCTCCAAGGGATCCTAGAGGAAAAACAAGACATGGGATGTGATTTGGTGTTGTTTTGTGAAGGTTTTGCAAGGTTTAGTGAAGGATAGTGAAGGGTTTCAGTTGAGAGTGAAGAGAAGATGAAGAATAATGAGAAAGAGATAGAGTGAAGTGAGAATGAGGGTGAAAGAGAGTGTGCGGTGAGATAGAGATGAGAGGGTGAGTGTAGGGAGAGTGTACCCTTACACTTACTCTCTCCCTCTCCTCCATTAATGCAACATTAAAGCCTTCATTAATGCGAGCATTAAGGCCTCCATGACTCACCTAGCCACCTCCCCTCAATCCAAAACATAAGGAAAATATCTCTCACAAATATCTAAGGTTTATGGTTAAGGTTAAATAAGGAAAGGATTAGATTAAAGTGTTATGTCCACTAAGCAAGGTTAACACTAACAACCCCCTCCATGTAAACATGCAAAAGTGTGTGTGACCTAAAACAAATAATAATAAAATATTAATTAATATAACTAAAATGCGAGAAAGCTATTTTGGTAAACCTTTTTACCAAAAACCCTCAATATCGCATAATTAAAACTAATCTCATTCTAAGGTGTTACAATCTCCACCCCTATAGAAATTCGTCCCCGAATTTAAAATTCTTACTAAGAGTACCTTCAAAGAGATGAATGCAAAGCTTCCAAATCTCGCTCGCAGCCTCCCAAGTGATCTCCTCACTAGATGGGCTACGCCAAAGAAAACCTCCACAGATGGCAAGACTTTTGACCGAAGTTTCTCCACCTGCCGATCCACTATCACTATTGGCTGCTGGTGAACGAAAAACCGCTTCCCAAATGAATGGTGTGGAGCCAAATCATGTGAGAAGGGTCATGAAGGTATTTGCAAAGTATCGACACAAGGAATACGGGGTGAATACTAAAAAATCTGGGCGGAAGTGCCAACGATAGGCAACGGTACTAACTCACTCGAGGATCTCAAAAGGACCTACAATCTGGGAATAAGCTTCCCAACTTCCCAAAACTCAACACGCCATTCATCGAAAAGATCCATAGGAATACATGATCTGCCACTGCGAACTCAAGTCTGCGACAACGACGATCGGCATAAGACTTCTGTCTGCACTGAGCTGCTCTCATCCTGACCTGAATCAACTGGATCTTCTCCGAAGTCTCTGGACTAGCTGGGGTCCAAAAATCCTGTTCTCGCGGAGTCGGTAAAACAAACTGGCGATCGACACAACCCACCACACAAGACCTGAAAGTTTCCATTTGAAATGTCTCCTGATAACTGTTATCGTAGGAAAACTCCATCAATGGCAAGTGACGATCCTACAGCCAACAATATTTAGTACGTACGCACAAGCATATCCTCCAAAGTAGGTATAGTCCGCTTTGTCTGACCATCGGCCTATGGATGGAAGCAGAGCTAAAGTTCAACCAGTACCCAAGGCTTCCTGAACCTTCTGCCAAAGACGGCTTGCAAACTGGGTACCTCTATTGGATACAACGCATGAAGGAACTCCGTGAAAATGCACAAACTTATCAAAGAACAACTGAACATACTAAGCATAACCGGACAACCATCACCCGAATGGAGTCATACTTTCGACTAGACCTGGGTAGACCCACAACGAAATTCATGGAGATCTGCTCCGATTCTCACTCCGGAACGGTTAAAAGTTGCAACTCTCCTACCGGTCTCAAATGCTCAACCTTAGCTCGCTAACAAGTCAAGCACTTTAAAACGAAATCTGAAACTTCACTATTCATCCCAGCCCATCCGTAACTAACTCTCCAGTCACGTTACATCTTGGTGGCACTTGGGTGAACACTGAAAGCTGACTGACGTGCCTGCTCTAAGACCTCACGTCTTTACCCATCAGTATCGGGTACACACCAGCGAGTCCCTAAACGTAGCACACCCTGGTCATAAATCAAGAACTCTGAATCTTTACCCTGCCGAACATGCTCAAGAATCTCAGAGAAACGAGCATCGGCGGGCTGTGCCTCACGAAAATGATTAATTAGAAGTGGAAAGGCGCGGACATGAGCAAGCTTTCCCCAAGTAGAGGTGAACTTAAGCTCTACTCATCTGTCGCACAAGAACTGTAAATCTGCAGAAGACTGTCTCTGAACTGCGCACAACTGGAACAAACTACCCCTAGGACTACAACTCAAAGCATCGGCTACCACAATCGCCTTGCCACAGGAAATAAAGGATCTCACAATCATTACCCTTCAGAAGCTCCATCCAACGGCGCTGTGTCAACTTCAGATCCCGCTGAAGGAAGATGTACATTAAGCTCTGGTGGTCCGTGAAAATCTGACACGACTCTCCGTACAAGTAGTGTCCCCAAATCTCCAGCGCAAGACCACCGCGGCCATCTCCAGGTCATGAGTGGGATAAATCCTTCTTTTACTTCCTCCAACTGTCAGGAAGCATAAGCGATAACTCTATCATGCTACATCAGTACACAATCGAGCCCTACTCGCGAAACATCATAATAAACGACAAAGTCGCCCGATCCAGATGCAAAGATAGAACTGGTGCAGTCGTCAACCGAGTCTTCAACCGTTGAAAACTCAGCTCGCATGCCTCAGTCTAAAGAAAAGGAACTCCTTTATAGGTCAATCCAGTCAACGGTGCAGTGATACACAAGAATCCTGCACGAAACGGCGGTAAAAACCAGCTAAGCCCAAAAGCTGCGGACCTCTGTCACTGATACAGGTCTGGGCCAAAGCTGTACGGCCTTGATCTTCCTCGGGTCCATACGAATACCGTCTCCCATAACCACATGACCTAGGAAGTCAACACAATCAAGCCTGAAGGAACACTTCGAGAATTTAGCAAACAACTGGTACTCTCTCAATGTCTGCAAAGAAATCCTCAAGTGTTACTCATGTTCCTCACGACTCTTGGAAAAGACCAAAAATTCATCGATAACACAACAATAAACTGGTTGAGGAACGGCTTGAAAAAAAATTTAGCTCATCACATCCATGAATGTTGCTAGGGCATTGGTGAGTCCAACGACACAGCCAAAAACTCATAAAGCCCGTAGCGCGTACAAAAGCAGTCTTCGGAATGTCATCACTCCGAACCCGCAACTAATGATGACCTAATCACAAAACAAACTTAGAAAAAATGTCTCGCACCCAGGAGCTGATCAAAGAAATCGTCAATTCAAGATAAGGGATACCTATTCCGCACCGTAACTCGGTTCAATTGACGATCAATCAATACACAACCTCAAACTGTCGTCCTTCTTCTTGACGAACAGAATAGGAGCTCCCCTAAGAGAAACACCTGGACGTACAAGTTGTTAGTTGTATGTATGCCCTAGAGGCCATTATTGTACATGAGATGTATATTATAGTGGATGCAGGGACATATATATGGAGGACTTTCTTGCTCGACATGATAGTACTGTAGGGTTCCTAGGCACACTCAAGAGGTTCCACAAGGCATCAACCATGCCAAACAAAAATTTTCCGGTGCCGAGAAACCCTAATGAAGATCGTTAACTAGAAGTTAAGGCGAAAAGCAAGCAAGAAAACGACTTTGCTACTAAGTGAAAGGGATTACAACCTTTGTAGATCCGGTCCACCACTTCTTTAGCTCCGTGTTGACGTCCCTCCGATGCGATCATCGGATCCCGGACTCTAGAAATGATTTCGTCGGAGAAATGATCGGGCTAGGTCATTGACTTCGAGGCCGAAGATGATCTACGTCGGGGAGACTCAAACTCAAGCTATTCCTTCACTCGGTCGAAAACTTTGTGAAGAGAACACCTTATACTACATGGCAAGTGGTAAAGGATGAAGAAATAGGAAGTGGGTTCACTTTAGAATTGGATTTCTCACTCTTTTTCTCTTGATGCCATTGGAGCTAGCAAGCTTTTTCAAGCTTGATGAAGATGAAGAAGAAGAAAAGAATCATATGAATAATATCCAAAGTGAAACCTTTCCAAATGAATGATGGCACCAAGGTTGAGTTAAGCCCTCATGCTTAACTCATGTAGAGAATTAACCATAGCATAAGGTTAAGGGTTGGGTTAGCTAATATCTTGAACAAATGACAAAAGAGTTGACTTTGTCAATGTTCATCAAGCTTCATGAAGCTTGATAACTTTGACCAAAGTCACTCTCTTTTGTTATTTGTTTAGGAAAATAGTAAACCCTAATTCAACCTTGATATGGTTCAAGTCTCATACACACAACTTGTTTGTATCATCAAGCATGATACAAACATGTACACTTGCATATATCACATATAAACAATGCACACTTTCAAGTGAGAAAACAAATCTTAAGTGAACCAATACTAGTTAATGTAAAGTAATATATCAAATATATAATTATACATTAAATCATTAAATCAACACTTGATTTAACGATCCGGTCATATCGCATATAACCCACTAATATCTATAGTAACAACTTATCGAATCAACACTTGATCCGATAACCCGGCTATATCGCATAAAACCGATCAATGTCACAAATCGCGAGAATATAAAACAGTATCACATACTGGTATTATGCTCGGTCCCGCACATATCTCATATGCGCTCCTATTTCGTTTCGCTTGAGCAAGGAAACCCCTGTGTAGGACTCTAAAGACTCGTCAATACGCCGGCAGCAGGTGATGATCATATCAAACACCCACAAGCCGCAAGCGGTCTGCTAAACGTAACGGCCATCCGGGTATTGAGCGATCAGAAGATCGACGAGCAAGCCCGCTCACACTCTAGTGAATCCATCGAGTAACACTACCGTACAGTCCAGTCTGTTCGTCTGATATGTCGCATATCTCGTCTAGGGGTGGTAAACGTCAGACCCCAATAACTCGATAAGTCGTGTCGATATGAGACTCATAACGGGTCAAGAAACTACTGGTAACACTTACCAGTAAATCCCTAAAATAGCCTTGGCCAAGGACTTCCTGTTATAACCAATCGAGCACTGCGCAACATCAACTCCCTATACCGGGAGAGACGAAACCCCTCCTATCGCTCATTGCCTCCATGTGATTCGGGATTGTACCCAAAAGCCACCTTTTTGCACGCCCTCTTGGATGTGGTATGATGGAAATCAAAGCACAGTGGGAATCACACAAGACTCTATGACGATCTCGGGTCTACAGACTAACATGTACCGTGTCACCAGAGAACTGCCATCTGACGTAAGGTATAATACCATCTGGGAGTTCTCGGTGAGTCCGTACAGTGTACCCAGTTTCTACTGAGCACCTATATATCTTCTCTGATGTCAAACACCAACGGATATGGGATCATCCATCGCCCATCTGTATGGGTCGAGAAGCTACACGCTAGTCTACTCTGGTATATCGATGCCCCGTCTCGATACACCCACGACTAGGGACCTTGAAGGATGTACTTATGGACTACCATGTCCCCACTAGTATGATCTGCATCATAGTCCAGGTAGTCAAGTACACATCCTAAGGGCTATACAAACATGTAACAGAGAGACAATCAGTGTACACGTTAAGGTAAAGAGTAACCAGATAGCATACTATCATATCGAGCAAGAAAGTCATCCCTATATATGTCCAAGCATCCACTACAATATACATCTTATGTATAGTAATGGCCTCTAGGGCATACATATAACTAACAATCTCCCACTTGCACTAGGGCCATCTGATAGCAGTGGTTGTAGTATCTCATACTCAACCATCCCATAAAAAGTCTCTCTCTGGGAAAATGCCTTTCGTGAGTGGATCCGCCGTGGTGTCCTCTGAGTGTGCTCTCCTAACCTCGATCCCCTGGAGATCAACCATCTCCACGATCAGGTGATACTGCCTAAGAATATGTCTGGATCACTGATGGGACGGGCGTTCCTTGGCATAAGCCACAACTCCATTGTCACACAATGGGAGGAACGAAGTTCATCTCATGAACTAATATACACCCAAACTTCCTCTTTGGTAGCATCTTAAGTAGCGATGTATCCAGCCTTTATCATTTAGTATGCCACGGTATCTAGCTTGGAACTCTTCCAACATACCGTCCCTCCACTGAGGGTAAAGACAATGGATGCGACTGACATTCAGTCGTCCTTATCACCCTGGAACCTTTCCAGTGATTCTCCCCAGGATCGATTGATACCAACTCACTAAAACTAGTGAGTATCCTGATATCCAATTAGATCTATCTCATAGATCCAAAACCCAGGATTTAGTAGGTATCATTTTGATCCTATATGGAGAATCCTAGTGATAAGCGGAGATTGACCGAGCATAGCATAGGAAACTTGTTCCCTATCAAGAGTATGTCATCCACGTACTCTACGAGGATCACCACCATACTCCCTACTGCCTTTTTGTATATACAAGGTTCATCTACCATTTTGATGATGTCAAACTCTTTGACTATCACATCAAAACAGATGTTCCAACTCCGCG
Organism: Agapanthus africanus; assembly: GCA_030015575.1. Lineage (NCBI taxonomy): Eukaryota > Viridiplantae > Streptophyta > Magnoliopsida > Asparagales > Amaryllidaceae > Agapanthus > Agapanthus africanus. Next base: position 332,787,640 of record JASDDO010000031.1, read on the forward strand.
ATGCCTATTTTATCACATAAAACATCTTGCATACGTTTCCGCTGCTCCCACTGTCTACGAAGCTCTCTGGCTGTGTACTTATAGACGTTCTCTTCTAAATCAATATTTAGAAAAGCAGTCATGACACCCAACCACCAGATATCGTAGTCATGATATGTAGCCGTGGCAAGTAGGATCTGGATGGACTTAAGCATAGGCCCCAGAAAAGGTTTCATCATTAGCCACAACTGGTCTATGATGCAAACCTTTAACGAGTCTAGCTTTGAAAGTCTCAACTTTTCCATGTACACCAAGTAATCTTCTCAAGATATACTTGCTCCTGATGGGGATTTAACCCTTCAGATAAAGCAACCAAAGTCCATACTTTGTTGGTGTATAAGGATTCCATCTCAGATCGATAAGCATCCAGCCATTCTTACAGAGTCCTACTCCTGATGGCCAGCCCGAAACTAGTTGGGTCATCATCTCATGATGCAATCCTCTCTCCAACTATCATAGAGAAAACCGAAATATCTCTCAGGTGGGTGAGGAACCCTACTAGATCGGCGGAGAGGCTGAGGTTCGTTGGTTGCTATTGAATCCTTTGGTTCTACCAAATCATCTGCTTCAGTTTGTATAGCTGGAACCTTTCCAGATCTATATAACAGACCTTGCCTCGAGCTTGACCGGATTTTGCTTTTAGACATAGGCCGGACAATCCCAAATCTTAACTGACTTAAGAGATGGGCTCTTCCCTTTCCATATCTCATATGAAATGGTAGGCATCTGATTTGATCTGAACCCTATTCAATAGGTATGCAACTTCATAAGTGCATAACTCCCTAAAAAGGAAATAAGAAGCTCAGTAGTACTCATCATAGAGCACACCATATCACATAGGGTGTTATTGCTCCACCCCGATATACCATCGTGTTATGGTGTATGCGGAGGAGTAATGCTGAGAGAGAATCTCATTCTCCTTTAGAATAGTCCAGAAATTCCGTGCTCAAGTATTCTCCTCCCTGATCTCATCAAAGAACATAATACTTATACCCTTGTTTTTGGTTCTCTACTTCTAACTTATATTCTGTGAATATCTCAAAAATTTCGGACTTATGTTTCAACAGGAACATATGTCTGAATCTTGAGAGATTATCAGAGAATGTAATGAAGTACAAAGAACCGGTCTTGGCATGTGTAGACAGGGGACCTTCATACATCAGCAAGTATCAATCCCAAGAGTTTACTAACTCTTTCTCTGTTTCCAATAAACGGAGCTATGGTCATTTTATCTTTGTGACATGACAGGCAAGTTTCACAAGATGTAAATTCAAACTAATTTAAATATGCATCTATATGTAATTTCAGCTAGTCGGGTCGCATTGATATGACCTAGTCTACAATATCTCAAGAAGGATTCGTTCATATCTGAACTCTTCCTCTTGTGTGTGTTCCGTATACTTAGAACTGTAGTTTGATTTAGAACATCAATGCTTTTAGATAACATGCCTGAACCGATCAACTTTTGATATAGGAAATGTTCAAAACATTATCCAACAATACAAAATTATATCCTTCTTTATCTAAATAAAGAGACTGATATGATTTTGTATATCAGGTTCGGTATCTAATAACATTTGTTCAAAATCAATGTATTCTGGTAATACAGGGTGAAGTGACCAATAGACCTGGCTGCAACACTTGCACCGTTTTCTGCCTCATGAAACTTATCACCCGTTCTCAGTTCTCTACCTTTCTGTAGCCCATGTAACATATTACATATACGGGATCCTGATCCGGTATCACATACCCAGGACGTAAAGGACATTTGAGAAACAGTTCTCTGTAATGAACACATACGAAGATGATGTATCGGTATGCACTTTCTTCGTTTGGGCGGTACGGGAATTCGGGTAATCCCCTAATTCCTGCTCTATCTTATAACATTTATAAGTTGGAGCGGGACCAACGTTCCCCAGCTCAGTATAACAAGCGGGTTCGGTCAATTTATCCGTTTTATTATTTTGATTAAGGCATGACATGGTCGCTACCAAGAGAGAGAGAGAAGAAAACACTCTGCGTGCGCTCTTGCAAGATCAGATTGGTTATTATTTTATCTAATCAGGATGGCTCCCACTGTTTTTATCAAATCTTCCTTCAAACCCTAAAAGGAAAGACTAGCCGGGATTAATTACACGCTACAAGTTCGCCAATCTTTCAGCCAGGCCAGTGTCGGTACTTTGAGGGAGGTGCCCCGTGCTTTCGCACGAACCTAATTAATGTAAACCTCGTTTTCCCAGAGGCGTAACCCCGTTGACACCTTTCTAGACACCTACTTGATCGGCTAATTGTAATGTGTAAAACTCTCCCAGGAGTAACAATTACTCGCAGTGGGTATCAGGATCCAACTATCTCATAGAAGGTATGCAATCTCATTGCAAATTTCAACACTTGAAATTCCCGATAATATTTTTCCCCAAGCGATCTATGACCTTGACTGAGTCAACAAACCATAGACCGCAAGTAAAATTCAACCCGTCATTTCTGATTGAATCAAACCCAGCCGCACGACCCTTGACTGAGTCAACAAGGCCGCACGACTACCCTAATCCAATCGCATCATATGCTTTGCAGATAAGCACTAATCAGCTACCGCACACTACGCCTTGACTGAGTCAACAAACGCAGCACGAATACTACCTATTACTTATCTGAAATGACGGAGGGCTAAGACAGGTTTTTAAGAAAACCCTTTGCGTAATGAACTTTATATCGTTATAGAATCAAATGATTTAAAATGGTGTGTTTTTTAGGCTTTTCTAGTTTTGCTAAAGGGGTCACTCCCGGTGAAGGGATCGTCGGCCCTTTCCTCGTCGAATGAGGTGCAGGATATATCATATACATCACTGTGCAAAGCAAGAACTATAAGAGCAATCAAAAGATAAACCGAGGGTTGTAGCATCTGCCAGTTATTGCTAAAGGAGTCACTCCCGGTGAAGGGATCTTGGTCCTTTCCTTATCGAATAAGGTGCAGGATGTTCTACAAGGAACACCGCGATGCAAAGCAAGAACCGTAGCTACCTGTTTTTGAAAATTCGATTCCACAACATCTTTAGGTTTATTTTTTTTCATTAATCACATTAATGAAGTCCCATCATTTAATATACCTAAACATCACAGATAAATACGACGTACACTTATGTCATCCGCATTCGCCTCGATGTCCCCTCGTGCACCGTTAGGTTAGGTAACTAACGATAGAGCGGGGCAGTGCTAGCGCGAGTGCAAAACATAAGTAACGTCTATATAATATATCATATATACTATATACTGTATCTATCACAGAACATCACATGATCACATCAAAGATATCGCAGCAAAAGAATCATATGAAATATTGGATATACTAGGACGTCCGTGTTTTCAATACGAGCCAGTATAAAACACGGATTCCACGGTCGCAATGAATAGCCAAACCCACACCCCTAGACTCCTACGAGAGCGGCAAGCAACCCTACCAATTCTAGAGTTAGGAGACCCGGACTCGACTCCTCGAGTTGGTCTCCCACTGGACTCCAGAACCCGGTTACTTGTGCTCTCCTCCTTGGGTATATCCTAGTGCGGAAAAGTAAATAATATACAAAGGGTGACATCTTCCGCTACCTGGAAGTGCCCCAATAAAAGAATATTACATACAAGTTAATTTTACATGAATGAAAATACAAGCTCTCATCTCACAAAAAAAACCCGGCTATTCATAACGCGACGATCCAATATAACATATCCAGCAACACATAACATCACATGTCATCAACGTAAGTAAATGTGCGCACCCCAATTGTCGTTGACATATAGCAACGAAACCGACGATATCACATATTACACTTACGGTCACAGAAAAGAAAGTGTAAAACTACAACAGTTGGAATCTGCAACCTCTTTAGACATCGCATGCCTAATCAAATGAATTCCTTAGACATCACATGCCTAACAATTATAAACCCCGCATTTTAGTCTCTATATCGAAAACACTTTTCAATATTTAGTCGGGCAATTCAACAAGATTCCCGATATCCTGATCGATTGCTCGTCGCAAACTTCAGTAGACGGCCGCACCCCCGATACCGTCGACGAAGTGCACCAAGGCGGAACACCGCTGCCGCGATCACCCGAACGGATGCTTTCGGCGACGGGGTTCTCCTACAGTCACTTGGTCGGGGCTATGGGGTGTAGCTGTCCATTAAGTTTACCGGCGAGTATCCGCGTACGCTACGTGATTGCGACAGACTTTTGATCATATCAAAATTCCGTGGCAACCGATTAAGTGAAACTAAAGTGCTATGCTTATAACATTCATATCAGTTATCTCATAACAACTTGTGAATTCCAATTGTTGTATCCCATTCCAGATAAATAGAAACTGTTAAACTTTCCGATCGAACATTCAAACACCCAAGTTTTCCCAAAACAGCTCAACACATGATACAAGTTTAAAAACATCCAGTTCATGCCTCAGTACCAACGGTCCAGCCGTAGAAGGGTCAAGCCAACGCTTCACATGTGGCACGCTGTACTGTCCCAAACCCTAAGGTTCAAAGGGCAGTTCAAGACGGTCATATAATCGAGTTAAGGTTTGTTGTCTTCTAGAGGGTCCATCGAGTTACTTGCACTACTTAGAACGTCTTCAAACCACGGAAAAATCCAACACTTGGAAATTTCCCAACAGGGGAAAAATTGGGTATTTATATCCGGTCGAACTTTTTAACATATTCTAAATATCCGGAAAAGCATATAGACAAAGTTTGAAATTTCCGATCGAATCATCGAAGCTCCAAAACACCCCAGAAAACTCAACTCTTGAGTGCAAATTAAAAATTCCAAGAAAACTCAGCACATGAAGAAACAAATTACTGTGCAAAAATTTAAAGCTGATCTCATAATTTGGCCGCGGAACCGCCGCAGAAGCCAGGCTTCTGCCGCGGTTCCGCCGCAGAAGCCAGGCTTCTGCCGCGGTTCCGCCGCGCTTTTGGCACATCGTTTGGTCATTTTTGCACCGTAATTCTTACAACTCCCTCCTGAATTTTTTAAGCATTTTTAATCCGAAAAAAACCCAGTTTTTGAAAAATGTCCAGAGAGCATTTTGGAGTTAGCGTTTCGGTTCGATCGGACTTCTAACTCCGTCTACGCATCGCCTAAGGCTCTAGCTAGGCTCTGATACCACTGTAGGGTTCCAAGGCACACTCAAGAGGTTCCACGAGGCATCAACCATGCCAAAAAAAAATTTTCCGGTGCCGAGAAACCCTAATGAAGATCGTTAACTAGAAGTTAAGGCGAAAAGCAAGCAAGCAAACGACTTTGCTACTAAGTGAAAGGGATTACAACCTTTGTAGATCCGGTCCACCACTTCTTTAGCTCCGTGTTGACGTCCCTCCGCTGCGATCATCGGATCCCGGACTCTAGAAATGGTTTCGTCGGAGAAATGATCGGGCTAGGTCATTGACTTCGAGGCCGAAGATGATCTACGTCGGGGAGACTCAAACTCAAGCTATTCCTTCACTCGGTCGAAAACTTTGTGAAGAGAACACCCTATACTACATGGAAAGTGGTAGAGGATGAAGAAATAGGAAGTGGGTTCACTTTAGAATTGGATTTCTCACTCTTTTTCTCATGATGCCATTGGAGCTAGCAAGCTTTTTCAAGCTTGATGAAGATGAAGAAGAAGAAAAAAATCATATGAATAATATCCAAAGTGAAACCTTTCCAAATGAATGATGGCACCATGGTTGAGTTAAGCCCTCATTCTTAACTCATGTAGAGAAGTAACCATATCATAAGGTTAAGGGTTGGGTTAGCTAATATCTTGAACAAATGACAAAAGAGTTGACTTTGTCAATGTTCATCAAGCTTCATGAAGCTTGATAACTTTGACCAAAGTCACTCTCTTTTGTTATTTTTTTAGGAAAATAGTAAACCCTAATTCAACCTTGATATGGTTCAAGTCCCATACACACAACTTGTTTGTATCATCAAGCATGATACAAACATGTACACTTGCATATATCACATATAAACAATGTACACATTCATGTGAGAAAACAAATCTTAAGTGAACCAATACTAGTTAATGTAAAGTAATATATCAAATATATAATTATACTTTAAATCATTAAATCAACACTTGATTTAACGATCCGGTCATATCCCATATAACCGACTAATATCTGTAGTAACAACTTATCGAATCAACACTTGATCCGATAACCCGGCTATATCGCATACAACCGATCAATGTCACAAATCGTGAGAATATAATACAGTATCACATACTGGTATTATGCTCTGTCCCGCACATAACTCATATGCGCTCCTATTTCGTTTCGCTTGAGCAAGGAAACCCCTATGTAGGACTCTAAAGACTCGTCAATACGCCGGTAGCATGTGATGATCATATCAAACACCCACAAGCCGCAAGCGGTCTGCTAAACGTAACGGCCACCCGGGTATTGAGCGATCAGAAGATCAACGAGCAAGCCCGCTCATACTCCAGTGAATCCAATGAGTAACACTACCGTACAGTCCGGTCTGTTCGTCTGATATGTCGCATATCTCGTCTAAGGGTGGTAAACGTCAGACCCCAATAACTCGATAAGTCGTGTCGATATGAGGCTCATAACGGGTCGAGAAACTACTGGTAACACTTACCAGTAAATCCCTAAAACAGCCTTGGCCAAGGACTTCCTGTTATAGCCAATCGAGCACTGCGCAACATCAACTCCCTATACCGGGAGAGACGAAACCCCTCCTATCGCTCATTGCCTCCATGTGATTCGGGACTGTACCCAAAAGCCACCTTTTTGTACGCCCTCTTGGACGTGGTATGATGGAAATCAAAGCACAGTGGGAATCACACAAGACTCTATGACGATCTCGGGTCTACAGACTAACCTGTACCAGTGTCACCAGAGAACTGCCATCTGACGTAAGGTATAATACCATCTGGGAGTTCTCGGCGAGTCCGTCCAGTGTACCCAGTCTCTACTGAGCACCCGTATATCATCTCTGATGTTAAACACCAATGGATATGGGATCATCCATCGCCCATCTGTATGGGTTGAGAAGCTACACGCTAGTCTTCTCTGGTATATCGATGCCCCGTCTCGATACACCCACGATTAGGGACCTTGAAGGATGTACTTATGGACTACCATGTCCCCACTAGTATGATCCGCATTATAGTCCAGGTAGTCAAGTACACATCCTAAGGGTTTTACCAACATGTAACAGAAAGACAATCAGTGTACACGTTAAGGTAAAGAGTAACCAGATAGCATACTATCATATCGAGCAAGAAATTCATCCCTATATATGTCCAAGAAACCACTACAATATACATCCTATGTATAGTAATGGCATCTAGGGCATACATATAACTAACAAGTACGCTATTTGGTTGCTCTTCATCTTAACATGTACACTTATTGTCTCTCTGTTACATGTTGATAAAGCCCTCAGGATGTGTACTCGACTTCCAGGATTATGATGCAGATCAAACTAGCAGGGCCTGGGTAGTCCATGAGTACATCCTTCAATGTTCCTAGTCATGGGAATATCGAGACGGGGCATCGATATTCCAGAGTAGACTAGTGTATATCTTCTCGACCCATGTGATGGGCGATGGATGATCCTATATCCACTGGTGTTTGACATCAGAGATGGTATACGGGTGCTCAGTGGAGACCGGGTACACTGAACGGACTCGCCGAGAACTCCCAGATGGTATTATACCTCATGTCAGATGGCAGTTCTCTGGTGACACTGGTACAGAGTAGTCTTTCGACCCGAGATCGTCATAGAGTCTTGTGTGTCTCCCACTGTGCTTTGATTTCCACCCTACTACGGCTCTACTGAGTCATGCAAACAGGTGGTTTTTGGGTACAGTCCTGAGTCACATGGAGGCAATGAGCAATAGGAGGGGATTCGTCTCTCCCGGTATTGGGGGTTGATGTTGCACTATGCTCGACTGGCCATAACTGGAAATCCCTGGCCAGGGTTGCTGTGATTTACTGGTAAGTGTTATCAGTAGTTTCACGACCGTTATGGACCATACATCGGCATGACTTATTAAGCTACTGGGGTCTGACGTTTACCACCCCTAGGCGAAATATGCGACATATCAGACGAACAGACCGGACTGTGCGGTAAGTGTTACTGATTGGATTCGCAGGAGGGTGAGCAGGCTTGCTCGTTGATCTTCTGATCGCTCAATACCGGGATGGCTGTTACGTTTAGCAAACCGTTTGCGGGTTGTGGGTGACTGATATGATCACCACCTACTGCCGGCGTATTGACGAGTCTTTAGAGTCCTACACAGAGGTTTCCTGGCTCAAGCAAAACGAAATAGGAGCGCATATGAGATATGTAAGGGACCGAGAATAATATGAGTATGTGATACTATATTCTATTCTCGTGATTTGTATCATCGGTCGGTTATATGCGATATAGCCTGGTTACCGAATCAAGTGTTGATTCGATATATTGATACACTAGATATTAGTCGGTTATATGCGATATGACCGGATCATTAAATCAAGTGTTGATTTAATAATTTAATGTATAATTATATATTTGATATATTACTTTACATTAACTAGTATTGGTTCACTTAAGATTGCTTTTCTCACTTGAAATACACATAATGTATATATGATATATAATTGTGTACATGTTTGTATCATGATTGATGATACATGCAAACATGGGTGGGTGGGTGACATACACCATGATAATTATAATTTACGTTTTTATTTATCTTAATTATTCAAAATGGTGGCTTCTTTTGTCATGGCTTGAAACTTCATGAAGCTTGAAGTATCTTTGACAAAGTCCACTTATTTTCTCTTGATTAAGATATTTATTAACCAAACCATTATAATTAACCATGGTTATTTATCTACAATGTTTAGTGGATGATAATTACTCACCCATGGTTGCATAATGATCATTATTCTTTTTTCATTTTTATTCTTGCTTCTTCTTCTTCTTCATCCAAAAGAAAACCTTGCTAGATTTTTCTTAGTGAAGAAATAAAGTGAGAAATCAAAATCTAAAGTGAACCCATTTCCTATTTCATCATCCTCTACTACTTGCCATTTAGTTTAGGGTGTTCTCTTCACAAAGTTCTTGACCTAGTGAAGAGAGAGCTTGAGTTTGAGTCACCTCGACATAGATCATCTTCGGCCTCGAAGTCAACGAGCTAGCTTGATCATTTCTCCGGGGAAATCCATTCTAGAGTTCGGGACTACAATAATCACAGTGATGGTACGTCAACATGGAGCTTTAGAAATGAAGGACCGGATCTAAAAAGGTTGTATTTTCATTCACTTCTCTTTGTAATGTTGGTTTACAAGTTTTGTTACCCTAGTTTTCTAGTATGATCTTTAGTTTGATTACTTAGCACCCCATTTAGAATTTGATATGGCATGTGTGATGCTTGCAAACCCTAGGCTAGGTGCTGAGGAATCCCAACATGGTATCAGAGCCTAACTAGAAACTTAAACGATGTTAAGATAATACGAAACCGAAAAACTACGCAAAAATACGATTTTAGAACCTTGAAAATTGCTCTCTGGAAATTTTTTGAAAAGTGGTTTAAAAATTATTTTAGCAACTGCAGAGTGATGTACTGGAGATTATATCAACACAGGTGGAATACGAGGGGGGAGCTCGGAGAAAAACCGACGACATGGCCTTCTTTTCCGGTGACGCCGACCGTACAGGCTCCTTCCCTCCTCGTATTGCACCAGTGCTCTGGTCTACATATTTTGGGGTTTCTGGTATTGTTTGGGCAGTCCAGATTTTCATGTGATGATAATTGAGTTATAGACTCTTTGCGGAGTATTTCGTATTCGTATTTTTTTAGCATCGTAATGGTAACCTAGGCTATGTTTAACAGTTCGAACGAACTTCAAACAGCACCCCATGAACCCCTCTGATATTTCCAAGTGTTGGAATTTTTCTAAGTTAATTATATTTAATGTTCGTGCAAGTAACTCTATGGACCTTCTAGAAAAACATAAACCTTAACTCGATTCTATGCCCTCGGAACCGCGGCTTGAACCCTAGGGTTTGCCGTAGTTCCGCGGTGTCATAGGTGAGGCGTTGGTTGGACCCTTCTACGGCTGGATCATAGGTACTGTGGCACGTTTTGGGTACTTTAACTTCGCTCAAGTGTTGAGCTCATTGGGAGTTGTGGGGATTTGTTGATTCGATCGAAATGTTTAAACATCGTCTAGTATATTGTGATACAATACTTGGAATCAACAACATTTCAATTTTATAAGTCTAGAAATTTAGTCTCATTTGATCGGTTGCTACGGGATTTTGATGCGATCAAAAGTCCGTCGCAATCACTTTGTGTATTCGGATACTCGCCGGGTAACATTACTAGATAGCCACGCCCCATATCCCCGACCAAGTGACTGTAGGAGAACTCCGTTGCCAAAAAGCATCCGTCCGGGTGCTCGCGGCCATGGTGGTCCGCCAAAGTGCACTTCGTCGTCGGTATCGGGGGGTGCGGCCGCCTACTAAAGTTTCTGACGAGCATTCGATCGGAATGTCGAGAATCTTGTTGAATTGCCCAACTGATTATTGGAAAGTGTTTTCAATATCGAGACTAAAATGCGGGGTTTATAATTTTTAGGCATGCGATGTATAAGGAATTCATTTGTTAGGCATGAAATCCGCAATATAAGATATTACGGGTTTATGATGTCTAAGGTTGTTGCGGATTCCAACTATTGTAGTTTTCATTTTCTTTTCTGCGACCGTAAGTGTAATATGTGGTGTATCGCCGGTTTCGTTGCTATACGTCAACGATAATTGGGATGCGCATATTTACTTGTGTTGATGACATGAGATGTTGTGTGTTGCTGGATATGTTATATTGGATCGTCGTGTTTGAATAGCCGGGGTTTTTTATGTGAGATGCGTGGTTTTCATTTTCATTCATGTAAAAACTTGTATGTAATATTCTTTTATTGGGGCACTTCCGGGTTGAGGAAGATATCACCGTTGATATATATTATTTACTTTTCCGCATTAGGATAGACCCAAGGAGGGGAGCATAAGTAACCGGGTTCTAGAGTCCAGTGGGAGACCATCTCGAAGAGTCGAGTCCGGGCCTCCTAACTCTAGAATTGGTAGGGTTGCTTGCCGATCTCGTAGGGTCTAGAGATGTGGGTTTGGCTATTCATCACGACCGTGGAATCAGTGTTTTATATAGGCTCAAAATAAAACACGGACATCCTAGTATATCCAATATTTCATATGTTGTTTTCTGCTGCGTTATCTATGATGTGATCATTTGATATGTGGAGATAGATACTGTATATAGTATATATGATATATTATATAGACGTTGCTTATGTTTTATACCCGCGCTAGCCCTGCCCTGCTCTGCCGTTAGTTACCTAACCTAATGGTGCATGACGGGACATCGAGGCGAATGCGGATGGCATAAGCGTACGTTGTATTTATCTGTGATGTTTAGGTAACTTAAATGATGGGACATTCATTAATGAGATTAATGAAAGAAAATAAACCTAAAAGATATTGTGGAATCGAATTTCAAAAATAAGGTAGCTCTAGTTGTTGTTTTGCATAGTGGTATTCCTTATAGAATATCCAGCACCTTATTCGATAAGGAAAGAGCCGAGATCCCTTCACCGGGAGTGACCTCTTTAGAAATAACTAGCAGATGCTACAACCCTCGGTTTTGTCTTTTGATTGCTTTTCTAGTTCTTGCTTTGCACGGTGGTATTGTGAATATCCTGCACCTCATTCGACGAGGAAAGAGCCGATATCCCTTCACCGGGAGTGACCTCTTTAGCGAAACTAGCAAAAGCCTAAAAAACACTCTATTTAAAATCATTTCATTCTGCAACGATATCAAGTTCAAAGCGTTAAAGGTTTTATTAAAAACCATCTGCAACCCTCCGTCATTTTAAGAAGTAGAGTACTTAGTATTCGTGTTGCGTTTGTCGACCATAGCCGAGGCGTAGTGTACGGTAGCTAAGTGATGTCTTCCTACACAGCATATGATGTGATTAGTTAGGACAGTCATGTGACTTTGTTGACCTTAGCCAAGGGTCATGTGGGTGGGTCTAATTAATCATGAAATGACGGGAAGAACTTGACTAGTGCTTATGATTTGTTGACCATAGCCCAAGTCATAGGTGCTAGGGGTAAAAACCTTTATCAGGAGTTTCAAGTGTTGACATTTGCAATGAGATTGCATACCTTCTATGAGATAGTTGGATCCTGATACCCACTGCGAGTAATTGTTACTCCTGGGAGAGTTTTGCACTTTACAATTAGCCGATCAGGTAGGTGTCTAGAAAGGTGTCAACGGGGTTACGCCCCTGGGAAAATGAGGTTTATTTTAATTAGGTCCGTGCGAAAGCACGGGGAACCTCCCTCAAAGTACCGGCACTGGCCTGGCTGAAAGATTGGCGAACTTGTAGAGTGTAATTAATCCCGGCTAGTCTTTCCTTTTCAGGTTTGAAGGAAGATTTGATAAAAACAGTGGGAGCCATCCTGATTAGATAAAATATATAACCAATCTAATCTTACAAGAGCGCACGCAGAGTGTTTTCTTCACACTCTCTCTCCAGGTAGAGACCATGTCACGCCTTAATCAAGATAATAATATGGATGTATTGACCAAACCTGCTTGTTATACTGAGCTGGGGAACGTTGGTCCCGTTCCAACTTATAATTGTTATAAGACCGAGCAGGAAATAGGGGATTACCAGGATTCCCATGCCGCCCAAACGAAGAAAATGCATGATGATGCATCTTCTTCGGGTGTGTTCATTACAAAGAATTGTTTCTCAGTATCCTCTACGTCCTGGGTATTTGATACCGGATCAAGATCCCAGATATGTAATCTGTTACATGGGCTACAGATGGGTAGAGAACTGAGTTTCAAGAGTTGAAAATGGTGCAATTGTTGCAGCCAAGGTGTTGACAGTTATCACCCTGTATTACTAAATACATTGATTCTGAACGAATGTTATTAGATACCGAACTTGATGTACAACATCATATCAGTCTCTTTATTTAGTAAAGAAGGATATAATTTTGTATTGTTGGATAATGTTTTGAACATTTCCTATATCAAAAGTTGATTGGTTCAGGCACGTTATCTAAAAGCAAATACGTTCTAAATCAAACCACAGTTCTTAACGTACAGAACACACACAAGAAGAAGAGTTCAAAAATGAACGAATCCTTCTTGAGGCATTGTAGACTAGGTCATATCAATACGACCCGACTAGCTAAGTTACATTTAGATGCATATTTAAATCAGTTTGAATTTACATCTTGTTAAACTTGCCAGTCATGTCACAAAGATAAGATGGCCATAGCTCCATTTACTTAAAACAGAAAAAAGGTTAATGAAACTCTTGGGACAGATACATGATGATGTATAAAAGTCCCCGGTCTACAAATGCTAGGACTGGTTCTTTATACTTCCTTAAATTCACCGATGATCTCTCAAGATTCGGACACATGTTCCTGTTAAAACACAAGTTTGAAGCTTTTGAGAACTTCAAAGAATATAAGATAGAAGTAGAGAACCAATACAGGTGTAAGTATTATGTCCTATGATGTGATCAGGGAGGAGAATACTTAGGCATTGAGATCCTGGACTATTCTAAAGGAGAATAAGATTCTCTCTCAGCATTACTCCTCCGTACACACCATAGCACAATGGTATATCAGGGTGGGGCAATCACACCCTATATGATATGGTGCGCTCTATGATGAGTACTACTGAGTTACCTGTTTCCTTTTTAAGAGTTATGCACTTGAGAAGCTGCATACCTATTTAATTGGGTTCAAATCAAATCAGTGCCTACCACTCCATGTGAGATATGGTATGGGAAGAGCCCATGTCTTAAGAAAGTTAAGATTTGGGGTTGTCCGGCCTATGTCTAAAGCAAAATCCAGACGAGCTCGAGGCAAGGTCAGTTCTGTAGAACTGGAAGGAGTTCCAGCTATACAAACTACAGCGAATGATTTGATAGAACCAAAGGATTCAATAATTCCCGACGAACCTCAGCCTCTCCGCCGATCTGGTAGGGTTCCTCATCCGCCTGAGAGATACTTCGGTTTCTCGATGACAGTGGGAGCGAGGAATGCATCATGAGATGATGACCCAACTAGTTTCGAGCAGGCTATCAAGAGTGGGGACTCTGTAAGAATGGATGGATGCTTAGCTATATGAGATGGAATCTATATACACCAATAAAGTATGGACTTTGGTTGCTATATCAGAAGGGTTAAATCCCCATCAGGAGCAAGTATATCTTGAGAAGATTATTTTATGTAGATGGAAAAGTTGAGAATTTCAAAGATAGACTTGTTAAAGGTTCTCATCATCGACCAAGCGTGGATAATGATGAAACCTTTTCCAGTGCCTGTACTTAAGTCCATCCGGATCCTACTTGCCATTGCTACATACCATAACTACGATATCTGGCGGTTGGGTGTCATGACTGTTTTTCTAAATATTGATTTGGAAGAGAGCGTCTTTAAGTACACAGCCAGAGGGCTTCGTAAACAGTGGGAACAGCGGAAACGTGTGCAAGATGCTTTATGGGATAAAGCGAGCATTGCGGAGTTGGAACATCTGTTTTGATGTGGTAGTCAAAGAGTTTGACTTCATCAAAATGGTAGATGAACCTGGTATATACAAAAAGGTAGTAGAGAGTAAGGTGGTCATCCTCGTGTTGTACGTGGGCGACACACTCTTGATAGGAAAAGAGTTTCCTATGCTATGTACGGTCAATCTCCTCTTATCACATTGATTCTCTATGTAGGATCTAGGTGATACCTTCTAAATCGTAGGTTTTGGATCTATGAGATAGATCTAAATGGATGTTAGGATTCTCACTAGGTGTAGTGAGATGGTATGAATCGATCCTGGGGAGAAACACTGGAGAATTTCTAGGGTGGTAAGGTTGACTGAATGTCAGTCACAGGCTTTGTCTTTACCCTCAGTGGAGGGGCGGTATGTTGGAAGAGTTCCAAGCTAGATACTGTGGCAAACTAGATGATAAAGGCTGGATACATCGCTAACAAAGATGCTATCAAAGAGGTATTCTGGGTGTATATTTGTTCATGAGATGAACTAGGTTCCTACCATTGTGTGACAATGGAGGTGTGGCTTTGGCCTAGGAACCCCGGTCCTCATCAGTGACCCAGACAGATTCTAAAGGTAGTATCACCTAATCATGGAGATGGTTGATCTCCAGGGAGATCCAGGTTAGAAGAGTAGACTCAGAGGACAACACGGCGGATCCACTCACAAAGGCCTTTTCCTAGAGAGAGACTTTATGGGATGGTTGAGTATAAGATACTACAACTACTGCTATATGATGGCCCTAGTGCAAGTGGGAAATTGTTAGTTGTATGTATGCCCTAAAGGCCATTATTGTACATGAGATGTATATTATAGTGGATGATGGGACATATATAGGGAGGAATTTCTGGCGCGACATGATAGTACGCTATCTGGTTGCTCTTTATCTTACCATGTACACTTATTGTCTCTCTGTTACATGTTGATAAAGCCCTTAAGATGTGTACTTGACTTCCAGGATTATGATGCAGATCATACTAGTGGGGCCTGGGAAGTCTATGAGTACATCCTTCAATGTTCCTAGTTATGGGAATATCGAGACGGGACATCGATATTTCAAAGTAGACTAGCGTATATCTTCTTGACCCAAGTGATGGGCGATGGATGATCCCATATCCATTAGTGTTTGACAACAGAGATGGTATACGGGTGCTCGGTAGAGACTGGGTACACAGAACGGACTCGCCGAGAACTCCCATATGGTATTATACCTCACGTCAGATGGCAGTTCTATGGTGACACTGGTATAGCTTAGTCTGTCGACCCGAGATCGTCATAGTGTCTTGTGTGTCTCCCACTGTGCTTTGATTTCCATCCTACCACGGCTCTACTGAGTCATGCAAACAGGTGGTTTTTGTGTATAGTCCCGAGTCACATGGAAGCAATGAGCGATAGGAAGGGATTCGTCTCTCCCGGTATTGGGGGTTGATGTTGCGCTAGGCTCGACTGACCATAACTGGAAATCCCTGGCCAGGGTTGCTGTAATTTACTGGTAAGTGTTATCAGTAGTTTCACGACCGTTATGGACCATACATCGGCATGACTTATCAAGCTACTAGGGTCTGACGTTTACCACCCCTAGGAGAGATATGCGACATATCAGACGAACAGACCGGACTGTACGGTAAGTGTTACTGATTGGATTCGCAGGAGTGTGAGCAGGATTGCTCGTTGATCTTCTGATCGCTCAATACCCGGGTGGCCGTTACGTTTAGAAAACCGCTTGCGGCTTGTGGTTGACTGATATGATCACCACCTACTGCCGGTGTATTGACGAGTCTTTAGAGTCCTACACAGAGGTTTCCTGGCTCAAGAGAAACGAAATATGAGCGCATATGAGATATGTACGGGACCGAGAATAATATAAGTATGTGATACCGTATTTTATTCTCGCGATTTATATCATCGGTCGGTTATATGCGATATAGCCGGGTTACCGAATCAAGTGTTGATTCGATATATTGATACACTAGATATTAGTCGGTTATATGTGATCTGAACGGATCATTAAATCAGGTGTTGATTTAATGATTTAATGTATAATTATATATTTGTTATATTACTTTACATTAACTAGTATTGGTTCACTTAAGATTGCTTTTCTCACTTGATATACACATAATGTATATGTGATATATAATTGTGTACATGTCTGTATCATGATTGATGATACATGCAAACATGGGTGGAGGTGTGACATACACCATGCTAATTATAATTTAGGTTTTTATTTATCTTAATTATTCAAAATGGTGGCTTCTTTTGTCGTGGCTTGAAGCTTCATGAAGCTTGAAGTATCTTTGACAAAGTCCACTTATTTTGTCTTGATTAAGATATTTATTAACCAAACCATTATAATTAACCATGGTTATGTATCTACAAAGGTTAATGGATGATAATTACTCATCCATGGTTGCATAATGATCATTATTCTTTTCTCATTATTATTCTTGCTTCTTCTTCTTCTTCATCCAAAAGAAAACCTTGCTAGATTTTTCTTAGTGAAGAAATAAAGTGAGAAATCAAAATCTAAAGTGAACCCATTTCCTATTTCATCATCCTCTACTACTTGCCATTTAGTTTAGGGTGTTCTCTTCACAAAGTTCTTGACCCAGTGAAGAGGGAGCTTGAGTTTGAGTCACCTCGACGTAGATCATCTTCGGCCTCGAAGTCAACGAGCTAGCTTGATCATTTCTCCGGGGAAATCCATTATAGAGTTCAGGACTATGATGATCGCAGTGAAGGGACGTCAACACGGAGCATTAGAAGTGAAGGACCGGATCTACAAAGGTTTTATTTTCATTCACTTCTTTTTGTAATGTTGGTTTACATATTTTGTTATCCTAGTTTTCTAGTATGATCTTTAGTTTAATTGGTTAGCACCCCCTTTAGTTTTTGTTGTGGCATGTATGATGCTTGCAAACCCTCGGCTAGGTGCTGAGGAATCCCAACACAAGTCCCCCTAACTAGCAACTCTGTAGCTGATCTTAAGCTCCCTAAGCTCCGCCGGCTCATCTGGAACAACGTCGGAAAACTCTCGCACGATAGGAACCCGGTCCAACGAATCAATTGTGGCTCCGGTATCACGAATGAAAGCCAAGAATCCTTAACATCCTCTCCTCAAAAGCCGACTAGCGAAAACGGCTGAAATCAAGCTGTGAGGGGCGGCACCACTGTCCCCTGCACAACAAGAACTGACTCGCCGGGAAAACAAAACCTGATTGTTTTCTCGCGGCAGTCTACAGACACATAGCACGTAGCTAACCAGTCCGTGCCCAGGAGAACGTCAAAGTACAACATCTCTAGAAGGATCAAATCGATGGACGAATCTCGATCTCCTATCCGATTAGCGCATGACCGAAACACGTGTCGCACAATAAAAGAATCGCTAACAGGAGTAAACACAACAAATAGCTGATCTAGCATACACGACTCTCGGCCCAACCTCGGCACAAAGTGTGTAGAACAAACGAGTGCATAGATCCCGAATTAAACAAAACATGTGAACCAGAAGATCATACGAAAATGAATACCTGCATACTCTTCATTGGACGCCCGCGCGTCCCGATGAGTCGAAACAAAAGCTCGTGCATATCCTCTACCTGCAACAGGTTGTCCTCCTCCTCTGCCATCCTGTACACTCTGAACAAACTCAACGCGACCACGACCTCTCTGAACATAAGTCTGACGCGGATCAACAACAGGCGCAAAAGGCGACTCTCCTTGAGGTGAAGGTGATAAGGTATCATATGATAGTGCTGCCCTCCTCTGGCATACCAAGGTACAATTTCTGACGAGGTGAAGGAAACTCCCGCACCGGAAACATCCTTACAATGGCTGCTGACCCTCCTGGGAATAAGCGATAAAAAACTGACCTCGTCCCAAGCCTCTGCTACTCCCGCAACGTAAACGAAATCTGTCGCGGCGACTAAGTATCTGTCTCTGGGCTGATACACCTGTACGAGCCCTCCTCGGTTCCGAAACTTCCAAAGTCTTGGGAAGACGTGCCTTATCTAGTAGGGTTGTGTCCACTGCTGCTGTAGACGTGACACAATGTTGTGTGTTGATAGCAAGGAATAACTGGGTAACAGGGGTGGAAACCTCCTGTCGCTGCGCTCGACTAGCCTCAACCAACGATCCCATTATCTGGCGCAAGTCCTGCATCTCTACCTCTAGCCTAGCGATATGATCTATCGAAGGCAGATCAATCTGCTCCTGTACAGCGAGTGTACCGTCCTGGTCAGTCCTCGTCCCAAACGAGTCAACTCTGACCTCGGCTCTCGCTGTCTCTCTCTGAGCCCTCATAGTCATTAGCGGCAAATGGCTAGAAATGAAAATAGGATTCGATAAGAACACGGAAATCGAATCACAAGGATATGTATAATCATGGAAAGAATTTCAAGCAATAAGTACTAAGGTCACTTAGACGGAGTATCGTATCGTAAGTATGCCGCGGAAATACACACGCTACATCACTATGCTTAAGCTACCTACTCCATCATACCAAGGTCATCCTACACTCCGAAAGGTAAAACCAAGCTCTCTAATACCAACTTTGTCACAACCCGAAATTTGGCACGTGACGGCCCTTAAACCACATAACGTCTACAGGCGTAATGCAATTTAAGTAAGCCGAAAACCCAGCAAATCTAAACCATCAAAAGTAGTAAGAACATCATTAAAAGCTTTTGAGAATCTCAAGTAAAAATCTTTAAAGTCCAAATTTACTTCCTTTAAAATTTGGTAGCACCTCCTTTGTAAAAAACCAGCCCCGAAACGGGTACAACATAAAATATAAGTAAAGCATCCCAAACAGGAGCAAATCCACGCCCAAAGGCGGAAAAAACCATCACAACAGATATACGACGCCGTAGCGAAGAAAATGGACGTCATAAAGTGAAAACGGCATAAAAGAATAAAGCTGCATAAAAAGGTCGGCTCCCACGAGCACGACTCCCAAGTCACCAAAATAAAATACAATATCGTCCTCACAACTAGTCTCTAAGTCAATACATGAAGGCAGTAGATGGAGAGTACTAGATACAACGAATATACAATGAGAATCATCGGATAACCGCAAAACCCACCTATAGCAAAACTGCACACAGTCAGCCATAGCGGTATCCGCTGCAAAAGATGATACGATAAGAAGAAGAAGCCATGCCGCTACCACTCTGAGGGACACCTACAAAACACTGTGGCACAACAGGGGTGAGTTGCCAACTCATGAATAGTAAATAATATGTGCAGATAATCGCAGGTATGCACGTACTACGATAATATATCACATGCAAGCTGATAGTAAAATATGGCAATATGTATATGCAACGGTCATGAAAGGTACTCTATCAGGTACTACTAATACATGAAGCAATGCATATCAATAAATGCTGAGTATGGGATAAAACATATCATCAACACGGAATCCTCATCTTGGAGAACTAGTGTCCATCAATGACACTCCAAATCCCAATACCAAAGGCACCGCATCCTCAGATCGACCTTCAAATCCTGTAAGTCTCATGGAACCTGGGTGCCCAACATCGACACCCGAAAACATCATGAAAACTATGCCTGTGTATATATATATGTGTGTGTGTGTGTCCCTCAACGACACATCAAAATCATGGAACCTGAGTGTCCAACACCGACACTCGAAACATCATGAAAACCGTGTCCAGCATCAACACGTAAATCCTCATATATAGGGCTCCGTCAGTCCGGATCGGCCCTTGGGCTCCGTCAGTCCGGATCGGCCCAGATGTCCACGTATCATAAATCTCACGGATTCTGAGTTTCCATCTCCGACACTCACAATCCCCGTATCCATACGTCTCAATGCTGTCACCGGTAAGGTAGTACTCCCCTGCATCGAGCTCATTGCTATCATCTGCGATCTTCTTGCTCCGGGGTACCTCCGGGCTCCACCATGTACCCACACACGGCCTCGTCCACTCCTCGCATAGGGTATCTAACACAAATCTCAGAACCGAGAAATCTCATGGTGGACGCATCGAAATATCTTATCAAGAGAAACCGGGTTTTTCAAACAATGCATAATTTCATGAACTAGCACGGTCCTCAAATCCAGAAAACATCAAGTAAAGAATAAGAATACTTGTATAGATCATTATGATAATATATATTATATATATGTACATAAATAACAGCGTCCCATACCACTGATATATATACATATAAAACAGCGTCCCATACCACTGATATATATCATCAGGAGTAAAGCATCCATATCTCAATGCGTAAATCCATGAAATATAATATATGCAACATGAAACAGTAATATGAGCATATAAAGGAAAAACCGCTATTTAACTGCATCAAGTCATTAAATATATCATGCGGTTCCCAATTCTCCAAAATCCAAAGCAACATCATATAAAGGTGAACATGTGGCTACAACAAGGTATAAGGGTGTACATGTAAGTATGCACGTATGATGTACATGTAGCTATATCTCATATGTGTATACACCTGTCAATAATGATGTAACACCATGTAGGTATAGGTATAGCTGTAGCATAGCAATGTATGTGTATATACATGTCAATAATGATGCAATACCCTCCAGGTATATATGTAGCTGTAGCATAGCAAGGTATGTGTATATACATGTCAATAATGATGCAATACCCTCCAGGTATATGTGTATCTATAGCATAGCAAGGTATGTGTATATACATGTCAATAATGATGCAATACCCTCCAAGTATATGTGTAGCTATCTCAAGGTATAGTAAGGCATGTTTGTAAGCATGTAGGTATACAGGTATGCTATATCTCATATGCCCAAAGAAAATAAGGATCATAACTCAATGTCCCTAACCAATACAATATCACGTATGTATAGGTGTTGTGCGGGTCATGGCAATTATCGACGGTGTGGGTGTAGCATACAATTTGTGCTCGTGGAACATGAACCGTCAATAATGGTGTTGTGTCTCATTAATACTAAGTCCATATAGAATAGGAAATGAGATATGCAACAATGGTTCACATGCACAATCAATGTCCATATACTTGTTGTTAGTGTATATGCCCTAGAGGCCATTACTGTATCATACTAGTTTGTATATTACTTGATGGAAGCTTGGGATATTCACAGTTTTACAGACAATCTTGCTCAAAATAGTAGTATGCTACTTGGTTTGTTTCTACTTCAATATGTGCATGTGTTTCTTTTAGCATATCGCTTATACATATTAGTAGAGCCCTTAGGATCTTTGCTTGATTACCAGCGTTGTGATGGCAGTTATACTCGTGGGGGCTGGGTAATCTATAAGCACATCCTTATACAGGTCCCTAGTCGTAGGACTATCGAGACAGGGCATCGATACTCCGGAGTAGACTAGCGTATGCGCTTCTCATCCCAGCAGGGGAGTGTCACGACCCGCAGGGTACGGAACGTGACTGCCACTTAAGTTTACGAAACGTCTAAAGACGTCCGTAAAATAAGTAAGCCAAAGCCCAGAAAACCAAACCAAAAGGCAAAAGAGTGAAGAGAACCCAATCAATTGAAAACAAGCTTATCAATAAGTCATATAAAACCCCTTTTGAAAACAATATCAATTTTTCCGAAAATTTCGGCAGAGTCTCCTTTGAAAAAACTGGCCCCCAAAATGGTTACAACAAAAATATATATGAATCCAACAAATAAGGCATCCCCAAGCGGGAGCTAGCTCTTCGCCACAAGGCGGTCACAAATCCCACGCAAAATAAAGCAACAACATGCGAAATAATCATAATGAAGCATAAGAAAAACAGCATGTCGACTCAAGTGAGCTCGACCCCAAAATACAGCATAAAAGTCCACAAATCTCACAGTCTCATCTCTAGGTCAATATACAATAATGCTGGTAGATACAGTAGATGGAGTGCACTAGATACAAAGAATATACAAGGTGGTGCAAAAATAAGAATAACCCACCTAAGAGCAAAACCTCGAGTCCAGGCAAGAGAGCAAAAGAACAAGCGCGCCCGCTGCTACTGTACTGACGGAGCGGACCTGCAAAAAGGCTGTGGCACAACGGGGGTGAGTTGCCAACTCGTGAGTAATAAATAACATCTACAAAGGCTATCGTATGCATGCACACAACCATCCTAGCATCTAAAATACAGGTATGACTGGATGCACTCGCAGGTGTGTATACAACATCAGTGTACTAATATGTATGCAACATGAATATCTGAGGTCTCAATAGGTATATATAAGAAACATTTTATCTCTTTTTGTTTTTGAAACGCTTTTAGAATGCCAGCATAATACTCAAAGAATCGACAAGAACCGGTGTCTAGCAACGACACCTAAAAGCTGTCTCAAATCTCATAAATCCATGTCATAGTGTCTCTGGCCTCAGCCATCCGGCTGACCCATCTCAATATCAATATCTCATCCTCTCGCGGCCCCGGTCGGTATCCTATGGATATCCGCCGTGCCCAATGAAGTCACCGGTAGGTAATCCGTCCCCTGCCAGGCTCATCGTCAGCACCACGAGCTTCTTGTCCCGGGGTACCCTACCGGGCCCACCATGTACCCGAGACGGTTCATCCAACTCCTCGAAACGGGTCTCAAAAACTACAGCAAACTCATGGTGGACGACACTTACATCACTAGAAAACCGCAATTTACATATTTTAAAAATATAATAAGTTTAGAAATTTTGCGGCTTTCCCCCGAAATCCAGAATATCACAAAATCTCAAGAAAACCTCATAAATGCATATGCCAATGATAATGGATGCATATGGTGTCAATAATCAAGTTGCGATGTATGATTGATAGATTAGGCGTGAACAATTAATATGATGAAGTACATGCACATGAATAGCAATTCTACGATTTCATTTTAAGGAATTAAAGCAATAGCGTAAGTTTAAGTATCAATTATAGTAAAAGGGTTCAATTTAAAGGTTATCTTGTGTGGTGGCATGGCAATTACCAGGGTGTGTGTGTAAGCATGAATAGTGCTCGTGCTGCATAAAAAACCCTGGCAATGGTGCAGGTGTCCTATAAAATGGTTTCGCATATGTATGTCAATATAATGCATGGATGCAGCAAATAATCATATAATTATTTCACCCCTAATTACTAACATCACTAAGAATCTTGTAAGTTACTAAAACTATCGGGCGGCTTGCGCCATCCAACGATAGTCCCCCGTAGATGTTACATCTACTCACCGGAATCCCTGGCTAGCTGTGTCCAATCACCGCTTTCCCCTTTCGTGCCGCGTCTGACGTCTCCGCGACCGAACCTGGAATTTACATCAATACCAAACATAAGGTTACATATCAAGAACGACGCAAAACCCAAACGAAACTACTAATGTTCACTAGCTAGGTACAACGTGCGCAGGGTGCGCGGAACATACGCGAAAATCGCAAAACTGCCAAAAATCGCCGATTTGGTCGCCCGGCAAAACTAAAACCCGACTACTCAAAAATCCGCACTCACGCATCCTAAACGTCATAGGATAACTCAAAAATGTCATCAAGACATCGCAATTAAATCATCACAACACTTTAGTAAAAACTAGTAAGCTAGAATAGCAATTTGGTGCAAACATCGACAAAAGCGGCAAAGTTATCACGGTCCAACACAACCATCAATTCCACACAACTAGTTAGCCACCAAAAACACAATTTTAACTTATGTACCATGCTACAAAACCCACAATCCATACACAACCCTCTTCTAGATTTTGGAAATTAGCAAACTTAATGCAATTTTCACACAAGTTTAACATAGATTAGCTTAATATGAAGCCGCTTAAGCAAGGTAACCATATAGATTAGTTAAGAAACAACTAGATTAATTACAAAACAATTTAATTAACTAACATGGCTTCAAAAACCCTAGTTAATTTTTCAACCATAACCTAAGAAAAAAACTAGATTAGAACTACACTAAATTAACACTACAACAATTTAACTTAAGAAACTTAATCAAAAGAATTAATTAGCAAGAAATTATACCTCAACTAGAGATCTAGCAAGAATAAATTTGCTTCAAATGATGGCCTCAAAGAATCAAGATCCAAGCTAGGGAGGTGAAGGAAAAGAAAGATGAAGGATGAGTTTATTTTGTAAGCTTTAAATTGCAATTTTTTTGAATTAAACTTGAAGAATTTTGAAGAAAAGGAAAAGAAAAGAGATGAAGGGGAGGGGGAGCAGGTTTCGGCCAGAGAAGAGGGAAGGGGAGGGTGTGGGTGTGTGGGAAAAGTCACAAGTCAACTCCCCCAAAAGTCAAAGCACCTTACTTCAACTAACTATATTTAAAATAAATTCACAAACAAACCAATTCAACACATGAAAGAAAATCAAGGTGAGGCCAGAAATTTCTGGACCTGATCAAGGTGGGGCTGTCCTAGGGCTGAGGGAAGAGAGAGGGGTTTTACAAAAGAAATTTTATGCAAAAAGACCCCATACAAGTCAAAAATTGCAAGTTTTAGCTTAAAATTCAATAAATTCGTTTCCTATCATAAAAATTTGTTAAAAATCAAAGTAAAATACTAAAAATTTATGTTACAACTAGATTTTAATTAACATAATTTTAAAGATTAAAATTAGCCCGGAAAAAATTTTATTTATCGCTAATTTAATGTATTTTCTTACCGGCTTAAATAATATTAAAAAATTGAAAAATAGGGAAAAAATTTTAAATGACCAAAATTTAATAAGTAACTCATTAGCTACTAAAAACAAGCAATTACCTATCCATTTTAGGTATAATTAGCCCTAAACTGCAAAATAACAAAAAAGACGGTTTTCGGAAAAATACCGAATTTTCACCGATTTTCAGGAAAACACCAAAACGACTTTTCAAGACGCTACAGGGAGATGGTCTGTCCCATAGCCATCAGTACATCGTATTGGAGATAGTATGCGGGTGCTCGTTAGGTTACGAGTACACTGGACATGACTCGTCGGGAACTGATGGTTGGTATTATACCTATCGTCGGTTATCGGTTCCCAGGTGACATGAGTACAGCTTAGTCCGCTGACTTGACACTGTCACTTCGCCTCTAGTATGTTCCCACTGTACTTAGATTACTACCCTACCA
This sequence comes from Agapanthus africanus, assembly GCA_030015575.1. Taxonomy (NCBI): domain Eukaryota; kingdom Viridiplantae; phylum Streptophyta; class Magnoliopsida; order Asparagales; family Amaryllidaceae; genus Agapanthus; species Agapanthus africanus. Next base: position 332,813,406 of record JASDDO010000031.1, read on the forward strand.
CGGCTCAAAGGAGTCGTGCAAACAGGTAGTAGTTGGGTGCAGTCCCGAAGCACTTGGAGGCAGTGACGGTTAGACAGGATTCGTCTCTCCCGGTATTGGGGGTTGACATCGCACTGTGTCAAGGAGAGCCATTACACGAGTAGTCCCTGGCCAGGGCAAGCGAGATATACTGGTAGGTTTCCAGTGTTATCTCAGGGTGTTCTGGGCTACACTCCGACACGACTTGCACCGCTATTAGGGGACCGACGTTCACCACCCCCTAGGCCCGCCATGCGATGTATCAGACGAACAGACCGTACTGTATGGAGATTGTCACATACAGGCTCAGTAGGAGTTCGGATGGGTTTACCTCATCGGCCTTCTTATTGACATCTACCTGGGGACCGTTACGTACAGCTAGTGCCGCTTGCGGTCTGTGGTTAAACCCACTGTCAGCGTATTGTCGAGTCTTTAGAGTCCCACACAGAGAGTTTCCCTGCACTGAGCAAAACATGTAGAGGCCGTATGGTTTTACGGCAGGGCTGCGATCACTTACGTGCACTTGTGTGCGTATGCTGTTCGGGCAGGCAATACTAGTGGGCTTTGGTTTAAGCCGGATCCTAGTACTGCACGGATGGATTTGTTTTGTCTTCTGTGCATTCGCATTCTACGAAATGCGGATGCGGGTGTGTATGCACAGTTTTGAGGAGCGATAAAGGAGGAGGTACCCCATTAGGGTTTTGGCAGTTGGTTCGGCCAAAACCGTTATGTGGCAGGCTCATTAGGGTTTTGACAATTCGTTCGGTCAAAACCATTATGAGCCAGAGACATTATTTTACTAATCCTTTTTGTGATAATTTTGTGATGGCTAATTGCATTGACCATTTGACCACCATGACCTCTCTTGACTTTGTTGACCCTTTGACCGGTGTTGACCATTGACCTTCATGAGAGGTCTACACTCTTCTTTGGATTTTCTTTTTCTTTTTCTTTTTGATTATGAAAATGGTCAATTAAATGTAGCATCAACTTTATCATGATAGGATTTGTAATGATGTTGTTTTATTATTATTACAACCATGGTGCCTTTTTTCTTTGTGATGATATTCATTTTCTCATGCTCATTCTCTCTCTTAGAAAAGAAAAAGAGAAATAGCTCCATGGTTGCAAAACTCTCCTTCATCTTCCTCCTCTTGAAATCATCCTTTGATCTCATATGTTGAGAGAAAAAGGATCCCACTTGACAAAGCCATCCCTCTACTACTTCTACACAACCTAGGACTTCAAGACTAGCGATCTTGTTGCCCTAGTTGCCTCGGCTCGAGGTGGAGCTCGGTGTACATCTCTTGGGTGGATCGTCTTCGACTCAAGAAGGCCGCGGAAGTGACCATGATCCGGATCGACCTTCGGAGCGTGGATGGATGAGCCGGACAGCTGAGAGAAGACCCGAAGGACCGGTTTCGTAAGGTATAATTTCTACGGCATAGTAGTTAACGCCTCTTGTAGTTTGCCAATTTCTTGTTTAGCAAAGATCCGGCTTTTAGTCCATGTTGCCTTTACGCCAAATAATTGTTTTTCACCGTTCCCGCCTCCCCATAAGAACCGGGGTGAGCAACGTGGACTTACACTTGTAACTAATAATCTTGTCATTTAATCTAGCCCAGACGAATAACGTCATGCGGGCGATTCCCCTGTAGATGTTAAATCTACTCACAAATGATCTTGGGTTAAGTAAAGCCAACCACTCGCTTTCCCTTCTTCGCAGCGTCCGAAGTCCCCGCTTGAGAACTAAGATCATAAACAATATAACAAGTTCACATTAGCAATCGACCAATAATACGTATAAACTACGTTTGACCGACACACCAACTCCAAACATACTCTCGAGTGTTTGTCTAGTTGCTAACGTGCGTAGCGACACTACGAAACCAATCCAAGAGCCAAAGCTACACAAGGTACACATACCGTGTCGGATAACGTAACACGCGTAGTCGTAATATTAGAAACAAGCAAAGTGATCCTAGATTTTGTATACTGTCAAAACTCAAAAATCAAACAGAACTAAACACTTCTAAACAACTGCAGACGGCTACCCTACAAAAACCAAGCCACAACTCCACCAAAAGGCCGAGGTCGCCGGATTTCCTCTATATGTCGCCAGCCAAAACCGAGCCCATGGGGTTCGTGCTTCAAGTGAATGCTTAGGGTCTCTGGTACAACACAACTACACTGCTAGATTTTCCAGTACACACTCGGGGTCACAGCAGATCACAGATATCCTATAATGACACTAAAAATACGATATGTGCACAAAACTTTACATTTAGTGTTCTAAACTGAAACTAACAAGCTACACAACACTATAACATCTATTTAACAGTTTAGAGTGTAAGTCTACGGTAGTGCCCCGGCCGTCAATCTGAGGCCAAATGCGGAAACAAAAAATTATTAGAAAACCGGCGCTATCGTAGTCTTTCACCCGGATCAAACCATTAACGCTAAACTGGCTAACTACTAAGAAGTGAGAGTGGCTATACCGATCAATCCGTGTCCTTCGGTCTTTGGCCACCATCCCAAGCTCCTCGCGGCATCTCCAATCTCCGTTCTCCTCGTCGGAAGGGCACCACATCAATGAGTCTTTTTACGGGCTCCCGCTTCATCTGAAGCAACTCGAACATGAAGTTTGCTAGCCGACATGTCCAAGGTGAAGTAGAGAATGTGTGTGATAACTTTGTTTCAAGCATCCATTGATTCTAAACACATGAGAGTGTATGGATGGAGGTTGGTGATGATGCCATTGGTGGAAGTTATGAGCTAGAGGAAGAGGAAGAAGAAGAAGCTTTTTCTTTCTATTATGTTGGAATGATAATGTGTGCTCAAGAATAAATGCCAAGAGCAAGCTTAAGCCTAAGTGGCTGTCCACTCTCTTTCTACACATCATTTCAACACAATAAACAACTACTAATGTGACATTAGCACAAATAAAAAGACCATGAGTCACTACCCATGTCCATGTCACATTAAATGCTCCTCATGATCATTTCCACTCACAATTTCCACTTGTAAACATTAATCCAAATGTTTACAACAATAAAATGATATGGCAACATCTAAAGTAAACTCGTGACGGATCACAAGGATACCCCTCACCTGTATATACATACTTGCATCCGAATTCCGACTGAGTGCGAATGCAATGAGACGAAAGTAATCTAACAAATCTAATACTAGGATCCGGCTTAAACCAAAGCCCACTAGTAAGATCCGTCCGATCATGATCCGTGCACGACTGAACGTATATGATCGAACCCTGCCATAATATCATACGGCCTCTACAACGTTTCGCCTGAAACTTGAGAAACTGTCTGTGGGGGACTCTAAAGTCTCGTCAATACACTGGCTGTGGATTTAACCACTAGCACGTCAGTGGAACTAGCTGTGCATAACGGCCGCCGAGGTATTGACCAAAAGGGAGGCTGATAAGCGAACTCATCCAGTAACCCTACTGAGCCTGTTGGTGACAATATCCGTACAGTCCGGTCCGTTCGTCTTTGAGTATCGCATGTCAGTCCTAGGGGGTTGTTAAAAGTCAGACCCCCAAAAGCGGTACAAGTCGTGTCGGAGTGTAGCCCAGAACACCCTGAGATACTACCGGAATACCTACCAATAAATCTCCTGCCTTGGCCAAGGACTTCGTGTAATGGCTCTCCTAGACACAGCGCGATCTCACCCCCAATACCGGGAGAGACGAAACCCTTGCCGATCCACTCACTGCCTCCATGTGGCTCGGGACTGTACCCAACTAAAACCTGTTTGCATGACTCCTTTGAGCCGTGGTAGGGTAATAATCAAAGTACAGTGGGTACTCACATGAGACAAATGACGATCTCAGGTCGATGAACTAACCTGTACACATGTCACCAGGGAACTTCTATCTGACGCTAGGTATAATACCAACTAGCATGTTCCCGGCGAGTCCTGTCCGGTGTACTCATAACCCAATGAGCACCTGTATACATCTTAGGTGAACCAACTGACACCAATGGCTTATGAGACCGGCCACCGCCCCTCGTCAGGGTCTCGACTGTATACACTAGTCTACTAATGGAGTATCGATGCCCAGTCTCGAAACTCCCACGACTATGGACCACTTTAAGGATGTGCTTATCGACTACCCAACTCTCACGTATATGATCGCCATCATACTGCTGATAGTCAAGCAAGAATCCTAAGGGCTCTATCAATGTGTAATAGTGATCTGTAACATCACTTAAAGCACGTACACGGTGACAAAGATAAACCAGATAGCATACTATCATCTTGAGTAAGACTGTCCTACCGGCATAGGTCCTCCCTTAATTATTGCAATCACGTGTCTGCGATCCAATAATTGACTTTGAGGGCACTATATCCAAAAATCTCCCACTTGCACTCAAAGCTAATTATTGCGATGTCGCATACTCATAGCCTGTGTGATACCGAACACCCAACTCCTCTACTGATCAGTCTCACAAAACCCGTTTGTGAAACTATTGCGTTCGAGGAATAGCCTCAGTGAGTGGATCCGCTCTGATGTTTCTTTCTTTGTCTCTCTTAATCTCAAGTTCGCGGAGAAAGCCACCTCCCGAAATGAGAAATACCTGTCTTGGAATATGTCTGGATATCTGATGGGACCTAGTTCACAATTAAACTCCAAATCCAAACTTCTAAAACTGTATCGTCAACTAAATTTAATCAGTATCCTGAGTCATGCCTCTCTCAGTGTCCGCTTGGACCTCCTGTCCAAACTACTGCCCCTCATCAGAGGGAAAACTATAACTCTGATAGTCACTCTGTCATCCAGGTTACGTTGGAAGCCTGGAATGATAACCATCTCCCGAAGGAGGCTGTCGTTATCATATCCCTAGAACATCCACTTATGTTCTAAAACTGCTTCCGAATGCTTCTCTAGGATTGGATTAATATCAACTTATTGCATCTTGTGCAAAAACAACACCTGGTGTGGTACTTGACATCTCGTGATTGACTCAATTGCCTAAGCAAGTGATATGCCAATCATGCACATCTCTCTCCCTTTTAGTCTGCAAGACACCTTTAGAGAGGGTGACTCCATCACCTGCAGGTATACTACCATCCAGGAGTCGTCCATTCTAAAACACCTTTAGAATACTGTCTAAGTACCCAGATTAGGAAACCACCCAAATGTAGATCTAAAACCATAGTTCTAGTAACCAGAATGCCTGATATTTTATCCATATCCTTTGTGGAGAAACTACTGTGTGACAACCACAGTGTAACCGATCGTAGTATTGGAATTTCACTTCCTACTTTGTGTATGTCATCCAAATAGCAGGACATCACACCCTACTACCTTCTTAACAGATCAATCCCCTAATCTGATGAAGTCAAAACCTATGACTGTGACACCAAAAATAGATGATCTATCTCTGCTATATCTTCTTTAGTCTATAAATAGACATAAGCTACCTGACCACTATGCTTCCGTTACTCCCACTGACTACGACAACCCTCTGGCAGAGTCATATACACGTGCACTTCTAAAGCTAGTCTAGAACTACGCTATATTCATCCTCCTGCCGGGTTTCATAGTCTGGAACTATAGTAGTTCCAAGTCTGGGTAAACAAGAACCTCCCTGTCACCGTCTTTGAGCATACCGAAGTACCTCTCGAGTGCCTGAGGTTACCCACCATATCTGCGGAGTAGCTAATAGAATGTCAAACCTGATTGAATCTTTAGGTTCTTATCAAATTTCCAGTAATCGTTTGTAGTTCTGGAATCTCTTCCAATTCTACCATACTCCCACTACTGTTTTATGAAAATATCCATTTTTATTAAAACTGTGGCGAGTCAAGAACAATATCACTATTGATCTTCCATATGGTAGAAAATCAACCCTCGTCATAGCCTGGGTCAACCCACAAACTGCCATTACAGAAACGTGCCTTGAGTTATCCAGAGTCTGGTTTTAAGCATAAGCCGGACAACTCCATATACCTTAACATCGTTAAGATATGAGCCATTCTATATCTAATATAGAAACAGAGGCACTGATTTAATTGGAACCAGATTCAAATCATGCTGCTGTCTCCAGTGCATGTCAACTAAATGGAGAGAGGCCGATCAGCGTTACTCAACTTAGGAATGCATCCGGATATGAGTAACCTGAAAGAGAAACAAGTTTCTCAAAACCATTACTATCAACTGAATACCGAATATAAGTATCTACATCTTCGATCACCTTGAAGAATCCTGATACTTGAAACACCTGGTTCTCTACTTTGTTCTTATACCTATAACTTCTCAAAACTTAGACCTTGCATTTCTACAAAACACATGTCTAAAAACTAGAGAAGTCATAAGTAAACAGAATATAGTACGAGGACCAACCCCTCTGTCCTAATGGACACTGGACAATATACAATGCTTTGTATAAGTCCCCTGAGTTGAATAACTCAAACCCTGTGCGTCGTAGGTTGAAAACTGTACTATGGTTATGAAGAATTACACCGCTGTTGAATGCTCCTTACCTAACCATCAACTGATATAGGTAAATGTCATGGACATAATTTCAAAAAGTTATATCTCACTTTATAAAAATAAACGTACAGATATATCAGTTTGAAATTGGTGCATAACAACGGATATTCAAAACCAAATATTTGTCGTCCGGCAAAAACCCAGGTGATTTCCTCAAATATCACCAATTACAACGAATCCCGATATAATGAGGATGGTCACCTAATTCCCAATAACTTTCTTCCACTCATCATCTGTAAAAACCATACAGATGTGAGAATCATACTTGGTAAATACATACCCTAGAGCAAAGTCTATTTAGGAAATCAGTTTTCCATTAACAATACACAGTGAAACTGAAAGATGAATATGTTTTGATGGGGTATCCGGGTATTCCTAGTAATGCCTCTTCCATTATTAGATTCACAACTGTAACCGTATATTTCTTTTCCGTCTCTCCAAATCCCTTTATTTGTCTTTACTCGTTACCTTCTGTACACCGCTTTAGGCTAAATGGTTTTCTTCCCTCCCTACCATTCGGCACCAGCCTATGGTTTGGAAGAAGACTATCCAATAAGCATAATGGGTGTACTCTCCTAATCCTATGAGTACTCGTAACCTGAGAGAAAGTGAAGATAAAAGATAACTGAATAAACCTTATTCCTATTTCTTCTGAACCAGAATCCATTCCCGAACTGGAACAAGTTCCTTCGAGTTCGTATATAACCATATGATGGAATATCCAATAACTGTGGATCTTCATAGTGATACGGGGTGTTCTGGAGAAATACCAAGGTGAAGTAGGAGTGGCAATGAAATATGCGGTTTGGTCATGAATGATAGCAGTTGCAATTTACTTTGCCCTCTTTTTGATCCCTTTATTTGTCTTTACTTAATACCTTCTGTACACCACACTTAGGCTAATTGGTTTTCTTCATTCCCCACTATTCGGCACCTGCCTATGGTTTGGAAGAAGACTATCCAATAAGTGTAATAGGTGTACCCTCTCCTAATCCTAGGAGTCCTCACAACCTGAGAGAAGGTAAAAGGAAATGACAACTGAATAGTCCTATTCAATTTTCTCCAAAACCAGAAACCATCCTCGAATCTGGAACAAGTTCCTTCGAGTTCGTATATAACCATACGATGGTTTTAACCAATGGAAGTGGATGTTCGTAGTGATACGAAATGTTCCGGAGAAAAGGGTAAAAGGAGTGGCAATGAGGTATGCAACTCGGAAAATCCAAAAGCCAGTGTTTTAAGAAAGTTCGGTTAACTTGGTCACTGAGTCATAGTCAAGGGTCGGGTCATGGTCGTTGCCAAAGAGAGAGAAAAAAGAAACACTCTGCGTGCACTCTAACTTAGATCAGAATGATTATCAATTTATCTAATCAAGAAACCTCCCGTTGTATCCTCAAATTCTCCTACAAACCTGAAAAAAGAATTAGTCGGGATCACCCGATGAGTAAACCAACTCATCAGTAGGAATCAGGATCCAACTATCATCGCATGATAATGCGATGGAATCCACTCACGTTATCACACTCCAGAAGGTATGCGCATGCCTGGCAAGTTTCAGTTTGTTTAGAAACTCCCGATATGATTTTTACCCCATGCTCTTATGACCTTGACGAAGGCCAACATATCATAAGTCGCATGTCAAGTTCTACCCGTCATTATCCAGGTTAATTTGAACCCACCCGTACATACCCTTTGAAAGGTTCCTAGGCACCCTAATGAGGTCTCACAAGGCGTCGATCATGCCAATTTCAAATTTTAACGGTGCCGAGAAACCCTAGAACGGATCGTCGGCTAGATTTTTAGGCGATAAATGAAACTAGTTAACACTTAACTACAAGAATACGGAAATACAACCTTTGTAGATCCGGTGCTCCACCTCCACGGCTCCGCAATGAAGTCCTCTCCGCTGTCCAAATCGAACCATGACTCTCACGGTGGTTTCATCGGAGAAAAGACCGGGCTAGGTCGTCGACAACGTGCCGAAGATGATCTACGTCGAGGCATCACTAGATCAAGCTCCACCTTCACCAAGCCTTGAAAACTTGTGAAGGAAACACACTCTACTACTTGGCAAGAAGTAGAGGATGAAGAAATAGGAAGTGGGTAGACTTTAGAATTGGATTTCTCACACTTTTTCATCAATCACCATTGATGGATGCTTGGTTTTCTTCTTGAAGAAGAAGAAGAAGAAGAAGATAATGAATATGATAAGTTAATTAAATTAGAATAGAAAATCAAAACTTATCATAAACAAAACCATAGTTAGTTGTAGAGAGTGGACTATGGTTAAATGGAGTTGTTAGGGTTAAGCATGAGACAAAATGGTGACTTAGTCAAACCTTCATGAATCTTCATGAAAGAAACAAATGAAAGCCACCATTTTCTCTTTATGCATTTTATTTTCCAAAAAGGATAAATGAAATAAATAAATGAATAAGTAAAAACAAAACCCTAACCATTACACAACCATGGTTTAATCTTTACACTTAACCAATTTTGCATGTACCATCAAACATGATACAATCAAGTGCACAAAACTATATCGAATATACAATGTGCACAAGAGAGCGAGAAAATCCATTTAAAGTGAACCAATATTAGTTAATGCAAAGTAATATATCAAATATATAATTACACATTAAATCATTAAATCAACACTTGATTTAACGATCCGGTCATATCGCATATAACCGACTAATATCCAATGTATCGGCTTATCGAATCAACCCTCGATACGATAACTAGGTTATATCGCATATAACCATTCAATACATTCATCGCGAGAATGGAATACGGTATCACATACACGCATTATTCTCGTTCCCGCACATATCTCATATGCGCTCCTATTTCGTTTTGCTTGAGCCAGGAAACCTCTGTGTAGGACTCTAAAGACTCGTCAATACGCCGGCAGCAGATGATGATCATATCAAGCACCCACAAGCCGCAAGCGGTCTGCTAAACGTAACGGCCACCCGGGTATTGAGCGATCAGAAGATCGACGAGCAAGCCCGCTCACACTCCAGTGAATCCATCCAGTAACACTACCGTACAGTCCGGTCTGATCGTCTGATATGTCGCATATCTCGCCTAGGGATGGTAAACGTCAGACCCCAATAGCTCGATAAGTCGTGTCGATATGAGGTCTATAACAATTTGAGAAACTACGGGTAACACTTACCAGTAAATCTCAGCAACCCTGGCCAGGGATTTCCTGTTATAGCCAATCGAACACAGCGCAACATCAACCCCCTATACCGGGAGAGACGAATCCCCTCTTATCGCTCATTGCCTCCATGTGACTCGGGACTGTACCCAAAAACCACCGTTTTGCACGCCCTCTTGGACGTGGTAAGATGGAAATCAAAGCACAGTGGGAACCACACAAGACTCTATGACGATCTCGGGTCAACAGACTACTCTGTACCAGTGTCACCAGAGAACTGCCATCTGACGTGAGGTATAATACCATCTGGGAGTTCTCGGCGAGTCCGTCCAGTGTACCCAGTCTCTACTGAGCACCCGTATATCATCTCTGATGTCAAACACCAATGGATATGGGATCATCCATCGCCCATCTGTATGGGTCGATAAGGTACACGCTAGTCTACTCTGGTATATCGATGCCCCGTCTCGATACACCCACGACTAGGGACTTTGAAGGATGTACTTATGGACTACCATGTCCCCACTAGTATGATCCGCATCATAGTCCAGGTAGTCAAGTACGCATCCTAAGGGCTTTACCAACATGTAATAGAGAGACAATCTGAGTACACGTTAAGGTAAAGAGTAACCAGATAGCATACTATCATGTCGAGCAAGAAAGTCCTCCCTATATATGTCCCAGCATCCACTACAATATACATCCTATGTACAGTAATGGCCTTTAGGGCATATATATAACTAACAATCTCCCACTTGCACTAGGGCCATCTGTAGCAGTGGTTGTAGTATCTCATACTCAACCATCCCATAACTGTCTCTCTCTGGGAATAGGCCTTCATGAGTGGATCCGCCGTGTTATCCTCTGAGTCTGCTCTCCTTGCCTCGATCACCTTGGAGATCAACCATCTCCATGATCAGGTGATACTGCCTTAGAATAAGTCTGGATCACTGATGGGAACGGCGTTCCTTGGCATAAGCCACAACTCCATTGTCTCACAATGGTAGGAACGTAGTTCATCTCATGAACTAATATACACCCAAACATCCTCTTTGGTAGCATCATAAGTAGCGATGTATTCAGCCTTTATCGTCTAGTATGTCACGGTATCTAGGTTGGAACTCTTCCAACATACCGTCCCTTTACTGAGGGTAAAGACAATGCCTGCGACTGACATTCAGTCGTCTTTATCACCCTGGAACACTTCCAGTGATTCTCCCCAGGATCGATTGATACCATCTCACTACTACTAGTAAGATTCCTAACCTAACATCCAATTAGATCTAACTCATAGATCCAAAACCCAGGATTTAGTAGGTATCACTTTGATCCTATGTGGAGAATATTTGTGATAAGCGGAGATTGATTGAGCGTAGCATAGGAAACTCCTTCCCTATCAAGAGTATGTCATCCACGTACTCTACGAGGATCACCACCATACTCCCTCCTACCTTTTTGTATATACAAGGTTATTTTGATGATGTCAACTTCTTTGACTAATCCATCAAAACAGATGTTCCAACTCCACGATGCCTGCTTTATCCTATAAAGCATCTTGCACAAGTTTCCGCTGCTCCCACTGTCTACGAGGCCTTCTGGCTGTGTACTTATAGATGCACTCTTCTAAAACATCATTTAGAAAAGCAGTCATGACACCCAACCACCAGATATCGTAGTCATGGTATGTAGCCATGGCAAGTAGGATCTGGATGGACTTAAGCATTGGCACTGAAAAGGTTTCATCATTATCCACGCCTGGTCAATGATGCAAACCTTTAACAAGTCTAGCTTTGAAAGTCTCAACTTTTCCATGTACACCAAGTAATCTTCTCAAGATATACTTGCTCCTGATGGGGATTTAACCCTTCAGATATAGCAACCAAAGTCCATACTTTGTTGGTGTATAAGGATTCCATCTCAGATCGCTAAGCATCCAGCCATTCTTACAGAGTCTTACTCCTGATGGCCAGCTCGAAACTAGTTGGGTCATCATCTCATGATGCAGTCCTCACTCCCACTGTCATAAAGCAACCGAAGTATCTCTCAGGTGGGTGAGGAACCCTACTAGATCGGCGGAGAGGCTGAGGTTCATTGGAATCTACTGAATCCTTTGGTTCTGTCAAATCATCAGCTGCAGTTTGTATAGCTAGAACATTTCCAGTTGTACATAACAGACGTTGCCTCGAGCTTGTCCGGATTTTGCTTTTAGACATTGGCCGGACAACCCCAAATCTTAACTGACTTAAGAGATGGGCTCTTCCCTTTCCATATCACATATGAAGTGGTAGGCTACTGATTTGATCGGGACCCCATTCAATAGGTATGCAGCTTCTCAAGCGCATAACTCCCAAAAGGAAATAGATAACACAGTAGTACTCATCATAGAGCACACCTTATCATATAGGGTGTGATTGCTCCGCCCCGATATACCATCGTGCTATGGTGTATACGGAGGAGTGATGCTGAGAGAGAATCTCATTCTCCTTTAGAATAGTCCAAGAATTTCCGTGCTCAAGTATTCTCCTCCTTGATCACATCAAAGGACATAATACTTATACCCATATTTTGGTTCTCTACTTCTAACTTATATTCTGTGAATATCTTAAAAGGTTCGGACTTGTGTTTCAACAGGAACATAGGTCTGAATCTCGAAAGATCATCAGAGAATGTAATGAAGTATAAAGAACCAGTCCTGGCATGTGTAGACATGAGACCTTGCATACATCATTATGTATCAGTTCCAAGAGTTCACTAACTCTTTCTCTGTTTCCAATAAACAGAGCTATGGTCATCTTATCTTTGTGACATGACTGGCGAGTTTCACAAGATGTAAATTCAAACTGATTTAAATATGCATCTATATGTAACTCTAGCTAGTCGGGTCACTTTGATCTGACCTAGTCTACAATACCTCAAGAAGAATTCGTTCATTTCTGAACTTCTCCTCTTGTGTGTGTTCCGTATACTATGAACTGTAGTTTGATTTAGAACATTAATGCTTTTAGATAACGTGCCTGAACCGATCAACTTTTGATATAGGAAATGTTCAAAACATTATCCAACAATACAAAATTTTATCATTTCTTTACTAATAAAGAGAGTGATATGATTTTGTATATCAGGTTCGGTATCTAATAACATTCGTTCAGAATCAATGTATCGGTAATACAGGGTGACAGTGACCGACAGACTTGGATGCAACACTTGCCCTGTTTTCTGCCTCATGAAACTTATCACCTGTTCTCAGTTCTTTACCTATCTGTAGCCCATGTAACAGATTACATATGCGGGATCCTGATCCGGTATCATATACCCAGGACATAAAGGACATTTGAGAAACAGTTCTGTATAATGAACACACCCGAAGATGATGCATCATATGCACTTTCCTCGTTTGGGCGGCACGGGAAATCTGGTATTCCCCAATTTCCTGCTCTGTCTTATAACAATTATAAGTTGGAGCGGGACCAACGTTCCCCAGCTCAGTATAACAAGCGGGTTCGGTCAATAATCCGTATTATTATCTTGATTAAGGCGTGACATGGTCGCTACCAGGAGAGAGAGAAGAAAACACTCAGCGTGCGCTCTTGCAAGAATAGATTGGTTATTATTTTATCTAATCAGGATGGCTCCCACTGCTTTTTATCAAATCTTCCTTCAAACCCTAAAAGGAAAGACTAGCCGGGATTAATTACACACTACAAGTTCGCCAATCTTTCAGCCAGGCCAGTGTCGGTACTTTGAGGGAGGTCCCCCGTGCTTTCGCACGAACCTAATTAATGTAAACCTCGTTTTCCCAGAGGCATAACCCCGTTGACACCTTTCTAGATACCTACTTGATCGGTTAATTGTAATGTATAAGACTCTCCCAGGAGTAACTCTTACTCGCAGCGGGTATCGGGATCCAACTATCTCATAGAAGGTATGCAATCTCATTGCAAATTTCAACACTTGAAATTCCCGATAATATTTTGCCCCTAACCTCCTATGACCTTGACAAAGGCCAACAAACCATAGGATGCTAGTCAAGTTCAACCCGTCATTTCCTGATTGAATTAAACCCACCCGCACGGCCCTTGACAAAGGCCAACAAGGTCGCACGACTACCCTAATCCAATCTGCATCATATGCATAAGCAGATAAGCACCAATTAGCTACCGCACACTGCGCCTTGACAAAGGCCAACAAACGCAGCACGAATACTAACTACTACTTATCTGAAATGATGGAGGGCTACGACAGGTTTTTCTGAAAACCTATTGCGTAATGAACTTGATATCGTTGTAGATTCAAATGATTTTGAAATGGAGTGATTTTGAGGCTTTTCTAGTTTTGCTAAAGGAGTCACTCCCGGTGAAGGGATCGTCGGTCCTTTCCTCGTCGAATGAAGTGCGGGATATATCATATATATCACTGTGCAAAGCAAAAACACTTAAAAGCAATCAAAAGACAAACCGAGTGTGTAGCATCTGCCAGTTATTGCTAAAGGAGTCACTCCCGGTGAAGGGATCTCGGTCCTTTCCTCATCGAATAAGGTGCAGGATATATCATATATACCGCTGTGCAAAGCAAGAACTGTAGCTTCCTGTTTTATTTTGAAATTCGATTCTACAACATCTTAGGTTTCTTTTATTTCATTAATCACATTAATGAAGTCCCATCATTTAAAGTACCTAAACATCACAGATAAATACGACGTACACTTATGCCATCCGCATTCGCCTCGATGTCCCCTCGTGCACCGTTAGGTTAGGTAACTAACGACAAAGCGGGGCAGGGCTAGCGCGGGTGTAAAACATAAGTAACGTCTATATAATATATCATATATGCTATATATTGTATCTATTACAGAACATCACATGATCACATCACAGATATCGCAGCAGAAGAAACATATGAAATATTGGATATACTAGGACGTTCGTGTTTTCAATACGAGCCAGTATAAAACACGGATTCCACGGTCGTGATGAATAGCCAAACCCACACCCCTAGACCCCTACGAGAGCGGCAAGCAACCCTACCAATTCTGGAGTTAGAAGACCCGGACTCGACTCCTCGAGTTGGTCTCCCACTGGACTCCAGAACCCGGTTACTTGTGCCCTCCTCCTTGGGTCTATCCTAGTGCGAAAAAGTAAATAATATACAAACGGTGACATCTTCCGCAACCTGGAATTGCCCCAATAAAAGAATATTACATACAAGTTTTTACATGAATGAAAATGAAAAACACTCATCTCACATAAAAAACCCCGGCTATTCGAACACGACGATCCAATATAACATATCCAGCAACACATAACATCACATGTCATCAACGTAAGTAAATATGCGCATCCCAATTGTCGTTGACATATAGCAACGAAACCGGCGATATCACATATTACACTTACGGTCACAGAAAAGAAAGTGTAAAACTACAACAGTTGGAATCCGCAACCACCTCAGACATCGCATGCCTGACCAAATGAATTACTTAGACATCGCATGCCTAACAATTATAAACCCCGCATTTTAGTCTCAAAATCGAAAACACTTTTCAATATTAAGTCGGGCAATTCAACAAGATTCCCGACATCCTGATCGAATGCTCGTCGCAAACTTTAGTAGGCGGCCGCACCCCCGATACCGTCGACGAAGTGCACCAAGGCGGAACACCGCTGCCGCGAGCTCCCGAACGGATGCTTTCGGCGACGGGATTCTCCTACAGTCACTTGGTCGGGCTATGGGGTATAGCTGTCTATTAAGTTTACCCGGCGAGTATCCGCATACGCTACGTGATTGCGACGGACTTTTGATCACATCAAAATTCCGTGGCAACCGATCAAGTGAGACTAAATTGCTGTGTTTATAACATTCATCCAGTCATCTCATAACTATTTGCGAATTCCAAGTATTGTATCACATTCCGGATAAATAGAAAATGCTAAACTTTTCGATCGAACAATCGAACACCCAAGTTTTCCAGATACAGCTCAACACATGAAATAAGTCTAACAACATTCAGTTCGTGCCTCAGTACCAACGGTCCAGCCGTAGAAGGGTCAAGCCAACGCCTCACATGTGGTGTTAGAGATAGTGCCCTCATAGTCAATTATTGGATCGCAGGTACGTGATTGCAATGATTGCGGAGGACCTATACCGGTATAACAGTCTTACTCGAGATGATAGTGTGCTATCTGGTTTGCCTTTATTAGTCGTGTACATGTTCAGGTGACTGATTACATGTTACACTTTGATAGAGCCCTTAGGATCTTGCTTTACCACCAACAGTATGATGGCGATCATATACGTGAGAGTTGGGTGGTTTATACGCATATCCTTAATTGTGGTCCCTAGTCGTGGGAGTTTCGAGACAGGGCATCGATACTCCGGAGTAGACTAGTGTATACAGTCGAGACCCCGACGAGGGGCGGTGGCCGGTCTCACAAAGCCACTGGTGTCAGTTGGATCACCTAAGATGTATACAGGTGCTCATTGGGTTATGAGTACACCGGACAGGACTCGCCGGGAATCTGCTAGTTAGTACTATATCTATCGTCAGATAGCAGTTCCCTGGTGACATGTGTACAGGTTAGTTCATCGACCTGAGGTCGTCATTTTTCTCGTGTGAGTTCCCACTGTGCTTTGATTTCTACCCTACCACGGCTCAAAGGAGTCGTGCAAACAGGTAGTTTTTGGGTACAGTCCCGAGCCATATGGAGGCACGTGAGCGGATCGGCAGGGGATTCGTCTCTCCCGGTATTGGGGGCGAGATCGTGCTGTGTCTAGGAGAGCCATTACACAAAGCCCACGGCCGTGGCAGGAGATTTACTGGTAGGTACTCCAGTAGTATCTCAGGGTGTTATTGGGCTTCACTCCGACACGACTTATACTGCTATTGGGGGTCTGACGTTGCTAGACCCCTAGGCAGATATGCGATACTCATAGACGAACGGACCGGACTGTATATACATTGTCACTGTTAGGCTCAGTAGGGTTTCTGGATGAGTTCGCTCATCAGCCTCCCTTGAGGTCAGTCCATGGGAAGCCGTTACGCATTGCTAGTGCCGCTGACGGTTTGTGGTTAAACCCACTGCCAGGGTACTGACGAGTCATTAGAGTCCCCCACAGACAGTTTCCCATGTTCGGGCGAAACGCTGTAAAGGCCGTATGGTTTTATGGCAGGGTTCGGAAAATGCACGTGCGTTTACGCACGTGTAATTTTTCGGGCAGATGATACTGGTCGGCTTTGGTTTAAGCCGGATCCGAGTATTATATTGAGTAGGTATAATATCTTTGTCTCAGTTGCATTTGTATTCGGTCGTAATACAAATGCGGGTATATTTATACAATTTCGGGGTTATCCTGAAAGTCGTTTCAGGATCACTTTTGGAAGTTGCCAGTTTCCAGTTTTCTATCAGCCGTCTTTTAACATTCTGTTAAAGACGGATTTATCTTTTCTTTAGATGAGGTGAGTCAGTGTTCTAGAAGTTTCTAGAGAGGGTGACTTGACTTGGTGAGTCATTAGTGCATTAATGGTGCCATTAATGCTTAATGACTAAGGGTTTTTAGATTCAATGTTTCTTCGTGACTCATGCTTTCATAAAGGGTTATGATAAGCTTCTTCTTTTATGGTCACCCCCTCCTTGCTCCTACCATCACCTCCCTCTTTACTTATAGTGGCCGGCCCTCTCTCTCCTCACTCACTCTCTCACTTGAGAAAATTATGGTTGCAAAAAGAAAAGACTAAAGTTTTGGATGCATGGAAATTTCATAGTTCATTTCTTGTTCCATTTCATTTCCATCGGCAACTTCATTAACCGATCGTCCACGGATTTGGACGAAGTGAGACAAAGTCATCTACTCATTCCCTACATCATTCTTGGTCGTCTCTTTTAGCAAACTTGACGATCGAGTTGCCTCAAGTCAGAGGCGGGAGCCCGTTTAAAGAATCAGAGACGTGGTGCCACCTGGACGAGGAGATCGGAGATCGACGAGATCGGAGCAGCCACAACGGAGCGTGGGATGATGGTTAAAGAACGAAGGACTCGGATCGTTCGGTATAACTTTTCTACACTCTTTACAGTTTGTTAGTTTAGCAATAATGGCAGATTCGGGTTAAAATATACGATAGCGCCAGTCAAAAAATTTTTGTTCCGCATTTGGCGTCTGTAGACTGCCGGGGCGCTAGCGTACACTTACATTGGTATCAGAGCCTAACCATTTTGCTATGCTAACTTGTGCTAACGCGTTTAAAATATCGATCGAACCGGAAATCAAAAATTGCATTTTTCCAACTTGACAGTTTCTGTTGATTTTAAATGGCCTCCTAAAATTTTTCTACATGTCTCAGAAAACTGTGCAGGATTTTCTAAGAACCACGACAAAATTTGGGGACATGACTCCACCAAACCGCCGCGGAAACGCGGCCAAACCCATTGTTTGGCCGCGCATCCGCGGCCACTTGGTGAGCTCATGCTCCCAAATTTGTACAGTGGGTTCTCTGTTGGATTTTGTGGTTTTTGGTAAATATCGTTTTGGCCCAGATTTTGTTACTGTTCACCAGTAAGTCGTGGGGCCCACTTTTTGATATTTGGTCGATCGAAATTTAAACACGTTAGTTTACAGTGCTTACATTATATCTCCGACCGGGAATGTCATTTGATCGGTAAACTGCGTCTGATTGCTATAGTTCTTTTAGACGGGTTTGCGAACGTGTCATTCGCGTTGATGTTCTGTGTTGTGCTGTATTGTTGCGGATTTGTCGTGGTGGATAGCAGTGTGCAATGGTAGTACAGTTTGAGTTTATTTGAACATTTGATATTGCGGGGCGAGCGTCCAACTTGTGGACTGCCGTCACTGCCTGTTGTATAATATTCTTGTGGGGCACGACCAGGTTGCGGTCGATGTACCTATTGTACTATTTTTCATTACTGTACTAGGTTTTGCCCCGCGACGGAGTGCACGGATAGCTGGGTTCTGGAGGGCAACGGGTCCGCATCTCATGGCTTTGAGAGGCAGAGGGGTCCCACTCTAGAATTGGCAGACTATTCGCCGCACTCGTAGGGGGTACAGGTTGACCCAAGGAGGGATGCCCTAGATTACCGGATTCCGTGGAGTGCTGGGTGGTCCATTCACTATGCTGTAGGGGGCTGCCTCGCTTCAGGTTTTGGCGGGTAACTTGCCGCACCCGTAGGGGTCTAGGTTTCATTGCACAGGCTATCCACACGACAGGGGAACGTCGAGTTTCAGCAGCGGCTCTGTGAAACTCGGGGATCCCAGATTATCTGTATTGTTCTGTGATGCTTATTACTTTTCTGTAATGTTGCATATTATCACGCCTGGAGCGATTATTGTATATTGGTTTATATACTATTAGATGTTGTATATGTTTTACACCCGCGCTAGTCCAGTCCCCGCTCTGTCGTTAGTTAAGTAACCTAACGGGTGATGACGGGACCGAGTGACGAATGCGGATGGCATATACGTACATTTTATTTTCGTTCTTTTCTGGTGTGATTGATTGGTGGGACTGCATTGATTCTGATCAATGCAAAGGATAACAAACCTGTTTACAGTTGTTGGAACAAATTTAAAAAGTTTTGTTACAAAGACGTTTCCTTTTGTTATGCATAGCGGTATTCAGTGGAATATCCTGCACCTCATTCGACGGGGCAAGGGCCGATATCCCTTCACCGGGACTGACCCCTTGGGCAGAAGTTTGCGTCAGCGTAATAACTTCACTATAGTCGATTACAAGTTGCTTTGCATAGCGGTATTCAGTGGAATATCCTGCACCTCATTCCATAAGGAAAGAGCCAAGATCCCTTTACCGGGAGTGACCTCTTTAGCAAAAGGTTTTCGCCACTATATTTTAAGAAGCTATCAGGTTCCTTCAGCGATATCAAGTTCACTACGTTAAAGGTTTTTCGCCAAAAACCAGCCGTAGCCCTCCGTCACTTCTTTTGGGTATTTAGTAGTATTCAAGCTATGCATTTTAGCCAAAGTTAAGGCATAGTGTTTGGTAGCTGCTGGGTATTCAATTGTTGCATTGATAGATGAGTTAGTTTGGGACAGTCGTTCTGCCGATTGGCCAAAGTCAGGGGCAAGTGCGGGTGGGTTCAAACTGACAAGATAGTGACGGGTAGAACTTGGCATGTGACTTATGACACTTTGACCAAAGCCAAGGTTATAAGAGAATGGGGCAAAAATCATATCAGGAGTTTCTAAAGAAACTGAAACTTGCCAAGTATGCGCATACCTTCTGGAGTATGAGTAACGTGGATGCATTCCATCACGTTATCATGCGATGAGAGTTGGATCCCGATTCCCACTGATGAGTTGGTTTACTCTTCGGGTGATCCCGATTGATTCTTCTTTATGTTTGGAGGAGAATTTGACAGGACAGTGGGAGGTTTCCGGATTAGATAAAGTGATAACCATTCTGATCTAGGTTAGAGTGCACGTAGAGTGTTTCTTTTCTCTCTCTCTTTGGCAGCGACCTTTGACCGACCCTAGACTATGACTCAGTAACCAAGTTGACCGAACCTTCTTAAAATACTGGCTTTTGGATTGTCTGAGTTGCATAAGTCATTGCCACTCCTTCTTTTACCGTTTGAATTTCTCAGAACACCCGTATTACTAAGGATATCCACTTCCATTGGATAGATCCATCGTATGGTTATATACGAACTCGAAGGGACTTCTTCGAGGATGGATCCAGGTTCAGGAGAAATAGAATTGGTTTATTCAGTTGTCTTTTATTATCACCTTCTCTCAGGTTGCGAGAGCTCCTTGGTTTAGGAGAGTACACCTATTACGCTTATTGGATAGTCTTATTCCAAACCATAGGCTGGTGCCGAAAGGTAGGGAATGAAGAAAACCAATTAGCCTAAGTAGGGTGTGCAGAAGGTAATATGTAAAGACAAAATAAAGGGATTAGAAAGAGGGCAAAGTAAATTGCGACTGATATCATTCACGACCAAAACTGCGTACTTCATCGCCACTCCTATTTCACCTTTAAAAAAATAAGGTATTATTCAGTTGTCTTTTATCATCACCTTCTCTCAGTTGCGAGTACTCCTTGGTTTAGGAGGGTACACCTATTATGCTTACTGGATAGTCTTCTTCCAAACCATAGGCTGGTGCCGAACGGTAGGGAAGGAAGAAAACCATTTAGCCTAACAATGGTGTACAGAAGGTAACGACTAAAGACAAATAAAGGGATTTGGAGAGATGGCAATAAAATATACGGTTGAAGTCATGAATTGGATTATGGAAGAGGCATTGCTATGAATACCAGGATACCCCTACGAAACATTTTCATGTTTCAGTGCATTGTTAAAGAAAAACTGTTTTCCCGATTAGACACTTACTCCATGGGAATGTATTTACCAGGTTTCATTCTCATATCTGTATGGTTTTACAGATGATGAGTGGGAGTAAGTTATTGGGAATTAGGTGATTATCCTCGATATATCGGAATTCGTTGTAATTGGTGATATTTGAGGAAATCGCCAGGGTACAGTTTTCAACCTACGACGCACAGGTTTTGAGTTGTTTAACTCAGCGGACTTATACAGAGTATTGTATGTTGTCCAGTGTCCATCAGGACAAAGGGGTAGGTCCTCGTACTATGTTCTGTTTACTTATAACTTCTCTAGTATTTAGACAAGTGTTTCGTAGAAATACAAGGTCTAAGTTTTGAGAAGTTATGGGTATAAGAATAAAGTAAAGAACCAGGTATCACAAGTATCGGGATTCTTCAAAGAGATCGAAGATGTAGATTCATGTGATTGGTATTCAGATGATAGTGATGGTTTTGAGAAACGTGTTTCTCTTTCAGGTTACTCATAATTGGATGGATTCCTAAGTTGAGTAATGCTGATTAGCCTCTTTCCATTAAGTTGATATGCACTGGAGACAGCTGCATGATTTGAATCTGGTTCCAATTAAATAAGTGCCAAAGTTTCTGTATTGGATATAGAATAGATCGTACCTTAAAAGATGTTAAGGTACGGGGAGTTGTCCAGCTTATGCTTAAAACCAGACTCTGGATAACTCAGGGCACAGTTCTGTAATGGCTGTTTGTGGGTTGACCATAGCTATGACGAGGGTTGATATTCTACCATTTGCAAGATCAATAGTGATATTGTTCTTGACTCGCCACAGTTTTAGTAAAATGGATCTTTTTCAGAAAACAGTAGTGGGAGTATGGTAGAACTGGAAGTGATTCCAGAACCGCGAACGATTACGGAAAATTTAATAGGACCTATATATTCAATCAGGTTTGACATTCCAATAGCCACTCCGCAGATTTGGTAGGTAACCTCAGACACCCGAGAGGTACTCCAGTAGCCTCAAGGACGGTGACAGGGAGGTTCTTATCTACCCAGACTTGACACTACTGTTGTTCCAGGATATGAGACCCGGTAGGAGGGTTGTCGTAGTCAGTGGGAGCATCGGAAGCATAGTGGGCAAGTAGCTTATATCTATTTATAGACTTGAGTAGTTATAGCGGAGATAGATCATCTAATTTTGATGTGACAGTCATAGGTTTGACTTCAATCAGAATAGGGGATGGATCTGTTAAGGAGTTAGTAGGGTGTGATGTCATGGTATTTGGATGACATACACAGAGTAGGAAGTAAAATTCCTATACTACGATCGGTGGAACTGTGGTCGTCACACAGTTGTTTCTCCAGACAGGATATGGATATAATATTTGACATTCTGGTTTCTGGATCTATGGCTTTAGATCTAGATTTGGGTAGTTTCCCAATGTGGGTACTTTGACAGATATTATAATGGTTTTTAGAATAGTTGACTCCTAGCATGGTGGTGTACCTGCAGGTGATGGAGTCACCCTCTCTAAAAGGTGTCGTATAGACTAAAGGGGAGAGGGATGTGCATGATTGACAGATCACTTGCTTAGGAAACTGAGTCAATCATGAGATATCAAGTACCACACCAAATGTTGGTTTTGCACTAGATGCAATAAGTTTGTATTAATCCAATCCTGGAGAAACATAAGGAAGCAGTTTTAGAACATAAGTAAATGTTCTATGGATTTGATGACGGCAGCCTCCTTCGGGAGACGGTTATCATTCCAAGCTTCAAAGGTGACATGGTTGACAGAGTGATTGTCAGAGTTATAGTTTTCCCTCTGACGAAGAGGGACAGTATTATGGACAGGTGGTTCAAGAGGATACTGTGCGTGGCATGGTGCCGGATACTGATTGGGTTCAGTGATCGATACAGTCTAAGAAGTTTGGATTTGGAGTTCATTTATGAACTAGGTCCCATCAGATATCCAGACATATTCTAAGACAGGTATTACTCGATTCAGGAAATGGCTTTCTCCGTGAATTTGGGATTAAGAGAGATATAGAACGAAACTTCTAGGCGGATCCACTCACTAAGGCTATTTCTCGAACACAATAGTTTTACAAACGCACTTTGTGAAACTGATTAGTAGAGGAGTTGGATGTTCGGTTTCACACGGGCTGTGAGTAGTCGACATTGCAATAATTAGCCTTGAGTGCAAGTGGGAGATTGTTGGAGATAGTGCCCTCATAGTCAATTATTGGATGGCAGGTACGTGATTGCAATGATTGCGGAGGACCTATACCGGTATGACAGTCTTACTCGAGATGATAGTGTGCTATCTGGTTTGCCTTTATCAGTCGTGTACATGTTCAGGTGACTGATTACATGTTACACTTTGATAGAGCCCTTAGGATCTTGCTTTACCACCAACAGTATGATGGCGATCATATACGTGAGAGTTGGGTGGTTTATACGCATATCCTTAATTGTGGTCCCTAGTCGTGGGAGTTTCGAGACAGGGCATCGATACTCCGGAGTAGACTAGTGTATACAGTCAAGACCCCGACGAGGGGCGGTGGCCGGTCTCACAAAGCCACTGGTGTCAGTTGGATCACCTAAGATGTATACAGGTGCTCATTGGGTTATGAGTACACCGGACAGGACTCGTCGGGAATCTGCTAGTTAGTACTATATCTATCGTCAGATAGCAGTTCCCTGGTGACATGTGTACAGGTTAGTTCATCGACCTGAGGTCGTCATTTGTCTCGTGTGAGTTCCCACAGTGCTTTGATTTCTACCCTACCACGGCTCAAAGGAGTCATGCAAACAGGTAGTTTTTGGGTACAGTCCCGAGCCATATGGAGGCACGTGAGCTGATCGGCAGGGGATTCGTCTCTCCCGGTATTGGGGGCGAGATCGTGCTGTGTCTAGGAGAGCCATTACATAAAGCCCATGGCCATGGCAGGAAATTTACTGGTAGGTACTCCAGTAGTATCTCAGGGTGTTATTGGGCTTCACTCCGACACGACTTATACTGCTATTGGGGGTCTGACGTTGCTAGACCCCTAGGCAGATATGCGATACTCATAGACGAACGGACCGGACTGTATATACATTGTCACTGTTAGGCTCAGTAGGGTTTCTGGATGAGTTCGCTCATCAGCCTCCCTTGAGGTCAGTCCATGGGCGGCCGTTACGCATTGCTAGTGCCGCTGACGGTTTGTGGTTAAACCCACTGCCATGGTACTGACGAGTCATTAGAGTCCCCCACAGACAGTTTCCCAAGTTCGGGCGAAACGTTGTAGAGGCCGTATGGTTTTATGGCAGGGTTCGGAAAATGCACGTGCGTTTACGCACGTGTTATTTTTTGGGCAGATGATACTGGTCGGCTTTGGTTTAAGCCGGATCCGAGTATTATATTGAGTAGGTATAATATCTTTGTCTCATTTGCATTTGTATTCGGTCGTAATACAAATGCGGGTATATTTATACTGTTTTGGGGTTATCCTGAAAGTCGTTTCAGGATCACTTTTTGAAGTTGCCAGTTTCCAGTTTTCTATCAGCCGTCTTTTAACATTCTGTTAAAGACGGATTTATCTTTTCTTTAGATGAGGTGAGTCAGTGTTCTAGAAGTTTCTAGAGAGGGTGACTTGGCTTGGTGAGTCATTAGTGCATTAATGGTGCCATTAATGCTTGATGACTAAGGGTTTTTAGATTCAATGTTTCTTAGTGACTCATGCTTTCATAAAGGGTTATGATAAGCTTCTTCTTTTATGGTCACCCCCTCCTTGCTCCTACCATCACCTCCCTCTTTACTTATAGTGGCCGGCCCTCTCTCTCCTCACTCACTCTCTCACTTGAGAAAATTATGGTTGCAAAAAGAAAAGACTAAAGTTTTGGATGCATGGAAATTTCATAGTTCATTTCTTGTTCCATTTCATTTCCATCGGCAACTTCATTAACCGATCGTCCACGGATTTGGACGAAGTGAGACAAAGT
Organism: Agapanthus africanus; assembly: GCA_030015575.1. NCBI lineage: Eukaryota > Viridiplantae > Streptophyta > Magnoliopsida > Asparagales > Amaryllidaceae > Agapanthus > Agapanthus africanus. The sequence goes on from JASDDO010000031.1 coordinate 332,838,419, forward strand.
CATCTACTCATTCTCTACATCATTCTTGGTCGTCTCTTTTAGCAAACTTGACGATCGAGTTGCCTCAAGTCAGAGGCGGGAGCCGGTTTAAAGAATCAGAGACATGGTGCCACCTGGACGAGGAGATCGGAGATCGACGAGATCGGAGCAACCGCAACGGAGCGTGGGATGATGGTTAAAGAACGAAGGACTCGGATAGTTCGGTATAACTTTTCTACACTCTTTACAGTTTGTTAGTTTAGCAATAATGGCAGATCCGGGTTAAAGTATAAGATAGCGCCAGTCAAAAAGTTTTTGTTCCACATTTGGCGTGTGTAGACTGCCGGGGCGCTAGCGTAGACTTACATGTGGCACGCCGTACTGCCCCAAACCCGAAGGTTCAAAGGGCAGTTCAAGACGGTCACATAATCTAGTTAAGGTTTGTTGTCTTCTAGAGGGTCCATCGCGTTACTTGCACTACTTAGAACGTCGTTAAACTACGGAAAGATCCAACACTTGGAAATTTCCCGGCAGGGGAAAAATTGGGTATTTATATCCGGTCGAACTTTTTATCATATTCTAAAATTTATCCGGAAAGCCACACAGACAAAATTTGATAATCCGATTGAAACACCGAGTCCCCAAAACAACCCAGAAAATTCAACTCTTGAAAAAATATTAAAAATTCCCAGGAAAATCACCACTGGAATCTAAGAATTACTGTGCAAAATAATTTACAAACTGTGGCCGTACGGCCGCGGAACCGCCGCATGAGCCTTGCTCATGCCGCGGAACCGCGGTTAAATAGTGGAATTGGGCTGCCGAATTTCACAGTAAGTCTTAGATATTCCTGATGTGTTTTCTGCATATTTTTAATTTCGAAAAAGACCAGAATTGGGAAATTGTCCAGAGAGCATTTTCGGGTTGGGGTTTCGGGTCGATCGGACTTCAAAATCCGTCTAGACATCGCCTAAGGCTCTAGCTGGGCTCTGATACCAGTGAAAGGTTCCTAGGTATCCAAATGAGGTCTCACAAGGCATCGATCATGCCAATTTCAAATTTTAACGGTGCCGAGAAACCCTAGAACGGATCGTCGGCTAGATTTTTAGGCGATAAATGAAACTAGTTAACACTTAACTACAAGAATACGGAAATACAACTTTTATAGATCCGGTGCTCCACCTCCACGGCTCCGCAATGAAGTCCTCTCCGCTGTCCAAATCGAACCATGACTCTCACAGTGTTTTCATCGGAGAAAAGACCGGGCTAGGTCGTCGACAACGTGCCGAAGATGATCTACGTCGAGGCATCACTAGATCAAGCTCCACCTACACCAAGCCTTGAAAACTTGTGAAGGAAACACACTCTACTACTTGGCAAGAGGTAGAGGATGAAGAAATAGGAAGTGGGTAGACTTTAGAATTGGATTTCTCACTCTTTTTCATCAATCACCATTGATGGATGCTTGGTTTTCTTCAAGAAGAAGAAGAAGAAAAAGATAATGAATAGGATAAGTTAATTAAATTAGAATAGAAAATCAAAACTTATCATAAACATAGTTAGGTGTAGAGAGTGGACTATGGTTAAATGGAGTGGTTAGTATTAAGCATGAGACAAAATGGTGACTTAGTCAAACCTTCATGAATCTTCATGAAAGAAACAAATGAAAGCCACCATTTTCTCTTTATGCATTTTATTTTCCAAAAAGGATAAATGAAATAAATAAATGAATAAGTAAAAACAAAATCCTAACCATTACACAACCATGGTTTAATCTTTACACTTAACCAATTTTGCATGTACCATCAAACATGATACAATCAAGTGCACAAAACTATATCGAATATACAATGTGCACAAGAGAGCGAGAAAATCCATTTAAAGTGAACCAATATTAGTTAATGCAAAGTAATATATCAAATATATAATTACACATTAAATCATTAAATCAACACTTGATTTAACGATCCGGTCATATCGCATATAACCGACTAATATCCAATGTATCGGCTTATCGAATCAACCCTCGATTCGATAACTAGGTTATATCGCATATAACCATTCGATACATTCATCGCGAGAATGGAATACGGTATCACATACACGCATTATTCTCGGTCCCGCACATATCTCATATGCGCTCCTATTTCGTTTCGCTTGAGCCAGGAAACCTCTGTGTAGGACTCTAAAGACTCGTCAATACGCCGGCAGCAGATGATGATCATATCAAGCACCCACAAGCCGCAAGCGGTCTGCTAAACGTAACTGTTGGAGATAGTGCCCTCAGAGTCAATTATTGGATCACAGGCACGTGATTGCAATGATTGAGGGGGGACCTATCCCGGTAGGACAGTCTTACTCGAGATGATAGTATGCTATCTGGTTTACCTTTATCATCGTGTACTGCTTTAGGTGACCTTACAGGTCACTATTACACGATGATAGAGCCCCTAGGATTCTTGCTTGACTGTCGGCAGTATGATGGCGATCATATACGTGAGAGCTGGTAGTCTATAAGCACATCCTTAAAAGGTCCCTAGTCGTAGGAGTTTCGAGACAGGGCATCGATTCTCCAGAGTAGACTAGTGTATACAGTCGAGACCCCGACGAGGGGCGGTGGCCGGTCTCACAAGCCACTGGTGTCAGTTGGTTCACCTAAGATGTATACAGGTGCTCATTGGATTATGAGTACACCGGACAGGACTCGCCGGGAACATGCTAGTTGGTCTTATACCTGAGTCAGATAGCAGTTCCCTGGTGACATGTGTACAGGTTAGTTTATCGACCTGGGAATCGTCATTTGTCTCGTGTGAGTTCCCATTGTACTTTGATTACTACCCTACCACGGCTCAAAGGAGTCGTGCAAACAGGTTTTAGTTGGGTACAGTCCCGAGCCACATGGAGGCAGTGAGCGGATCTTCAGGGGTTCAACTCTCCCGGTATTGGGGGTGAGGTCGCGCTGTGTCTAGGAGAGCCATTACGCATAGCCCTCGGCCGAGGCAGGAGATTTACTGGTAGGTATTCCAGTAGTATCTCAGGGCGTTCTGGGCTACACTCCGACACGACTTGTACCGCTTTTGGGGGTCTGATTTTTACCAACCCCCTGGCCCGACATGCGATACTCATAGACGAACGGACCGGACTGTACGGATATTGTCACTGACAGGCTCAGTAGGGTGTCAGGATGAGTTCGCTCATCGACGTCCCTTTTGGTCAATAGCTGGTGGCCCGTCACGTATTGGCTAATACCTCTGACGTGCTAGTTGTTAAATCCACAGCCATAGTATTGACGAGTCTTTTGAGTCCACCACACTTTCAGTTACTCTAGCTTTCGGGCGAAACGCTGTAGAGGCCGTATGGAGATATGGCAGGGTCCGATCAGATACGTGCGGTATTGCATGGATCAGGATCGGACAGTTTTGTACTAGTGGCCGTATAGTTATATGGCAGGGTTCGATCTGATACGTGCGGTATTGCACGGATCAGGATCGGACGGATATTTCTAGCCGGCTTTGGCTTAAGCCGGTCCTAGTTTAGTACAGTGTAGATTTTGTCTCATTGCATTTGTATCCGGTCGGAATACAGATGCGGGTGTGTATGCACAGTATCGGGGTTTTCCTGTAATTTATTACGGGACCAGTTTTCTGGAGTTGCCAGTTTGCATTCCGTTCCGGCCGGTTTTCCTTTGTTCTTTCCCGGCCGGACTTTTAGGATGGAGGGTGTTATTTGCAAGTTTGCAAATAACATATTGTGGAGGGTTTATTTGTGAGATAAGAGATTATGAAAGCATCTTTTTTTATTCCTTTCTTTTCTATCATCATTTCTTGTAAAAGGTGATTAGGATTGATTTAGAGTTTGATATGAGTTTTGTTATCATGATGTTTGGCTATGGTCACCACTTGCTTTTACTACCATTACCTTCCTTCTAAGGTTGTGGTTTTGTATTCCTTCCTCCACCATTCTCATTTGGAGAAGAGAGAACTCACTTGAGAGAAAAGAGAAGAAGAGGTTTTCATTCTTGAGAGTTTTCATTCTTGATCTCATTTTCATGCTAGAAAAATGCAAGCACCATTTTTCTAATCTTGATTCCTCCATCATCTTCAAAGGCAACTACATAAACTCCAAGAGATAAAGTTTCTACACTACATTCTACAGCATTTCTTGGGCATGTCGACTTGCCGGCTTCATGCTCGAGTTGCCTCGGTATTGAGGTGGGAGCCCGTAAAAGACGCAGGCGATGTGGTGCCCTTCCGGCGAGGAGGCGACGATGTGGAGACAAGACTTTCCGCGGGAGATCGGGACGATCAAGGGAAGACCGGAGGACTCGGATCACTTGGTATACTTCTCTTCCCATCTCTTGTTTGCTAGCATTAGGTTAATGGTTACGATCCGGGTGTATTGTCCGCGGTAGCGCCAGTTTGAAAGTTAAGAAAATTTTGATTCCGCATTTTGGCCTCGGATAGACGGCCGGGGCGCTGCCGTGGCGCAACATGGTATCAGAGCCACGCCATTAACCTTGCCTAGCTTGTTCTAGTGTGTTTTACATTTCCGATCGAACAAAATCCCAAAAACCACATTTCGTGTGCATCAGTTTTCTGTCGATTTTTTCCGAGCTCTAAAAATTTTTCAGGTTGTAAAAAACAAATGTACTGGAAATTCTAAGACTTCTGTAAAAATTCGACACATTCAGTCGATTACTGTAGCGCGGAACCGCGGTCAAACCCCCCTTGGGCCGCGGTTCCGCCGCACATTGGTGTCTTCACTGTGTCCAATTTTTCCAGTGGGCTTGTGGGCTGATTTTGGGGGTTTGGGGATATTAAATTTGGGCCCAGATTTTCTGTGAGTGCTACAGTATTGCTTGGGGGCCCCACTTGTTAATTGTTTGATCGATCGGATATTATAAACACATTATTTCACAGTATTTAAATTATATCTGCGACCGTGAATGTCACTTGATCGGTAAATCCCGTCTGACTGCTATAGCCCGGTTAGACGGATTTGCGAACGTGACTTTCACGTTGATGTTCTATGTTTATGCTGTGTTGTTGCGGATCGGTCGTGGGGGATAGCCTGGATGCAATGCTAGTACAGTTTTGTTGTTTTATGTACATTTGTTATTGTGGGGCGAGCGTCCGACATGTGGACTGTCGTCACTGCCTGTTTGTATTATTCTTTTGGGGCACGACCTGGTTGCGGTCGATGTACCCGTTGTATGTATATTTTACTTTCTGTACTAGGGTTACCCCGCTGAGGGGTGCACGGATAGCCGGGTTCTAGAGGGAAACGGGCCCGCATCTCATGGCATTGAGACGGAGGGGCTTCACTGTAGGATTGGCGGGCTATTCGCCGCACTCGTAGGGGGTACAGGTTGACCCAGGAGGGGTGCCCAAGTTACCGGATTCCATGAAGTGCTGGGTGGTCCATTCACGGTGCTGAAGGGGGCTGCCTCACTTCAGGTTTTGGCGGGTGACTTGTCGCGCCCGTAGGGGTCTAGGATTTCATTGCACAGGCTATCCACACGACCAGGGGAACGTCGGGTTTCAGCAGCGGCTCTGTGAAACCCGGGGCTTCCAGATATCTGTATTGTTCTGTGATGCTGTATATTTCTGTGATGTTGCATTTTATCACGCCTTGAGCGAATATAATATATTGGTATATATATTAGTAGATGTTGTATATGTTTTGCATCCGCGCTAGTCCAGTCCCCGCTCTGTCGTTAGTTAAGTAACCTAACGGGTGATGACGGGACCCAGTGGCGAATGCGGATGGCATATACGTACATCAGTATATTTTCGTTCTTTGTGGTGTGGTCAATTGATGGGACTGCGTTGATTCGGATCAATGCAAAATTAACAAACCTATTCTGATGTTGTTGGAACACTTTTCAAAAAGCTGTTATTGCAATGACGTTCACTTTTGTTTTGCATCGCGGTATTCATTTGAATATCCTGCTCCTCAGTCGACGAGGCAAGGGCCGAGATCCCTTCAACGGGAGTGGCCCCTTGGACAGATGTTTGCGTCAGGGCAATAACTTCACTATAGCCGATTACTTTTGCTATGCATCGTGGTATTCAGTTGGAATATCCTGCACCTCATTCTACGCGGAAAGAGCCGAGATCCCTTCACCGGGACTGACCTCTTTACTAAAGGTTTTCGTCACTATATTTTTATAAAAAAGTTATCCAGTTCCTTCAACGATATCAAGTTCATTACGGTAAAAGGTTTTTTGCCAAAAACCATTCGTAGCCCTCCGTCATTTCAGATTAGTATTACTTAGTATTCGTGCTGCGTATGTCGTGCTTAGCCGAGGCGTAGTGTTCGGTAGCTATGTAGTGCTTTTCTGTTGCATGGATATGAGATTGGTTAGGACAGTCGTGCGGTCATTTTGGCTCAGTCAAGGATTCGTGCGGGTGGGTCTAATGCAATCAAGATAATGACGGGTTGGACTTGACTAGGATCCTTTGATATGTTGGCTCAGTCAAGGTCACTTGGGTCCTAGGGGTAAAAAATCACATCGGGAGTTTCAAAAGAACTGAAACTTGCCAGGCATGCGCGTACCTTCTGGAGTGTGGTGACTTGAGTGGATTCCGTCAAGTTATCATGCGATGATAGTTGGATCCCGATTCCCACTGATAAGTTAGTTTACTCCTCGGGTGACCCCGACTAATTCTTCTTTCAGGTTTGGAGGAGAATTTGAGGTACAGTGGGAGGTTTCCTGATTAGATAAATTGGTAACCATTATAATCTAGGTTAGAGTGCACGCTGAGTGTTTCTTTTCTCTCTCTCTGGCAGCGACCATTGACCCGACCCTGGACTATGACTCAGTGACCAAGTTGACCGAACCTTCTTAACACAGGCTTTTAGATTGTCAGAGTTGCAGACCTCATTGCCACTCCTACTTTTACCCTTTTCTCCAGGACACCCCGTATTACTACGAACGTCCACTTCCATTGGATAAAACCATCGTATGGTTATTTACGAACTCGAAGGACTTCGAGGATGGTTTCTGGTTCTGGAGAAAACGAATAGGATTATTCAGTTGTCTTTTCTTTTCACCTTCTCTCATTGCGAGTACTCCTTGATTTAGGAGATAGTACACCTATTACGAAAATTGGATAGTCTTCTTCCAAACCTTAGGCTGATGCCGAACGGTGGGGAATGAAGAAAACCAATTAGCATAACGATGGTGTACAGAAGGTATTAAGTTAAGACAAAGCAAGGGATTAGTAAGAGGGCAAAGTAAATTGCGACTGCTATTCACGACCAAACCAAGTATTTCTTCGCCAATCCTAAATCACCTTTGTATTTCTCCAGGACACTCCGTATCACTACGAAGATCCACAGTTTATTGGATACTCCATCGTATGGTTATATACGAACTCGAAAGGAACTTGTTCCAGTTCGGGGATGGACTCTGGTCCAGGAGAAATAAGAATACAGTTTATTCGGTTGTCTTTTATCTTCACCTTCTCTCGCTTTGCGAGTGCTCCTAGGATTAGGACAGTACACCTTTTATGCTTATTGGATAGTCTTCTTCCAAACCATAGGCTGGTGCCGAACGGTAGGGAAGGAAGAAAACCATTTGGCCTAAGGGGTGTGCAGAAGGTAATGACTAAAGACATATAAAGGGATTTGGAGAGTTGGCAAAGAATTATACGGTTACAGTTGTGAATCTGGATAATGGTAGAGGCATTACTAGGAATACCAGAATACCCCACCGAAACATTTCAATGTTTCAGTTTCACTGTGTAATGTTAAAAGAAAACTGATTTCCCGATTAGATACTTACTCCAGGGTATGTATTTACCAGGTATGATTCTCACATCTGTATGGTTTTACAGATGATGAGTGGGAGTAAGTCATTGGGAATAGGGTGATCATCCTCATTATATCGGGATTCGTTGTAATCGGTGATATTTGAGGAGATCATCTGGGCTGTTTGCCGGTCGGCAAATATTTGGTTTTGAATATCCGCTGTTGTGCACCAATTTCAAATTGATATATCTGTACGTCTATTTTCATAGAGTGAGATATACCTTTTGATATTATGTCGATGACATTTACCTATATCAGTGGATGGTTAGGTAAGGAGCATTAAACAGCGGTGTAATTCTTCTTAACCATAAGTACAGTTTTCAACCTACGACGCACAGTGAAAGAGTTGTTAGACTCAGCGGACTTATACAGAGTATTGTATGTTGTCCAGTGTCCATTAGGACAGAGGGGTTGGTCCTCATACTATATTCTATTTACTTTTAACTTCTCTAATTCTTAGACATGTGTTTCGTAGGAACACAGGGTCTAAGTTTTGAGGAGTTATAGGTATTTGAATAGAGTAGAGAACCAGGTGTAGCAAGTATCGGGATTCTTCAAAGTGATCGAAGATGTAGATACTTGTGTATGGTATTCAGTTGATAGTAATGATTAAGAGAACTAGCTTCTCTTTCAGGTTACTCATAATTGGAAACATTCCTAAGTTGAGTAACGCTGATCGGCCTCCTTCCATTTAGTTGACATGCACTGGAGACAGCTGCATGATTTGAATCTGGTTCAATTAAATCTGTGCCTCTGTTTCTATATTGGATATAGAACAGTTCATATCTTGACATTGTTAAGGTACGGGGAGTTGTCCGGCTTATGCTTAAAACCAGACACTGGACAACTCAAGGCACGTTTCTGTAATGGCTGTTTGCGGGTTGACCCAGGCTATGACGAGGGTTGACTTTCTACCATCTGGAAGATCAATAGAGATATTGTTCTTGACTCGCCACATTTTTAAAGGAAATGGATTTTTTAGAAAAACAGTAGTGGGAGTATGGTAGAACTGGAAGTGATTCCAGAACCGCAAACGATTACTAAAGATTTGATAAGGAACCTAAAGATTCAATCTGGTTTGACATTCCATTGGCCACTCTGCAGATACGGTGGGTAACTTCAGGCACCCGAGAGGTACTCCGGTAGTCTCAAGGACGGTGACAGGGAAGTTCTTGTTTACCCACACTTGCCATTGTTGTTGTTCCAGGCTGCGAGACCCGGCAGGAGGATGAGTATAGCGTCGTTCTAAACTAGCTTTGGAAGTGCACGTCTATATGACTCTGCCAGAGGGTTGTCGTAGTCAGTGGGAGCAGCGGAAGCATTGGTGGACATCAGGCTTATGTCTATTTATAGACTAAAGTAGATTTAGCGGAGATAGATCATCTATTTCTGATGTGACAGTCATAGGTTTGACGTCATCATAATAAGGGATGGATCTATTAAGAAGGCAGTAGGGTGTGATGTCCTGGTTTTGGATGACATACACAGAGTAGGAAAGGAAACTCCTATACTACGATCGGTTATGCTTTGGTTGTCACACAGTGGTTTCTCCACACAGGACTTGGATATTATATCAGACATTCTGGTTACTAGATCTATGGTTTTAGATCTAGATTTGGGTGGTTTCCTAATCTGGGTACCTTGACAGCATTCTATGAGTATTTAGAATGGACGACTCCTGGCACGGTAGTACACCTGCGGGTAATGGAGTCACCCTCTCTAAAGGTGTCTTACAGACTAAAGGGGAGAGGGATACGCATGATTGACAGATCACTTGCTTAGGCAATTGAGTCAATCATGAGATGTAAAGTACCACACCAGATGTTGTTCTTGCAGTAGATGCAATAAGTTGATATTAATCCAATCCTGGAGAAACAATCGGAAGCAGTCTTAAGACATAAGTGCGCGTTCTAGGGATGTGATAACGACAGCCTCTTTTAGGAGACGGTTATCGCTCCAGGCTTCTAAGGTGACATGGATGGCAGAGTGGCTGTCAGAGTTATAGTTTCTCCTTCTAACGAGGGGCAGTATTTTGGACAGGTGGTCCAAGGCAATACTGAGGGAGGCATGGCGCTGGGTACTGATTAAGTTCAGTTATCGATACAGTCTAAGAAGTTTGGATTTGGAGTTCATTTATGAGCTAGGTCCCATCAGACATCCAGACGTTCCAAGACAGGTATTGCTCATTTCGGGAGATGGCTTTCTCCGCGAACTTGAGATATAGAGAGACATAGAAAGAAACATCACAGCGGATCCACTCACTGAGGCTATTCCTCGAACGCAATAGTTTCGCAAACGAGCTTTGTGAGACTGACTAGTAGAGGAGTTGGGTGTTCGGTATCACACGGGCTGTGAGTATGCGGCATCGCAATAATTATCCTTGAGTGCAAGTGGGAGATTGTTGGAGATAGTGCCCTCAGAGTCAATTATTGGATCACAGGCACGTGATTGCAATGATTGAGGGATGACCTATCCCGGTAGGACAGTCTTACTCGAGATGATAGTATGCTATCTTGTTTACCTTTATCATCGTGTACTGCTTCAGGTGACCTTACAGGTCACTATTACACGATGATAGAGCCCCTAGGATTCTTGCTTGACTGCCGGCAGTATGATAGCGATCATATACTTGAGAGCTGGTAGTCTATAAGCACATCCTTAAAAGGTCCCTAGTCGTAGGAGTTTCGAGACAGGGCATCGATTCTCCAGAGTAGACTAGTGTATACAGTCGAGACCCCGACGAGGGGCGGTGGCCGGTCTCACAAGCCACTGGTGTCAGTTGGTTCACCTAAGATGTATACAGGTGCCCATTGGGTTATGAGTACACCGGACAGGACTCGCCGGGAATATGCTAGTTGGTCTTATACCTGACGTCAGATAGCAGTTCCCTAGTGACATGTGTACAGGTTAATTCATCGACCTGGGGATCGTCATTTGTCTCGTGTGAGTTCCCACTGTACTTTGATTACTACCCTACCACGGCTCAAAGGATTCGTGCAAACAAGTTTTAGTTGGGTACAGTCCCGAGCCACATGGAGGCAGTGAGCGGATCTTCAGGGGTTCGTCTCTCCCGGTATTGGGGGTGAGGTCGCGCTGTGTCTAGGAGAGCCATTACGCAAAGCCCTCGGCCGAGGCAGGAGATTTACTGGTAGGTATTCCATTAGTATCTCAGGGCGTTCTGGGCTACACTCCGACACGACTTGTACCGCTTTTGGGGGTCTGACTTTTACCAACCCCCTAGGCCTGACATGCGATACTCATAGACGAACGGACCGGACTGTACGGATATTGTCACTGACAGGCTCAGTAGGGTGTCAGGATGAGTTCGCTCATCGACGTCCCTTTTGGTCAATAGCTGGTGGCCCGTCACGTATTGACTAATACCTCTGACGTGCTAGTGGTTAAATCCACAGCCATAGTATTGACGAGTCTTTATAGTCCACCACACTTTCAGTTACTCTAGCTTTCGGGCGAAACGCTGTAGATGCCGTATGGAGATATGGCAGGGTCCGATCAGATACGTGCGGTATTGCACGGATCAGGATCGGACAGTTTTGTACTAGTGGCCGTATAGTTATATGGCAGGGTTTGATCTGATACGTGCGGTATTGCACGGATCAGGATCGGACGGATATTACTAGCCGGCTTTGGCTTAAGCCGGTCCTAGTTTACTACAGTGTAGATTTTGTCTCATTGCATTTGTATCCAGTCGGAATACAGATGCGGGTGTGTATGCACAGTATCGGGGTTTTCCTGTAATTTATTACGGGACCAGTTTTCAGGAGTTTCCAGTTTGCATTCCGTTCCGGCCGGTTTTCCTTTGTTCTTTCCCGGCCGGACTTTTAGGATGGAGGGTGTTATTTGCAAGTTTGCAAATAACATATTGTGGAGGGTTTATTTGTGAGATAAGAGATTATGAAAACTTCTTTTTTTATTCCTTTCTTTTCTATCATCCTTTCTTGTAAAAGGTGATTAGGATTGATTTAGAGTTTGATATGAGTTTTGTTATCATGATGTTTGGCTATGGTCACCACTTGCTTTTACTACCATTACCTTCCTTCTAAGGTTGTGGTTTTGTATTCCTTCCTCCACCATTCTCATTTGGAGAAGAGAGAACTCACTTGAGAGAAAAGAGTAGAAGAGGTTTTCATTCTTGAGAGTTTTCATTCTTGATCTCATTTTCATGCTAGAAAAATGCAAGCACCATTTTTCTAATCTTGATTCCTCCATCATCTTCAAAGGCAACTACATAAACTCCAAGAGATAAAGTTTCTACACTACATTCTACAGCATTTCTTGGGCATGTCGACTTGCCGGCTTCATGCTCGAGTTGCCTCGGTATTGAGGCGGGAGCCCGTAAAAGACGCAGGCGATGTGGTGCCCTTCCGGCGAGGAGGCGACGATGTGGAGACAAGACTTTCCGCGGGAGATCGGGACGATCAAGAGAAGACCGGATGACTCGGATCACTTGGTATACTTCTCTTCCCATCTCTTGTTTGCTAGCATTAGGTTAATGGTTACGATCCGGGTGTATTGTCCGCGGTAGCGCCAGTTTGAAAGTTAAGAAAATTTTGATTCCGCTTTTTGGCCTCGGATAGACGGCCGGGGCGCTGCCGTGGCGCAACAGTAACGGCCACCCGGGTATTGAGTGATCAGAAGATCGACGAGCAAGCCCGCTCACACTCCAGTGAATCCATCCAGTAATACTACCGTACAGTCCGGTCTGATCGTCTGATATGTCGCATATCTCGCCTAGGGGTGGTAAACGTCAGACCCCAATAGCTCGATAAGTCGTGTCGATATGAGGTCTATAACAATTCGAGAAACTACTGGTAACACTTACCAGTAAATCTCAGAAACCCTGGCGAGGGATTTCCTGTTATAGCCAATCGAACACAGCGCAACATCAACCCCCTATACCGGGAGAGACGAATCCCCTCCTATCGCTCATTGCCTCCATGTGACTCGGGACTGTACCTAAAAACCACCGTTTTACACGACCTCTTGGACGTGGTAAGATGGAAATCAAAGCACAGTGGGAACCACACAAGACTCTATGATGATCTCGGGTCAACAGACTACTCTGTACTAGTGTCACCAGAGAACTGCCATCTGACGTGAGGTATAATACCATCTGGGAGTTCTCGGCGAGTCCGTCCAGTGTACCCAGTCTCTACTGAGCACCCGTATATCATCTCTGATGTCAAACACCAATGGATATGGGATCATCCATCGCCCATCTGTATGGGTCGAGAAGGTACACGCTAGTCTATATGGTATATCGATGCCCCGTCTCGATACACCCACGACTAGGGACTTTGAAGGATGTACTTATGGACTACCATGTCCCCACTAGTATGATCCGCATCATAGTCCAGGTAGTCAAGTACACATCCTAAGGGCTTTACCAACATGTAATAGAGAGACAATCTGAGTACACGTTAAGGTAAAGAGTAACCAGATAGCATACTATCATGTCGAGCAAGAAAGTCCTCCCTATATATGTCCCAGCATCCACTACAATATACATCCTATGTACAGTAATGGCCTCTAGGGCATACATATAACTAACACCCTTGACGAAGGCCAAAATAGTAGTATGACTGTCCCAAACTAACGCATCTATCTATGCAATAGAAAAGTAACAAATAGCTACCATACACTATGCCTTGACGAAGGCCAACATACATAGCATGAATACTAAGTGCTACATTTCTGAAATGACGGAGGGCTACGAATGGTTTTTGGAGAAAAACCTTTAACGTAATGAACTAGATATCTTCGAAGGAACCGGATAGCTTTTTACAAAAATATAGTAGCGAAAACCATTGCTAAAGAGGTCACTCCCGGCGAAGGGATCTCGGCTCTTTCCCCGTAGAATGAGGTGCAGGATATTCCAAATGAATACCGCGATGCAAAGCAAAAAGTAATCGACTATAGTGAAGTTATTACCCTGACACAAACTTCTGTCCAAGGGGTCACTCCCGATGAAGGGATCTCGGCCCTTGCCTCGTAGAATGAGGTGCTGGATATTCATAACCGAATACCGCGATGCAAAGCAAAAGGTAATCAACTATAGTGAAGTTATTACCCTGACTCAAACTTCTGTCCAAGGGGTCACTCCCGATGAAGGGATCTCGGCACTTGCCTCGTAGAATGAGGTGCTGGATATTCATAACCGAATACCACTGTGCAAAACAAAAGAGAACGTCCTTGCAATAACAGCTTTTTTGAAAATTGTTCCAGTGCAAAACAAAAGAGAACGTCCTTGCAATAACAGCTTTTTTGAAAATTGTTCCAACAACATCGAATAGGTTTGTTTTTCTGGCATTGATCCAAATCAATGCATTCCCATCAATTAATCACACTAATAAAGAACGAAAATACAATGTACGTATATGCCATCCGCATTCGCCACTGGGTCCCATCATCACCCGTAAGGTTACTTAACTAACGACAGAGCGAGGACTGGACTAGCGCGGGTGTAAAACATATACAACATCTACTAGTATATATATCAATATATAGCAATCGCTCCAGGCGTGATAAATGCAATATCACAGAAAGTAATAAGCATCACAGAACAATACAGATAATCTGGGAGCCCCGGGTTTCATTGAGCCAGAATTGAAACCCGACGTTCCCCTGGTCGTGTGGATAGCCTATGCAATGAAAACCTAGACCCCTACGGGCGCGGCAAGTTACCCGCCAAAACCAAAGGAGGGGCAGCCCCTTCAACAAAGTGAATGGGCCACCCAGTACTTCACGGAATCCGGTAACTTGAGCACCCCTCCTTGGGTCAACCTATCCCCTTACGAGTGCGGCGAATAGCCCGCCAATTCTAGAGCGAAGCCCCCTCCGTCTCAAAGCTATGAGATGCGGGCCCGTTGCCCTCTAGAACCCGGCTATCCGTGCACTCTACCGCGGGGTAATCCTAGTACAGAAAATAAAATATGTACAACGGGTACATCGACCTCAACCCGGTCGTGCCCCAAAAGAATAATATACAAACAGGCAGTGACGACAGTCCATATGTCGGACGCTCGCCCCGCAATATCAAATGTACAAATATAACAAAACTGCACTACCATTGCACGCAAGCTATCCACCACGAAAAATCTGCAACAACACAGCACAACACAGAACATCAACGTGAATGTCACGTTCGCAAATCCGTCTAAAAGAGCTATAGCAATTAGACAAGATTTACCGCTCGAATGACATTCACGGTCACAGATAGTAATGTAAGTACTGTGAACTAACTTATTTAAAATTTCGATCGACAAAACTTCCCGAAGTGGGCCCCAAGCACAAGTCCAGTACTCAAAATAATCTGGGCCAAAACTAAATTTTCCAGAAACCACAATTCCAAGAGAAAGACCACTAGAAGAAAAATGAAGCTCTGAGCACACATTCCCGCCGCGGATCCACGGCACATATTCCAGTTATGCCGCGGTTCCGCGACGTAATGATAGGATCGTGGGTTCAAATTTCTATAGGGGTCTTAGAAAAGCCTGCATGATTTTCTGAAACACCTAAAATAATTTTTCGACGACTTTTAAAATTCGGCAGAAACTCAGAAAATGAAAATGTGGTTTCAGAAATTTTGATCGATCGATGTTTTAAACATGTTAGAACAAGCTAGTAAAGGTTAATGGCGTGGCTCTGATACCATGTAAGTCTACGGTAGCGCCCCGGCCGTCAATCCGAGGCCAAATGCGGAAACAAAAACTTTTTAGGAAACCGGCGCTATCGTAGTCTTTCACCCGGATCGAACTATTAATGCTAAATTAGGTAACTACTAAGAAGTGAGAGTGGATATACCGATCGATCCGTTTCCTTCGGTCTTTGGCCACCATCCCAAGCTCCTCGCGACATCTCCGATCTCCGGTCTCCTCGTCGGAAGGGCACCTCATCAATGAGTCTTTTTACGGGCTCCCGCTTCATCCGAAGCAACTTGAACATGAAGTTTGCTAGCCGACATGTCCAAGGTGAAGTAGAGAATGTGTGTGATAACTTTGTCTCAAGCATCCATTGATTCTCAACATATGAGAGTGTATGGATGGAGGTTGGAGATGATGCCAATGGTGGAAGTTATGAGCTAGAGAAAGAAGAAGAAGAAGCTTTTTCTTTCTATTATATTGGAATGATAATGTGTGCTCAAGAATAAATCCCAAGAGCAAGCTTAAGCCTAAGTGGCTGTCCACTCTCTCTCTACACATCATTTCAACACAATAAACAACTACTAATGTGACATTACCACAAATTAAAAGACCATGAGTCACTACCCATGTCCATGTCACATTAAATGCTCCTCATGATCATTTCCACTCACAATTTCCACTTGTAAACATTAATCCAAATGTTTACAACAATAAAAAGATATGGAAACATCTAAAGTAAACTGGTGACGGATCACAAGGATACCCCTCACCTGTAAATACATACCTGCATCCGCATTCCGACTGAATGCGAATGCAATGAGACGAAAGTAAACTAACAAATCTAATACTGGGATCCGGCTTAAACCAAAGCCCACCAGTATGATCCGTCTGATCATGATCCGTGCACGACTGTACGTATATGATCGAACCCTGCCATAATACCATACGGCCTCTACAACGTTTCGCCCAAAACTTGAGAAACTGTCTGTGGGGGACTCTAAAGACTCGTTAATATACTGGCTGTGGATTTAACCACTAGCACGTCAGTGGCAGTAGCTATGCGTAACGGCCGCCGAGGTATTGGCCAAAAGGAAGGATGATAAGCGAACTCATCCAGTAACCCTACTGTGTCTGTCAGTGACAATATCCGTACAGTCCGGTCCGTTCGTCTATGAGTATCGCATGTCAAGCCTAGGGGGGTGGTAAAAGTCAGACCCCCAAAAACGGTACAAGTCGTATCGGAGTGTAGCCCAGAACACCCTAAGATACTACTGGAATACCTACCAGTAAATCTCCTGCCTTGGATAAGGACTTCGTGTAATGGCTCTCCTAGACACAGCGCGATCTTACCCCCAATACCGGGAGAGACGAAACCCCTGCCGATCCGCTCACAGCCTCCATGTGGATTGGGACTGTACCCAACTAAAACCTGTTTGCATAACCCCTTTGAGCCGTGGTAGGGTAATAATCAAAGTACAGAAAGAACTCACATGAGACAAATGACGATCTCAGGTCGATGAACTAACCTATACACATGTCACCAGGGAACCGCTATCTGACGCTAGGTATAATACCAACTAGCATGTTCCCGGCTAGTCCTGTCCGGTGTACTCATAACCCAATGAGCACCTGTATACATCTTAGGTGAACCAACTGACACCAATAGCATGTGAGACCGGCCACCGCCCATCGTCGGGGTCTGACTGTATACACTAGTCTACTAATAGAGTATCGATGCCCAGTCTCGAAACTCCCACGACTAGGGATAACTTTAAGGATGTGCTTATCGACTACCCAACTCTCACGTATATGATCGCCATCATACTGCTGGTAGTCAAGCAAGAATCCTAAGGGCTCTATCAATGTGTAATAGTGATCTGTAATATCACTTAAAGCACATACACGATGACAAAGATATACCAGATAGCATACTATCATCTTGAGTAAGATTGTCCTACCGGCATAGGTCCTCCCTCAATCATTGCAATCGCGTGCCTGCGATCTTATAATTGACTTTGAGGGCACTATATCCAACATAGAGATCATTACCTAACCACACAAGCTCAAAGATCCTAGATTTCCAAGCTCCAAGGGATCCTAGAGGCAAAACATGACATTGGATGTGATTTGGTGATGTTTTGTGAAGGTTTTGCAAGGTTTAGTGAAGGATGGTGAAGGGTTTCAGTTGAGAGTGAAGAGGAGATGAAGAATAATGAGAAAGAGATAGAGTGAAGAGAGAATGAGAGTGAAAGAGAGTGTGAGGTGAGATAGAGATGAGAGGGTGAGTGTAGGGCGAGTGTACCCTTACACTTACTCTCTCCCTCTCCTCCATTAATGCAACATTAAAGCCTTCATTAATGCAAGCATTAAGGCCTCCATGACTCACCTAGCCACCTCCCCTCAATCCAAAACACAAGGAAAATATCTAAGGTTTAAGGTTAAGGTTAAACAAGGAAAGGATTAGATTAAAGTGTTATGTCCACTAAGCAAAGTTAACACTAACAACCCCCTCCATGTAAACATGCACAAGTGTGTGTGACCCAAAACAAATAATAATAAAATATTAATTAATCTAACTAAAATGCGAGAGAGCTATTTTGGTAAACCTTTTTACCAAAAACCCGCAATATCGCATAATTAACACTAATCGCATTCTAAGGTGTTACAGGAATATCAGGATTCCCGCGCCACTCATACGAAGAAAAAGCATGTTGATGCATCTTCTTCGGGTGTGTTCGTTATCGAGAACTGTTTCTCAGTTTGTTCTACGTCCTAGGTATTGGATACCGGATCAGGATCCCACATATGTAATTGGTTACATGAGCTAAAGAAAGGTAGATAACTGGGAAAAGGTGATAAATCCCTAACAGTAGGGAATGGTGCAATTGTTGTAGCCAAGGCAGTTGGTGAATTTCACCTTGTATTACCAACTGGTAATACATTGATTCTGAACGACTGTTACTACGTACCAAAAATGATGTGCAACATTATATCGGTTTCTTTGCTAACTAGAGAAGGATATAATCTCACATTAGAGGATAATGTTATGAACATTTTCCACAAACAAGTGTTGATTGGATTTGGTATGTTATGTAAAGGTATATACGTTCTTAATCAAAGTACAGTTCTTAACGTACAGAACACAAACAAGAGGAAAAGTTCAGAAATGAACGAAGCCTTCTTATGGCACTGTATACTAGGTCATATCAATGAGACAAGACTGGCTAAGTTGCATAAAGATGGATATTTGAATCCGTTCGAGTTTTCATCTTATGAAACTTGCCAGTCATGTCTCAAAGGTAAGATGACCTAAACTCCGTTTACTGGAAACGGAGAAAGAGCTACTGAACTCTTGGGACTGTGTCACGACCCGAAAAGTGCCGAGCGTGACTGGCACTTAAATTACGAAACGTCTCGAGGCGTACGTAATCTAAGTAAGCCAAAACCCAGAAAAAAAACCAAATAAATCAGTAGAGTGAAGGAAAAACCAATTTAAATCAAGTAATTTAGAAACATAAGCCGAAATATACGTTTTTAAAACATCAAGTCCTTTCTAAAAATTTCGGCAGAGTCTCCTTTGTAAATACTGGCCCCAAACGGGATACAACATGAATAGTATAAGAAATGAAAAAAAGGCATCCCCAAGCGGGATCTAGCTCTTCGTCAATCGACGGTCACAACCACGCAAGCAATATAATATACAACGCCGAAGGGCAAGGATCAAAACTCAAAGAAACTCATAACAAAATGAAAAACATAATAATACAACGCACGACTCTAAAGTCGAAATAATAACAAGTCTGGTCTTCTATCTCTATCAAATATACAATCTGGTTGATGGAGTTTTACTAGATACAACTGAAATAACAAATATACAATGGTGGTCCTGATGCAAAGAACCCACCTGTCAAAGCAATCACCCGGAAGGAACAGTGTGCCAGCAAAGCCGCAATGAACCTGAACGGCAAAACCTGCAAGGAACTGTGGCACAACGAAGGTGAGTTGCCAACTCGTGAGTAGAAAACATCATCGAGCAGAAATCATATGTATGACACAATCCTAGGTCAATACGATCAATAATATATATAACCTCAAAATGATAAGTCTGAAGCATGAAAAGATGGTAAGGGTAAACATCTATACATAAGTGTGATCCCATGTGCTCGTGTCAGTGCCTCAGGTAGCAATATATCATATGTATGAGGTAAGAATGTAATGTAATGAAATGAGTGAGATTTCTGTAATTTAAAATGAGGTAGCATCAATAAATCAATATAAATCAGTGTCTAGCATCGACACAAAACATAAATCTCAATATCCAATATCTCAGGCTCCAGCTATCCGGACTGGCCTGTATCATCAAATCTCGATACCTCAATGTCTCAAATCTCAAAATCTCGGTGTCTCAAATCTCAATATCTAGGACTCCGTCAGTTTGGATCGGCCCATATCATCAAATCACACGACCATGGACGGTATCCTCCGGATATCCGCCGCGCCAGGTAAAATCACCGGTAGGCAGTCTGCCCCTACCGGGCTCATCATCTTCCATGAAATCACTCTTGCCCCGGGGTACCGTACTGGGTCCACCATGTACCCGAGACGGTTCATACGTCTCCTCGAATCGGGTCTCGAAATCCATCTCATAACCGAGAAAACATCATGGTGGACAACTCATACATCACGAGAAAACCGCACTTTTCATTTTAAAAAGAGAGAGAGAAGTTTATATATATTCTTGCGGTTTTCCCCCAAATCCATGAAATCTTATGAAAATCCGAAATCCAATCATCAATAGCAAGTAAACAGCAAATATCAGCATAAAACTCCATAATACTGCATAACCAATGAATAATAATATGCATGAATTTGCAAGTAATAAGTGCAATGTCTAAACTGGCATATAAAGCAAGTACACTAATATCATGTCGAAACTATCAGCTAACAAGCTATGTCAATGAAATAATATTCACTAAAGTGTACGTGACATGGCAATTACTGATGATGATGTGTGTGAGCCGGCAAGTAAGTGTATGTGGAACATACGCATCATCGGTAATGGTGCTGGTGTCCTGACAGCATGATCTCAATATTAACATATGGAAACACAATATAAGCATTCAATGCGATGCGAACAGCAATAATACGCGGGAACTGAATAATAAATACAATGATAACTAATCTGCAGTAATATAAATATGAGTCATACAGGTTTGCCATTTGAAATAACACGAATCGTGTGTTTAGAAAATAGAAACTACGGTGTTTTTAAGAAAATGTACGTCCTTGGAAATATCCGTAGAATCCTTTGGCTGGCTTTTAAATACTCACGATTCGTTAGTTTTAAAATAGGTATGACTCAAGTCTAATCTACCATTTACAAGGAAACTACAGGACTCACTATAAGGCTGATCGAAAGGTAAGGAAACCGCCTAACATCTGAGTCGATACGTGTGTGTGTGTGTACGTGTGTGTGTATAGTCGGTGATCCCGCCTCAATAATATCCCATAAGATACCCTAATATAATATGACATCCTCGAGTCAAGAGTGCGGATCTATCATCAATATATAGCTCGTACGGTAAATCCGTCGTACGGCCTCCCAAATCTGGGTACGGGTCAAAAGTCACATCTATCACATTATTTATCTGGTGTTCTCTTTATCAAATATCATGATCCGAGGTACTGATCTACGTCTGGTACAATACTGATACCATATATGTATATGCATGCGTGTGTATGAAAACACCACGTCAAAAGGACCCGCTAAAACATCATGTCGTATCTCAAATACGAACCATGTCACATCACCGATCTCACGGCCTCAAGCCCAATCTCATCGACTCATCTCCAATCCCAAGTACTATCCTCAACATCCGTGTATATGTATATGTATATATATATACATAGTCCCATACCCATGTATATATATATATACATATCCCCATATACGCACAGGTAATAAAATAAATGTATGCAAGTATGTGTGTGCGTGTGGGTGTAACAATTATTCTCGGGTTCGCGACTAAGAAGCTAAACTAAGTTACTTCTAACTACCCTAAGCTAAACCATGAACACATAATCATATCTTGAATATCCAAGTCTCACATAAAAGATATCATATATATATAGTATGTATATAGCATACTACATCGAACTGCAGTTGTCGTCTCGAAGTCCACAAAGGGGCACCTACATGCCACAACGTATAATATCGCATTAAAATCCGACTCATGACCAAAACGATACACGTATCTCACATAGGTCAAAACCTATGGTTTGCTCTCTCAAATCAACCCAAAAACCCTCGATATCAGCGTACAAACGCCGAGTGATCGAGAAAAACTCAAACGCACCATTCGCGGTTTCACAACACACTAAATATATATATGAAATAGGGTTTAAATCATCAAAACTTTAAATTCGCTTTAAAATTTATTTTTCCGAAACTCAAGTAAGCAACAATTGCCAATTTAGTTCAAATCTAGTTGTTTTAACAATCCTAGCGGCTACAATGTTCACTAATTATCTTGATTAAGCCACCCAAACCATTTCCATAACTTAATCCCATTAATTCCATTAAATTATAAAATCTAGTTTGCAAAATGGCTTAATTAGTACACATTTAAATTAACAATTTGCAAACTAGCAACTAGATTTGGTTTTACATGCTTTGATGTGTTAAACTACAATTTATAATTTTAATGATGTGATGAAAACCATAACTAGATTTTAAACTCTCAATTTTTCATAATATCTAAAAAAAAAATAGTAAGCACCCAATTTGGAAATTTGGTGCACACATCGTGAATTAGCGATCTAGTGATCATGATCACAAGCAAACATCCAACTAAGCTAACTAGATAGAAACTACACTTGATTTAACATATTTGTAATGCTTAAAACCCTAATCCAAAATCAAACCCTTTTCAAGAATTTCCTAAACTAGCAATTACAACCAAATTAACACTTGAATAAATTAGATTAGCATAATTAAACAACAATTTAGCCATTAGGTTAAGAATTTTACCTCACAATAATCTTGAGATCTAACATGAATCTAGCCTCCCAAACTTGTTTCTTTTCACCAAGATCCATACAAGAATAGCTAAGGAAAAATGGGCAAGGGTTGTATTTGGAAATTAGTGAGGTTTTAGTTGATTTTTCATGGGATTTTTGAAGAGAAATGAGATGAGAATGAGGTGGGGAAATGAAGGGGCTGCTGTTGCAGCAGGAAGAGGGAAGGCTCGGCCACATATTGGAGAGGAGTGAGAGGGGTGAGGTGTTAAATGAGTGGGGAAGTCAAGAACCCATGCCTCTTTATTTAATTGTTTTCTTCTTTTATTTTTCTCTTTGACTTAAAGGGCAAACATTGGGGGGAGGGGGGAAATGGGGCTGCCCATGATGGCTCGGCCAGAACAAAGGGTGGGGAGGGGGTGTGGGGGTGTGGGAACTTTTCTAAATCAAAACACCCAAAACCACTTGTAAACAAGCCTAATTTAATTTCTATTTAGTTTATTTTCCCCATTTAAGACTTTATATTATATATTTTCTAAAACCATCTTAACAACTTCTTTTCATTTCAGAAACAATATTTTACATGTTAGTTTAATGTGTCATGATGCATAAAATTTGTATTAACCCATTCCAATTTGTAATTATCCCTAATTAAATGTATTAGTGACGGCTTAAAATAATATTAAAATAATTATTTTCGGAAAAAAATTCAGTAAACTAGAAATTTAACAAGTGGCTCAATAAACACCAAATACTAGCAA
Organism: Agapanthus africanus; assembly: GCA_030015575.1. Taxonomy (NCBI): domain Eukaryota; kingdom Viridiplantae; phylum Streptophyta; class Magnoliopsida; order Asparagales; family Amaryllidaceae; genus Agapanthus; species Agapanthus africanus. The sequence continues at coordinate 332,861,655 of JASDDO010000031.1, forward strand.
TTACATAGCTAGAATATGTATATTTAATTTTATATTAAAAGATATTTATATCTTGGTTTTTTCGGAAAACACCTGTTATTTTACCGATTAACCGAAATTTCACCTGAACGATTTTCAAAACGTTACAGACTGATACATAGTGATCTATGTGGTCCTATGTCTACACATGCCAGGAATAGTTTCATATTTTATTACATTCACCGATGATCTCTCAAGGTTCGTACATGTGTTCTTGTTGAAACACAAGTCTGAAGATTTTGAGAAATTCATAGAATATAAGTGCGAAGTTGAAAACCAGGCGGGCAAAAGTAGTAAAATCTTATGATCTGATCAGGGAGGAGAATACTTGAGCGGGGAATTCCGAGATTATTTAAAAGAGAATGGGATTCTCTCTCAGCTTACTCCTCCGTATACACCACAGCACAACGGTGTATCGAAGCGGAGAAATTGCACCCTATTAGATATGGTGCGCTCTATGATAAGTACTGCTGAGTTACCTATTTCTTTTTAGGGACATGCGCTTGAGACAGCTACATACCTATTGAATAGAGTTCCGACCAAATCAGTGCCTACCACTCCATATGAGATATGGAATGGGAAGAGACCATCTCTTAAACGAGTTAAGATATGGGGTTGTCCTATGTTAAAAAGAAAAATTTGGAGAAGCTCGAGGCAAGGTCTGTTATGTGAAAGTTTGTGGGATATCCAAAGGATTCCTATGGATATTTCTTCTACCATACTGAGGAACAAAAGTTGTTTGTTGCTCATCATGTCACCTTTTTAGAAAATGAATTTCTTATAAAAGAAATTAGTGGCAATAAAGTAGAACTGGAAGAAGTTCCAGCAGCACAAACTACAACTGACGATTTGGTGGAACCGGAGGATCCAATAGTACTCAACGAACCCCAGCCACTCCGCAGATCTAGTAGGGTTCCTCATCCACCTGAGAGATACTATGGTTTTCTTGTAGACGGTGGGAGTGAAGATTGCATCATGGAAGATGATGACCCAACTAGTTTCGAGCAGGCCATCACAAGTGGAGACTCTGTGAAATAGCTGGATTCTATGTGATCCGAGATGGAATCCATGTACACCAACCAAGTATGGACTTTAGAAGTTGCTCCTGAAAGGGTAAAACCCATTTGGAGCAAGTGGTTATTCACAAAGAAGATAGGTGTAGATGGAAAAGTTGAGACTTTCAAAGCTAGACTTGTAGCAAAAGGTTTTCGTCAATGACCTGGAGTCGACTATGATGAAACCTTTTCTCCTGTCGCTATGCTTAAGTCCATCAGGATCCTACTTGCCATTGCTGCATACCATGACTACGAAATCTTGCAGATGGACTTCAAGACCGCTTTTCTAGATGGTGATTTAGAAGAGAGCGTGTACATGACACAGCCAGAGGGCTTCGCAGACAGTGGGAGCAGTGGAAAGGTGTGCAAGCTGCTTAAATCCATCTACGGATTAAAGCAGGCATCACGGAGCTTGAAAATCTATTTTTATGAAGCTATCATAGAGTTTGACTTCATCAAAAATATAGATGAACCTTGTATATATAAGAAGGCTATAGAAAGTAAGGCGGTCTTCCTCGTATTGTACGTGGATGACATACTCTTGATAGGAAACGATGTTCCTATGCTACACTCGGTCAAGCTCTTCTTATCACTCAAGTTACCCATGAAAGATCTTGGTGATGCCTCCTACATTCTGAGGATAAATATCTATAAAGATAGATCTAAATGGATGCCGGGATTGTCCCAATCTAGGTATATTGACACCATACTAAAAAGGTTTAGTATGGAAGATTCCAAGCGAGGTAATGTACCCATTTGTTCAGGAATCACTCTCTCCAAAGAGATGTCTCCCAAGACTGATTTGGAGAGGGCCCGCATGCAATGGATACCCTATGCTTCGGCAGTAGGCTCTATCATGTATGTGATGTTATGTACAAGACCGGATGTATCTTACTCACTAGGTGTAGTGAGCAGGTATCAATCAGATCCTGGGGAAAACCACTGGACAGCTGTGAAGAACATTCTTAAGTACTTGAGAAGGACTAAAGAAATGTTCTTGGTGTATGGTAACGGTGAACTCCAGGTGGAGTCCTTTACGGATTCACCGATTCGAGCTTCCAGAGTGATAAGGATGACAGTAAGTCGGTCTCGGGTTTTGTCTTTACCCTCAACGGAGGGGCAGTGTGTTGGAAGAGTTCCAAACAAGACCCCGTGCTAGACTCGGTGATGGAGGCTGAATACATCGTTCCCAACGATGCTGCCAAAGAGGCTGTCTGGATGAAGAAGTTCATTGCTGATCTTGGAGCGGTTCCATCCATTGAGCATCCAATACCCGTGTATTGTGATAACAATGGAATTGTAGCTTTGGCCAAGAAACCCAGGTCCCATCAGAGATCCAGACATATTCTTAGGCGGTATCACCTGATCAGGGAGAGAGTAGATCGCCGGGAGATCGAGATCAGGAGAGTTGACACGAAGGACAACGTAGCGGACCCACTCACGAAGGCCCTTCCCCAGATACAGTTTGAGAGACTTTTTGGGAAGTTGGGTATGAGATAATACAACACATGGCCTTAGTGCAAGTGGGAGATTGTTGGGAATATGTATGTGTAACATTTCCAAATAATAAAATATTATTTTTGGGAATTTTTATAATTTAATATTATTTTAATAAATATTTTAATATTCCGGTATAATTAAATACAAATAAATGGGGGGAAATTAAGGAAAATTCTAAAATAGGGTATTTGATGGAATTATGCCATTTTAAAGTTTTTATGATTAGTTTGACACTAATTTAGTGCTAATCGCGATTAAAAATCGCTAATCGGATTTTTGGCATTTTTGTGCAAACATGCACATATCAGTTTGGACTTGTGATTACATTATTCTTACCATGGATTTTACTTTGTGTCTACTATTTGAATGAGAAGGTTTTGGAAAAGAAAAGAAAAGGATTTTGAATAAAGAAATAGGTATAGTGAGAGTGAGGGTAGGTGAGAGTGTTGACCTAGCCATTTCCTCTCATTTCTTCATCACATTTCTCTCTCCCTCCTCTCTAGAGCTGCTGCTGCCCCTGCTCTTCCCTTTCCCTCCATCACCTTCAATCCCCCAAAACACTACAAAAATCATCTCAAAACCCTATTCCCTCTTCACAAAACTTGCTCACAAGCTCGAGAGGAACGCATTGGACTAAGGAAGAGTGGATCTAGAGGACTTTGAGCAACTCAAGAAAGTTCTTGAGTTGCCAAAGGAGATAAATTCTGCAACCTTAGAGTAGTATTTCATTTCCTTGTGCATCTATGCTAGTTTCATATCGATATGGTGTCGTTTGGTGGATTTTTGAAACATCAAGTTAGGGTTTAGGGTTAAATCTGAAATCAAAGTGAAATCTAGGCTTGTGGTGACCCTAGAATCCCTTGTGTGATGTTATATTGGACTAAAACCAGAATACGGATTTATAGAATCGATATCAGGGAAAACTGGAAATTAGTCACTGTTTTTATTGATCTGCTTTAACCCGAGACACCTAAAAATAAAATTCACTTGACAGAGAGATGTGCAGGCACCCTGGAACCAACACCCAAAACCCTAGCCCCTATCTCTTTCCCCTGGCCGCAGATTTAATCCTTCTGGCCGCAATTTGCGGCCAGAGCAGGAGGGTTTTGCCTCATTTTTTGTGCAGGGCCTTATCTCCAGTAAACTTGACACTTGGCATTTATAGATTTGTCTAATTTGACCTAGGGTGAAATCTGTAGCCTATTTCCTATGTTGCGGTTTTGGATTCATGTTTCCGTATTTCCATATTTCCATATTGTGAATTCTGAGTTTGCGTACTCGACTACTTGGCGTTTATACGACGATATCGAGGTTTGTTGATGGTTTTGGAAGCGTTGTCCATAGGTTCTCATCTATAGATCATAGCGTATCGTTTTAGGTTTCGTATGCCGTTTTAGTCTTGAATTGGTTTTGATACGCATTTGCGATACGTTACTGTGTAGGTACCCCATGAAGACTTCGGGACGACAAGCCAAAGCGTGGTGACGTCGACGGATAAAGACGCAAGGTGAGTAGATTGATATCTACGGGGTGAAGTCGGGTGGATGGCGTATAGCACCCCAGCAGTCCTTGGTGATGTATACGAATACGTATACACACTTATATTTATTATGCGTTGTTTGGAATTATTGATGATAATGATTCATTGGTGTAGTATAGTGCGAAACCATAGAGTAGTGGTTGCACTCACGCATACACGTACACATATACTTGCATACATTCTTTCATTATTTGTGCGCATATGGAGGTGTGTATATCTACACATGGGTATGGGACTATGTGTTCATATGCGTGATTTGAGGATGATACGTGGGATTACGATGAGTCGATGAGATTTGACCTGAGGCCGTAAGATTCGGTGATGTGTCAGAGTTTGTATTTGAGATGCGACATGATGGTTTTAGCGGGCCTTTGGGCATGTAATTTACCCCGCATTCACATTTATATAGATGGTATCAGTTGTACTAGACTTAGATTAGTACCCCAGATTATGTGAGATGATGATAATGATACCTGATATTTGTTGAGAGGAATGTGATATTGACCCGTACCCAGTTATTGGGATATCGTACGACGATTTACCGTACGAGCCTATATTGATGATTGATCCGCACTCATGACATGAGGATTGGCATATGATATACTGTATCGTACGCGATACTTTTAAGGCGGGATTACCGACTATTATATTATATATATATGTATCGACTCAGATATAGGTGGTTTCCTTACCCCTCCTGGTGGACTGGGCTTAGTAGATGTTAGACTAGACCCGAGTCATACCTATTTCAAAACTAACGAATCGGGAATATCTTAAGGACAAGTAAAGGGATTCTACGGGTATTTTCAAAAGACGCATCTATTCTTAAAATCACCGTAACCCTTATTTTACTAAAACCACGATTCGTCTTATTTCAAATGGCAGCACTGCATGACATATACATATTGGTGTAGATTCTTGTAACGTTTTGAAAATCGTTTCGGTGAAATTTCGAAAAAACAGTAAAATAAGAGGGTTTTCTGTAAAAAGTCAAAATGCAAATATCTTTATTATAAAATTAAATATACATATTCTAGCTATGTAATTACTAGTATTTGGTGTTTATTGAGCCACTGGTGAAATTTCAAATTTTCTGAAAAATTTTCCGAAATTAATTATTTTAATATTATTTTAAGCCGTCACTAATATATTTAATGAGGGAAAATTACAAATTGGAATGAGTTGAAACAAATTTTGTGCATCATAAAACATTAAATAAAATTTTATCATGTGGTTTTTGAAACGAAATCATTTGCCAAAACGGTTTAGAAAATTATTGAAGAAAAAGGGCTTAAATGGTGAAAATGAGTTAAATGGAGATTTGGGGTATTATATTTATCATTTTCCCTCACCCCACACACACACCCACACTCACACAACCCCATATTCAGCAGCCCTCTCCAAGTGTTCCTCACTTATTGATAGAAGAAAAGAAATCATGAGAAAGAAAACAAAGGAAGTGAGAAAATAGTAAAAAGAGTAGTCTTTTGTTGACTTGGTCTTCTTTTCTCCCATTGACTTCACCCACCCCCACACCACACCTCACTCCTCTCCTCCCTTGGCCGAATCTGAACTGTTGGCAGCCCCCCCTTTTTTCTCCAAGTCCTCATCTTCCTTCACCTCCAAATTCATTCAAAAATCAACCAAAATCAACACAAATCAAAGCAAACTCAAAATCTAATCCCTACCCATTTCTCATTAGCCAAACTTGCATGGATCTAGGGAATAAGTTGGCATTTTAGAGGCTTTGATTTCCATATTTGATCTCTTGATCATGAGGTATAATTCTAACCTTTTTCTTAATTTGTTGGTTATTGCTTTAATTTAGCTTAATTAGGAAATTAATTATGGTTCTAATTGAAAGATTTGAGTTTCAAGAGAAGGATTAATTTATAGTTAGGGTTTTTTTTGTTGTGTGTTTATGGATGCATAGTGTAATTCATCATATTGTGAAATGAAAAACCTAATCTAATTGCTAGTTTGCAAATTGTTAGGTTGAAATTGTGGTAATTGCACTAATTTGCAAACTAGGTTTTGGAATTTAATTGCAAATGTTAGATTAAAAATCTAAATATGTTTTTCATGACTTCATTAACATTTTAAAGTTTAGTTTAATGTTATAGATCATGCAAATCCAAGCTAGATTGTAGTTTGTGCATTTTTGCTATGAAATTATTAAAAATTGGTTATGTTTGCAAACTAGATTTTTGAGATTGATATTAAGAATTAAGTTTAAAATCTAATTAACATTGGTATGACTTAATTAAGATGGTTAGTGAGCCTTATGGCCATTAGTTTTGTTAAAACATCATGTTTTGTACAAAAACGGGTAAATTTTGCTTGCTAGATTTTCGGAAAAATAGCTTTTAAAGTGAGTTTGAGGTTTTTGTGAATTGCAACCTATTTCATATTATAATTAGTGCTTGTGATTGTACAAATGAGTGTGTTTGGGTTTTTTCTCGATGGTTTGGCGTTTGTACGCCGACGTCGAGGGTTTTTAAGTTGATTTGTAGAAGCAAACCATAGGTTTTGACCTATGTGGGATTCGTGAGTCGTTTTGGTCATGAGTCGGATTTTAATGCGATACGATGCGTTATTATATGTAGGTACCCTATGTGGACTTCGAGACGAAAAGCTAGCGCGTGGCGACGTCGGCACCGGCGAGCGAGGACCAGGTGAGTAGATTTAAATCTACGGGGAGAAGTCGGGTGGATGGCGTATAGCACCCCCGCAGTCTGTTAGTGTATATGCCCTAGAGGCCATTACTGTATCATACTAGTTTGTATATTACTTAATGGATGCTTGGGATATTCACCTTGTATATACAGTCTTGCTCAAAATAGTAGTATGCTACTTGGTTTGTCTCTACTTCAATGTGTACTTGTGTTTATTTTACTATATCACTTATACGCATTAGTGGAGCCCTTAGGATCTTTGCTTGATTACCAGCGTTGTGATGGCAGTCACACTAGTGGGGGCTGGGTAATCTATAAGCACATCCTTATACAGGTCCCTAGTCGCAGGACTATCGAGATAGGGCATCGATACTCCGGAGTAGACTAGCGTATGCGCTTCTCATCCCAGTGTGGGAGATGGTCTGTCCCACAGCCATCAGTACGTCGTACTGGAGATAGTATACGGGTGCTCGTTGGGTTACGAGTACACTGGACAGGACTCGTCGGGAACTGACAGGTTGGTATTATACCTATCGTCAGTCGTCAGTTCCCAGGTGACATGAGTACAGCTTAGTCCGCTGACTTGACACTGGCACTTCGCCTCGAGTGTGTTCCCACTGCACTTTGATCACTACCCTACCACGGCTCAAAGGAGTCGTGCAAACAGGTGGTGGTTGGGTGCAGTCCCGAAGCACTTGGAGGCAGTGACGGTTAGACAGGATTCGTCTCTCCCGGTATTGGGGGTTGACATCGCGCTGTGTCTAGGAGAGCCATTACACGAGTAGTCCCTGGCCAGGGCAAACGAGATATACTGGTAGGTTTCCAGTGTTATCTCAGGGTGTTTTGGGCTTCGCTCCGGCACGACTTGTACCGCTATTGGGGGACTGACGTTTACCGCCCCCTAGGCCCGCCATGCGATGTATCAGACGAACAGACCGGACTGTACGGAGAATGTCACATTCAGACTCAGTAGGAGTTCAGATGGGGTTTTCACTTCGTCAGCCTTCTTGTCGACATCTACCTGGGGACCGTTACGCACAGCTAGTGCCGCTTGCGGTCTGTGGTTAAACCCACTGCCAGCGTAGTGTCGAGTCTTTAGAGTCCCACACAGAGGGTATTCGCCTCTGGGCAAAACAGAGTAGAGGTCGCATGGTTTTGCGACAGGGTTCGTTCTCATCCGCGCACTTGTGCACGTTTGGAGTCCGGACGGATTATACTGGCAGGCTCTGGTTTGAGCCAGATACTGGTATGTGTTTTTGGGGTTGCTTTTATATCTTGGTATTCTTGTTTTTCGGAACGAGAATGCAGGTGTGTATGCACAGTTGCTTGAGGCGGAGAATGAGATTTTTCATTAGGGTTTCGGAACGGGTGCGTATGCACAATTGACAGTCTTCATTTTCCAAACCCTAATGGATTTATATATTATCTATTAATAATAATAATTAAATGAGAATTATGTTATGGTTGTTTTTGTTGACTTGTTGACCTTGGTTGACTTGTTGACCATTGACCACTTTCATGCCTTCAAAAGTCCTCCTTGATTTATGCTTACATTTTTAAATGAAGCATGGTAGTGGTCATTCCAAATTACCATCAACTATTCTCATTTTCAATTATTATTATTAGATAATTATTTTCTTTTGCATTATGGTTGCAAGATAGAATATGATAGCTCATTCTATCATATTCATTCTCTCTCCTCTCTTCATCTTCTTCTTCCTCTAGTCAAGAGAAACCTTCTCATGAGTTGAGAATCCTTCTCTTGAAAAAGAAAAGCAAACCCTAGTCACTCTCTCTACTCATTCTAGGTTGAAGGTTTAGCAAACCGGAAACCCTAGTTCACTCAAAGATCGAGGAAGAGCCCAAAGTCGAACCTTCGAGGTGGATCCATCTTCGACGGGAGAAGGCGACGTAAAGAGAACCATCAACCTCTACAAGACTTGAAGAAGAAGGAGTTCAAGTATAGGTATAACCATCTTCCATAGTAGCTAACTCTCTTTAGCTAGAATACTAGTTTTAGTTTAGACAACGATCCCGACCATGTTTAGTCCATGTTGCCTCTTGCGATAAAAATTCGTTTTTTATACCGTTTCCGCCTCCCCGTAAGCACCGGGGGTCGCAATATGGACTAACAGTGGTATCAGAGCCTAACTAAACTTAAACTAGCTTGGTAGTGAAGTGTAACGAAGTTCGAAACCGCAAAAACCCAAAAACCGTATTTTTCAAAAACCTGAGTTTCTGTTGAAATTTTTTTGGCTCGAAATGAAAAAATTTATATTTGTAAAATCATCTCAGGGTTTTCTAAAAACACACATGAAAAACGATCCAGTTTGGAGCTCAAAGCGCCGCGCATCCGCGGCACGAGGTAGGCTCGTGCCGCGGAACCGCCGCGCTTTGTCGTCTTCTGCGCCTCGTTTTTCGTGCAGTGTCTGTAGGTTTTGGTTTTGGGATTTTTGAGATATATTATATGTACCCAGATTTTCCAGAAAAGAAATTTCCTTTTGGGGTCCTATAATTCCGTATTTTTCCGAACTTCACTACACTTTGGCTATATTGGTTATATCTGTGTTGTTTGCATGTATTGAACGTCGGCTAATCGCTATAAGTCGATTAGTCGGGGTTATACATGATCTGTAATGTGCTGGAATGTGTATATGAATGTGTTGGACTGTCGCGGGTGAATAGCCGGGGTTGGATGTGAGATGAGCTTTTGTTTTTCTTTCATTCATTTGTAAATGTAAATTGATGTAATTATATTATTTGTTTGGCCGCACAACCGGGTCGGGGTTGTAGCCGTCATTGTATAATTCTTTTTACTGTTTATGCTCCTAGGATAGACCCATGGTGGGGTGCACAAACTACCGGGAACTTGGCGGGTAGTTTGCCGCACCCGTAGGGGTCTTGGGTGGGGTATTTGCTATTCACCGCGACCGTGTTATCCGCTTTTCGTTTCAGGCTCGAAAGAAATGCGGATTGCTAGTATATCCAATGTATTCATCTGTGATCTGTAATGTCTATCATTGCTTTCTATTTAGGCGTTGCTTATGTTTTACAGCCGCGCTAGCCCAGCCCCCGCTCTGTCGTTAGTTAAGTAACCTAACGGGTGATGACGGGGCCCCGTGGCGAATGCATATGGCATAAGCGTACGTCATATTTTGGTTGTTTTCTGCAATGGTAGGATTAAATGATGGGACGCATTAAAAGAACTAATGCAAGAATATCACGCATTAAAAGAACTAATGCAAGATAATAAACCAAGTTAAAGTCGTTGGAACACTTTCGAAAAACCACTCGGTTCTTTTCAAAACTAACTTTTAAAATGCGGAGTTTGAGCCACTCCATTTAAAAGCTATCTCGTTCCATCGACCAAATCAAGTTCACTACGTTCACGGTTTTGCCAAAAACCATTCGTAGCCCTCCGTCGTTTCGTATGAATATTCAAATAGTATTCAAGCTGTGTTTGTTGACCTTCGTCAAGGCATAGTGATTGGTAGCTGTTAAGTATTCATATGTAGCATAGATAGATGCGTTGGTTTGGGACACTCACATTACCTTGTTGACCTTCGTCAAGGGTATATGCGGGTGGATTCAAATTAACCTGGATAATGACGGGCAGAACTTGACATGTGACTTATGATTTGTTGACCTTCGTCAAGGTCATAAGAGCATGGGGCAAAAATCCACATCGGGAGTTTCATAAGTACTGAAACTTGCTAGATTTGCATACCATTTGGAGTGTGGTGATTCTGGTAGGATTCCTTCAGTTTCGTCACGCGATGATATTTGGATCCCGATCCTACTGTGAGTATATGCTACTCCTCGGGAAATTTCTCACTTAACGATCAATGCTATAAACCTAGTAGGTGCCTAGAAAGGTGTTAGCGGGGCTACGCCCCCAGGGAAAAGAGGTTCTTTAATTAAGGAACTTCGCGAAAGCGTTGGAAAACCTCCCTCGAAGTACCGACACCAGCCTGGCTGAACGGTTAAGCAAGTATTGTACGGTGGGATTGATCCTGACTAATTCTTCCTTTATGGTTTGAGGAGGGATTCGAGAAACAGTGGGAGCCATCCTGTTTAGACAAACTAAAAACCACTCTAAACTTGCAAGAGCATCATGCTGAGTGTTTCTTCTTCTCTCTCCTAATTGCAGCGACCAATCAACATGACTGGACTTAAGTTACTCCTAGATAAAAACAAGCTGACAGGGCCAAACTACAAAGATTGGCTCAGGAATGTCAAGATAGCAATCACTTATGACAAGCTGGGGTATCTTCTTACCACCAAAGCTCCCCCTGTCCCTGGTCCAACTTCCAGCGTCGCGGATAAGGAAATCCGCAAGACTTGGGAGATTGATAGCGCGAAGGCCAAGTGCCTCTTGCTTGCCTCGATGGACAACGAACATCAGAGAAGGCATGAGAATATGGACATGGAGTCCATATTGCTTCATACAAAAGAACTGTATGGGGAGCAATCACGTATCGCAAGATACGAAGCGTCGAAAAAGTTGTTTTCGACAAGAATGGCCGTCGGATCATCAGTAGCCGAGCACGTGCTAAAGATGATCGGTTACATTGAGGAGCTCGCTGACCTAGGGATCACATTGGAGAGTGAGCTATATACGGATATAGTTCTCCAGTCCCTTCCTTCCACTTACGCCCAGTTTATAATGAATTTCAACCTACAAGAAAAGGAGGTTGAACTTTCAGAGCTCCTCAACCTGCTGAGGAGCGCAGAGGGCACCCTACAGAAAGGTAGGGAAACATCCACTTTGTTTGTAGGAGGATCATCTTCTTCTAGGTCCAAGGCGAAAGCCAAGGGAAAGAAGAAGAAAGCCCCCGCCAAACCAAGGGGCGGTGTTAGTAAAGTGGATACGAAGGGAAAAGGAAAAGCAACAAAGATAGCGGGGAAGATTGTGGATAAGGAAGAATGCTTCTTTTGTCATAAGAAAGGACACTGGAAGAATGATTGCAGGGCCTGGAAGGCCAGAACACAGGAATTGAAGCAGGTTGCAGCTTCAGCTTCAGGTGTGTATGTTATTGAAAACTGTCTTTCTATAAACTCTACTTCCTGGGTATTGGATACCGGATCAGGATCTCATATCTGTAATTCTTTGCAGGCGTTGAGAAACCGTAGTGTTTTGAAAGCAGGTGACATGACCCTCAGAGTTGCAAACGGAGCGAGCATGGATGCTAAAGCCGTGGGGGACTATCACCTGGGAATGTCAGATGGACATGTTTTGGTTTTGCGTAATTGCTTTTTTGTACCCAACGCAACTTGTAATATCATTTCTGTATCTTTAGTTTCTAAAGAAGGTTATGAATTTGCGTTTGTAAGTAATGTTGTAAACATTCGCCTTAATCAAGTTTTGATTGGGTCAGGTACTTTGAGTAATGGTATATACGTATTGAACCAACCACAGATTTTTAATGTCCAGAATACACACAAAAGAAAGTCTCCAGAAATAAACCAGACTTTCTTATGGCATTGTAGATTGGGTCACATCAATGAGAGAAGGTTGACGAAGTTACATACAGAAGGGTATTTGAATGCGTTCGAATATCAGTCGTATGCCACTTGTCAATCCTGTCTCAAGGGAAAGATGACAAAGACTCCGTTTACTGGACATGGAGAAAGAGCGAGCGAGCTCTTGGGACTTGTACACAGTGACGTGTGCGGTCCAATGTCTACACATGCCCGAAGCGGACATTCTTACTTCATTACTTTTACGGATGACTTCTCAAGGTACGGTTATGTTTTCTTAATGAAACATAAGTCCGAGGCTTTTGAAAAATTCCAGGAGTATAAGAATGAAGTAGAGAAACAGACCGGCAAAAGTATTAAGATTCTAAGATCGGATCGAGGTGGAGAATACTTAAGTGCCGAATTCCTGAATTACTTAAAAGAGAATGGTATTCTCTCTCAGCTTACTCCTCCATACACTCCGCAACATAACGGTGTATCGGAGAGACGGAACCGAACCCTATTGGATATGGTTCGGTCCATGATGAGTAACGCTGAGTTACCGCGATCATTCTGGGGATATGCAATAGAAGCAGCTGCGTATCTCTTGAACAAGTCTCCCACCAAGACTGTGCCTACCACCCCTTATGAGATGTGGACTGGGAAGAAACCCTGTCTCAAGTATCTTAAAGTATGGGGATGTCCAGCCTTTGTAAAAAGGCAGCATGCGGACAAGCTTGAGGCACGTTCAGTACAGTGTAAGTTTGTGGGATACCCAAGGAACTCCAGGGGGTATCTTTTCTATTCCGCTGAGGAACAAAAGGTTTTTGTTTCTCAGCATGCCCGCTTCTTGGAAACTGAGTTTTTGGAAACCCAGATAAGTGGGAGCACAATAGAACTGGAAGAAGTTCCAGAACCACAGACTGTTACTGAAAGCTTAGTGGAACCAGAGGGTTCAACAGAACAGGACATTCCTACGCCGCTCCGCAGAAGTAGTAGGCAGTCTCATCCGCCCGAGAGATACTACGGTTTTCTCATAGACGGGGATAGAGAGGATTGCATCATAGATTATGATGAGCCTACTAGCTTCCAGCAGGCCGTTCAGAGCGTTGACTCAGTGAAATGGCTGGATGCAATGCGGACCGAAATGGAGTCCATGTACACCAATAAGGTATGGACGTTGGACATTGCTCCAGACGGGGTAAAACCCGTAGGATGCAAGTGGATCTTCAAAAGGAAGATTGGTGTAGATGGACAGGTTGAGACCTATAAAGCTAGGCTGGTAGCAAAGGGTTTCCGTCAAAGACCTGGCTTGGACTATGACGAAACCTTTTCTCCAGTAGCCATGCTGAAATCCATTCGGATCCTTCTTGCCATCGCTGCCTTCCACGATTATGAGATCTGGCAAATGGACGTAAAGACAGCTTTTCTAAATGGAAATTTAGAGGAGTGTGTCTATATGGATCAGCCAGAGGGTTTCATTCAGAGTGGGAGCAGCGGAAAGGTGTGCAAGTTGCTTAAGTCCATCTATGGACTAAAGCAGGCATCGCGGAGTTGGAACATCTGTTTTGATGAGACGGTCAAGGAATTTGGCTTTATCAAAAATCCAGATGAACCATGCATCTATAGTAGATTTGTAGCGAGAACTGTAGTATTCCTCGTTTTATACGTGGATGACATTCTCTTAATAGGAAATGACATTCCTATGCTACAATCTGTCAAGGGGTTCTTGTCACAAAGGTTCTCCATGAAAGACCTGGGTGATGCCTCATACATCCTGGGGATCCGGATCCATCGTGATAGATCCAAGAGGATATTAGGACTTTCACAGTCCAGGTACATCGACACCGTACTGAAAAGATTCAGTATGGAAGATTCCAAGCGCGGTAACTTACCGGCTTGTCACGGGATCACCCTCTCTAAAGAGATGTCTCCCAAGACTGATTTGGAGAGGGATCGCATGTCTATTATACCCTACGCTTCTGCGGTAGGCTCTATAATGTATGCGATGTTGTGTACCAGACCGGATGTAGCTTATGCACTGAGTGTAGTAAGCCGGTATCAGTCAAACCCTGGGGAGAAACATTGGATAGCAGTAAAGAACATTCTCAAGTACCTGAGGAGGACTAAGGAGATGTTCTTGGTGTATGGCGGAAAAGACCTCCAGATCGAGGCTTTTGCTGACTCCAGCTTCCAGAGTGACAAGGATGATTCCAAGTCCATGTCGGGCTTTGTCTTTACCCTCAATGGAGGGGCGGTGTGTTGGAAGAGTTCCAAACAGGAAACCGTTGCAGACTCGACGATGGAAGCGGAATACATCGCTGCATCTGATGCCGCAAAAGAAGCTGTCTGGATGAGGAAGTTCTTGAAAGAACTTCAGGTGGTTCCGTCCATTGTTGACCCAGTACCTCTGTATTGCGACAACAACGGGGCTATAGCTTTAGCAAAGGAACCCAGGTCCCATCAGAGATCCAGGCACATCTTGAGGCGGTATCACCTGATCAGGGAGATCGTGGATCGCAAGGAGATCGAGGTTCGGAGAGTAGCTTCAGAAGACAACACTGCAGATCCATTCACCAAGGCCCTGCCCCAGACTCAGTTCGAGCGGCTGATCGAGATGATAGGTCTTCGATACGCCAGTACATGGCCTTAGTGCAAGTGGGAGATTGTTAGTGTATATGCCCTAGAGGCCATTACTGTATCATACTAGTTTGTATATTACTTAATGGATGCTTGGGATATTCACCTTGTATATACAGTCTTGCTCAAAATAGTAGTATGCTACTTGGTTTGTCTCTACTTCAATGTGTACTTGTGTTTATTTTACTATATCACTTATACGCATTAGTGGAGCCCTTAGGATCTTTGCTTGATTACCAGCGTTGTGATGGCAGTCACACTAGTGGGGGCTGGGTAATCTATAAGCACATCCTTATACAGGTCCCTAGTCGCAGGACTATCGAGATAGGGCATCGATACTCCGGAGTAGACTAGCGTATGCGCTTCTCATCCCAGTGTGGGAGATGGTCTGTCCCACAGCCATCAGTACGTCATACTGGAGATAGTATACGGGTGCTCGTTGGGTTACGAGTACACTGGACAGGACTCGTCGGGAACTGACAGGTTGGTATTATACCTATCGTCAGTCGTCAGTTCCCAGGTGACATGAGTACAGCTTAGTCCGCTGACTTGACACTGGCACTTCGCCTCGAGTGTGTTCCCACTGCACTTTGATCACTACCCTACCACGGCTCAAAGGAGTCGTGCAAACAGGTGGTGGTTGGGTGCAGTCCCGAAGCACTTGGAGGCAGTGACGGTTAGACAGGATTCGTCTCTCCCGGTATTGGGGGTTGACATCGCGCTGTGTCTAGGAGAGCCATTACACGAGTAGTCCCTGGCCAGGGCAAACGAGATATACTGGTAGGTTTCCAGTGTTATCTCAGGGTGTTTTGGGCTTCGCTCCGGCACGACTTGTACCGCTATTGGGGGACTGACGTTTACCGCCCCCTAGGCCCGCCATGCGATGTATCAGACGAACAGACCGGACTGTACGGAGAATGTCACATTCAGACTCAGTAGGAGTTCAGATGGGGTTTTCACTTCGTCAGCCTTCTTGTCGACATCTACCTGGGGACCGTTACGCACAGCTAGTGCCGCTTGCGGTCTGTGGTTAAACCCACTGCCAGCGTAGTGTCGAGTCTTTAGAGTCCCACACAGAGGGTATTCGCCTCTGGGCAAAACAGAGTAGAGGTCGCATGGTTTTGCGACAGGGTTCGTTCTCATCCGCGCACTTGTGCACGTTTGGAGTCCGGACGGATTATACTGGCAGGCTCTGGTTTGAGCCAGATACTGGTATGTGTTTTTGGGGTTGCTTTTATATCTTGGTATTCTTGTTTTTCGGAACGAGAATGCAGGTGTGTATGCACAGTTGCTTGAGGCGGAGAATGAGATTTTTCATTAGGGTTTCGGAACGGGTGCGTATGCACAATTGACAGTCTTCATTTTCCAAACCCTAATGGATTTATATATTATCTATTAATAATAATAATTAAATGAGAATTATGTTATGGTTGTTTTTGTTGACTTGTTGACCTTGGTTGACTTGTTGACCATTGACCACTTTCATGCCTTCAAAAGTCCTCCTTGATTTATGCTTACATTTTTAAATGAAGCATGGTAGTGGTCATTCCAAATTACCATCAACTATTCTCATTTTCAATTATTATTATTAGATAATTATTTTCTTTTGCATTATGGTTGCAAGATAGAATATGATAGCTCATTCTATCATATTCATTCTCTCTCCTCTCTTCATCTTCTTCTTCCTCTAGTCAAGAGAAACCTTCTCATGAGTTGAGAATCCTTCTCTTGAAAAAGAAAAGCAAACCCTAGTCACTCTCTCTACTCATTCTAGGTTGAAGGTTTAGCAAACCGGAAACCCTAGTTCACTCAAAGATCGAGGAAGAGCCCAAAGTCGAACCTTCGAGGTGGATCCATCTTCGACGGGAGAAGGCGACGTAAAGAGAACCATCAACCTCTACAAGACTTGAAGAAGAAGGAGTTCAAGTATAGGTATAACCATCTTCCATAGTAGCTAACTCTCTTTAGCTAGAATACTAGTTTTAGTTTAGACAACGATCCCGACCATGTTTAGTCCATGTTGCCTCTTGCGATAAAAATTCGTTTTTTATACCGTTTCCGCCTCCCCGTAAGCACCGGGGGTCGCAATATGGACTAACACAGTCCGTGCTGGTGTATACGGATGCGTATACACACCAACAATTATTATATGTTATTTGGGATTAATAACGATGTTTAGGATGGATATTGGTGTGTTGGATTACTTTAGTGTTGCGAACCCTAGGGTAGTGTTGCACTACACATACACACCTACATACTTGCATACATTCCTATTTTTATGTACTCATGGGATTCTTTATAGTTATGTGATCACATGGGTATGGGACTATGTGTTCACATACGGATTTGAGGATGATACTTGGGATTGAGCTGAGTCGATGTGATTTGTTTTGTGGTTGTGATATCGGTGATATGGCAGGATTCGTACTTGAGGTACGTCCTGGTGTTACAGCGGATCTTGGAGCGGCGATACGGGTGAATAGTGTTATAAATAAAATGGCCGACATGTGATCGTGATATGAGGCATGATATGCTAGGATATTGATATTAGGCCGTATCGGGCGATGTATACCCTTGATGATGCTATGTGCTGACGGTATCGGTTTGTACGAGATTGTCGATCTGTAGTCAGATCATGAGTATATTGAGGATATTAGTATTGTACTAGACATAGGTCAGTACCCTAGACTATGATCTTGAATAAAGAGGATACCAGAGGAATGGTGTGAGGAATATGATATTGACCCGTACCCAGATTTGGGGATGCCGTACGACGGATTTACGTACGAGCTATATCTTGATGATTGATCCGCACTCTTGACTTGGGATGTCTGATTGTAGATATGGTATCGGATATGATATTATTGAGGCGGGATCACCGACTAATATATATACAGGTATGTATATGGATCGACTCAGATGTTAGGCGGTTTCCTTACCTGTAGTCCAGCTTGTTAGCTTAGCCCTTTAGTTTAGTTTAGTTCTTAGATTAGATTCGATTCTTACCTATTTCAAAAACTAACGAATCGTGGGTATTTTAAAAGACAGCCCAAGGGATCCTACGGATATATCAAAAGACGTATCTTTTCATAAAAACACCGTAGCCCTTATTTTCAAAACCCCATGATTCTTGTTATTTCAAAAGGCACCATTTGTAGGACTTATATTAGATTAATGCAGGTTAGTTACAGTTGCGTCTAGTAATCAGCTCCCGCTTATTATTGTGGTTCGCTTCGCATCGCATACTTATGTTATAATTTCTTATTGCAATGTTGATATCATATTGTTAGGACACCAGCACCATTACTGATGATGCGTATGTACTACGAACACTTACTTGCCGGCTCACACACATCTTCATTGGTAATTGCCATGTCACGTACACCTTAGAAAATATTATTGCTTGACTTAGCTTGTTAGTTAGTAATTTGACATGATATTAGTGTACCTGCCTTATATGCCAGCTTAACATTGTAGTTATTACTTGTCACTTCATGCATACTGTTATTCATTGTTATGCATATATTCATGATTTTACATGCTATTGATGATTTGGATTCGGATTTCCATGAAATTTTCTGGATTTGGGGGGGGGGGGGAAACCGCAAAACTTATATAAACTGATTCCTCTCTTTTTATATAAAAAAGTGCAATTTTTCCCATGATGTATGAGTCGTCCACCATGAGTTTGCTGATGGATTTCGAGACCCGATTCGAGGAGACGGATGAACCGTTTCGGGTACATGGTGGACCCGGTAAGGTACCCCAGGGCAAGAAGCGCGTGATGATGACGATGTGAGCCTGGCAGGGGAGCACTACCTACCGGTGATTTTACCCGACGCGTCGGATATCCGGAGGATACCGTCGTGGTCTTGAGATGGATGGTAGGGGCCGGTCTGGACTGACGACGCCCTAGATATTGTGATTGAGATATTGAGATTTCGAGATAATGAGGTACAGAGACTGTGATACAGAGATATTGGGATTACGTTTTGTGCCGATGCTAGGCACTGTTTTATGCTGATTTCATTATGATACCTCATTTTAAAAATACGAAGGAAATCTCACTAAATTATGAAAATAGTTTTTCATTTACATGTATTCTGTTTTCATGCATTCATACATCATTCATATGATATATTGCTACCTGAGACACTGACACAGGCACATGAGATTACACTCGGGTTAGATATTTACCCTAGCCTTGTTATAGGTTGCATGTTTTATATATAATTGAGGATATATTATGATCTTTGACCTAGGTTGCGTTATTTATGCGATTTCTTTCCGTAGATGTTTTTCTATTCACGTGTTGGCAACTCACCCCCGTTGTGCCCAAGTTTCTTGCAAGTTTGCCGTACAGGTTTCATTACGGCTTGCGGGCATAGTTTTCTTCGGGTGATTTGCTAGTAGGTGGGTTTACTTGTATCGTATCCCCATTATATATCTTGTATATTATTATTCTCTTGTATCTAGAAGTTCAATCAACCAAACATGTATTTATTTGAGATAGAGACCAGTGATGTTATTCCTTCGACCTTAGAGTCGTGCGTTATATTTCTGTGGTTTTCTTGTGGTTTTGAGTTTCTTTTTGAATTTTGATCCTCGCCGTTGGCGTTGTATATTATATTGCTTGTGTGGTTGTGACCGTCGATTGACGAAGAGCTAGCTCCCTCTTGGGGATGCCTTTTTATTGATTTCGTATACTATTCATGTTGTATCCCGTTTGGGGGCCAGTATTTACAAAGGAGACTCTGCTGAAATTTTCGGGAAATATTCGATGTTTTTTTTTAAAAACCGCATAATTCGGCTTATGCTATTAAAACTACTTGTTTTAAATTGGTTTTCCTTCACTCTACAACTTTTCTTGGTTTGGGTTTCTGGGTTTTCGGCTTACTTAGGTTACGTACGCCTTGAGACGTTCGTAGTTAAGTGCAGGTCATATTCCGTACTTTCGGGACGTGACAAAGTTGGTATCAGAGTGTTAGGTTTTACCTTCGGAGCGTAGGATGACCCTTGGTTGATGGAATAGGTGACTAAAGTAGAGTGACGTACCGTAGGTATGTTCCGCGGCATATTTACGATACTTTACTCCACTTAAGAAGCCTTAGGATGTACATTTCTTTGCTCAGTATTATATTCATTCTGATCTAGCCTCATCAGTACCAGTTATAGTTTTGCTGCCATGATTACCGGTAGGGAGAGCTACAGCTAGAGTTGCGGTCAGCACGAGCTCGTCACGAACGAGGACTGACCAAGGCGAAATTCCGGCAACACACGATTGCAGAGATGTGTCTTTTTACTGTGTTTCCGCGCCACGAGCGTTTGGCGGATCGCCTTTATGAGGTTACTCGGATGTGCTGATTGACACTAGAGGATTGAGCCAATGATAGAGGCCAGCCAGATTTTGATGACCGTTGGTGTGTTGCTTATTCATGATGATCGAGGTACTGTTCAGCGTGCAGATGAGCGAGCCAGTTATTGCTGCGAACGACGAGATATTGCCCCAGATGCTGGAATTAGGGCAGAACGAGTTGTACTAAGAAATGATAGAAGGTCGCTAGTCATCGAAGATGAATGACTAGGACATGTGGATCGTTCGCCTACCCCGATGCGAGGTCATCAGATAGATTGATTCCAGCTAGAGACGACTTCACGCGGAGACGTTGGGAGTCGACAGAGACGATCGAATGTCAGAAACCTATTATTCCAAGTTTAAAGTAGTCGGAAAGACATGCAGGCAATTCTATGGTCCCTCTAGAAGAATGAAACCCTAACTCGACTTAATGACCGTGTGAAAGCCTTTGAACCTTCGGGTTTGCGGCAGTTCTACGGCGCCATTAGTGAGGCTTGGGTTTGCCCTTCTACGGCTGGACCACCGATGCTGTGGTATGTACTCGATACTATTAAACTGTGCCCAAGAGGTTGAGCTCTTGGGGGATTATGAGGTTTTGACGACTCGATCGGATGGCTCGACTTAATTCGGATGCTAGGTGGTGAGATGCATTTCTTGGGAGACTCCCGATGCGAGGATAGCCGTCGGAGCTCATTCCATGTAGCTACGATGAGACGAGTCCGAAGCAGTCGACATTAGAGAAAGTGGAGTAAAGAGGTCCGTACAAGATCTGGATAAGACGACGTTCCACTCCGCCGACATCAGAGATACGATACGCATGCCGAGACAGAGTACTGGATATACCTTCTAGAAGGAGTCGCGATGGGTATGCAGCCGTTCCGGAGCAAGATGCAGATATAGGAAAGGACGATGACTTCCGGACAGTTGGCAGAGACGAGACATGGAAGAGACCGTGAGCAGGATTCCTTCCAGGACACTGCTGCAATGATACTTGCACCCAGGATCAGATGTGTCACGTACATTCAGAGAGCCAGAGGCCGACGCCAGAGATATGCTGTCTTTCGAGTGGTCGCGATGATTGACCGGGAGATGACAAGAGACGTGCCAGAACGGGATCATCCCCGTTAGCACACCTGACAAGGCCGATGAGCCGATGGACCGAGAGATTGGTAATTCCCAGTGAAGACCTTGACCCAGGAGTGGTTATTGTTAAGCACACCAGCAGGCCAGGGTTCATGATCATCGACGAGACGTCCCACTAGTGACCGCGACAGTTGGCCCGAGATTCTTAGAGGATGCGCTTGAGCGGTACTATGTCGCCATTATTGATTTCGATGTTTTGGGTGATTTATTCGAATGATTTGATTTTGATGATTGAGGATTTACGATCTTTGCACAGTGTTGCACTTGATATCGTTTTCGTGCTTGGGTTTCACATGTTTGTGATTTTACGGTTTTAGACATTTGAGTTGATTTTGTGCGTATGCACGCACACGATTTGGTTCCTGCACTCTGTATAGTTTATATATGCTTGCAGTACAGTGATACGCCTTTTGTGCACTTAGATGCATTGGACTTTGATTTCGATGGTGATGTTCGATATTTGTTTTGTGCACCTTGTGCACCTGATTTGATTTTACGCATGTTCGGCACTTGATATTAGATTTCATGATTTCGTGCACGATGGATGCACCTGATTTGGATTTTCGCGCATGTTGGGCGCATGTTTTGAAGTGTGATTTTGGTGCACACCAGATACACTAAATCGAGATTTTTCGTGCATGTCAGATGCACCTGATTTTGCTGTCAGGCACACATGTTGCCTACGACAGATGTTTCGTGCACACCCGATGCACTTAGATGTTGTTTCTGTGCATATGTATGGCACATATATGGATTTTGATTTCCGTGCGCACAAAACGCGCGTAGTATTCATACGCGTATTTTGGGATTGATTTTTCTTATAGAGCAGTACGTTTTTATGATATTGCTATGTGTTTTCGTACTGAGCAGGACTAGTCAGAGGACAGTACCTGAATATATTTTACATGTATAGTTTCGAGTTATATCATATTGGTTTTGCTTTGGATTTGTTATTGATGTCTTTCCCATGACTCCGATGATTGCGGGATGCATTACGGGGTTCTGATTTGAGTTATATGCTCATTTTTCATGCGCATGCGTCGCGCTACGATTTGTTTTATGTATTTATGATTTCGGAGCCCCGGCGATTTGATGGTTTTGGCTGAAATATTTTAGTATTTGGGGGAAGTTTTAATTTAAATTTGGGGACCGAATTTCTTTAAGGGGGGAAGATTGTAACGTTTTGAAAATCGTTTCGGTGAAATTTCGAAAAAACGGTAAAATAAGGGGGTTTTCTGTAAAAAGTCAAAATGCAAATATTTTTATTGTAAAATTAAATATACATATTCTAGCTATGTAATTGCTAGTATTTGGTGTTTATTGAGCCACTGGTGAAATTTCAAATTTTCTGAAAAATTTTCCGAAATTAATTATTTTAATATTATTTTAAGCCGTCACTAATATATTTAATGAGGGAAAATTACAAATTGGAATGAGTTGAAACAAATTGTGTGCAACATAAAACATTAAATAAAATTTTATCATATGGGTTTTGAAACGAAATCGTTTGCCAAAACGGTTTAGAAAATTATTGAAGAAAAAGGGCTTAAATGGTGAAAATAAGTTAAATGGAGATTTGGGGTATTATATTTATCATTTTCCCTCACCCCACCCACACACCCACACTCACACAACCCCATATTCAGCAGCCCTCTCCAAGTGTTCCTCACTTATTGATAGAAGAAAAGAAATCATGAGAAAGAAAACAAAGTGAGAAAATAGTAAAAAGAGTATAGACTTTTGTTGACTTGGTCTTCTTTTCTCCCATTGACTTCACCCACCCCCACACCACACCTCACTCCTCTCCTCCCTTGGCCGAATCTGAACTGTTGGCAGCCCCCCTTTTTGTAAGTGCACGGCGGCGCCCCGGCCGTCAACCCGACGCCGGAATGCGGAAACGGTGGTAAACTTAAATTTTGCGGACTTTGCAAACCGGCACCACCGCGCACTAAACCCCGGATCGTGCCATTAAACTAAATCTAGCTAACTACAAAGAGAAGGGGAAAAGATATACCGACGATCCAAGTCCTCCGGTCTTCATCTCCACTCCGATCTCCTCGCGGGATCTCCGGTCATCGCCTCCTCGCCGGAAGGGCACCACGTCGCCTGCATCTTTTACGGGCTCCCGCCTCTATACCGAGGCAACTCGGGCGCGAAGCTGGCGAATCGACGCGTCCAAGATATGCTGTAGGAAGTAGTGTAGAACATGTCTCACTTGGGGTATTAGAGTTGCCTTGTGGAAGGAATTTGGCACAATGATTTTCATGGATGAAAACTTGATGAAGAATGGAGCCTCCTAGCAAATGAGCTCGGCCAGGAGCTTTTTAGTGTTCACTGGAAAATGAATGAATCCAACTCTAATAAATTAATCCTCATCCCCCCATTTTCCACTCCAGCACACTCATTATTAAACACATTTCAATCATCTAAAAATTAATTCATCAATCCATCACCAATAGTGGTGGCAGCAGCCTCATTAATCATTTGAAGAATATTATCCCTCCAAAAACTTCACTCCATACTCATACAGTGGCCGGCCCAAACAACCATCACAAATAGTGGCCGGCCCCACCACTAAACCCATACTCAAACATTACCTTATTTAATGCAAGAGATGGAGGGAAGATATAAAATCAATCCTTTTGCAAGAAACCCCCTCAACAAAATGTTAATTGCAAACTTGCAATTAACACCCTCCAACAAAAAGTCCGACCGGGAAGGAAAAAGAGAAAACCGGCCGGAACGGAATGCAAACTGGCAACCCCAGAAAACTGGTCCCATAATAAATTACAGGAAAACCCCGATACTGTGCATACACACCCGCATCTGTATTCCGTCCGGATACAAATGCAAAAAGACAAAACTACACTATCAAATACTGAGATCCGGCTTAAGCCAAAGCCGGTTAGTAAAAACCGTCCGATCACCATCCGTGCAATACCGCACGTATCTGATCGAACCCTGCCATATCTCCATACGGCCTCTACAGCGTTTCGCCCGAAACTTGAGTAACTGAAAGTGTGGTGGACTCTAAAGACTCGTCAATACTATGGCTGTGGATTTAACCACTAGCACGTCAGAGGTATAAGCCAATACGTGACGGGCCACCAGCTATTGACCAAAAGGGACGTCGATGAGGAAGCTCACCCCGACACCCAACTGAGCCTGTCAGTGACAATATCCGTACAGTCCGGTCCGTTCGTCTATGAGTATCGCATGGCGGGCCTAGGGGGTTGGTAAAAGTCAGACCCCCAAAAGCGGTACAAGTCGTGTCGGAGTGTAGCCCAGAACACCCTGAGATACTACTGGAATACCTACCAGTAAATCTCCTTGCCTTGGCCAAGGTCTTTGTGTAATGGCTCTCCTAGACACAGCGCGACCTCACCCCCAATACCGGGAGAGACGAAACCCCCGAAGATCCGCTCACTGCCTCCATGTGGCTCGGGACTGTACCCAACTAAAACCTGTTTGCACGACTCCTTTGAGCCGTGGTAGGGTAGTAATCAAAATACAGTGGGAACTCACACGAGACAAATGACGATCCCCAGGTCGATGAACTAACCTGCACACATGTCACCAGGGAACTGCCATCTGACGTCTGGTATATGACCAACTAGCATGTTCCCGGCGAGTCCTGTCCGGTGTACTCATAACCCAATGAGCACCTGTATACATCTTAGGTGATCCAACTGACACCAATGGCTTGTGAGACCGGCCACCGCCCCTTGTCGGGGTCTCGACTGTATACACTAGTCTACTCTGGAGTATCGATGCCCTGTCTCGAAACTCCTACGACTAGGGACCTTTTAAGGATGTGCTTATAGACTACAGCTCTCACTTATATGATCGCCCTCATACTGCCGGCAGTCAAGCGAGAATCCTAGGGGCTCTATCAACGTGCAATAGCGACATGTCAGGTCGCCTAAAGCAGTACACGATGATAAAGGTAAACCAGATAGCATACTATCATCTCGAGTAAGACTGTCCTACCGGGATAGGTCCTCCCTCAATCATTGCAATCACGTGCCTGTGATCCAATAATTGACTCTGAGGGCACTATCTCCAACAATCTCCCACTTGCACTCAAGGCTAATTATTGCGATGTCGCATACTCACAGCCCGTGTGATACCGAACACCCAACTCCTCTACTAGTCAGTCTCACAAATCCCGTTTGTGAAACTATTTCGGTCAAGGAATAGCCTCAGTGAGTGGATCCGCCTAGAAGTTTCTTTCTATGTCTCTCTATATCTCAAGTTCGCGGAGAAAGCCATCTCCCGAAATGAGCAATACCTGCCTTAGAATGTCTGGATGTCTGATGGGACGTAGCTCATAAATGAACTCCAAATCCAAACTTCTTAGACTGTATCTTCAACTGAACTTAATCAGTATCCTGCGCCATGCCACCCTCAGTATTGCCTTGGACCATCCGTCCAAAATACTGCCCCTCGTCAGAGGGAAAAACTATAACTCTGACAACCTCCTTGTCGTCCATGTCACCTTGGAAGCCTGGAATGATAATTGTCTCCCGAAAGAGGCTTTCGTTATCATATCCCTAAAACAGCCACTTATGTTCTAAAACTGCTTCCGACTGTTTCTCCAGGATTGGATCAATATCAACTTATTGCATCTAGTGCAAGAACAACATCTGGTGTGGTACTTGACATCTCATGATTGACTCAATTGCCTAAGCAAGTGATCTGCCAATCATGCACATCCCTCTCTACTTTAGTCTAAAAGACACCTTTAGAGAGGGCAACTCCATTACTTGCAGGTACACTACCGTGCCAGGAGTCGTCCATTCTAAATACTCATAGAATGTTGTCAAGGTACCCAGATTAGGAAACCACCCAAATCTAGATCTAAAACCATAGATCTAGTAACCAGTATGTCTGATATAATGTCCAAGTCCTTTGTGGAGAAACCACTGTGTGACGACCAAAGTATAACCGATCGTAGTAAAGGAATATCACTTCCTACTACCTTCTCAACAGATCCATCCCCTATTCTGATGACGTCAAACCTATGACTGTCACATCAGAAACAGATGATCTATCTCCGCTACATCTGCTTTAGTCTATAAATAGACATAAGCCTGATGTCCACCAATGCTTCCGCTGCTCCCACTGACTACGACAACCCTCTGGCAGAGTCATATACACGTACACTTCTGAAGCTAGTTCAGAACGACGCTATACTCATCCTCCTGCCGGGTCTCGCAGCCTGGAACAACAACAATGGCAAGTGTGGGTAAACAAGAACTTCCCTGTCACCGTCCTTGAGGCTACCGAAGTACCTCTCGGGTGCCTGAAGTTACCCACCTTATCTGCGGAGTGGCCAATGGAATGTCAAATCAGATTGAATCTTCAGGTTCCTTATCAAATCTTCAGTAATCGTTTGCGGTTCTGGAATCACTTCCAGTTCTACCATACTCCCACTGCTGTTTTTGAAAAAATCCATTTTTAATAAAACTGTGGCGAGTCTAGAACAATATTGCTATTGTTCATCCAGATGGTAGAAAGTCAACCCGCGTCATAGCCTGGGTCAACCCACAAACAGCCATTACAGAAACGTGCCTTGAGTTGTCCAGTGTCTGGTTTTAAGCATAAGCCGGACAACTCCCCGTACCTTAACAACGTTAAGATATGAACTGTTCTACATCCAATATAGAACCAGAGGCACTGATTTAATTGAACCAGATTCAAATCATGCAGCTTTCTCCAGTGCATGTTAACTAAATGGAAGGAGGTCGATCAGCGTTACTCAACTTAGGAATACTTCCAATTATGAGTAACCTGAAAGAGAAGTAATTTCTCTTTATCATTACTATTAACTGAATACCATACACAAGTATCTACATCTTCGATCACTTTGAAGAATCCCGATACTTGCTATACCTGGTTCTCTACTCTATTCAAATACCTATAACTCCTCAAAACTTAGACCCTGTGTTTCTACGAAACACATGTCTAAGAACTAGAGAAGTCAAAAGTAAACAGAATACAGTACGAGGACCAACCCCTCTGTCCTGATGGACACTGGACAACATACAATACTCTGTATAAGTCCCTTGAGTCTAGTGACTCATTCACTGTGTGTCGTAGGTTGAAAACTGTACTTTTGGTTAAGAAGAATTACACCGCTGTTTAATGCTCCTTACTTAATCATCCACTGATATAGATAAATGTCATCGACATAATATCAAAAGGTATATCTCACTCTATGAAAATAGACGTACAGATATATCAATTTGAAATTGGTGCATAACCGCGGATATTCAAAACCAAATAATTGCTAACTTGCAAACAACCCAGGTGACTTCCTCAAAAATGAGGATGATCACCCAATTCCCAATAACTCACTCCCACTCATCATCTGTAAAACCATACAGATGTGAGAATCATACCTGATAAATACATACCCTGGAGTAAGTGTCTAATCGGGAAATCAGTTTTTCCATTAACAGTACACAGTGAAACTGAAACATTGAAATGTTTCGTTGGGGTACTCTGGTATTCCTAGTAATGCCTCATCCATTATCCAGATTCACAACTATAACCGTATAATTCTTTGCCACCTCTCCAAATCCCTTCATATGTCTTTAGTCATTACCTTCTGTACACCCCTTTAGGCCAAATGGTTTTCTTCCTTCCCTACCGTTCGGCACCAGCCTATGGTTTGGAAGAAGACTATCCAAAAAGCATAAAGGGTGTACTGTCCTAATCCTAGGAGCACTCGCAACGCGAGAGAAGGTGAAGATAAAAGACACCTGAATGTACTTTATTCCTATTTCTCCTGAACCAGGATCCATCCCCGAACTGGAACAAGTTCCTTTCGAGTTCGTATATAACCATACGATGGATTATCCAATAAAATGGGATCTTCGTAGTGATACGGAGTGTCCTGGAGAAATACAAAGGTGATTTAAGATTGGCGAAGAAATACTTGGTTTGATCGTGAATAGCAGTCGCAATTTACTTTGCCCTCTTACTAATCCCTTGCTTTGTCTGAACTTAATACCTTCTGTACACCGTTTAGGCTAACTGGTTTTCTTCATTCCCTACCGGGCGGCACCAGCCTATGGTTTGGAAGAAGACCATCCAATTTGCGTAATAGGTGTACTACTCCTAAACCAAGGAGTACTCGCAACATGAGAGAGGGTGAAAAGAAAAGACAACTGAATAATCCTATTCGTTTTCTCCAGAACCGGAAACCATCCTCGAATTCCTTCGAGTTCGTATCTAACCATACGATGGTTTTGTCCAATGGAAGTGGACGTTCGTAGTAATACGGGGTGTCCTGGAGAAAAGGGTAAAAGTAGGAGTGGCAATGAGGTTCGCAACTCTGACAATCCAAAAGCCAGTGTTAAGTAGGTTCGGTCAACTTGGTCACTGAGTCATAGTCTTAGGGTCGGGTCAATGGTCGCTGCCAAAGAGAGAGAGAAAAGAAACACTCAGCGTGCACTCTATCCTAGATCAGAATGGTTTCCAATTTATCCAATCTGGAAACCTCCCACTGTACCTCAAACTCTCCTCCAAACCTGAAAGAAGAATTAGTCGGGGTCACCCGAGGAGTAAACCAACTCATCAGTGGGAATCGGGATCCAACTCTCATCGCACGATAACGTGACGGAATCCGCTCACGGTATCACACTCCAGAAGGTATGCGCATATCTGGCAAGTTTCAGTTCTTTTGAAACTCCCGATGTGATTTCTGCCCCATGCTCTTATGACCTTGGCGAAGGTCAACAAATCATAAGTCACATGTCAAGTTCTACCCGTCATTATCCAGGTTAATTTGAATCCACCCGTACAAGCCCTTGACGAAGGTCAACAAGGCTATACGACTGTCCCAAACCAACGCATCTATCTATGCAGCAGAAAAGTAACAAGCAGCTACCATACACTATGCCTTGACGAAGGTCAACAAACATAGCATGAATACTACGTGCTACCTGTCTGAAACGACGGAGGGCTACGAATGGTTTCTGGCGAAAACCTTTAACGTAGTGAACTTGATATCGTTGAAGGAACGGATAGCTTTTTAGAAAATATAGTGACGAAAACCTTTACTAAAGAGGT
This sequence comes from Agapanthus africanus, assembly GCA_030015575.1. Taxonomy (NCBI): domain Eukaryota; kingdom Viridiplantae; phylum Streptophyta; class Magnoliopsida; order Asparagales; family Amaryllidaceae; genus Agapanthus; species Agapanthus africanus. The sequence goes on from JASDDO010000031.1 coordinate 332,891,121, forward strand.
CACTCCCGGTGAAGGGATCTCGGCTCTTTCCCCGTAGAATGGGGTGCAGGATATTCCAACTGAATACCACGGTGCAAAGCAAAAGTAATCGGCTATAGTGAAGTTAATGCCCTGACGCAAACTTCTGTCCAAGGGGTCACTCCCGGTGAAGGGATCTCGGCCCTTGCCTCGTCGACTGAGGAGCAGGATATTCCAAATGAATACCACGATGCAAAACAAAAGTGAACGTCCTTGCAATAACAGCTTTTTGAAAAGTGTTCCAACAACATCAGAATAGGTTTGTTTTTAACTTGCATTGATCCGAATCAATGCAGTCCCATCAATTAATCACACCACAAAGAACGAAAATATACTGACGTACGTATATGCCATCCGCATTCGCCACTGGGTCCCGTCATCACCCGTTAGGTTAGCTAACTAACGGCAGAGCGGGGACTGGACTAGCGCGGATGTAAAACATATACAACATCTACTAATATATATACCAATATATTATATTTCGCTCAAGGCGTGAAAAGAAATGCAACATCTCAGAACAATACAGATATCTGGGATCCTCGGGTTTCACAGAGCCACTACTGAAACCCGACGTTCCCCTGGTCGTGTGGATAGCCTGTGCAATGAAAACCTAGACCCCTACGGGCGCGGCAAGTCACCCGCCAAAACCTGAAGCGAGGCAGCCCCCTTCAGCTCCGTGAATGGACCACCCAGCACTCCACGGAATCCGGCAACTTGGGCACCCCTCCTGGGTCAACCTGTACCCCCTACGAGTGCGGCGAATGGCCCGCCAATCCCAGAGTGAAGCCCCCTCCGTCTCAATGCCATGAGATGCGGGCTTGTTGCCCTCTAGAACCCGGCTATCCATGCACCCCACCGCGGGGTAATCCTAGTACAGAATGTAAAATATACATACACCGGGTACATCGACCGCAACCAGGTCGTGCCCCAAAAGAATAATACAATCAGGCAGTGACGGCAGTCCACATGTCGGACGCTCGCCCCGCAATATCAAATGTACATGATACAACAACACAGTACTAGTATTGCATCCAGGCTATCCCCACGACCGATCCGCAACATCACAGCATAAACATAGAACATCAACGTGAAAGTCACGTTCGCAAATCCGTCTAACCGGGCTATAGCAGTTAGACCGGATTTACCGATCGAGTGACATTCACGGTCGCAGATATAATGTAAATACTGTGAAAAATGTGTTTAAAATTTTCCGATTGATCAAACAATTATCAATTGGGCCTCAAAGAAAACTGTAGCACTCACAGAAATAATTGGCCCAATTTTAATATTCCAGAAACCACATTTTCAACTCAGGAACACACTGGAAAAATTTGGGGGGGTGAACAGTAAATTCCGCGGCGGAAGCGCCGCACGAGGTGGGGTTTCGCGGCGCTTCCGCGGCGGAATAGTGAGATCGGGGTACCAAATTTTTACAGTAACCTTATAATTCCCTGCACATCACACTGAGACAACCAGAAAAATTTTTGGACTTAAAAAAAATTCGACAGAAACTGATGTGCACAAAATACGGGTTTTCGGGATTTTGTTCGATCGGAAACGTAAAACACATTACACAAAAGCTAGACGAAGTTAATGGCGAGGCTCTGATACCACTGTAAGTGCACGGCGGCGCCCCGGCCGTCAACCCGACGCCGGAATGCGGAAACGGTGGTAAACTTAAATTTTGCGGACTTTGCAAACCGGCACCACCGCGCACTAAACCCCGGATCGTGCCATTAAACTAAATCTAGCTAACTACAAAGAGAAGGGGAAAAGATATACCGACGATCCAAGTCCTCCGGTCTTCATCTCCACTCCGATCTCCTCGCGGGATCTCCGGTCATCGCCTCCTCGCCGGAAGGGCACCACGTCGCCTGCATCTTTTACGGGCTCCCGCCTCTATACCGAGGCAACTCGGGCGCGAAGCTGGCGAATCGACGCGTCCAAGATATGCTGTAGGAAGTAGTGTAGAACATGTCTCACTTGGGGTATTAGAGTTGCCTTGTGGAAGGAATTTGGCACAATGATTTTCATGGATGAAAACTTGATGAAGAATGGAGCCTCCTAGCAAATGAGCTCGGCCAGGAGCTTTTTAGTGTTCACTGGAAAATGAATGAATCCAACTCTAATAAATTAATCCTCATCCCCCCATTTTCCACTCCAGCACACTCATTATTAAACACATTTCAATCATCTAAAAATTAATTCATCAATCCATCACCAATAGTGGTGGCAGCAGCCTCATTAATCATTTGAAGAATATTATCCCTCCAAAAACTTCACTCCATACTCATACAGTGGCCGGCCCAAACAACCATCACAAATAGTGGCCGGCCCCACCACTAAACCCATACTCAAACATTACCTTATTTAATGCAAGAGATGGAGGGAAGATATAAAATCAATCCTTTTGCAAGAAACCCCCTCAACAAAATGTTAATTGCAAACTTGCAATTAACACCCTCCAACAAAAAGTCCGACCGGGAAGGAAAAAGAGAAAACCGGCCGGAACGGAATGCAAACTGGCAACCCCAGAAAACTGGTCCCATAATAAATTACAGGAAAACCCCGATACTGTGCATACACACCCGCATCTGTATTCCGTCCGGATACAAATGCAAAAAGACAAAACTACACTATCAAATACTGAGATCCGGCTTAAGCCAAAGCCGGTTAGTAAAAACCGTCCGATCACCATCCGTGCAATACCGCACGTATCTGATCGAACCCTGCCATATCTCCATACGGCCTCTACAGCGTTTCGCCCGAAACTTGAGTAACTGAAAGTGTGGTGGACTCTAAAGACTCGTCAATACTATGGCTGTGGATTTAACCACTAGCACGTCAGAGGTATAAGCCAATACGTGACGGGCCACCAGCTATTGACCAAAAGGGACGTCGATGAGGAAGCTCACCCCGACACCCAACTGAGCCTGTCAGTGACAATATCCGTACAGTCCGGTCCGTTCGTCTATGAGTATCGCATGGCGGGCCTAGGGGGTTGGTAAAAGTCAGACCCCCAAAAGCGGTACAAGTCGTGTCGGAGTGTAGCCCAGAACACCCTGAGATACTACTGGAATACCTACCAGTAAATCTCCTTGCCTTGGCCAAGGTCTTTGTGTAATGGCTCTCCTAGACACAGCGCGACCTCACCCCCAATACCGGGAGAGACGAAACCCCCGAAGATCCGCTCACTGCCTCCATGTGGCTCGGGACTGTACCCAACTAAAACCTGTTTGCACGACTCCTTTGAGCCGTGGTAGGGTAGTAATCAAAATACAGTGGGAACTCACACGAGACAAATGACGATCCCCAGGTCGATGAACTAACCTGCACACATGTCACCAGGGAACTGCCATCTGACGTCTGGTATATGACCAACTAGCATGTTCCCGGCGAGTCCTGTCCGGTGTACTCATAACCCAATGAGCACCTGTATACATCTTAGGTGATCCAACTGACACCAATGGCTTGTGAGACCGGCCACCGCCCCTTGTCGGGGTCTCGACTGTATACACTAGTCTACTCTGGAGTATCGATGCCCTGTCTCGAAACTCCTACGACTAGGGACCTTTTAAGGATGTGCTTATAGACTACAGCTCTCACTTATATGATCGCCCTCATACTGCCGGCAGTCAAGCGAGAATCCTAGGGGCTCTATCAACGTGCAATAGCGACATGTCAGGTCGCCTAAAGCAGTACACGATGATAAAGGTAAACCAGATAGCATACTATCATCTCGAGTAAGACTGTCCTACCGGGATAGGTCCTCCCTCAATCATTGCAATCACGTGCCTGTGATCCAATAATTGACTCTGAGGGCACTATCTCCAACACTTTTTTCTCCAAGTCCTCATCTTCCTTCACCTCCAAATTCATTCAAAAATCAACCAAAATCAACACATTTCAAAGCAAACTCAAAATCTAATCTCTACCCATTTCTCATTAGCCAAACTTGCATGGATCTAAGGAATAAGTTGGCATTTTAGAGGCATTGATTTCCATATTTGATCTCTTGATCATGAGGTATAATTCTAACATTTTTCTTAATTTGTTGGTTATTGCTGTAATTTAGCTTAATTAGGAAATTAATTATGGTTCTAATTGAAAGATTTGAGTTTCAAGAGAAGGATTAATTTATAGTTAGGGTTTTTTTTGTTGTGTGTTTATGGATGCATAGTGTAATTCATCATATTGTGAAATGAAAAACCTAATCTAATTGCTAGTTTGCAAATTGTTAGGTTGAAATTGTGGTAATTGCACTAATTTGCAAACTAGGTTTTGGAATTTAATTGCAAATGTTAGATTAAAAATCTAAATATGTTTTTCATGACTTCATTAACATTTTAAAGTGTAGTTTAATGTTATAGATCATGCAAATGCAAGCTAGATTGTAGTTTGTGCATTTTTGCTATGAAATTATTAAAAATTGGTTATGTTTGCAAACTAGATTTTTGAGATTGATATTAAGAATTAAGTTTAAAATCTAATTAACATTGGTATGACTTAATTAAGATGGTTAGTGAGCCTTATGGCCATTAGTTTTGTTAAAACATCATGTTTTGTTCAAAAACGGGTAAATTTTGCTTGCTAGATTTTCGGAAAAATAGCTTTTAAAGTGAGTTTGAGATTTGTGAATTGCAACCTATTTCATATTATAATTAGTGCTTGTGATTGTACAAATGAGTGTGTTTGGGTTTTTTCTCGATGGTTTGGCGTTTGTACGCCGACGTCGAGGGTTTTTAAGTTGATTTGTGGAAGCAAACCATAGGTTTTGACCAATGTAGGATTCGTGAGTCATTTTGGTCATGAGTCGGATTTTAATGCGATACGATGCGTTATGATATGTAGGTACCCCATGTGGATTTCGAGACGACAAGCAAGCGCGCGGTGACGTCGGCACCGACGAGCGAGGACCAGGTAAGTAGATTTATATCTACGGGGAGAAGTCGGGTGGATGGCGTATAGCACCCCCGCAGTCCGTGGTGGTGTATACGGATGCTTATATACACCAACAATTATTATATGTTATTTGGGATTAATAACGATGTTTAGGATGGATATTGGTGTGTTGGATTACTTTAGTGTTGCGAACCCTAGGGTAGTGTTGCACTACACATACACACCTACATACTTGCATACATTCATATTTTTATGTGCTCATGGGATTCTTTATAGTTATGTGATCACATGGGTATAGGACTATGTGTTCATATACTGATTTGAGGATGATACATGGGATTGAGCTGAGTCGATGAGATTTGTTTTGTGGTTGTGATATCGGTGATATGGCAGGATTCGTACTTGAGGTACGTCCTGGTGTTATAGCGGATCTTATGGTGGCGATACGGGTGAATAGTGTTATAAATAAAATGGCCGACATGTGATCGTGATATGAGGCATGATATGCTAGGATATTGATATTAGGCCGTATCAGGCGATGTATACCTTTGATGATGCTATGTGCTGACGGTATCGGTTTGTACGAGATTGCCGAACTGTAGTCAGATCATAAGTATATTGAGGATATTAGTATTGTACTAGACATAGGTCAGTACCCTAGACTATGATCTTGAATAAAGAGGATACCAGAGGAATGGTGTGAGGAATATGATATTGACCCGTACCCAGATTTGGGGATACCGTAGACGGATTTACGTACGAGCTATATCTTGATTATTGATCCGCACTCTTGACTTGGGATGTCTGATTGTAGATATGGTATCGGATATGATATTATTGAGGCGGGATCACCGACTAATATATATACAGGTATGTATATGGATCGACTCAGATGTTAGGCGGTTTCCTTACCTGTAGTCCAGCTTGTTAGCTTAACCCTTTAGTTTAGTTTAGTTGTTAGATTAGATTTGATTCTTACCTATTTCAAAAACTAACGAATCGTGGGTATATTAAAAGACAGCCCAAGGGATCCTACAGATATTTTAAAAGACGTATCTTTTCATAAAAACACCGTAGCCCCTATTTTCAAAACCCCATGATTCGTGTTATTTCAAAAGGCACTATTTGTAGGACTTATATTAGATTAATGCAGGTTAGTTACAGTTGCGTCTAGTATTCATCTCCCGCTTATTATTGTGGTTCGCTTCGCATCGCATACTTATGTTATAATTTCTTATTGCAATGTTGATATCATATTGTTAGGACACCAGCACCATTACCGATGATGCGTATGTACCACGTACACTTACTTGCCGTCTCACACACATCTTCATCGGTAATTGCCATGTCACGTACACCTTAGAAAATATTATTGCTTGACTTAGCTTGTTAGTTAGTAATTTGACATGATATTAGTGTACTTGCCTTATTTGCCAGCTTAACATTGTAGTTATTACTTGTCACTTCATGCATACTATTATTCATTGTTATGCCTATATTCATGGTTTTACATGCTATTGATGATTTGGATTCGGATTTCCATGAAATTTTCTGGATTTGGGGGGGGGGACCGCAAAACTTATATAAACAGATTTCTCTCTTTTTAAATAAAAAAGTGCGGTTTTTCCCATGATGTATGAGTCGTCCACCATGAGTTTGCTGATGGATTTCGAGACCCGATTCGAGAAGACGGATGAACCGTTTCGGGTACATGGTGGACCCGGTAAGGTACCCCGGGGCAAGAAGCGCGTGATGATGACGATGTGAGCCTGGCAGGGGAGCACTACCTACCGGTCATTTTACCCGACGCGTCGGATATCCGGAGGATACCGTCGTGGTCTTGAGATGGATGGTAGGGGCCGGTCTAGACTGACGGCGCCCTAGATATTGTGATTGAGATATTGAGATTTCGAGATATTGAGGTACAAAGACTGTGATACAGAGATATCGAGATATTGGGATTATGTTTTGTGCCGATGCTAGGCACTGTTTTATGCTGATTTCATTATAATACCTCATTTTAAAAATACAAAGGAAATCTCACTAAATTATGAAAACAGTTTTTCATTTACATGTATTCTGTTTTCATGCATTCATACCTCATTCATATGATATATTGCTACCCGAGGCACTGACACGGGCACATGAGATTACACTCGGGTTAGATTTTTACCGTAGCCTTGTTATAGGTTGCATGTTTTATATATAATTGAGGATATATTATGATCTTTGACCTAGGTTGCGTTATTTATGCGATTTCTTTCCGTAGATGTTTTTCTATTCATGAGTTGGCAACTCACCCCCGTTGTGCCCCAGTTTCTTGCAGGTTTGCCGTACAGGTTTCATTACGGCTTGCGGGCATAGTTTCATTCGGGTGATTTGCTAGTAGGTGGGTTTACTTGTATCGTATCCCCATTATATATCTTGTATATTATTATTCTGTTTATCTAGAAGTTCCATCAACCAAACATGTATTTATTTGAGATAGAGACCAGTGATGTTATTCCTTCGATCTTAGAGTCGCGCGTTATATTTCTGTGGTTTTCTTGTGGTTTTGAGTTTCCTTTTGAACTTTGATCCTCGACGTTGGCGTTGTATATTATATTGCTTGTGTGGTTGTGAACATCGATTGACGAAGAGCTAGCTCCTTCTTGGGGATGCATTTTTATTGATTTCGTATACTATTCATGTTGTATCCCGTTTGGGGGCCAGTATTTACAAAGGAGACTCTGCCGAAATTATCGGGAAATATTTGATGTTTTTTTTAAAAACCGCATAATTCGGCTTATGCTATTAAAACTACTTGTTTTAAATTGGTTTTCCTTCACTCTACTACTTTTCTTGGTTTGGGTTTCTGGGTTTTCGGCTTACTTAGGTTACGTACGCCTCGAGACGTTCGTAGCTTAAGTGCCGGTCATATTCCGTACTTTCGGGACGTGACAATTCTTCACTGTTGCGTTGATTTATTCGATTCCGCATCTCATTGTATGTGCATACTATTATTCCATGTTGCATGATATTCTGTTATACTTGCATTTCATTTATATGTCACATATATCATGTTTTCTGATTATACGCATCGAGATATTCGTTTTCATGATATTTCTGGATTTGGGAACCGTGTATAATTTCAAAGGAAAGTATGTACTTATTTGGAAAACCCGGTTTCCTTGATATGATATTTGCGCTGCCATCATGGGATTTATCGGTTCTGATTTTATACCCCTTACGGGGAGTGGGTGCCGTATGAGGGTACATGGTGGGGCCCGATATATGAGATAGTGGGGTTGACCCGGACTGACGGATGCTCGATATATGAGATAGTGGGGCTGACCTGGACTGACGGATGCCCGAAATATGAGAGAGTGGGCTGACCCGGACTGACGGATGCCCGATATACGAGAGAGGGGGCTGACCCGGACTGACGGATGCCCGATATATGAGGATTTACGTGCCGATGCTAGGCACAGGTTTACATGATGTTTCGAGTGTCGATGCTAGGCACTCAGGTTCCATGCTTTTGATTATATCCTCATATTTCCATGCATATGCTGATGATATTTACATGCATGATGGTTATTGTCATTGGGTGACGAGTGGACGGGATCCACGTACATGCAGATTTGATTACACTGATTTTACCTCATATTCATGATATGCTATTACCTGAGGCATTGGCACGAGCACTTGGCACTACACTCAGGTATAGAGATTACATTGCCAGTTTAGCATTGCTTCAGACTTGTTCATATTGAGGTTTGTATATATCTCATTGTATTGACCTAGGATGGGTCATACATTCGATCTCTGCTTGTAGATATTTTCTATTCATGAGTTGGCAACTCACCCCCGTTGTGCCACAGTTCTTGCAGGTTTTTGCCGTACAGGTTCCATAGCGGCATTTCTCGCACACTGCTTACACATGGATGACTTGCTTGGGTAAATGGGTTCTCTTGTATCAGAACCGCCATTGTTCCTGTATTATTCATTATATCTAGAAATTCCATCAACCAAAACTTGTATATTGTTTCAGACTTAGAGACAGTGATGTATTATTTAGACCTTAGAGTCACGCTTGTAGTATTACGATTTTCTGGCTGTTTTGAGTTTCTTTTGAGCTTTGATCCTCGCCCTTTGGCGTTGTATATTATTATTGCTTGTTTGGTTATGACCGTTGATTGACGAAGAGCTAGCTCCCGCTTGGGGATGCCTTTTATCATTTCATATATATTGTTCTTGTTGTACCCCGTTCGTGGCCAGTTTTTACAAAAGAAACTCTGCTGAAATTTTCAAGAAAGGTTACACATTTTAAAAGTGCATACTCGGCTAGTTATTTAAAAACTTTGATTTTCAAAACATGACTTCCTTACTTCTTAAAACCAGTTTTCTTTATTTACTCCTTAAATGGTTTTAGATTTCTGGGCGTTTGGCTTACTTGGATCAAATGGAGTCGTATAGACTTCATATGGTTCAAGGGCCAGTCACGTGCTTTTCCGGGTCGTGAGAAAGTTGGTATCAAAGCGCTAGGTTGACCTTGGTTTGAGTCTAAGTTTGACTATGTGGAGCCTAGGGCGTTATCTATATACAGAACTTAGGCTTGACCTTACGGAACTTAGACTTAGTCGAGGGGGTATTATACCCGAACTTTCGTCGCATAGGATGACCCTTGGTTGATAGAGTAGGTGGCTTGAGTAGAGGGACGTACCGTACGTATGTTCCGCGGCATACTTACGACACGCCACTCCGCTTAAGAAACCTTAGGATGTACATTTCCTTGCACAGTATTATATTCCTTCCTATGATCTATCCTTATCGATATTGGTTGTGGTTTTGCTGCCACGATTGCACGGGCAGAGTGAGCTATGGCTCGAGTTGCGTCAGCATGAACTCGTCTTGGACGAGGACTGACCAGGGCGTGATTCCAGCGACGTACGATTGCATACTGAGGCGTCGTCATATTGTGCTTTCGCGCCATGAGCGTTGGACTGATCGCTTTTGCGAGATTTCTCGGGCGTACCGATCGGTACCGGAGGATTGAGCCACTGATAGAGGCCAGCCAGATGTGATGGCCATTGATATGTCGCTTATTCATGATGATTGAGGCGTTGTTCAGCGTACGGACGAATGAGCCAGTTGTTGCTGCGAATGATGAGATATCGCCCAGATGATTGGTGCTACTGCAGCATGAGCATATACTTAGAGATATGATGGTGAGTCGCTAGTCACCGAGGATGAATGACTAGGACATGTGGTTCGTTCGCTTACCTCGAGGCGAGGTCATCAGGTAGATTGATTCCAGCTAGAGACGACTTCACGTAGATTCGTTGAGAGTCGATTGAGACGATCGAATGTCAGGAACCCATTTTCCAAGTTTAAAGTATTCGGAAAGACATGCAAGCGATTCTATGGACCCTCTAGAAGAATGAAACCCTAACTCGACATAATGACCGTGTGAAAGCCTTTGAACCTCAGGGTTTGCGGCAGTTCCGCGGCGCCATTAGTGAGGCTTGGGTTTGCCCTTCTACGGCTGGACCACCGACGCTGTGGTATGTACTCGATACTATTAAACTGCACCCAAGGTGTTGAGCTCTTGGGGGATTATGAGGTTATGACGAGTCGATCGGATGGTTCGACATCTTTCGGATATAGTGATGGGACACACTGTTTGAGAGACTCCAGATACGAGCATAGTCGTTAGAGCGCAGTCCGTGTAGCCACGATGAGATGAGTCCGAATCAGTTGATATTGAAGCAGAGTGGAGTAAAGAGTTCGCATGAGATTTGGACGAAATGACGTTCCACTCCACTGACATCAGAGATGCGATATGCACGCTAAGGACGTGTTCGGCTGGATATCTCCTACCGAGTGATGAAGATACCGAGTTCATGATTTCGAGTCAGTGTGAGGGACTTCGGATAGACCGTAGCCGAGGGCATTGCAGTGCGCGGATAGAGACGCGGCGTCGAAATGGACGATGATACAGACAAGCGGGACAAGAAGTTCATGCGAGATGCAGACGAGCTGTTACTACTCCCCGTTAAGATTAAAGGTCGGATATGCATACAGAGGCGCAAGGATGCGACCAGCTTTCGAGTAGATGTTGTACTAAAGACGCTGATGTACAGAGAGTGAGAAAAGATTATGCCAGAGTACCAGCCTCCGTACAATTTGTCTTAGGCGAGATCAGAAGAGACCTTGAGCAGGATTCCTTCCAGTACACTGCCGCAATAAGATTTGCACCAGGAACAGATGTGTGATGTGCATTCAGAGGACCAGAGGTCGGCGCCAGAGATGTACTGCCTCACGAGTGGTCGTGAAAATTGACCGAGAGATGACCAGAGAAGTGCCAGAACGGAATCATTCCCGTTAGCACACCTGACAGGCCGATGACCCGATGGATTGCGAGATTGGTAATCCATAGGGAAGGTAAGGAACCAGAGGCAGAGGACGCCAGCCGCAAGCAAGAGGCAAGTAGATATCTTGCGCCTCTAGCATTGGATGTACCGGCACCTTCTCGACTTTGAAGGAGGATATACCGACGACGGTATTTATGATTTACGATTTGTGATTTTGTGATTTGACTATCATGTATCCATCACTTTAGATTTCGGTATTTTGGGCGATCTATTCGCATGATTTATTCTTGATACTGGGTTCCATGATATTTGATTTTTTGCACCATGGTTGCACCTACTGGGTATTTATACCTGGCGCATAGTTATTATTCTTGAGGTATTGACTGTGATTTCATGCCTACTTTTTGACGGTGATTTGATTTACGCTTCCAGCATAGTTTTCATGCACTTTTTAGTGTTTTGAGTTGTTTTGTGCACGCAGTTGCACACGTTTATGATTTCCTTTATACCTGGGCACACTTGGTGTTGCTGCTTACGCATTTGAGTTATTGCTTGGTATTTGTGCATGGGATGCACCAGTTCTATACTTCGTGCGTTTGTCGCACCATTTTTATGTTTCTTGCGTTTATCGCATCAGATTTATATTTCGTGCCTTTGTTGCACCAGATTTACATTTTTGTGCACTACGGTTGCACCTGACTTCGATTTGATGTCATTCGATATGTCGATTTTGACCCTGATATTGATGATTGATTCTTACACTCCGTGCTTTTGACTGGACTTACGCATGTTCGGCGTTATTATTGGATTTTGTGATTCCGTGCATGTTGAGTGCGCAGGGTTTAGATTTTCATTTATGCACGATGGATGCACCGATTTGGATTTTCGCGCATGTTGGGCGCAGGTTTTTGTTAGTGTATATGCCCTAAAGGCCATTACTGTATCATACTAGCTTGTATATTACTTAATGGAAGCTTGGGATATTCACAGTTGTATAAACAATCTTGCTCAAAATGGTAGTATGCTACTTGGTTTGTTTCTACTTCAATATGTGCATGTGTTTCTTTTAGCATATCGCTTATACATATTAGTAGAGCCGTTAGGATCATTGCTTGATTACCAGCATTGTGATGGCAGTCACACTCGTGGGGGCTGGGTAATCTATAAGCACATCCTTATACAGGTCCCTAGTCGTAGGACTATCGAGACAGGGTATCGATACTCCGGAGTAGACTAGCGTATGCGCTTCTCATCCCAGCAGGGGAGATGGTCTGTCCCACAGCCATCAGTACGTCGTACTGGAGATAGTATGCGGGTGCTCGTTGGGTTACGAGTACACTGGACAGGACTCATCGAGAACTGTTGGTTGGTACTATACCTATCGTCAGTTACCAGTTCCCAGGTAACATAAGTACAGCTTAGTCCGCTGACTTGACACTATCACTTCACCTTGAGTATGTTCCCACTGTACTTTGATTACCTACCTACCACGGTTCAAAGGAGTCGTGCAAACAGGTAGCAGTTGCGTGCAGTCCCGAAGCACTTGGAGGCAGTGATGGTTAGACAGGATTCGACTCTCCCGGTATTGGGGGTTGACATCGCGCTGTGTCTAGGAGAGCCATTACACGAGTAGTCCCTGGCCAGGGCAAGCGAGATATACTGGTAGGTTTCCAGTGTTATCTCAGGGTGTTTTGGGCTTCATTCCGACACGACTTGTACCGCTATTAGGGGACTGACGTTTACCGCCCCCTAGGCCCGCCATGCGATGTATCAGACGAACAGACCGGACTGTGCCGAGATTGTCACATTCAGGCTCAGTAGGAGTTCAGATGGGTTTCACCTCGTCAGTCTTCTTGTCGGCATCTACCTGGGGACCGTTACGCACATCTAGTGCCGCTTGCACTCTGTGGTTAAACCCACTGCCAGCGTAGTGTCGAGTCTTTAGAGTCCCACACAGAAAGCTATTCTCCTTTAGGCAAAAGAGTAGAGGTCGCATGGTTTTGCGACAGGTCGCATGGTTTTGCGACAGGGTTCGGTCACATCCGTGCACTTATGCACGTTTGGTGTCCGGACAGTTAACACTAGCGGGCTTTGGTTTAAGCCAGATCCTAGTGTACATTTTGGGATTGGTTTTATCTCGTTTGTATTCGTGTTCCACGGAACGCGGATGCGAGTGTGTATGCACCGTTGACAGAGAGACAGTGGCAGAGGATTCTCATTGGGGCTGTTGACTGTTGACTGTTGACTTTTGGCTAAACCCTAATGAGAATAAGAAATATGATTAATGATAATATTAATTAAGTATTATTGTGTCATGGTTGTGATTAGGGGTTGACTTGTTGACTTTGTTGACCGGTTGACTAGGTTAGACTAGTTGACCATCATCATTGCAATGGCTATCATTTCATGGCAAAGACTTTTGCTTGCTTGTTATGCTTTACAATATGAGTGCATGAAATGATAATGCCACGTGATATGATATGAACCATCACATAATACTCAATTATTATTATTATTATTATTATTATTATTATTCTTTTTGGATTATGGGAGAGAGGTTGGCAAAAGACTTTCTCATTCTCTCATTTCATTTCTCTCTCTTGCTTGAGCTCTCCCTCTTGCTCTTCCTCTTGCTCTCTCTCTAGTTCAAGGCAACACCCTCTCATTAGTTGAGAAACATTGCCTTAGAGATAAAAGAAAACCCAAATCACTTCTCTACTCATCCTAGTTCACAAGGTTTAGCAAACCAAGTGTTCTAGTTTCTTCAAGTTCGAAGAAGAAGCCAAAGGTAGAAGCTTTCAGGTGGATCCATCTTCGGCGCAAGGAGACGACGAGGTGAGGCCGATCCGTACACCGGAAAGAGTCGAAGACGAAGGAGTTCAAGAAAGGTATAGCCCCCTAACCGAGTAGGCAAAACTCTAGTTAGGTTGTTAGTTAGTTGTTTAACAAAGATCCGTATTATGAGTCCATGTTACCACCCTCTTGAAAATCGTTTTTCACCACTTCCGCAACCCCGTAAGTACCGGAGAAGGGTAGCATGGACTTACAGTGGTATCAGAGCCTAATTAAACACTATCTAACATGTTAGCAAAGTAAGTAGAAGTTCGATTGGAGAAAAAATCACGAAAAATACCCGGAAAATCAAGTTTCTGTCGATTATGTATTCTGTTCAAAAAATGATAAATCATACTCCAAAAATCGACTCAGGCTTTTTAAAACAGACTCAAGAAATTTGGTCCACATAACCGTTCAAAGCGCCGCGGAACCGCGGCGGGAGCACGCTCCCACAGCGGATCCGCGGCCGAGTTGAGTCGGTCGTGGCTCAATTTTCTTGCAGTGTGTTTCTGGGGGTGTTTTGGGACTTTTACAATATGTGTTTTCTGCCTAGGTTTTCCAGAAAGAAAAATTTGTTTTTGGGGCTTGAAAATCCGTATTTTTATCGAACTTCTAAAAGACTTAAGCTAACGGGTTATATCTGTGATGTGATATATGTATTGAACGTCCGCTAATCGCTATACGTCGATTAGTGGGGGTTATACATATCTGTGATCTGTAATGTTGCTGGTATGTGTATATGAATTCATTGGATTGTCGCGGATGAATAGCCGGGGGTTGTGAGATGAGAGTTTTTCCTTTTATCTTTCAATTCATGTAATATGTAAATTGATGTAATATTATTTTTGGCCACACAACCGGGTCGGGGTTGTAGCCGTCATTGTATAATTTCTTTTTACTGTTTTTGCTCCTAGGATAGACCTAAGGTGGGGTGCACAAACTACCGGGTATCTCGTAATGCCGAGTGGCCTACTCACGTCGTTGAGGGAGGTTGCTCCGCTTCGGATATTTGGCGGGTAGTTTGCCGCACCCGTAGGGGTCTAGGGTGGGGTATTAGCTATTCATCGCGACCGTGTAATCCGCCTTTCGTTACAGGCTCGTACGAATTGCGGATTCCAAGAATATCGAATGTGTTCATCTTTGATATAGAATGGCTATCATTGCATGTGACGAATGAGTATATCTATATATGATATTATTTAGGCGTTGCTTATATTTTGCATCCGCGCTAGTCCAGCCCCCGCTCTATCGTTAGTTAAGTAACCTAACGGGTAATGACGGGGCCCCGTGGCGAATGCGGATGGCATAAGCGTACGTCATATTTTCGTGTTTTCTGCAATGGTAGGATTAAATGATGGGACGCATTGGAATTAATGCAAGAAAAATAAACCAAGTAAAAGTCGTTGGAACACTTTCAAAACCACTCGGTTTCTTTTCAAAAATAACTTTTAAAGCGCGGAGCTTAAGCCACTCCTTTTAAAAGCTATCAAGGTTCCTTCGATTATATCAAGTTCACTACATTCAAGGTTTCGCCAAAACCATTCGTAGCCCTCCGTCTTTTCATATGAATATTCAACAGTATTCAAGTTGTGTTTGTTGGCCTTAGTCAAGGCACAGTGTTTGGTAGCTGGTGGATATTCATATGTTGCATAGATAGATGCGTTGGTTTGGGACAGTCGTATTACTTTGTTGGCCATAGTCAAGGGTATATACGGGTGGGTTCAAATCAACCTGGACAACGACGGGTAGAACTTGACATATGACTTATGACTTGTTGGCCTTAGTCAAGGTCATAAGAGCATGGGGCAAAAATCCACATCGGGAGTTTCAAAAGAACTGAAACTTGCTAGCGCTGCATACTATTTGGAGTGTGATGATTCTGGTAGGATTCCTTCAGTTTTGTCACGCGATGATATTTGGATCCCGATCCTACTGTGAGTATATGCTACTCCTCCGGAACTTTCTCACTTAACGATCAATGCTATAAACCAAGTAGGTGTCTAGAAAGGTGTTAGCGGGGCTACGCCCACAGGGAAAAGAGGTTATTTAATTAAGGAACTTCGCGAAAGCGTTGGAAAACCTCCTTCGAGGTACCGACACCAACCTGGCCGAACGGTTAAGCAAGTATTGTACGGTGAGATTGATCCTGACTATTTCTTCCTTTATGGTTTGAGGAGGGATTCGAGATAAAGTGGGAGCCATCCTGTTTAGATAAATTAAAAACCAATCTAAACTTGCAAGAGCATCATGCTGAGTGTTTTCTTCTCTCTCTCTTAATTGCAGCGACCCAGTGACCAGACATAGGTTATATCTAGATAATAAAATGACTGAATCTGACTTTTTTGACTGGCAAAGGTCTGTCCAGATGTCCATTGCCCATGACAAGCCGTGACACCTCTTAACTAATCAAACCCCTACCGTCTCAGGTCCAGTTTCCCCTGTCACAGATATTTATATCCGCAGGACATCGGAAAAAGACTGTGCAAAAGCCAAGTGCCTCGTGTTAGCCTCAGTTGATGGTGCAAACCAGAGGCAGCACGAGAAGATGGACTCAGTTTCTATCTTCCTCCATAACAAAGATTTATATGGAGAGCAATCTCGTATCGCAAGATATGAGACCTCGAAAGAATTGCTTCAAGTGAGGTTGGCTGTCGGGTCATCTGTAAGGGGCAACGTCCTTACAGAGACCAGCTATTTTGAGCTCACGGACCTGGAGACCACGTTGGAGAATGGGTCAAGTACTGACTTAATTCTACAGTCCCTGCCCTCTGCTTATACCCTGAAGGAAACCAGGGAAGAAGAAGGAAAAGCAAGGGCAAAAGTTTCAGGACTGGATGTAGTAAAAGAAGGATGTTCCTATTGTAACGGGAATGAACATTGGCATAAGGATTGCAGGGCTAGCAAAGCCAGTAGCCAGAATTCGAAGCATATTGTGGCTTCGGCTTCGGGTGTGTTTGTGATAGAGAACTGTATGTCAGTTAACCCTCTTCCTGGGTATTGGATACCGGATCAGGATCTCACATCTGTAATTCATTACAGGCTCTGAGAAACCGTAGGGTTATTAGGAAAGGTGATATGACTCTCAGGGTTGCTAACGGAATGAGCATGGATGCTGAATCCGTAGGGGAATATCATCTTGGACTGACAACTGGGCAGATATTAATTTTGCGTAACAGTTTGTATGTACCAGGTGCGACTTGTAATATCATATCTGCATCCTTACTTTCTAAGGAAGGATATGAATTTACTTTTGTAAGCGATATAGTAAACATCCACCAAAATCAAGTTATGATTGGGTCAGGTACATTAAATAATGGGATATACGTATTAAATCAAGCTCAGATATTCAGTGTCCAGAACACACTTAAAAGAAAGTGTCCGGAAACAAATCAAGCTTTCTTATGGCATTGTAGACTGGGTCACATTAATGAGACACGATTAACTAAGTTACATAAAGAGGGATACTTGAATCCGTTCGAGTATCAGTCTTATGGCACTTGTGAATCTTGTCTCATGGGAAAGATGACAAAGACTCCGTTCACTGGACACGGAGTAAGAGCGAGCGAACTCTTGGGACTCATACACAGTGATGTGTATGGTCCAATGTCTACACATGCGCGAAGTGGTTATTCATACTTCATTACTTTCACAGATGATTTCTCTAGGTATGGACATGTCTTCTTAATGAAGCACAAATCCGAGGCCTTTGAGAAATTTCGGGAATACAAGAATGAAGTTGAAAAACAAACAGGCAAGAGTATAAAGACACTGAGATCTAATCGAGGTGGTGAATACTTGAGTGCCGAGTTTCTGGACTACTTAAAAGAGAATAGAATTCTCTCTCAGCGTACTCCTCCATACACACCACAACACAACAGTGTATCTGAAAGACGGAATCGAACTCTATTGGATATGGTTCGTTCCATGATGAGTAAGGCTGAGTTACCGCGATCTTTCTGGAGTTATGCACTAGAAACAGCTGCATATATCTTGAACCAAGTTCCTACTAAGACAGTGCCTACCACACCATAACAGATGTGGAGTGGGAAGAAACCCTGTCTTAAACCCTTTAAGACATGGGGGTGTCCAACTTTTGTCAAAAAGCAGCATGCGGACAAGCTCGAGGCATGCTCAGTACAGTGCAAGTTTGTGGGATACCCAAAGAACTCCAAGGGGAATCTTTTCTATTACGCAGAGGAACAAAAAGTCTTTGTTTCTCGTCATGCCCGCTTCTTGGAAACTGAGTTTTTAGAAAATCAGATAAGTGGGAGCGCAATAGAACTGGAAGAAATTCCAGAACCACAAGCTATTACTGAAACCTTAGTAGAACCAGAAGGTTCAGGGTAACCGGACATTCCTGCGCCGCTCCGCAGAAGTAGTAGGCAGTCTCATCCGCCCGAGAGATACTTCGGTTTTCTCATAGACGGGGATAGAGAGGATTGCACAGTTGATTATGATGAGCCTACTAGCTTCCAGCAAGCCATTCAGAGCGGTGACTCGGTAAAATGGCTCGATGCAATGCAGACCGAGATGGAGTCCATGTACACCAACAAAGTTTGGACTTTGGACTTTGCTCCAGAAGGGGTAAAACCCGTAGGGTGCAAATGGATTTTCAGAAAGAAGATTGGTGTAGATGGGCAGGTTGAAACCTATAAAGCTAGGCTTGTTGCAAAGGGTTTTCGTCAAAGACCTAGTTTGGACTATGATGAGACCTTTTCTCCGGTAGCTATGCTCAAATCCATTCGGATCCTTCTTGCCATTGCTGCCTTCCACGATTATGAAATCTGACAGATGGACGAAAAGACGGCTTTCCTAAATGGAAATTTGGAAGAGTGTGTCTATATGGATCAGCCAGAGGGATTCATTCAGAGTGGGAGCAGCGGTAGAGTGTGCAAGTTGCTCAAGTCCATCTATGGACTCAAGCAGGCATCGCGGAGTTAGAACATCTGCTTTGATGATACTGTCAGAGAATTCGACTTTATCAAAAACCCAAATGAACCATGCATTTACAGTAAGATTGTAGGGAGTAATGTGGTATTCCTCGTCTTATACGTCGATGACATTCTCCTAATAGGAAATGATATTCCTATGTTACAATCAGTCAAAGGATTCTTGTCACAGAGGTTCTCCATGAAGGACCTGGGCGATGCCAACTACATTCTGGGGATCCAGATCTATCGTGATAGATCTAAAAGGATGTTGGGACTTTCACAGTCAAGGTACATCGACACCATACTGAAACGATTCAGTATGGAAGATTCCAAGCGCGGTAATCTACCGGCTTGTCACGGAATCACCCTCTCCAAAGAGATGTCTCCCAAGACTGATTTGGAAAGGGCTCGCATGTCATCAATACCCTACGCATCTGCGGTAGGATCTATTATGTATGGGATGTTGTGTACCAGGCCAGATGTAGCATACGCATTGAGCGTTGTAAGCTGGTATCAGTCGAACCCAGGGGAGAAACACTGGATAGCAGTAAAGAACATTCTCAAGTACCTGAGAAGGACTAAGGAGATGTTCTTGGTGTATGGCGGAAAAGACCTCCAGATCGAGGCCTTTGCTGACTCCAGCTTCCAGAGTGACAGGGATGACTCCAAGTCCATGTCGGGTTATGTCTTTACCCTCAATGGAAGGGCGGTTTGCTGGAAGAGTTCCAAGTAGGAAACCGTTGCTGACTCAACTATGGAAGCGGAGTACATAGCTGCTTGCGATGCCGCAAAGGAAGCTTTATGGATGAAGAAGTTCCTCACGGAGCTTCAGGTGGTTCCTACCAGTGTTGATCCAATACCGCTGTATTGTGACACAACGGCGCTATAGCTTTAGCGAAGGAACCCAGGTCCCATCAGAAGTCCAGGCACATTTTGAGGCGGTACCAGCTGATCATGGAGATCGTAGATCGCCGGGAGATCGGGGTGAAGAGAGTAAATACAGAAGATAACACTGCCAATCACTCACGAAGGCCTTACCCCAGACTCAGTTCGAGCGGCTGATCGAGATGATAGGTCTTCGATACGCCAGTTCATGGCCTTAGTGCAAGTGGGAGATTGTTAGTGTATATGCCCTAGAGGCCATTACTGTATCATACTAGCTTGTATATTACTTAATGGAAGCTTGGGATATTCACAGTTGTATAGACAATCTTGCTCAAAATGGTAGTATGCTACTTGGTCTGTTTCTAGTTCAATATGTGCATGTGTTTCTTTTAGCATATCGCTTATACATATTAGTAGAGCCCTTAGGATCATTGCTTGATTACCAGTGTTGTGATGGCAGTCATACTCGTGGGGGCTGGGTAATCTATAAGCACATCCTTATACAGGTCCCTAGTCGTAGGACTATCGAGACAGGGCATCGATACTCCGGAGTAGACTAGCGTATGCGCTTCTCATCCCAGCAGGGGAGATGGTCTGTCCCACAGCCATCAGTACGTCGTACTGGAGATAGTATGCGGGTGCTCGTTGAGTTACGAGTACACTGGACAGGACTCGTCAGGAACTGTTGGTTGGTACTATACCTATCGTCGGTTACCAGTTCCCAGGTGACATGAGTACAGCTTTGTCCGCTGACTTGACACTGTCACTTCCCCTCGAGTGTGTTCCTACTGTACTTTGATTACTACCCTACCACGGCTCAAAGGAGTCGTGCAAACAGGTAGCAGTTGGGTGCAGTCCCGAAGCACTTGGAGGCAGTGACGGTTAGACAGGATTCGCCTCTCCCGGTATTGGGGGTTGACATCGCACTGTGTCTAGGAGAGCCATTACACGAGTAGTCCCTGGCCAGGGCAAGCGAGATATACTGGTAGGTTTCCAGTGTTATCTCAGGGTGTTCTGGGCTTCACTCCGACATGACTTGTACCGCTATTAGGGGACTGACGTTTACCGCCCCCTAGGCCCGCCATGCGATGTATCAGACGAACAGACCGGACTGTGCCGAGATTGTCATATTCAGGCTCAGTAGGAGTTCAGATGGGTTTCACCTCGTCAGTCTTCTTGTCGGCATCTACCTGGGGACCGTTACGCACAGCTAGTACCGCTTGCGGTCTGTGGTTAAACCCACTGCCAGCGTAGTGTCGAGTCTTTAGAGTCCCACACAGAAAGATATTCGCCTTTAGGCAAAAGAGTAGAGGTCGCATGGTTTTGCGACAGGTCGCATGGTTTTGCGACAGGGTTGGTCACATCCGTGCACTTGTGCACGTTTGGTGTCCGGACAGTTAACACTAGCGGGCTTTGGTTTAAGCCAGATCCTAGTGTACATTTTGGGATTGGTTTTATCTCGTTTGTATTCGTGTTCCACGGAACGCGGATGCGGGTGTGTATGCACAGTTGACAGAGAGACAGAGGCAGAGGATTCTCATTGGGGTTGTTGACTGTTGACTTTTGGCTAAACCCTAATGAGAATAAGAAATATGATTAATGATAATATTAATTAAGTATTATTGTGTCATGGTTGTGATTAGGGGTTGACTTTGTTGACTTGTTGACTTTGTTGACCGGTTGACTAGGTTGGACTAGTTGACCATCATTATTGCAATGGCTATCATTTCATGGCAAAGACTTTTGCTTGCTTGTTATGCTTTGCAATATGAGTGCATGAAATGATAATGCCACTTGATATGATATGAACCATCACATAATACTCAATTATTATTATTATTATTATTATTCTTTTTGGATTATGGGAGAGAGGTTGGAAAAAGACTTTCTCATTCTCTCATTTCATTTCTCTCTCTTGCTTGAGCTCTCCCTCTTGCTCTTCCTCTTGCTCTCTCTCTAGTTCAAGGCAACACCCTCTCATGAGTTGAGAAACATTGCCTTAGAGATAAAAGAAAACCCAAATCACTTCTCTACTCATCCTAGTTCACAAGGTTTAGCAAACCAAGTGTTCTAATTTCTTCAAGTTCGAAGAAGAAGCCAAAGGTAGAAGCTTTCAGGTGGATCCATCTTCGGCGCAAGGAGACGACGAGGTGAGGCCGATCCGTACACCGGAAAGAGTCGAAGATGAAGGAGTTCAAGAAAGGTATATCCCCCTAACCGAGTAGGCAAAACTCTAGTTAGGTTGTTAGTTAGTTGTTTAACAAAGATCCGTATTATGAGTCCATGTTACCACCCTCTTGAAAATCGTTTTTCACAACTTCCGCAACCCCGTGAGTACCGGGGAAGGGTAGCATGGACTTACAGTTTTGAGATACGATTTTGGTGCACACCAGATGCACTAAATCGAGATTCTTCGTGCATGTCAGATGCACCTGTTTTGGCTGTCAGGCACACACGTTGCCTATGACAGATACTTCGTGCACACCCGTTGCACCTAGATGTCGTTTTGTGCACCTGTATGGCACATATATGGATTTTGATTTCCATGCACACCAGACGCACAGGGTGGTGTTATGTGCATTTTGGGATTTATTCCTTTTGGAGCAGTACATTTTTAGGATATTTGATATTCGTTTTGTACTGAGCAGGACTAGTCAGAGGACAGTACCTGGATATATTTTTACATGCATTGATAGTTATCGAAGGATTTCCAAAAAGCTAGCAATAGTCTCAGTATATATATACCTACGTGTCCAATATGACACGAAACGTTTTAAAAACAAGGAAACCCTTCTAAATTGTTTTCAAAACGGCGACTTAAAAAGATTTGGCATGCATTTACATCAGCTATTCACATGTATAGATTGGATGTCTACATGTATAGTTCTGATCTATATCATATTGGTTTTATTTTGGATTTGACATTTGTGTCTTACCATGACTCCGATGATTGTGGGATGCTTGACGGAGTTTTGCTTTTGAGTTATCTACTCATTACTCATGCGCATGCATTGCGCTATGATGTTATATGTATTGATGATTCGGAGCCCCGACGACTTAGAATTTGTATCGAAATGTTTTAGTATTTGGGGGTTTAAATTTAAATTCGGGGACCGAATTTCTTTAAGGGGGGTAGATTGTAACATTTCCAAATAAAAAAATATTACTTTTGGGATTTTTTATAATTTAATATTATTTTAATGAATATTTTAATATTTCGGTATAATTAAATACAAATAAATGGGGAAAAATTAAGGAAAATTCTAAAATAGGGTATTTTATGGAATTATGCCATTTTAAAGTTTTTATGATTAGTTTGACACTAATTTAGTGCTAATCGCGATTAAAAATCGCTAATCGGATTTTTGGCATTTTTGTGCAAACATGCACATATCATTTTGGACTTGTGATTACATTAGTCTTACCATGGCTTTTACTTTGTGTCTACTATTTGAATGAGAAGGTTTTGGAAAAGAAAAGAAAAGGATTTTGAATAAAGAAATAGGTATGGTGAGAGTGAGGGTAGGTGAGAGTGTTGACCTAGCCATTTCCTCTCATTTCTTCCTCACATTTCTCTCTCCCTCCTCTCTAGAGCTGCTGAGCTGCTGCTGCTCCTGCTCTTCCCTTTCCCTCCATCACCTTCAATCCCCCAAAACACTACAAAATCATCTCAAAACCCCATTCCCTCTTCACAAAACTTGCTCACAAGCTCAAGAGGAACGCATTGGACTAAGGAAGAGTGGTTCTAGAGGACTTTGAGCAACTCAAGAAAATTCTTGAGTTGCCAAAGGAGGTAAATTCTGCAACCTTAGAGTAGTATTTCATTTCCTTGTGCATCTATGCTAGTTTCATATCGATATGGTGTCGTTTGGTGGATTTTTGAAACATCAAGTTAGGGTTTAGGGTTAAATCTGAAATCAAAGTGAAATTTAGGCTTGTGGTGACCATAGAATCCCTTGTGTGATGTTATATTGGACTAAAACCTGGAACTAGAACCAGAATACGGATTTATAAAATCGATATCGGGGAAAACTGGAAATCTGTCACTGTTTTTATTGATCTGCTTTAACCCGAGACACCTGAAAATAAAATTTACTTGACAGAGAAATGTGCAGGCACCCTAGAACCAACACCCAAAACCCTAGCCCCTATCTCTTTCCCCAGGCCGCAGATTTAATCCTTCTGGAAGCAATTTGCGGCCAGAGCAGGAGGGTTTTGCTTCGTTTTTTGTGCAGGGCCTTATCTCCAGTAAACTTGACCCTTGGCATGTATAGATTTGTCTAATTTGACCAAGGGTGAATTCTGGAGCCTATTTCCTATGTTGCTATTTTGGATTCGTGTTTCCGTATTTCCGTATTATGAATTCTGAGTTTGCGTACTCGACTACTTGGCGTTTATACGACGATATCGAGGTTTGTTGATGGTTTTGGAAGCGTTGTCTATAGGTTCTCACCTATAGATCATAGCGTGTCGTTTTGGGTTTCGTATGCCGTTTTAGTCTTGAATTGGTTTTGATACGCATTTGCGATACGTTAATGTGTAGGTACCCCATGAAGACTTCGGGATGACAAGCCAAAGCGTGGTGACGTCGACGGATAAAGACGCAAGGTGAGTAGATTGATATCTACGGGGTGAAGTCGGGTGGATGGCGTATAGCACCCCCGCAGTCCGTGGTGATGTATACGAATACGTATACACACTTATATTTATTATGCGTTGTTTGGAATTTTTGATGATAATGATTCATTGGTGTGGTATAGTGCGAAACCATTGAGTAGTGGTTGCACTCACACATACACGTACACATATACTTGCATACATTCTTTCATTATCTGTGCGCATATGGAGGTGTGTATATCTACACATGGGTATGGGACTATGTGTTCATATGCGGGATTTGAGGATGATACGTAGGATTACGATGAGTCGATGAGATTTGACCTGAGGCCGTAAGACTCGACGATGTGTCAGAGTTCGTATTTGAGATGCGACATGATGGTTTTAGCGGGCTTTTGGGCATGTGTTTTACCCCGCATTCACATTTATATAGATGGTATCAGTTGTACTAGACTTAGATCAGTATCCCAGATTATGTGAGATGATGATAATGATACCTGATATTTGTTGATAGGAATGTGATATTGACCCAAACCCAGTTATTGGGATGCCGTACGACGATTTACCGTACGAGCCTATATTGATGATTGATCCGCACTCATGACATGAGGATTGGCATATGATATACTGTATCGTACGCGATACTATTAAGGCGGGATTACCGACTATTATATTATATATATATATATATGTATCGACTCAGATTTAGGTGGTTTCCTTACCCCTCCTGATGGACTGGGCTTAGTAGATGTTAGACTAGACCCGAATCATACCTATTTCAAAACTAACGAATCGGGAATATCTTAAGGACAAGTAAAGGGATTCTACGGGTATTTTCAAAAGACGCATCTATTCTTAAAAACACCGTAACCCTTATTGTAACACTTTGAATTTCCGTTAGAATGTTTTTCGTGATAATTAGTAATTGTACGTGTTATTATATATGTGTTCATAGGATTATTAGTTATTTAGTCGTGTTAGCAAATTGGAAAATTTACCTTTGTAGTGTACACTTGCACACTTAGCCATTTTTGTGACTTAGGGTTTTTGGTATAACATGTTAACCATTCTTTTGTTGCATGGTTCATTTTAATTCCCCACCCTTTAATCAAAACAAAACCCTTTTTATAATTCAAAAATCCAATTAAACAATTGAGAGCATGGTGTTAGGTAAGAGGTTGACTTTTTTGACCCCATTTCCTTCTCTTCTCTCTCTCTTCTCCTCACTTCAGAAAATTCTAGAAATTTCAGCAGAAAACCCTAGCTTTCCTTCATCTTTTCCTCTCTTTTTCACTTCCCCTTAATTCCCAAACAAAACCCTACACAAATCAACACTTTTCCTTCACAAAACCATGGAAAAAGGGGCTTTTTGGGGTGTTTGAAGGCAAATCTGCACACTTGATGGAAGACCTTGGACTTTTGGTGTTTTCTAAGGTTTTTAGAAGATATTAACTCATGTTAGCACTCCTTTTCCTTAAATTTGTAGTATTGTTTAGCAAAAATCTCATTTTATGCATTTTCAGTGATATTAAGGGATATTTGTGATTCACATGTTAGATTAGGGTTTTGTTAGTTTGGTTAGCTCTATTATGTGTTATTAGAGCTATTTTAGGCCAGGTTTGTTTCAGTTTGCACAGAAATACCATAAAGTTCCATTTTAGTGCAAAAGTGTGGATTTTTAACTTGATTTAAGGCTTTGTAGGATCTGCTACTACCCGAGATGTTCCAGAGCAAAACTAGATGTTACTGTAGTATGTATGGGGGGTATAGAGTGCACACACCAAACCGGGGAGCCCACCCCCCTACCCAGGCCGCCGGAATATTCATTCTGGCCGCAATTTGCGGCCAGATGGGTGAGTTGGGATTTGGGGTTTGGGCCACTGGAGTCTGCTGCTATGTGGGTTATTTTGGTATATATAGTTTTACAATATCATTTCTGTATCAAAATCTGTAGGTGAATACCTATTTCCCGTATTTTAATCTTCGCGACACGCTTGATACGTGTGTATGGGTTTTGGGTTTCTACGTATCGCGACGCGTCGGAGTGGCGTCAGGCGCGTAATCACATTTTAGCGTATCGCGCACACGCGCGCTTGGTTCACGACACGAGTTACTAGTTCGGCTTTAATGCCGTGTTTATGTGACTTTGAGCTTATGTGTGATATATTGTGTAATTCTAGGTTCGCAGGCGAGTACGGCGGACGCCGCGCAGAAGGGGAAACAAGTTGTTGGCTATACCTAGCGAGAGACTACGGTGAGTAAATTTAACATCTACGGGGATATCGCCCGCATGGCGTTCTACGTCAGGGCTGATAGGACCTTATAGCTACATTTACATACATTGACTGTTCATGGCTACTATTTAATGCATACTGCATTCCCTGCTATATGGATATAAACTAGAATTGATAGAACACCGCACCATTACTAACGGTCCATGTTGCACGAGCACTATCCTGCATGTTACACACACACCGTTAGTAATTGCCATGACACTCACACTGTAGAATTTCCATGATCATTATGCTGTAGCTCATCTTTTATGTGACTAGACATGATATTCATACTTGATGCACATATCACCTCACATTGAGTTGCATATTAGTTTGGATTACATGGGATTTCTGGATTTGGGAACCGTGGCTATTTCAAATATTTAATCATTTAAAAACCCGGTTCCCTTGATATGATATTTCGGTGCGTCCACCATGTGTTTCCTCGGTGCTAGAGTGATATATGTGAACCCAAATCGAGGAGCTGGTTGAGGCCGATTACGGGTACATGGTGGACCCGGTATGGTACCCCGGGGCGAGAACGGTTTCGCTGTGTAGTAGACGGTGAGCCTGGCAAAGGGACTACTACCTACCGGTGATTGGTTGGATGTCACGACCCGAAAGTACGGAACATGACCGGCACTTAGACTACGAACGTCTCAAGGAGTACGTATACTAAGTAAGCCGAAACCCAGAAATCCAAACCAAGAGAAGTAGTAGAGAATAGGAAGAACCATATCAAATCAACCTGTATGCAACATAATATACAACGCCTAAAGGCGAGAATCACAACAGAATGGAACTCAACCAGCAAGAAACTCAAGAAATATAACATGCTACTCTATGGTCGAAAGAATAACATTACTGGTCTCTATCTCAAAAAAATACAAGTTTGGTTGATGGAACTTCTAGATACAACTGAAATATAATATACAAGGTATAATGATGGGTAAGATACAATAAACCCATCTACTAGCAAGTCACCCGAAAAGAAACCGTGCCCGCAAAGCCGTAATGAAATCCGTACGGCAACACCTGCAAGAAACTGGGGCACAACGGGGGTGAGTTGCCAACTCGTGAGTAGAAAAAGATCTACGAACAGAAAATCGCATGAATAACGCAACCTAGGTCAATGATCATAATATATCCTCAAATATATGAATAACATGCAGCCTATAACAATGGCTAGGGTAATATCTAACCCGAGTGTGATCTCATGTGCCCGTGTCAGTGCCTCAGGTAGCAATATATCATATGAATGAGGTATGCATGCATGAAACAGAATACATGTAGATGAAGAAACTGTTTTCATAATTTAGTGAGATTTCCTTCGTATTTTTAAACTGAGGTATCAAAAATGAAATCAGTATCAACAGTGTCTAGCATCGACACAAAACATAAATCTCACTGTCTCGAAATATCAATGTCTCAATCTCAATATCTAGGGCGCCGTCAGTCCAGACCGGCCCCTACCATCCATCTCAAGACCACGATGGTATCCTCCGGATATCCGACGCGTCGGGTAATATCACCGGTAGGTAGTCTCCCCCTGCCAGGCTCATCGTCATCACCACGAGCTTCTTGCCCCGGGATACCTTACCGGGTCCACCATGTACCCGAAACGGTTCATCCAACTCCTCGAATCGGGTCTCCAAATCTATCAGCAAACTCATGGTGGACGACTCATACATCATGGGAAAAACCGCGCTTTTTATTTAAAAAGAGAAAGAAGAAGTTTGTATATGTTTTGCGGTTTTCCCCAAATCCAGAAAATCTCATGGAAATCCAAATCCAAAACCTCAATAGCACGTAAAAAGTGAATATATGCATGAGAATCCATGAATGCGGCATAACAATGAATAACAGTATGCATGAGGTAGCAGGTAATAACTATAATGTCTAAACTAACATATAAGGCAAGTACACTAATATCATGTCTAAACTATTAGCTAACAGGCTATGTCAAGCAATAATATTTTCTAAGGTGTACGTGACATGGCAATTACCGATGAAGATGTGTGTGAGCCGGCAAGTAAGTGTACATGGTACATACGCATCATCGGTAATGGTGCTGGTGTCCTAACCACAAGATATCAACAGTAGAATATGAAGCATAATATAAGCATGTGATGCGGAGCAAACAAAAATAATGAGCGGGAGCTGAATACTAGACGCAACGATAATTAATCTGTTTTAACCTAATATAAGTCCTACAATGGTGCCTTTTGAAATAACACGAATCGTGGGGTTTTGAAAATAGGGGCTACAGTGTTTTTAAGAAAAGATACGTTTTTTGAAATATCCGTAGGATCCCTTAGGCTGTCTTTAAAAATACGCACGATTCGTAAGCTTTGAAATAGGTAGGAACCGAATCTAATCTAACAACTAACTAAACTAAAGGGCTACGCTATAAGCTAGACTACAGGTAAGGAAACCGCCTAACATCTGAGTCGATACATATACACACCTGTATATATATTAGTCGGTGATCCCGCCTCAATAATATCATATCCGATACCATATCTATACTCAGACATCCCAAGTCAAGAGTACGGATCAATCATCAAGATATAGCTCGTACGTAAATCCGTCGTACGGCATCCCCAAATCTGGGTACGGGTCAATATCATATTCCTCACACTATTCCTCTGGTATCCTCTTTATCCAAGATCATAGTCTAGGGTACTGACCTATGTCTAGTACAATACTAATATCCTCAATATACTCATGATCTGACTACTGATCGACAATCTCGTACAAACCGATATCGTCAGCACATATCATCATCAAGGGGTATACATCGCCCGATACGGCCTAATATCAATATCCTAGCATATTATGCCTCATATCACGATCACATGTCGACCATTTATTTATAACACTATTCACCCGTATCGCCGCAGCAAGATCCGCTATAACACCAGGACGTACCTTAAGTACGAATCCTGCCATATCACCGAGATCACAACCACAAACAAATCTCATCGACTCAGCTCAATCCCAAGTATCCTCCTCAAATCCGTATGTGAACACATAGTCCCATACCCATGTGAACATATAAATATATTCCCATACACGCACATATGAAATAAGGAATGTATGCAAGTATGTATATGTGTGTATGTGTAAGTGTAGTGCACCCACTACCTAAGGTTTCGTAACCATGCACCAATCCAACACCAATATCCATCTAAAATCATCAATAATAAATCCTAACAACATATCATAAATTGTTGGTGTGTATACGCATCCGTATACATCACCACGGACTGCGGGAGTGCTATACGCCATCCACCCGACTTCTCCCCGTAGATATAAATCTACTCACCTGGTTCTTGCTAGCCGGTGCCGACGTCGCCACGCGCTTGCTTGTCGTCTCGAAGTCCACATGGGGGTACCTACATATCATAACGCACCATATCGCATTATAACTAAATTCGAAATCGAAACGGGATACGAAAATCAAATCGGCACGCGTATCACGCATAGGTCCAAACCTATCGCCTACGCATGCAAGAATAGTCAAACCAACCCTCGATGTCGATGTACAAACGTCAAACCATCGAGAAAAATCCAATCACACTCATTTGCACATTCACGAACACTAATTTTAATACAAACTAGGTTAAAACTCACAAAAACCTCAATTTTGCTTAAAAAGTCATTTTTCCGAAAATCTAGCAAGCACAAATCACCGTTTTAGTACAAAACTCGATGTATAAATGAATCTAGCGGCCATAATATTCGCTAAATATCTTAAATAAGTCATAAAAACAATTCCCATAATTTAATCTCATTAAATTCCAAAAGCCCTAAAATTCTAGTTTACAAAATACCTAAATTTTAACAATTTTATAGCAAAAATGCACAAACTACAATCTAGCTTGGATTTTCATGAACTAAAAGCATTAAACCACTCAATATAATATTTATAATGACATGAAACCTTAATTTGAATTTTATCTCACAAGAATATATTTATTTTAAAAACCTAGTTTACAATTTAGCATAATTAACAAATTTTTTTAAACTAACCAATAACAACTAGCTACTAATCTTGTTTTAACATGTCATAAGAGCCTAAAAACATCACACAAACATCACACAACCATACACCAATCTCACAAAACCCTAACTTGATTTTAAAACCTAAATTCTAAAATTTCCAAACCCTAACTTGAAGATTTATAACTAGCAATTCAACCACTTTAACACTTAACTAAGCTAACATAAGTATTAATCAACAATTTAACTACAAGGTTAACATTATACCTCCACAATTTTGTAGATCCCATTTGAAATCTAGCCATCCAAAATGCTCTCTTGTCACCCTAATCCATGCATGTTAGGGTAAGCTAAAATGTGTAGGAGTTGGATTTTGATTTAGCTTGATTTTTGTGTTGATTTTGGAAGGATTTTGTGAGGGTTTTTGAAGTGAAAAGGGGGTAAAAAAATGGGGTTGATTGAGGAGGGGGGCTCGGCCAGCAAGTATGGGAAGGGGGTGTGGGGTGTGTGGGAGTGGGGAAGGAAAGTCTAAGTCAAAGCAAGATACCCCAAGTCAACACACAACCCTTCTCTCTTTATTCTTTTCTTTTCTTTTCTTTTCTTTTCTTTTACCAAAAGAAGTGGGGGAGAGCTTTGGGGGGGCTGCTGAATTCAGCAGAAATGAGGAGGAAAATGGGTGTGTGTGAGTATGGGTATGGGTGTGGGGTGATGGAAAATGATAAATACTATACCCCAAACATCCATTTACACTAAATTCACTATTTAAGCCTTTTTCTTCGATATTTTCTAAACCGTTTTGGCAAACGATTTCATTTCAAAAACCATATGATAAAATTTTATTTAATGTGTCATGATGCACAAAATTTGTTTCAACTCATTCCAATTTGTAATTTTCCCTAATTAAATGTATTAGTGACGGCTTAAAATAATAATAAAATAAAAAAAAAAATTCAGAAATTTTGAAATTTCACCAGTTGATAAATAAACACCAAATACTAGCAATTACATAGCTAGAATATGTATATTTAATTTTTATAATAAGATATTTGTATTTTGACTTTTTACAGAAAACCCCCTTATTTTACCGATTTTTTCGAAATTTCACCGAAACGATTTTCAAAACGTTACAATCTTCCCCCCTTAAAGAAATTCGGTCCCCGAATTTAAATTCAAACTCCCCCAATTACTAAAACATCTAAGAAAAACCATCAAGTCGTCGGGGCTCCGAAATTGTAAATACATAAAACAAATCGTAGCGCAGCGCATGCGCTTGAAAAATGAGTATATAACTCAAATCAAAACTCCGTCAAGCATCCCGCGATCATCGGAGTCGTGGAGAAGACATCAATACCAAATCCAAATCAAAACCAATATGATATAACTCGAAACTATAAATGTAAATATCGAATCTATATCTGTAAGTATCTGAAGGAAATGCATGCCAAATCTTCTTAAGTCGCTGTGCAACGCGTATAACACTGCACAGTGGCGGACGTCTACCATAAGAAAATAACTATATACATATATACCTTTGTTTGAAATGTACGTTCCGCCGTTTTGGAAACAATTTAGAAGGGTCTCCTTGTTTTAAACATTTCGTGTCATATCAGACACGTAGGTAAATACTGAGGCTATAGCTCGCTTTTTGGAAATCCCTTCAATAACTATCAATGGATGCAAAATGTATTCAGGTACTGTCCTCTGACTAGCCCTGCTCAGTACGGAAACACATAGCAATATCATAAAAATGTACTGCTCTATACGAAATCAATCCCCAAAATATGCACATGAAGCTACGTGCGTCTGGTGCGCACGGAAATCAAAATCCATGAATATGCCATACATGCGCACAGAAACAACATCTAAGTGCATCGGGTGTGCACGAAACATCTGTCGTAGGCAACGTGTGTGCCTGACACAAAATCAGGTGCATCTGACATGCACGAAAAATCTCAAATTAGTGCATCTGGTGTGCACCAAATCGCATCTCGTAACAGGCGCCCAACAGGCGCTAAAAATCCAAATCAGGTGCATCCATCATGCATGAAATCCAATATCAAGCGCCGAACGTGCGCAAAATCAATCAGGTGCACAAAACAAATATCGAGTATCACCATCGAAATCGAAGTCCAGTGCATCTAAGTGCACGAAAGGCGTATCACTGCACTGCAAGCATATATCAACTATACAGAGTGCAGGAACCAAATCGTGTGCATGCATACGCACAAAACCAACTCAACTGTTTAAAATCGTAAAATCACAAACATGTGAAACTGAAGCACGAAAATGATATCAAGTGCAACACTGTGCAAAATCGTAAATACTCAGTAGGTGCAACCATGGTCCATGAAAATAAATATCATGAAACTCAATCATCAAAATCAATCCTGCGAATAGATCGCCCAAAATACCCAAAATCAAGTATGGCGGAATAGTACTGCTCAAGCGCATCCTCTAAGAATCTCGGCCAACAGTCGCGGTCACTAGTGGGACGTCTCGTCGATGATCATGAACTCTGTCCTGCTGGCGTGCGTAACCATGACCACTCCTGGGTCAAGGTCTTCACTGTGAATTACCAATCTTTCGGTCCATCGGCTCATCGGTCCTGTCAGGTGTGCTAACGGGGACGATTCCGTTCTGGCAATTCTCTGGTCATCCCTTGGTCAATCATCGCGACCACTCATAAGACAGCATATTACTGGCGTCGGCCTCTGGGTCTCTGAATGTACGTGATACATCTGATCCTGGGTGCAAGTATCATTGCAGCAGTGTCCTGAAAGGAATCCTGCTCACGGTCTCTTCCATGTCTTGTCCCTGCCAACTGTCCGGAAGTCATTGTCCTTTCCTATATCTGCATCTTGCTCTGGAACGACTGCATACTCATCGCGACTCCTTCTGGAAGGTAAGTCCAAGTACCATGCCTCGGCATGCGCAATGCCTCTCTGATGTCGGCGGAGTGGAACATCATCTCATCTAGATCTGGTGCGAACCTCTTACTCCACTTTTCTCTAATGTCGTCTGCTTTGGAATCGTCTCTTCGCGGCTGCATGGACTGAGCTCCAACAACTATCCTCGTATCTGGAGTCTCCCAAGAATGCATCTCACCATCTAGCATCCGAATTAAGTCGAGCCATCCGATCGAGTCGTCAAAACCTCATAATCCCCCCAAGAGCTCAACCTCTTGGGCACAGTTTAATAGTATCGAGTACATACCACAGCATCGGTGGTCCAGCCGTAGAAGGGCAAACCCAAGCCTCACTAATGGCGTCGTAGAACTGCCGCAAACCCGAAGGTTCAAAGGCTTTCATACGGTCATTATGTCGAGTTAGGGTTTCATTCTTCTAGAGGGACCATGGAATTGCCTGCATGTCTTTCCGACTACTTTAAACTTGGAATAATAGGTTTCTGACGTTCGATCGTCTCTGTCGACTCTCAACGTCTCCGCGTGAAGTCGTCTCTAGCTGGAATCAATCTATCTGATGACCTTGCATCGGGGTAGGCGAACGATCCACATGTCCTAGTCAGTCATCATCGGGTGACTAGCGACCTTCTATCATTTATTCGTACAACTCGCCCCGCAATAGCTCCAACATATGGGGCGATATCTCGTCGCTCACAGCAACAACTGGCTCGCTCGTCTGCACGCCGAACAGTGCCTCGATCATCATGAATAAGCAACACACCAACGGTCATCAAGATCTGGCTGGCCTCTATCATTAGCTCAATCCTCTAATGTCGATCAGCACATCCGAGTAACCTCATAAAGGCGATCCGCCAAACGCTCGTGGCGCGGAAACACAATCAAAAGACACCTCTCTATAATCGGGTGTCGCCGGAATCATGCCCTGGTCAGTCCTCGTTCGTGCCGAGCTCGTGCTGACCGCAACTCTAGCCGTAGCTCTCCCTGCCCGTAATCGTGGCAGCAAAACCAAACTGGTACCGATGAGGCTAGATTAGGAAGGAATATAATACTGAACAAGGAAATGTACATCCTAAGGCTTCTTAAGTGGAGTGGCGTGTCGTAAATATGCCGCGGAACATACCAACGGTACGTCACTCTACTTTAGTCACTTATTCAATCAACCAAGGGTCATCATACGCTCCGAAGGTAAAACCTAACGCTCTAATACCAACTTTGCCACGACCCGAAAGTACGGAACATGACCGGCACTTAGACTACGAACGTCTCAAGGAGTACGTATGCTAAGTAAGCCGAAACCCAGAAATCCAAACCAAGAGAAGTAGTAGAGAATAGGAAGAACCATATCAAATCAACCTGTATGCAACATAATATACAACGCCTAAAGGCGAGGATCACAACAGAATGGAACTCAACCAGCAAGAAACTCAAGAAATATAACATGCTACTCTATGGTTTTAAGAATAACATTACTGGTCTCTATCTCAAAAAAATACAAGTTTGGTTGATGGAACTTCTAGATACAACTGAAATATAATATACAAGGTATAATGATGGGTAAGATACAATAAACCCACCTACTAGAAAGTCACCCGAAAAGAAACCATGCCCGCAAAGCCGTAATGAAATCCGTACGGCAACACCTGCAAGAAACTGGGGCACAACGGGGGTGAGTTGCCAACTCGTGAGTATAAAAAGATCTACGAACAGAAAATCGCATGAATAACGCAACCTAGGTCAATGATCATAATATATCCTCAAATATATGAATAACATGCAGCCTATAACAATGGCTAGGGTAATATCTAACCCGAGTGTGATCTCATGTGCCCGTGTCAGTGCCTCAGGTAGCAATATATCATATGAATGAGGTATGCATGCATGAAACAGAATACATGTAGTTGAAGAAACTGTTTTCATAATTTAGTGAGATTTCCTTCGTATTTTTAAACTGAGGTATCATAAATGAAATCAGTATCAACAGTGTCTAGCATCGACACAAAACATAAATCTCACTGTCTCGAAATATCAATGTCTCAATCTCAATATCTAGGGTGCCGTCAGTCCAGACCGGCCCCTACCATCCATCTCAAGACCACGACGGTATCCTCCGGATATCCGACGCGTCGGGTAATATCACCGGTAGGTAGTCTCCCCCTGCCAGGCTCATCGTCATCACCACGAGCTTCTTGCCCCGGGGTACCTTACCGGGTCCACCATGTACCCGAAACGGTTCATCCAACTCCTCGAATCGGGTCTCCAAATCTATCAGCAAACTCATGGTGGACGACTCATACATCATGAGAAAAACCGCACTTTTTATTTAAAAAGAGAAAGAAGAAGTTTGTATATGTTTTGCGGTTTTCCCCAAATCCAGAAAATCTCATGGAAATCCAAATCTAAAACCTCAATAGCACGTAAAAAGTGAATATATGCATGAGAATCCATGAATGCGGCATAACAATGAATAACAGTATGCATGAGGTAGCAGGTAATAACTATAATGTCTAAACTAACATATAAGGCAAGTACACTAATATCATGTCTAAACTATTAGCTAACAGGCTATGTCAAGCAATAATATTTTCTAAGGTGTACGTGACATGGCAATTACCGATGAAGATGTGTGTGAGCCGGCAAGTAAGTGTACGTGGTACATACGCATCATCGGTAATGGTGCTGGTGTCCTAACCACAAGATATCAACAGTAGAATATGAAGCATAATATAAGCATGTGATGCGGAGCAAACAACAATAATGAGCGGGAGCTGAATACTAGACGCAACGATAATTAATCTGTTTTAACCTAATATAAGTCCTACAATGGTGCCTTTTGAAATAACACGAATCGTGGGGTTTTGAAAATAGGGGCTACGGTGTTTTTAAGAAAAGATACGTTTTTTGAAATATCCGTAGGATCCCTTAGGCTGTCTTTAAAAATACGCACGATTCGTAAGCTTTGAAATAGGTAGGAACCGAATCTAATCTAACAACTAACTAAACTAAAGGGCTACGCTATAAGCTAGACTACAGGTAAGGAAACTGCCTAACATCTGAGTCGACACATATACATACCTGTATATATATTAGTCGGTGATCCCGCCTCAATAATATCATATTCGATACCATATCTATACTCAGACATCCCAAGTCAAGAGTGCGGATCAATCATCAAGATATAGCTCGTACGTAAATCCGTCGTACGACATCCCCAAATCTGGGTACGGGTCAATATCATATTCCTCACACTATTCCTCTGGTATCCTCTTTATCCAAGATCATAGTTTAGGGTACTGACCTATGTCTAGTACAATACTAATATCCTCAATATACTCATGATCTGACTACTGATCGACAATCTCGTACAAACCGATATCGTCAGCACATATCATCATCAAGGGGTATACATCGCCCGATACGGCCTAATATCAATATCCTAGCATATTATGCCTCATATCACGATCACATGTCGACCATTTATTTATAACACTATTCACCCGTATCGCCGCCGCAAGATCCGCTATAACACCAGGACGTACCTTAAGTACGAATCCTGCCATATCACCGAGATCACAACCACAAACAAATCTCATCGACTCAGCTCAATCCCAAGTATCCTCCTCAAATCCGTATGTGAACACATAGTCCCATACCCATGTGAACATATAAATATATTCCCATACACGCACATATGAAATAAGGAATGTATGCAAGTATGTATATGTGTGTATGTGTAAGTGTAGTGCACCCACTACCTAAGGTTTCGTAACCATGCACCAATCCAACACCAATATCCATCTAAAATCATCAATAATAAATCCTAACAACATATCATAAATTGTTGGTGTGTATACGCATCCGTATACATCACCACGGACTGCGGGGGTGCTATACGCCATCCACCCGACTTCTCCCCGTAGATATAAATCTACTCACCTGGTTCTCGCTAGCCGGTGCCAAAGTCGCCACGCGCTTGCTTGTCGTCTCGAAGTCCATATGGGGGTACCTACATATCATAACGCACCATATCGCATTATAACTAAAATCGAAACGGCATACGAAAATCAAATCGGCATGCGTATCACGCATAGGTCCAAACCTATCGCCTACACATGCAAGAATAGTCAAACCAACCCTCGATGTCGATGTACAAACGTCAAACCATCGAGAAAAATCCAATCACACTCATTTGCACATTCACGAACACTAATTTTAATACAAACTAGGTTAAAACTCACAAAAACCTCAATTTTGCTTAAAAAGTCATTTTTCCGAAAATCTAGCAAGCACAAATCACCGTTTTAGTACAAAACTCGATGTATAAATGAATCTAGCGGCAACAATATTCGCTAAATATCTTAAATAAGTCATAAAAACAATTCCCATAATTTAATCTCATTAAATTCCAAAAGCCCTAAAATTCTAGTTTACAAAATACCTAAATTTTAACAATTTTATAGCAAAAATGCACAAACTACAATCTAGCTTGGATTTTCATGAACTAAA
Organism: Agapanthus africanus; assembly: GCA_030015575.1. Lineage (NCBI taxonomy): Eukaryota > Viridiplantae > Streptophyta > Magnoliopsida > Asparagales > Amaryllidaceae > Agapanthus > Agapanthus africanus. The sequence goes on from JASDDO010000031.1 coordinate 332,929,369, forward strand.
AGCATTAAACTACTCAATATAATATTTATAATGACATGAAACCTTAATTTGAATTTTATCTCACAAGAATATATTTATTTTAAAAACCTAGTTTACAATTTAGCATAATTAACAAATTTTTTTAAACTAACCAATAACAATTAGCTACTAATCTTGTTTTAACATGTCATAAGAGCCTAAAAACATCACACAACCATACACCAATCTCACAAAACCCTAACTTGATTTTAAAACCTAAATTCTAGAATTTCCAAAGCCTAACTTGAAGATTTATAACTAGCAATTCAACCACTTTAACACTTAACTAAGCTAACATAAGTATTAATCAACAATTTAACTACAAGGTTAACATTATACCTCCACAATTTTGTAGATCCCATTTGAAATCTAGCCATCCAAAATGCTCTCTTGTCACCCCAATCCATGCATGTTAGGGTAAGCTAAAATGGGTAGGAGTTGGATTTTGATTTAGCTTGATTTTTGTGTTGATTTTGGAAGGATTTTGTGAGGGTTTTTGAAGTGAAAAGGGGGTAAAAAAAATGGGGCTGATTGAGGAGGGGGGCTCGGCCAGCAAGTATGGGAAGGGGGTGTGGGGTGTGTGGGAGTGGGGAAGGAAAGTCTAAGTCAAAGCAAGATACCCCAAGTCAACACACAACCCTTCTCTCTTTCTTCTTTTCTTTTCTTTTCTTTTCTTTTACCAAAAGAAGTGGGGGAAAGCTTTGGGGGGGGGGGGGGCTGCTGAATTCAGCAGAAATGAGGAGGAAAATGGGTGTGTGTGAGTGTGGGTATGGGTATGGGGTGATGGAAAATGATAAATACTATACCCCAAACATCCATTTACACTAAATTCACTATTTAAGCCTTTTTCTTCGATATTTTCTAAACCGTTTTGGCAAACGATTTCATTTCAAAAACCACATGATAAAATTTTATTTAATGTGTCATGATGCACAAAATTTGTTTTAACTCATTCCAATTTGTAATTTTCCCTAATTAAATGTATTAGTGACGACTTAAAATAATAATAAAATAATTTTTTTTTTCATAAATTTTAAAATTTCACCAGTGGATAAATAAACACCAAATACTAGCAATTATATAGCTAGAATATGTATATTTAATTTTTATACTAAGATATTTGTATTTTGACTTTTTACAGAAAACCCCTTTATTTTACCGATTTTTTCGAAATTTCACCGAAACGATTTTCAAAACGTTACATTAGACCTGACAGTTATCCGGAGGATACTGATCGGAGTCGATAGATGGATGCGGGATGATCCGTACTGCCAGGGCCAAGGGCCGATACCGCAGACGGAGCCCGTGGGCTAACCCGGACTGATGGGACCCGATGGATGAGGATTTGCGTGTCGATGCTGGACACGAGTACTTATGATATTTGGGTGCCGATGTTGGGCACTCGTGATTCTCAGAGATTTACAGGATTAGAGGGCCGATGAGGGTGCCGGCGCCTGAGCTATTTGGGGGATCTGGGTGCATTGATGGACACCGATTATATATTCCACGTTGACATCCCGTATAGATGTTATATTGCCCATGCTCAGCATTTATTATTGTACCTCATCCTGTAGTTATATTACCTGATGGAGCACTTGCATGATTATTGCACATATTGCTTACCACATATTGATATAATCTGTTGGCATATGATAGAGTAGCGCAGTACGTGCATGCTCGCGATTACCTTTATATGTTATCTCTATTCACGAGTTGGAAACTCACCCCCGTTGTGCCACAGTGTTTGCAGGTTGCCCTTCGGAGTAGTTACGGCAGGATGCGTTTTGCATCTTTTCACATAGATACCCCCATAGTTGGTGTGCTAGCTCTTTTGCTGATAGGTGGGTTTTGTGCGGTATCTGTTTATCTTTCAGTTATGTACATTGTTGTATCTAGTATTCTCCATCTACCATGTATGTATTTGACTAAGAGACAGTGTGAGGACGGTGATGTATATTATTTGTTTTCTGGAATCGAGCTCGTTGTGAGCCGACTGTACTTGCAGTTTATTCTTTCTGTGATGTTCCCACTTGTGGATCTTGATCTTCGCTACGGCGTCGTATATTGCTATCTTGGTGATTGTTTACTTAAATTTCTTAACATGTTAATAAGTGCTTCCATTTTAAAGTTATAACACTCTATACTTTTACTGGTTTGATTTCTGGGTTTTCGGTTCACTTAGTCGCGTTACGCCTGTAAACGTTACGTGGTTAAGTGCCGGTCACGGGCCAAACTTTGGGACGTGACAAAGTTGGTATCAGAGAGTAGGTTTTACCTTTCGGAGTGTAGGATGACCCTGGTATGATGGAGTAGGTAGCTATAGCAGGGTAGCGTAGCGTGTGTATGTTCCGCGGCATACTCACGACACGGTACTCCGCCTACGCGACCTTAGGACTTGTTGATTTAAATTCCTTCTTGAGTATATACATTCTTGCGATTCGATTTCCGTATCCTTATCGAATCCTATTGTTCCTTTCAGCCATTATGCCGCCAAAGACTACGAGGGCGCAGAGAGCGGCCGCGAGGGCCGAGATTCGAGTTGACTCGTCCGAGACGAGGACTGATCCGGGTAGTACACCGGTTGTGCCTTAGCAGGCTGTTCCTGCTGTGACAGATCAGATTGCTATGTTAGGGGCTGGTGTGCAGGAGATGCGCCAGACGATGGGATCCAGTATGCAGGAGATGCGCCAGATGATGGGATCTCTAGTTGAGACACTTCGAGAGCAGCGACCAGAGGTAGTTCCACCCGTTGCAGAGACCGCGGTGGTACCCACAGTGCAGGCAGTTGCACCTGCGACTATAGAGGTTATTACAGTACCGCTGTCACAGTTTATGAGGCTGAAGCCTCCGGTCTTCACAGGCACCGATGTGGCCGAAGACCCACAGTCTTTCATTGATAGGATGGCGCGGATATGTCATTCACTTAGATGCGCAGATACGAGATGGGTTGAGTTCGCGAGCTTTCGCCTGGAAGGTCTCGCGCAGAAATGGTGCGAATCAGTTGAGAAGGGTAGAGCAGCAGGTCTTCCTCCTATGACCTGGACCGAGTTTGTGGCGCCATTCCTTGCCCGTTTTCTTCCCCAGAGTGTTAGGGATGCCCGAGCACGCAGATTTGAGTCCTTGCGCCAGACGCCAGAGATGTCAGTGGCAGAGTACGATGTGCTGTTTACCGAGCTATCAGTTTATGCTCCGTACCTAGTGACTACTGAGGAGTTGCGAGTCAAGAGATTTGTCCGAGGCTTGCTTACACCACTGTTCCTTGCGATCAGCGCGCAGCATTACGAGACCTATGCAGCGGCAGTAGATGCAGCATTATTGGTTGAGGAGCTCCTTGCTGAGACTTCGGCAGTCCCAGAGCCAAAGAGAGTTCGTGCAGATACGTCAATGCAGAGACGGCCTTTTCGGCGTCGTGACAGGCACCTTGCAGGTGGCAGAGATTCGAGGCGAGGCCGATTGTTTAGCTCCTATCCCCAGGAGGGTCAGCGACCATCATCGGGATGTTACCGTTGCGGGAGCTCTTATCATCGTGTGCGAGATTGTCCGGAGGTACCCCGGAGTGAAGCGACAGCACCGCATGTTACATTACCACCTTCACCACCCCAGACGGCATTGCCGATAGTACCTACTGTTAATCCGCGTCAGACGCATGCATAGAGAGGTCGTGGTCGCGGAGGATTTGTTCATAGAGGACGAGGTGACCGAGGCAGAGGGCAGCCAGCAGCCGGCAGGGGACAGTTAGTTGCAGGTGGAGGACAGGCGCGAGTTTTTGCTTTGACGCATCAGGACGCGCAGGCGTCCAATGTGGTGGTCTTAGGTATCCTTCCAGTATGTTTGGTTTATGCACACGTGTTATTCGATCCCGGATCCACGCACTCGTACGTATCCACACACTTTGTGCTGAGTTTGGGTAGAGAGTCCGGTTTGCTTGACCATCCGCTTGTTGTGACTACTCCTGTGGGAGAGTCGTTTGTTGCTAGGCACGTGTTCCGATCCTGTACCGTCCGTATTGGCGAGAGAGAGTTGCCGGTCGATTTGATCCTTCTTGAGATGTTGGACTTCGACGTTCTTTTGAGCATGGATTGGTTAGCCACGTGCTATGCTTCTGTTGACTGCCGCGAGAAGACAGTTCGATTTTGTTTTCCCGACGAGCCGGTTGTTGTTGTGTTGGGGGGCCGTGGTGTTACCCCTCACAGTGTGATTTCTTCTTTTCGCGCTGGATAGCTTTTGAGGAAGGGATGTCAGGGATTTCTCGCCTATGTTTGCGATACTAGAGCTACAGAGGTTCCGATGGATCAGGTTTCGGTTGTTAGCGAGTTCCCTGATGTGTTCCCTGACGAGCTTCCTGGGCTACCGCCCGAGCGTGATATTTCTTTCTGCATTGATTTGGTTCCTGGCACGGGGCCTATTTCTTACCGCCTTATCGGATGGCCCCGGCGGAACTTAGAGAATTGAAGGGTCAGTTGCAAGATTTGCTGGATAAGGGACTTATTCGACCAGTGTTTCTCCTTGGGGTGCACCAGTCCTGTTTGTCAAGAAGAAGGACGGCAGTATGCGTTTGTGTATCGACTACCGCCAGCTGAACAGGGTGACAGTGCGGAACAGATATCCTTTGCCACGCATCGACGATTTGTTCGACCAGCTTCAGGGGGCAGGATACTTTTCGAGGATCGATTTGCGATCAGGCTACCATCAGCTACGGGTTCGACAGGAGTACATTTCTAGGACAGCTTTCCGCACGCACTACGGCCATTATGAGTTTTTGGTGATGTCATTCGGACTCACCAACGCGCCAGCAGCATTTATAGACATGATGAACCGTATTTTCCGGCCGTATCTTGATCTGTTCATCATAGTGTTCATTGAGAATATCTTGGTGTATTCTCGGAGTAGAGAGGAGCACGAGCAGCACCTGCGGATTACACTGCAGACCTTGAGGGAGCATCAGCTTTTCGCCAAATTCTCCAAGTGTGCTTTCTGGCTATACAGCGTAGACTTCTTGGGGCACGTGATTACACGAGATGGTATATGTGTAGACCCGAGGAAGATCAAGGCAGTTCGGAGTTGGCCTAGACCCACGTCAGTGACGGAGGTTCGCAGCTTTCTAGGGCTGGCAGGCTATTACAGGCGATTCGTGAAGGACTTCTCTCGCATTGCTACACCTTTGACCGGGTTGACCCGGAAGGGAGTTCATTTTAATTGGACGGAGGAGTGTGAGCACAGTTTCCAGCAGCTACGGGCTCTACTGACTACGACACCAGTGCTATCATTGCCTTCAGGATCAGGCGGATTTGTAGTCTACTGTGACGCTTCACGAGTGGGGCTAGGGTGCGTTTTGATGCAGCATGACAGGGTGATCGCGTATGCTTCGCGGCAATTAAAGAAACATGAACAGAATTACCCCACTCATGATCTGGAGATGGCTGCAGTGGTCTTTGCACTTAAGATCTGGCGACATTATCTGTATGGAGAGTCGTGCCAGATATTCACTGACCACAAGAGCTTAAAGTATATATTTCAGCAGCGAGACCTGAACCATAGACAGCGCCGATGGATGGAGTTAGTGAAGGACTACGATTGTGAGATCTTGTATCACCCGGGCAGGGCGAATGTAGTGGCGGATGCTTTGAGCAGGAGGCCCGGGGGTAGTCTATCTTGTTTGAGCGCAGTGCAGAGGCAGTCGTCGGCAGATTGGCAGATCTTATGCGACAGCCAGGTACAGTTCGAGTTTACGCCGATCGGAGGATAGATTGCGCATGTTCGTGCACGCCCACAGTTGCTTGACCGTATACATGAGACATAGCACAGTGATGACCGCTGTTCAGAGATCAGGACACAGATGGGACAGGGTAGATTTTCCGAGTTCGTGATCGATGATCAGGGGATACTACGATTTGGGGCTAGACTGTGCGTACCAGATGCTGAGGGATTGCGGCTCGAGATTCTTGAGGAGGCACATCGATCGGTATATAGTGTTCATCCCGGTTCCACCAAGATGTACCATGACTTGAGAGGTGTTTACTGGTGGGACGGAATGAAGAGAGACATCGCAGATTTTGTGTCGAGATGCCTGACTTGTCAACAAGTCAAGGCTGAGCACCAGAGGCCCGCGGGAGAGCTACAGCCGTTACCCATTCCGGAGTGGAAATGGGAACAGATATCTATGGACTTCATTGTGGGTCTACCCAGGACTAGTCGAGGGTATGACTCCATCTGGGTGATCGTGGATCGTTTGACGAAAGCGGCTCACTTCTTACCGGTGAAGACGACTTTCGGGTTTGCTCAGTATGCCCAGATTTACATTGATGAGATTGTATGATTGTACGGAGTTCCGACATGTATCGTGTCCGATAGAGGCACCTAGTTTACCAGCCGGCTATGGCAGACGCTTCAGGAGGCTTTGGGCACTCGCTTGAGTTTCAGCACAGCATTCCATCCGCAGACCGACGGACGGTCAGAGTGGACTATTCATACTCTCGAGGACATGCTCAGAGCATGCGTATTAGACTTCGGAGGTAGCTGGGATCATCATTTTCCCTTAGTAGAGTTCTCCTACAAAAACAGCTACCAGGAGACCATTCAGATGGCACCGTTTGAGGCTCTTTATGGGAGGAGATGCAGATCGCCCACCTGTTGGACGGAGCTCAGTGAGAGCAGTATCTTAGGGCCGCAGACTGTGGAGGAGACGACCGCGAAGATCCAGTTGATTCGCGATAGGATGAGGGCAGCCCAGAGTAGGCAGAGGTCTTATGCGGACCGTCGTCGGCGCAGACTTGAGTTTTCTGTTGGTGATCTTGTCTTCTTGAGGGTCTCCCCAATGAAAGGCGTGATGAGTTTTGGGAAGAAGGGGAAGCTTAGTCCTAGATATGTGGGCCCCTTCGAGATCCTCGAGCGTATTGGTGCGGTTGCGTATCGATTAGCCCTTCCGCCCAGTTTTTCCAGACGTGCACCCTGTATTTCACGTTTCGATGCTCCGCAGATATATTCATGATCCTTCGCATGCGATTCAGCACCCGACGATCCAGCTTGAGCGCGACCTTTCCTATGCAGAGCAGCCGGTGATGATCTTGGATCGACAAGTGAAGAAATTGAGGTCGAAAGAGATACCGTTCGTCAAGGTACTTTGGCGTGGCCAGAGAGGCGAGGAGGTCACTTGGGAGACCGAGAGCGAGATGAGGAAGAGGTATTCCCATCTTTTTGAAGGTGCGTATAGTTAGATTTTTAAATTCGGGGACCGAATTTCTTTAAGGGGGTAGATTGTAACACTTTGAATTTCCGTTAGAATGTTTTTCGTGATAATTAGTAATTGTACGTGTTATTATATATGTGTTCATAGGATTATTAGTTATTTAGTCGTGTTAGCAAATTGGAAAATTTTCCTTTGTAGTGTACACTTGCACACTTAGCCATTTTTGTGACTTAGGGTTTTTGGTATAACATGTTAACCATTCTTTTGTTGCATGGTTCATTTTAATTCCCCACCCATTAATCAAAACCCTTTTTATAATTCAAAAATCCAATTAAACAATTGAGAGCATGGTGTTAGGTAAGAGGTTTACTTTTTTGACTCCATTTCCTTCTCTTCTCCTCACTTCTGAAAGTTCTAGAAATTTCAGCAGAAAACCCTAGCTTTCCTTCATCTTTTCCTCTCTTTTTCACTTCCCCTTGATTCCCAAACAAAACCCTACACAAATCAACACTTTTCCTTCACAAAACCATGGGAAAAGGGGCTTTTTGGGGTGTTTGAAGGCAAATCTGCACACTTGAGGGAAGAGCTGGGACTTTTGGTGTTTTCTAAGGTTTTTAGAAGGTAATAACTCATGTTAGCACTCCTTTTCCTTAAATTTGTAGTATTGTTTAGCAAAAATCTCATTTTTATACATTTTTAGTGATATTAAGGGATATTTGTGATTCACATGTTAGATTAGGGTTTTGTTAGTTTGGTTAGCTCTATTATGTGTTATTAGAGCTATTTTAGGCCAGGTTTGTTTCAGTTTGCACAGAAATACCATAAAGTTCCATTTTAGTGCAAAAGTGTGGATTTTTAACTTGATTTAAGGCTCTGTAGGATCTGCTACTACCCGAGATGTTCCAGAGCAAAACTAGATGTTACTGTAGCATGTATGGGGGGTATAGAGTGCACACACCAAACCTGGGAGCCCACCCCCCTACCCAGGCCGCCGAAATATTCATTCTGGCAGCAATTTGCGGCCAGATGGGTGACTTGGGATTTGGGGTTTGGGCCACTGGAGTCTGCTGCTATGTGGGTTATTTTGGTATATATAGTTTTACAATATCATTTCTGTATCAAAATCTGTAGGTGAATACCTATTTTCCCTTATTTTAATCTTCGCGACACGCGTGATACGTGTGTATGGGTTTTGGGTTTCTGCGTATCGCGACGCGTCGGAGTGGCTTCAGGCGCGTAATCACACGTTTTAGCGTATCGCGCACACGCGCGCTTGGTTCACGACACGAGTTACTAGTTCGGCTTTAATGCCGTGTTCATGTGACTTTGAGCTTATGTGTGATATATTGTGTAATTCTAGGTTCGCAGGCGAGTACGGCGGACGCCGCGCAGAAGGGGAAACAAGTTGTTGGCTATACCTAGCGAGAGACTACGGTGAGTAGATTTAACATCTACGGGGATATCGCCCGCATGGCGTTCTACGTCAGGGCTGATAGGACCTTATAGCTACATTTACATACATTGACTGTTCATGGCTACTATTTAATGCATACTGCATTCCCTGCTATATGGATATAAACTAGAATTGATAGAACACCGCACCATTACTAACGGTCCATGTTGCACGAGCACTATCCTGCATGTTACACACACACCGTTAGTAATTGCCATGACACTCACACTGTAGAATTTCCATGATCATTATGCTGTAGCTCATCTTTTATGTGACTAGACATGATATTCATACTTGATGCACATATCACCTCACATTGACTTGCATATTGGTTTGGATTACATGTGATTTCTGGATTTGGGAACCATGGCTATTTCAAATATGTAATCATTTAAAAACCCGGTTCCCTTGATATGATATTTCGGTGCGTCCACCATGTGTTTCCTCGGTGCTAGAGTGATATATGTGAACCCGAATCGAGGAGCTGGTTGATGCCGATTACGGGTACATGGTGGACCCGGTATGGTAAGCCGGGGCGAGAACGGTTTCACTGTGTAGTAGACGGTGAGCCTGGCAGAGGGACTACTACCTACCGGTGATTGGTTGGACCTGACAGTTATCCGGAGGATACTGATCGGAGTCGATAGATGGATGCGGGATTATCCGTACTGCCGGGGCCGAGGGCCGATACCGCAGACGGAGCCCGTGGGCTATCCCGGACTGACGGGGCCCGATGGATGAGGATTTGGGTGTCGATGCTAGACACGAGTACTTATGATATTTGGGTGCCGATGTTGGGCACTTGTGATTCTCAGAGATTTACAGGATTAGAGGGCCGATGAGGGTGCCGGCGCCTGAGCTATTTGGGGGATCTGGGTGCATTGATGGACACCGATTATATATTCCACGTTGACATCCCGTGTTGATGTTATATTGCCCATGCTAAGCATTTATTATTGTACCTCATCCTGTAGTTATATTACCTGATAGAGCACTTGCATGATTATTGCACATATTGCTTACACATATTGATATCATCTGTTGGCATATGATAGAGTAGCGCAGTACGTGCATGCTCGCGATTACCTTTATATGTTATATCTATTCACGAGTTGGCAACTCACCCCCGTTGTGCCACAGTGTTTGCAGGTTGTCCTTCGGAGTAGCCGCGGCAGGCTGCGTTTTGCATCTTTTGACACAGATACCCCCATAGTTGTTGTGCTAGCTCTTTTGCTGATAGGTGGGTTTTGTGCGGTATCTGTTTATCTTTCAGTTATGTACATTGTTGTATCTAGTATTCTCCATCTACCATGTATGTATTTGACTTAGAGACAGTGTGAGGACGGTGATGTATATTATTTGTTTTCTGGTGTCGAGCTCGTTGTGAGCCGACTGTACTTGCAGTTTATTCTTTCTGTGATGTTCCCACTTGTGGATCTTGATCTTCGCTACGGCGGCGTATATTGCTATCTTGGTGATTGATTACTTAAATTTCTTAACATGTGAATAAGTGCTTCCATTTTAAACTTATAACACTCTATACTTTTACTGGTTTGATTTCTGGGTTTTCGGTTCACTTAGTCGCGTTACACCTGTAGACGTTACGTGGTTAAGTGCCGGTCACGGGCCAATCTTTGGGACGTGACACTTATTTTACTAAAACCCCGATTCGTCTTATTTCAAATGGCACCACTGCATGACATATACATATTGGTGTAGATTCTTCACTGTTGCGTTGATTTATTAGATTCCGCATCTCATTGTATGTGCATACTATTATTCCATGTTGCATGATATTCTGTTATACTTGCATTTCATTTATATGTCACATACATCATGTTTTCTGATTATACGCATCGATATATTCGTTTTCATGATATTTCTGGATTTGGGAACCGTGGATAATTTCAAAGGAAAGTATGTACTTATTTGGAAAACCCGGTTTCCTTGATATGATATTTGCGCTCCCATCATGGGATTTATCGGTTCTGATTTTATACCCCTTACGAGGAGTGGGTGCCGTATGAGGGTACATGGTGGGGCCCGATATATAAGTTAGTGGGGCTGACCCGGACTGACGGATGCCCGATATATGAGATAGTGGGGCTGACCCGGACTGACGGATGCCCGATATATGAGAGAGTGGGCTGACCCGGACTGACGGATGCCCGATATACGAGAGAGGGGGCTGACCCGGACTGACGGATGCTCGATATATGAGGATTTACGTGCCGATGCTAGGCACAGGTTTTCATGATGTTTCGAGTGTCGATGCTAGGCACTCAGGTTTCATGCTTTTGGTTATATCCTCATATTTCCATGCATATGCTGATGATATTTACATGCATGATGGTTATTGTCATTGGGTGACGAGTGGACGGGATCCACGTACATGCAGATTTGATTACACTGATTTTACCTCATATTCATGATATGCTATTACCTGAGGCATTGGCACGAGCACTTGGCACTACACTCAGGTATAGAGATTACATTGCCAGTTTAGCATTGCTTCAGACTTGTTCATATTGAGGTTTATATATATCTCATTGTATTGACCTAGGATAGGTCATACATTCGATCTCTGCTTGTAGATATTTTCTATTCATGAGTTGGCAACTCACCCCCGTTGTGCCACAGTTCTTGCAGGTTTTTGCCGTACAGGTTCCATAGCGGCATTTCTGGCACACTGCTTACACATGGGTGACTTGCTTGGGTAGATGGGTTCTCTTGTATCAGAACCGCCATTGTTCCTGTATTATTCATTGTATCTAGAAATTACATCAACCAAAACTTGTATATTGTTTCAGACTTAGAGACAGTGATGTAATGTATTATTTCGACCTTAGAGTCGCGCTTGTAGTATTACGATTTTCAGGATGTTTTGAGTTTCTTTTGAGATTTGATCCTCGCCCTTTGGCGTTGTATATTATTATTGCTTGTGTGGTTGTGACCGTCGATTGATGAAGAGCTAGCTCCCGCTTGGGGATGCCTTTTATCATTTCATATATATTGTTCTTGTTGTACCCCGTTCGGGGCCAGTTTTTACAAAGGAAACTCTGCCGAAATTTTCAGGAAAGGTTACACATTTTAAAAGTGCATACTTGGCTAGTTATTTAAAAACTTTGATTTTCAAAACATGATTTCCTTACTTCTTAAAACCAGTTTTCTTTATTTACTCCTTAAATGGTTTTAGATTTCTGGGCATTTGGCTTACTTGGATTAGATGGAGTCCTATAGACTTCATATGGTTCAAGTGCCAGTCACGTGCTTTTTCGGGTCGTGACAGTATGCCCTAAAGGCCATTATTGTACATGTGATGTATATTATAGTGGATGCTTGGACATATATATTGAGTACTTTCTTGCTCGACATGTTAGTATGCTATCAGGTTACTCTTTATCTTAACATGTTGATTGGTATTTATTACTGTCTTGCTCTCACATGTTGATAAAGCCCATAGGATATGTACTTGACTACCAGGATTATGATGAGGTCATACTAGTGGGGCCAGGGTGGTCCAAAAGTACATCCTTCAATCAGTTCCTAGTCGAGGGAATATCGAGACTAGGGCATCGATATTCCAGAGTAGACTAGTGTGTACGTTTCCTGTCCCTTAGTGGGCGATGGTTGATCCCACAACCATTGATGTGTGACATCAAAGATTGTACACAGGTGCTCATTAGAGAATGGGTACACCGAACAGGACTCGCTGAGGACTCCTAGTTGGTAGTATATCTATCGTAAGATAGCATTGTAGGGTTACTAGGCACGCTCACAAGGTTCTACGAGGCATCAACCATGCCCAATTTAAAATTTAGCCATGTCGAACAACCCAAAGCCGGATCTTTAAACTAGAGTTTAGGCGAAAACAAGTACGTTAAACAGTTTAACACTAAGTGAGAGGGATTACAACCTTTGTAGATCCGGTCCTTCACTTCTTATGCTCCGTGTTGAAGTCCATTCGCTGCGATCATCGTGTTCCGGACTCTCGAGAGGATTCACGAAGAGAAAAGTGCAGTCTTGCTTCCGATCTTCGATAACATAGATGATCTACCTTGAAGTTTCATTAACACAAGCTAACACTCACTAAATGAAGTGAACACTCTCATCTAAAGGGCAAGGGTAGATGAGAATGATGAAGTAGGATTTTTGCTCTCATTTGTTTTCATATTCTCACTCACTTTCATCACAAAATCAAAAGCAAGAAAGCTTTTTCCATGAAAAGAGAAGGAAGAAGAAGATGAATAATGATTTATTTCTTTTGTGATGAATAATGAAAAGATGATAATGATGAATAATGCAACCATGGTTGACTAAACCTTTGTAGAGATTTAACTAGGGCTAGGGTTTAGGTTGAGTTAAAGATGAGTCACTTGAAAATATCTTTTTCATGACAAAATAAAAAACCTTCTAGAAACTTCTAGTAAACATTAACCCAAATCAAACCCTAATCTTGTTTAATCTCCACTAATCATATTTCATTATTTATCATATCATGTTACAATAGTATATATCACATATATAATATTTATTGTAACAAAATAAATTAATACATTTAATATATATCGCATATATATCAATGTATTACCCGAGTGAGAAAAAGAATCTTTTAGCGAGCTAATATTAGTTAATGTAATTTAATATATCATATATATATTATTATACATTAAATTATCGAATCAACACTTGATCCGACAATCCGGCTATATCGCATATAACCGACTAATATTTATCCGTACCGATTCATCGAATCAACACTTGATCCGATGAGCCGGCTGATATCAAATATCGCGAGAATAGAATACGGTATCTCATATCGCATTATCCTCGGTCCTGCACATATCACATATGTGCCCCTACTCCGTTTTGCCTGAGCCAAGAAACCTCTGTGTAGGACTCTAAAGAATCGTCAATACGCCGGCAGTAGGTGATGATCATATCAAACACCCAGAAGCTGCAAGCGGTCAGCTAAACGTAACAGCCACCCAGGTATTGAGCTCTCAGAAAATCAACAAGCAAGCTTGTACATTCTTCTGTGAATCCAATCAGTAACACTCCCGTACAGTCCGGTCTCGTCGTCTGATATGTCGCATATCTCGCCTAGGGGTGGTAAACGTCAGACCGCAGTAGCTTGATAAGTCATGTCGATATGAGGTCTATAACAGTTTGAGAAACTACTGATAACACTTACCAGTAAATCTCAGCAACCCTGGCCAGGGATTTCCGGTTATAGCCAATCGTACACAGCACAACATCAACTTCCTATACCGGGAGAGACGAATCCCCTCCTATCGCTCATTGCCTCCATGTGATTCGGGACTGTACCCAAAAGCCACCTTTTGCACGCCGTCTTGGACGTGGTATGATGGAAATCAAAGCACAGTGGGAATCACACAAGACTCTATGACGATCTCGGGTCAACAGACTATTCTGTACCAGTGTCACCGGAGAACTGCCATCTGACGTGAGGTATAATACCATCTGGGAGTTCTCGACGAGTCCGTCCAGTGTACCCAGTCTCTACTGAGCACCCGTAAACCATCCTTGATGTCAAACATCGATGGATATGGGATCATCCAACGCCCATCATATGGGTCAAGATGCGTATACGCTAGTCTACTCTGGTGCATCGATGCCCTGTCTCGATACACCCTCGACTAGGAACAGTTAAAGGATGTACTCGTCGACTACCGTGGCCCCACTAGTATGATCTCATCATAGTCCCAGTAGTCGAGTATATATCCTAAGGGCTTTATCAATATGTAACATAGAGACAATCAGAGTACATGTTAAGATAAAGTACAACCAGATAGCATAGTATCATGTCGAGCAAGAAAGTCCTCCCTATATATGTCCAAGCATCCATTACAATATACATCGTATGTACAGTAATGGCCTCTAGGGCATACATATAACTAACAATCTCCCATTTGCACTAGGGCCATCTGTTGTGGTATCACATACCCAACAATTAGCTGTGGTTAAAGTATCTCATACTCAACCATCCCATAAAAGTCTCTACTGGGAGAAAAGGCCTTTGTGAGTGGATCCGCGCTGTCGTCCTCTGTGTCTACTCTCCTAACCTCGATCTCCCTGGAGATCAACCATCTCCATGATCAGGTGATACTGTCTAAGAATTATATCTGGATTTCAGATGGGACGGGGGGTTCCTTGGCAAAAGCCACAACTCCATTGTCACACAATGGTAGGAACGAAGTTCATCTCATGAACTTAAATATCCAGACTGCCTCTTTGGTAGCATTCTTGGTAACGATGTATCTTGCCTTTATATCGTCTAGTATGTCACGGTATCTAGCTTGGAACTCTTCCAACATACAGTCCCTCCACTGAGGGTAAAGACAATGCCTGCGACTGACATTCAGTCGTCCTTATCACCCAGGAACCTTTCCAGTGATTCTCCCCAGGATCGATTGATACCATCTCACTACAACTAGTGAGTATCCTAACATCCAATTAGATCTATCTCATAGATCCAAAACCCAGGATTTAGGAGGTATCACTTTGATCATATATGGAGAATCCTTATGATAAGCGGAGATTGACCGAGCGTAGCATAGGAAACTCCTTCCCTATCAAGAGTATGTCATCCACGTACTCTACGAGGATCACCACCAAACTCCCTACTACCTTTTTGTATATACAAGGTTCATCTACCATTTTGATGAAGTCAAACTCTTTGACTTCCACATCAAAACAGACGTTCCAACTCCGCGATACCTGCTTTATCACATAAAACATCTTGCTCACGTTTCCGCCGCTCCCACTGTCTACGAAGCCCTCTGGCTGTGTACTTATAGACGCTCTCTTCTAAAAGATCATTTAGAAAAGTAGTCATATCACCCAACCACCAGATATCGTAGTCATGGAATGTAGTCGTGGCAAGTAGGATCTGGATGGACTTAAGCATAGCTTTGAAAGTCTCAACTTTTCCATGTACACCAAGTAATCTTCTCAAGATATACTTTCTCCTGATGGGGATTTAACCTTTCAGATAAAGAAACCAAAGTCTATACTTTGTTGGTGTATAAGGATTCCATCTCAAATCGCTAAGCATCCAGCCATTCTTACAGAGTCTCACTCCTGATGGCCAGCTCGAAACTAGTTGGGTCATCATCTCATGATTCAATCCTCGCTCCCACTGTCATAGAGATACCGAAGTATCTCTCAGGTGGGTGAGTAACCCTACTAGATCGGCGGAGAGGCTGAGGTTCGTTAGAAACAATTGAATCCTTGGTTCAATCAAATCATCACTTTGCAGTTTGTATAGCTGGAACCTTTCCAGTTCTACAGAACTGACTTTGCCTCGAGCTTGTCCGGATTTTGCTTTTTAGACATAGGCCGGACAACCCCAAATTTTAACAAACTTAAGATATGGGTTCTTCCCTTCCCATATCACATATGAAGTGGTAGGCAACTGATTTGATTTGAACCTTATTCAATAGGTATGCAGCTTCTCAAGTGCATAACTTCCCAAAAGGAAATAGGAAACTCAGTAGTACTCATCATAGAGCACACCATATCACATAGGGTGCTTTGCTCCGCCCCGATACACCGACGTGCTGTGGTGTATGCGGAGAGGTAATGCTGAGAGAGAATCTCATTCTCCTTTAGAATAGTCCAGGAATTTCGTGCTCAAGTATTCTCCTCCTTGATCACATCAAAGGACATAATACTTTTACCCGTATTTTGGTTCTCTACTTCTAACTTATATTCTGTGAATATCTCAAAAGCTTCGAACTTGTGTTTCAACAGGAACATATGTCTGAATATTAAGAGATCATCAGAGAATGTAATGAAGTACAAAGAACCGGTCTTGGCATGTGTAGACGGGAGACTTTCATACATCAGCATGTATCAATCCCAAGAGTTCACTAACTCTTTCTCTGTTTCCAATAAACAGAGCTGTGGTCATCTTATCTTTGTGACATGACCGGCAAGTTTCACAAGATGTAAATTCAAACAAATTTAAATATGCATCTTAATGTAACTTCAGCTAGTCGGGTCGCATTGATATGACCTAGTCTACAATGCCTCAATTAGGATTCGTTCATTTCTGAACTCTTCCTCTTGTGTATGTTCCGTATACTAAGAACTATAGTTTGATTTAGAACGTCAATGCATTTAGATAACGTGCCTGAACCGATCAACTCTTGATATAGGAAATGTTCAAAACATTATCCAACAATACAAAATTATATCCTTTCTTTACTAATAAAGAGACTGATATGATATTGTATATCAGGTTCGGTATCTAATAACATTCGTTCAGAATCAATGTATTCTGGTAATACAGGGTGATAGTGACCAACAGACTTGGCTGCAACACTTGCATCGTTTCTATCTCATGAAACTTATCACCCGTTCTCAGTTCTCTACCTTTCTGTAGCCCATGTAACAGATTACATATACGGGATCTTGATCCGGTATCTCATACCCAGGACGTAAAGGATACTGAGAAACAGTTCTCTGTAATGAACACACCCGAAGAAGATGCATCAGCATGCACTTTCTTCGTTTTGGCGGCACGGGAAATCTGGTATTCCCTAATTTCCTACTCTGTCTTATAACAATTATAAGTTGGAGCGGGACCAACGTTCCCCAGCTCAGTATAACAAGCGGGTTCGGTCAATACATCCGTATTATTGTCTTGATTAAGGCGTGATATGGTCGCTACCTGGAGAGAGAGAGAAGAAAACACTCAGCGTATGCTCTTGCAAGATTAGATTGTTTATCTAATATATCTAATCAAGATGTCTCCCACTGTTTTAATCAAATCTTCCTTCAAACCCTAAAAGGAAAGACTAGCCGGGATTAATTACACGCTACAATTTCGTCAATCTTTAAGCCAGGCCAGTGCCAGTACTTTGAGGAAGGTCCCCCGTGCTTTCGCACGAACCTAATTAAAGTAAACCTCGTTTTCCCAGGAGCATAACCCCGTTGACACCTTTCTAGACACCTACTTGATCGACTAATTGTAATGTGTAAAACTCTCCCAGGAGTAACTCTTACTCGCAGCGGGTATCGGGATCCAACTATCTCATAGAATGTGTGCAATCTCATTGCAAATTTCAACACTTGAAATTCCCAATAATATATTACCCCTAGTACTTATGACCTTAACTAAGGTCAACATATCATAAGTACTAGTCAAGTTCTATCCGTCATTTCATGATTAATCAGACCCACCCTATATGACCCTCAACTATGGTCGACATAATCACATGAATGTCCTAACTAATCGCATCATATTCTGTGTAAGAAGACATCACTTAGCTACCGTACACTACGCCTCAACTAAAGTCGACATACGCAGCACGAATACTAAGTACTCTACTTCCTAAAATGACAGAGGGCTACGACAGGTTTTTATGAAAACCTATTGCGTAATGAACTTGATATCGTTGTAGAATCGAGTGATTTTAAATGGAATGTTTTTTAAGCCTTTTCTAGTTTCGCTAAAGAGGTCACTCCCGGTGAAGGGATCGTCGGCTCTTTCCTCATCGAATAAGGTGCAGGATATTTCACAAATATCACTATGCAAAGCAAGAACTATAGAAGCAATCAAAAGACAAACCGAGTTTGTAGCATCTGCTAGTTTCACTAAAGAGGTCACTCCCGGTGAAGGGATCTCGGCTCTTTCCTTATCGAATAAGGTGCTGGATGTTCTACAAGGAACACCGCTATGCAAAGCAAGAACTAGAGCTACCAGTTTTTTAAACAAGTTTCTACAACATCTTTAGGTTTCTTTTATTTTCGTTAATCTCATTAATGAAGTCCCATTTTAATATGCTTCACAAGCATCACATTTGAAACGAAATCTGCAATATAACATATATCTTATATATATATAATATAAACATTCATCTCAAGCAGTAATATGATCTCATCACAGAACATTGCAGCAGAATAACATATATGAAATATTGGATATACTAGGACGTCCGTGTTTTCAATACGAGCCTGTATAAAACACGGATTCCACGGTCGCGATGAATAGCCAAACCCACATCCCTAGACCCCTACGAGAGCGGCAAGTAACACTGCCAATTCGAGGGTTAGGAGACCCTGTCTCGACTCCTCGAGATGGTCTCCCACTGGACCCTAGAACCCGGTTACTTGTGCTCCCCACCTTGGGTCTACCTAATGCGAAAAAGTAAATAATATACAATGGTGATATCATCCTCAGCCCGGAAGTGCCCCAATAAAAGAATATTACATACAAATGAATTTTACATGAATGAAAAAGAAAAACTCTCATCTCACATAAAAAAACCCGGCTATTCAAAATGCGACGATCCAATATAACATATCACAGCAACACATAATATCTCATATCATCAACATAAGCAAGTATGTGTATCCCGATTGTCGTTGATATATAGCAACGAAGCCGGCGATACACCACATACTATGCTTACGGTCACAGAAAAGAAAGTGTAAAACTACAACAGTTGGAATCCGCAACCTCTTAGACATCGCATGCCTAACCAAATGAATTCCTTAGACATCACATGCCTAACAATTATAAACCCCGCATTTTAATCTCAATATCGAAAACTCTTTTCAATATCAAGTCGGGTAATTCAATAAGATTCCCGACATCCTGATCGAATGCTCGTCGCAAACTTTAGTAGACGGCCGCACTCCCGGATGCCGTCGACGAAGTGCACTAAGGCGGAACACCGCTGCCGCGAGCACCCTAACGGATGCTTTTGGCGACGGGGTTCTCCTACAGTCACTTGGTCGGGGCTATGGGGCGTGACTGTCTGTTAAGTTTACCTGGCGAGTATCCGCGTACGCTACGTGATTGCGACGGACTTTTGATCACATCAAAATTTCGTGGCAACCGATCATCTGAGACTGAACTGCTAGATTTATAACATTCAAATTAGTTATCTCATAACAACTTGTAGATTCCAAATATTGTATCACATTCCAGATAAATAGACAATGTTAAACTTTCCGATCGAATAATCAAACACCCAAGATTTCCCCAATATATCTCAACACTTGAAATCAGTTTAAAAAATATCCATCACATGCCACAGTACCAATGGTCCAGCCGTAGAAGGGTCAAGCCAACGCCTCACATGTGGCACGCCGTACTGCCGCAAACCCTAAGGTTTAGAGGCAGTTCAAGACAGTCACATAATCGAGTTAAGGTTTCTTATCTTCTAGAGGGTCCACCGCATTACTTGCATGACTTAGAAAGTTTCAAACTCGAGAAAAAAAATCTAACTTTTGAAAAAAATTCCGACTGGGGAAAAAGTGAGTTATTGATATCCGTTCGAACTTTTTAACAGTTTCTAAAATTATCCGGAAAAACTAAACAAAGTTAAATTATCCGATCGAAACAACGAGTCCCCAATACAACCCAGAAAACTCAACTCTTGAGTAAAATTAAAAATTCCCAGAAGAATCAGGAATCACATACGGAGGTTACTGTGCAAAATTGAAAACATGAGGCGACTATTTGGCCGCGGAACCGCCACCAATACCATGGTACCTTTAGAGGAATTGGAGGCACGTGCTTCACAGTAACTCATGTAATTTCCTGCTGATTTTTTTGAGTATTTTAAATATGAAAAATATCACAGTTTTGAAAAAATTCCAGAGAAGGGGTTTTATCGGGGTTCTCGGGTTCGATCGGACTTTAAACTTCGTCTAGACTTCGTCTAAAGCTCTAGCTTGGCTCTGATACCACTGTAGGGTTACTAGGCACGCTCACAAGATTCTACGAGGCATCAACCATGCCCGATTTAAAATTTAGCCATGCCGAACAACCCAAAGCCGGATCTTTAAACTAGAGTTTAGGCGAAAACAAGTACGTTAGACAGTTTAACACTAAGTGAGAGGGATTACAACCTTTGTAGATCCGGTCCTTAACTTCTTAATCTCCGTGTTGAAGTCCCTTCGCTGCGATCATCGTGTTCCGGACTCTCGAGAGGCTTCACGAAGAGAAAAGTGCAGTCTTGCTTCCGATCTTCGATAACATAGATGATCTACCTTGAAGTTTCATTAACACAAGCTAACACTCACTAAATGAAGTAAACACTCTCATCTAAAGGACAAGGGTAGATGAGAATGATGAAGTGGGATTTTTGCTCTCATTTGTTTTCATATTCTCACTCACTTTCATCACAAAATCAAAAGCAAGAAAGCTTTTTCCATGAAAAGAAAAGGAAGAAGAAGATGGATAATGATTAATTTCTTTTGTGATGAATAATGAAAAGATGATAATGATGAATAATGTAACCATGGTTGACTAAACCTTTGTAGAGATTTAACTAGGGCTAGGGTTTGGGTTGAGTTAAAGATGAGTCACTTGAAAATATCTTTTTCATGACAAAATAAAAAACCTTCTAGAAACTTCTAGTAAACATTAACCCAAATCAAACCCTAATCTTGTTTCATCTCCACTAATCATGTTGCATTATTTATCATATCATGTTATAATATTATATATCACATATATAATATTTATTGTAACAAAATAAAATAATACATTTAACATATATCGCATATATATCAATGTATTACCCGAGTGAGAAAAAGAATCTTTTAGCGAGCTAATATTAGTTAATGTAATTTAATATATCATATATATATTATTATACATTAAATTATCGAATCAACACTTGATCCGACAATCCGGCTATATCACATATAACCGACTAATATTTATCTGTACCGATTCATCGAATCAACACTTGATCCGATGAGCCGGCTGATATCAAATATCGCGAGAATAGAATACGGTATCTCATATCGCATTATCCTCGGTCCTGCACATATCACATATGTTCCCCTACTCCATTTTACCTGAGCCAAGAAACCTCTGTGTAGGACTCTAATGAATCGTCAATATGCCGGCAGTAGGTGATGATCATATCAAACACCAACAAGCTGCAAGCGGTCAGCTAAACATAACAGCCACCCAGGTATTGAGCGCTCAGAAGATCAACAAGCAAGCCTGTACATTCTCCTGTGAATCCAATCAGTAACACTCCCGTACAGTCCGGTCTCGTCATCTGATATATCGCATATCTCGCCTAGGGGTGGTAAACGTCAGACCCCAGTTGCTTGATAAGTCGTGTCGATATGAAGTCTATAACAGTTTGAGAAACTACTGATAACACTTACCAATAAATCTCAGCAACCCTGGCCAGGGATTTCCGGTTATAGCCAATCATACACAGCACAACATCAACTCCCTATACCGGGAGAGACGAATCCCCTCCTATCGCTCATTGCCTCCATGTGATTCGGGACTGTACCCAAAAGCCACCTTTTGCATGCCCTCTTGGACGTGGTATGATGGAAATCAAAGCACAGTGGGAATCACACAAGACTCTATGACGATCTCGGGTCAACAGACTACTCTGTACCAGTGTCACCGGAGAACTGCCATCTGACGTGAGGTATAATACCATCTGGGAGTTCTCGACGAGTCCGTCCAATGTACCCAGTCTCTACTGAGCACCCATACACCATCCTTGATGTCAAACACCGATGGATATGGAATCATCCATCGCCCATCATATGGGTCAAGATGCGTATACGCTAGTCTACTCTGGTGCATCGATGCCCTGTCTCGATACATCCTCGACTAGGAACAGTTAAAGGATGTACTCGTCGACTACCGTGGCCCCACTAGTATGATCTCATCATAGTCCCAGTAGTCGAGTACATATCCTAAGGGCTTTATCAACATATAACATAGAGACAATCAGAGTACATGTTAAGATAAAGTACAACCAGATAGCATACTATCATGTCGAGCAAGAAAGTCCTCCCTATATATGACCAAGCATCCATTACAATATACATCATATGTACAGTAATGGCCTCTAGGGCATACATATAACTAACAAGCATTCCTCTGGTGACACTGGTACAGATTAGTTTGTAGACCTGAGATCGTCATAGAGTCTTGTGCGGCTCCCACTGTGCTTTGATTTCCTCCCTACCACGCTCAAAGGAGACGTGCAAACAGGTGGATTTTGGGTACAGTCCAGAGTCGCATGGAGGCAATGAGCGAAGGAGGGGTTTCGTCTCTCCCAGTATTAGGGGTTGATGTTGCGCTATGCTCGATTGGCTATAACTGGAAGTCCCTGGTCATGGCTGCTTATGAGATTTACTGATAAGTGTTATAAGTAGTTTCTCGATCCGTTATAGGCCAGACATCAGCATGACTTATCCTATTACTGGGGTCTGAAGTTTACCACCACTAGACATGATATGCGACATATCAGACGAAAAGACCGGACTGTACGGTAGTGATACTGATAGGCTTCATGGAGAGTATGGATGAGCTTACTTGTTGATTTTTATATCGCTCAATACCCGGGTAGCCGTTACATCCATCTAGTACCGCTGACGGCTTGTAGGTAACTGATGTGATCATCACCTACTGCTGGCGTATTGACGAGTCTTTAGAGTCCCACACAGAAGTTTCCTGGTTCAAGCGAAACAAAGTAGGGCACATATGTTGATATGTGGTGGGCCTGATTAAATACGAGTATGTGATACCGTATTCTAATCTGGCAGTTATCTATTGTCGGTTAGGTTATATGTGATATAACCAGATTATCGAATCAAGTGTTGATTTGATAATATGATAAACAGATAAATGATATTAGCCGGTCATATGTGATATAACCGGACTATTAAATCAAGTGTTGATTTAATAATTTGATATAAATTATATTTGATATAATTATGTATTAACTAATATCATTAGCTCACTAATTGCTTTATTAAAGTGTGTGTGTGTATATATATATATATATTAATGTATATTTGATATATATAATATATATATTATTATATGAAGCATGGCATATATTTTTCTATTTTGCGAAAATAGAAATGAGGTGGAAAATGGGGAGACTTTGTGAGGTATGGGTGAAGAATGGACTTTAATGATTGTTTATTCATCTTGACTCACTATTCAAGCATGGGTGCAATTTTATATTGCAAACAATTAAATGCTTGAATAAGTGAGGTCAAGGGTAGCCATTTTCTTCACTCACACACTCACTTCATTATTCTTCACTTGAGATATTCTTTAGTTGCTCTCTTGAGTTGAGCTCTTGCTCTCTACCATTATCTTCACCTCACCTCCAAGTTCAAACCCTCACATGTGATGTGAATCATTTAACTTGTGAGAACCCTAGTGAGAAAATCAAACCCCTACTTCACCATCCCATATTAGATTAGCAATTTGATATGGTGTGGTATCTACACTAAAGGAGTTTAGTGTAGAGGTTGGTTGAGCTAGAGGGATGTTCCCCTCCGAATGGCGGCCGAGACATTAGGACGTCTTGCCTGAGATTCGGGGCAGATGCTATTTGGTTTTATCCGTCCACCTCTCCGAATATGCCAAGTTGATTTAAGGCACCGTGTATCGGAGGTTTAGATGGATGCGGCCGATGTAGCATATTTCGTCAGATTCCCCCTCACTTGAGGGGTTTTTGATTGTGGGGACGCTCTTCCCTGCAGGCGCAAGCCCCTGCAGTTAATTACGCTACCGCATCGCGGTAACAACTTTCTCCTTCTCCAGAATTTCAGTTCGTGTCGTGTGTGTTTGTTTTGTTTGTGGTTGCCCGTGGATTGTATACGGAGACTAAGTGATGTCGTCGCCCGTAGGACATGGATTAGTCCAAATCCGTATTTACTTAGATTTGGGTTTGGTGTTTTGGTTTAAGGATACGTTAGCCATATTTAGGCTAAGATCGACTTAAACGTTTGTTAAGGATACGTTAGTCTGATTTGAGACTAAGATCAACTTAACGGGATCGTTTAGATCCGACAAAAGTGCATTTGGGCTCTATTGTTCCAGTTTAGGGACGTAGTGGCCCATATTCCAGTTTAGGGACATGGTGGTCCATATTCCAGTTTAGGGACGTGGTGGTCCATATTGAATGTATGGCCGTCGGGACCCGTCATCTCTCTGACGACGTTGAAGGATTACAACGACAGATATCAGAGGAGTTCAGAGATGTACCCTTGAACCAGAGTGGGTTGGGAGACCTGTAGTCCAATTTGGGACTAAAGTCTGTTTGAGGGTTTAAAGATACATTAGCCCTATTTGAGGCTAATATCAACTTAAACATTTGTTAAGGATACGTTAGTCTAATTTGAGACTAAGATCAACTTAACGGGATCGTTTAGATCCGACAAAAGAGTATTTAGGCTCTATTGTTCCAGTTTAGGGACATAGTGGTCCGTATTCCAGTTTAAGGACATTGCGGTCCATTGCCGGTTTAGGGACATGGGGGTCCATATTCCAGTTTAGGGACATGGTGGTCCATAGGTAGTTTAAGGACGTTGCGGTCCATATTCCAGTTTAGGGACATGGCGGTCCATTTAATATATGGCCACCGAGACCCGTCACCTCTCTGACGTCGTTGAAGGATTACAACGACAGGTGTCAGAGGAGTTCGGAGATGTACCCTCGAACCAGATGTAAATTGATTTAAGAAAGCAACTGTACTCAGTCAATTTAATTTGAGGACTTACGGCCACGATTGGGCTAAGTCCTGTTGAGAATATTTAACGTTTTATTTGCATTTGGCCTGTTAGGCCTTTACTAGGGCTCTGCCCCTGTTTAATAATGCAGTGCATTTTCTCTGCCCTTTTAGGCCCAGAGCATTTTATTTTAGTCTGATAGACTTTTATTTGGGCTTTATCCCTTTTAATAGTGCATAGCACTTTGTTTGGTCTGATAGACCTTTCTTTATTGGGCTCTGCCCTTGATAAATGCATTGCATTAATTAGTCTGACAGAGTGCCACATGGCTTGTCAGGCGCTTTGCGTTGATTGACGAGCGCAAGGCGCAAGTCCATGGGGAGGTGACACGTGTCACGCTCAAGAGAGCGCAAGCGCAATGCGCTGCGCCAACGCGCTGCGCTATTGCGCTGCTGACACGTGGCGCGCTCTGGTGAGTTCCGCCAATTCATGAGAGAAGTGCTTTGTTTTTAGAAGCGCATAGTGCAGATCATCATGGTGCTGACACGTGGTGCTCTCTGGTGGCTTGCACCGACCCGAGAGCGCAACAGTTTGAGAATCTTTTAGATTCCAGAACCAATGGTTCATAAAAAAAAGTGCAAAGCACTTATTATTATTTATTTTTCTTTTTATTGAAGATCATTGATCTTGTTCTCAGATCAATGATCTGTTCATAAGAGAATTTTCTCTTTTTTTCTAAAGGTTTTTTACCTTTTTTGTTCTTGAGGAATTCTCTCCAATTCTTCAGAGTTCTCAATGATGATGTTCATGCCTTTTGATTTGGGGTCTAGGGGCCTTTATATAGTGCCCATAAATTTGTTAAAATTTGTTAGAGAGATTTTTCTCTGAGTGATTTGGGGAATTTTCTCCACCGTTGAATCTTCGATCCAAGGGCTTCTGTTTTACAGAAGGCAATCTTCTTGTTTTAACAAGAACAGAAAAATCTCACTAGAATTTAATTCTGTTTGGCGCAAACGCCCCAGCCCGTGACACGTGTCAAGCAGCGCAGAGCGCAGCACAGCTGCACTTGCGCCACTGCGCTGATACGTGTCGCGCAGTGCATGGCGCAGCGCAGCTGCGCCTGCGCATCTGCGCTGACACGTGTCGCGCAGCGCAGCGCTTGCGCAACTGAAGCGTTGCTTCCTTTAATTTTGTTTTAAATAGAGTTTTGCTCTGATTGGACGCGCTGCGTTGGGCGCTGCGCTGATGTATCAGTTTTTGATACGTGGCGCATTGCGCGCAGCGCACGGAATCTGAAGCGTTGCTTCAAAATTTGAATTTTTGAAATTCAAACAGAGCCTTGCTCTGATTGGGGGAAACAAATTCCCCCCCACCGTTGCGCTCACGTGGCGCGCACGTGAGTGCGACGGTGGCAAGATCCCAACCGTTGGATCGATGGGTGATCTGAAGGGGCGCAGGCGCCTATAAATAGGACCCTTGGCCCTTGGTAATTTTTTACCATTTTCAAGAATCTTGATTTTCAGAGCCTTGCTCTTGCTTAAGAATTTTAGAGCCTTGCTCTTGCTTTTTCCCAAGAACTCCAGAGTTCAGAACTTAAAACCATCTTAGGTATAGTAAAATTAAATTAAATTAAATTAAAGTTGATTAATAGAGCCTTGCTCTCATAGATCTTTGATCTAAAACCCTTTTGGGGTTTCATTAACAGAGCCTTGCTCTCAAAAGTTCATAGATCTACAGAGATCTTGTTCATGGGTTTTAACCCATGAACAGAGCTTTGCTCATAGATCAAATGTAGATCTTTTTTGATCTGAAAATGAAGAACTCCTAAAAGTTTTTATGGATCTTCAAGATCCCAAAATTTTTTTATCTTCAGGAGTTAAAATTTCTTTTTGATGGATTTTTCCATCATTATTATAGAGCTAGGCTCTTTTTAAAGAATCTTTATTCCCTTGAGACCAGAGTTTGACAAATGTCACTCTGTGACAAAGCTTTGCTCTAAAAGAGGAGATTTTCTCCTTGTCTCTAGGGATTTCCCATCAATGAGAATATTCTCTTGGGGATATTTTCATTAACTGACAGTCTCACCCAATGATAGGGTTGTCTTGTTAAATGATGCATTGTCATCTAGATTTTGTGGGTCCCCATTTGGTCCCCCTACCCACTGCATTGCAGTGTGGTGTAAAAATTTTAAAATGTTGAGCGTTGGAATTATAACACTGACGGATAATTTTTGTCTCCTAGCAGGAAACATGTCTGCCAATTCGTCTTTTCCGTTTGTTCGCTCGGAGGGAGGGTTTCCCCAGGCACCGGTGGACCGCGTGGTGCTCGCTCTCATCAAGGATCATGACCCTGAGCACAAGAGCCTTCACTTGTGGGGTAGGTGGTACAATGAGATCATCCAGGGTCGCCGAAGTTTCGGTTTTTCCATGCCGTCTGAGCCAATATCTGCACTCCCCTACGCAGATGAACCCCCGGTGAAGTATGCCGTGGAGGTCAAAAATTGGAATTCGGATGACCTCCTCCACCTTACGATTGGTGCTATCCCCGTGCAGCCGCCGCCAGCAATAGATATTTTAGGAAGGCGAATTTGTCAGGGTGAAGCACAGCCTTGGGGACAGGCTTATAATATTGGATTGCTCCCGCGACCGCCTGCCGGATATTTGTAATAGGCCCGGTACATCCTATCAGCGAAGAGGACTCATCTGATGAGGATTGGTTTGTACTCGGCCATTTACGTCTCACTCTTTGAGTATCCTTCTCCTCCAACGTGGTGGGTTAAGGATTTTATCGAGCAATGGAACATCCCCACCCATACCTTCCTGATGACGGACCGGGAAGTCTCTATCTCCTTGGAGGAGTTTGCTGAAATCTCGGGTCTGCCGATGAGGGGAGAGCTTTACGAGGAGATGCTTTCTCTCGATGAATACGTCTTTACCACCAAGCCGTTGGTGTTTGACCTGACGCCGGAGAACGCTATTCAGCACCAGTACCCGGGCTTGGTTAAGGTGCTGGAGATCTATGAAAGACTCTATCTGGAATCGGGCGTCCAGGGTGTCAGTTTTGCAGATTTTATTGCCCGTTTTATTTGACCGGAGTTCTTATCGGAGCAGAGCGAGAAGTTCGCCCAGCTCTACGACCCTTCTGGATTCAGTTTGGATCGCCGACACACATCGGAGGATGACCACAAAGACTTTTACCTCCCAGTGCCGCCGTCGTCCCTTTTTCAGAAATTGTCGTCCCGGGCATGGATGAAGAGACTTTTTTTGTAGGGTTCCTGGGCTTGTGGCTATGCAGCTTTGTGCTCCCTATGCACCCGCGCCACATGCAGCCATCTGTTTTCTATCCAGCGCATCGGATGGCGGCTGGTTTACAGTTGTCAGTAGGAATCGCCGGGCTGGCTTACCATTATAATGGACTTAGCGTAGCGGCGGACGCTAGTGAGCCTGGGGTGCAACCCGCCAACTTCCCGATGCATTATTTTACCTCTTGGATGGAAATACACGTGCAGGGGGTGTTCGGCGCCCATAAGATTCCTCCTTTTTTTGAGAGATGCAGACTCCCGAGGGTCATACGGTTGGTCGGGGCTTCGATCGTAGTTGCACCTCCGTGGGAGGCTAGGGGACTGCTCCTTCGACCATCCCTGGTTGGAGCGAAGACTTCTTTCTTGGATAAGGTCATAACAATAGGCTCAGAGACCACCAAGTCAGTAGTGTTGATTGTTAGGATATGTGCGTGTTCAAGTTCTAGTTTAAATACCGCAATCAAAACGGTTTCGCTTGTAGCTAGCCGGTTGAGTACGGGTCGTCCGCAGGGAGATGGGAGTCTTTTTCAAAGTGTTTTAACGAGTTAAGTCCTGTTTTCAGATTTTGTTGGATTATCTAAGTGTTGAGTTGATATTTAAAGAGAGCATGTTAGGGTTAGGATTAGGTTAGTTTGAGTTAGGAGTCTCCACATCTTTCGTTGCCCCTCTTAATATCGGTGTTACGGTAATCGGCAACAACGGGGATTAGCACGACTAGGAAGGACTTTGCGAGTATAAGCTAGGCTTTCCAACGCATAAGTCTTCCTTTTGGTGCTTGTCCGTCCGTTCTTGGCTCTTAGCCATAACCTCCGGTTAATTCAACCACAACCGGTCTCACTACGGAATCACCGCTATCATGTAGGATAGGGTGCCGTAAGGAGAGGATTGTGGTTCAATTAACGGGAGTTGATTTAAGCTGTTGGGCAAGGAAAGAGTGAGAGAGATTTCCTTCTCTCAAACTTCCCTTATCCTACCCTAACAAGTGTTAACTACTCACACTTCATGATAAGTGAAAACAAAACAAAACAAAAGAGGAAGATAGAAAGAAGGAGATTAGGAGAATACGACTAACTATTTGCGAACTCACATTGGCGAGGATCGAGCGTAAGTATCATTGTCGTATGAATGATAAAGAAAAAGAGAGAAGAAATAAACAACAAGGAAATAACAACAACTACTTAACGAATTAAAATTACAACAAGCATAAAGATAAGGAGACAAGCATGATAATAAAATGGTCTTCTTTATTCATCACTCTTCACTCAAAAGCTCACTACAAGTTTAATGGAGAAGAGGTGAGAAGAGGAAGAAGAAAAACACTAAATCTAGGCAAAAATGAAAATACAAGAATGGACCCTTTCCTTCACAAAGTTCTGGGCTATTTATAGGCTGGAGAATGGAAACCTAGGGTAACCACCAGAACAAAAACGAAAAGACAAAAATACCCCCAAAATCCCTGCGCATGCGGCGCCAGTATGGCCGCGGATCCGCGGCCTGACCCCCACTTTGGCCGCGGATCCGCGGCCCTATAGGTGAGTTAGGGCATCTGCTTTTTTGGGTTTTCCTGGTTTGCTGTGTACATTATTCTGGCATATGTATTTTCTCAATTTGGCTCCACGATTTTTCCAGAATTTCTGTTGAGGGAAAGGTGGACTTTTTGTCAAGATTTTGTCATGATTACCTCGAGCTCCGCGTAGATCTCTTGGATTTTGTGCTACCATTGAGCCTTGTGCATGAGAATGACATTGATTTGACATTTTGTCTTCCTAAACTGGTATCTGGCAACATACGGATGAAGAGCGGAGACCGTGTTTTATCTGTGGTTGGCAGGAACCCGGATTTTGTCGTGTTTTCCATGAATTTCACCGTTTTAGAACCGAGAACCTGTATCCTGCAATTGACTAGCAAACACGGCTCAAGAGTATCTACCGATATGCAATGTGACAAAAATTGGGTGGTATGAAAATGCAAAAATCTGATATGAACAAATACCCCTAAACTTATCATTTGCTCGTCCCGAGCAAAACCAATTTATTCACAAAAAATTTCCTAACCTCACTTTCGCAGGGAACGCGATTGCACTGAGCATGTGCAACAAGCCGTTAAACCTTCTAGGTGTCCCTAGTAGGAGGAGTGTTGTCTCCTGAGGGTTTTCAGCGGATACTACCCACAAAATCCGGTCAAGTTGGTTTTGTAAAATAACTAAGCTTCAAACCCTAAAGTTTTGTTTTAGAAAATAACAATTCTATAATCCTACGTCTAGACCATCGAACCTTTATTTTTCACACCTCGCTTCTTATTTAACTACAGATTTTATATGTCTTTACGTGCAGTGCAAATAGTGTCGTTAAGTTTCAGAAGGATCAATTAAAGTCATCATGTCGCACAATAAAGCCCAGATAACAATTTTAAAAGGATCACCTAAGTTTTATAAAGAGTTAAGCATTTTTCAAGTTTCGTTTTCCAGTAAGGTTTCAACTTCAGAATTTCTATCTTCCATAACAGGAAACTAAGTCGTATTTTTCACTCCACCTTTTTCTTGTTTTCATTTCATACATACCTCTGTGAACGTGCAATAGTCTTTATCATAGAATAAAACCTTCATATCTCCGCTAAAATTTTTATAAAAGCCTGTCTTTTATCAAGATTATTCTCACACAAAGAACCGTTAGGAATTTTAACTCGGAGAGAACACTTGCTTGACTTTGTTTTAAAACTGGACTTTCTAGGCTTCTTAGCGAGCTTTGGGCCAATGCACCCAAACCAGTTGGTTTTAGGGCATTAGGTGTAAAAACACCCCAGCGGACTTAATTACTCAAGTTACCTAGGTCCAAAAACAAAAGACAGTTTGGCGTGAAAATCAGATGATTTAATACGAACGGAGATATAACCGGCAGTTCAATTATTTATTTTTTTTTTGGATAAAAGACGTGTTTAGTGGGTTTGGTGTGTAATCATTCCAATCAAGTTTCCGATGGGTTATTTTTCAGACTTAGCTCCAATTACGGCATCAATAACATTCCTTCATATTCGCTTTACTTCATAAACTATTCTTGACATTACTTATTTCAGAACAAACCTATTTGATCCTCAGAAAATCATTTATCTGTTTAAAAGTTTAAACATGAAAGACTTGTCATCTAATTCCCAAAATCTTACGACACGTGTAGTGTGATGTAAAGACGTATATCAGCTATAGTTAACTTCAAAGGAGAGTTATCTTTTAGGTTTTCAAAATCCAAACATAAGATTTAGTTATTCCTATTTTTTCAAACAAAAACCGTCGAATGTTGAATCAGAGTTCTTCCACAAGCTAACTTGACAAAAAAAAAAGTTTTTATATTTTTAGAAAATTTTCAGATTTTTATGGATTTTATGGATTTAATATGCAGATGCAAAATATACATATGAATGTGAAGGTAAGAAATGCGTACCGAGCGTACCCCCAAACTTAAACTGGACAGTGTTCTCACTGTCGTTGCATGAAGAGATTATTTGAAGGGTCAAAATTGTCGGTTAGCGATACACAAATTTTTATTTGTTTTTGTTTTTTAAAGAAAAGAAAAAGAATATACACAAATATATACAAAATGGTTTGTACATACCCCCAAACTTATTTGGAACAGTGTCCGCTGTTCTTGGCTGGATAACCAAAGTTTGGAGGTAGGCAGAGGAAGATCATGCAGGGTAAACCGGCTCATGTAAGAACAGGAGCTCCTCTGTTGGTTCGGCGCTAAGGTACGGTTTGCATCGGTGTCCGTTTACTTTGAAAAGTGAACCGTCCTTTGGATTTTCCAAATCCACAGCGCCCTGCGGATACACATTCCGCACAAAATACGGCCCTTTCCAGCGAGATCTGAGCTTTCCTGGATGGAAGTGAAGTCGGGTGTCGTAAAGCAGTACCTGCTGACCAGGTACGAAGGTTTTGCGCAAAAGGTGTTTATCGTGAAACACCTTCGTTCGATTCTTAACGACAACCGCGTTATCATAAGCCCCATCCCTAAGCTCGCATAGCTCGTTCAGCTGCAACTTCCGATGGCTACCCGCATCCTCAAGAGACAGATTCAGCTCCTTTATCGCCCAAAATGCGCGATGCTCTATTTCGACAGGAAGGTGGCAGGCTTTTCCGTACACAAGCCGATAGGGAGACATGCCAAGGTCGGTCTTATAAGCGGTTCTAAATGCCCAAAGGGCATCAGTGAGTTTCAGAGACCAATCCTTACGGTTCTTGGAAACCGTCTTCTCCAGTATCTGCTTGATTTGCCGATTTGAAACTTCGGCCTGCCCGCAGGTTTGGGGGTGGTAGGACGTAGAAAGCTTATGATTTATGGAGTATTTCTGCATCAAGGCCTTGAAGGTTTTGTTGCAGAAATGACTTCCATTGTCACTAATGATCGCTCGGGGGTGCCCAAACCGGGAGAAAATGTTTTCTTTAAGGAACCTTGTTGTCGTTAGTCCGGCTGGGCACAGCCTCGACCCATTTAGAGACGTAATCAACAGCTAGAAGGATGTACAAGTTCGCAAAAGAGCTAGGAAACGGCCCCATGAAGTCTATCCCCCAAACATCAAAAATCTCCATAACCAAGATCGGTTGGAGCGGCATCTCGTTCCTCCGGGATATCCGGCCCATGTGTTGGCACCGGGAGCAAGTCTTGCAATAGTTGTGAGCGTCTTTGAAAAGTTGTGGCCAGTAGAAACCACATTGCAAGATCTTCTCAGCTGTCTTTCTGGGCCCAAAATGCCCGCCACACGCTTGATCGTGGCAAAATGACAGCACACTCTTGAATTCCTCATCAGGGACACACCGACGAATAATCTGGTTGGGACAGTACTTGAACAAGTAGGGTTCGTCCCAGTAAAAGTGTTTTACTTGGGATAAGAAGCGAAGTCTGTCCTGACGTGACCATTCGGTCGGTAGTAATCCTGTGGCCAAATAGTTCACAATATCCGCGAACCAGGGTTCGCACGATACTGTCAAGAGTTGTTCATCCGGAAAAACGTCGTTGATCGGAATTGGAAGCGAAGGCGAAGAAGGAAGTCGTGAGAGATGGTCGGCAACTACGTTTTCACATCCTCGTTTGTCCTTAATGACAAGGTCAAACTCTTGAAGCAAGAGGATCCAACGTATTAACCGAGATTTTTCATCTTTCTTCGCAAAAAGATGGCGTAGAGCTGAATGGTCCGTGTAGACAATGACTGGAGAGCCGATGAGGTAGGGCCTGAACTTTTCTAGAGCAAATACTACAGCTAAGAATTCCTTCTCAGTTGTTGTATAGTTGAGTTGGGCGTCGTTCAGGGTTCGGCTAGCGTAATAGATTACGTGCGGCATCTTGTTGATGTGTTGTCCAAGGACAGCACCAATGGCAAAGTCGGATGCATCGCACATAATCTCGAAGGGGTGCGTCCAGTCAGGTGAGGAAAGAACGGAAGCAGAAGTGAGAGAGCGTTTCAGTGACTCGAATGCAGTCACACAGCTCGAGTTGAAGTCGAAAGGCGTATCCTTGGCCAGCAAAAGAGTCAAGGGCCTAGCAATCTTGCTAAAGTCCTTGATAAACCGTCTATAAAAACCGGCATGGCCAAGGAAGGCTCGGATATCTCTGACGCATCGGGGAGGAGGCAGATTGGAAATGACCTCAATCTTTGCTTTGTCAACCTCTATGCCATTTTGCGAGATGATATGTCCTAAGACAATACCTTCGCGCACCATGAAGTGGCATTTCTCCTAGTTCAAAGTGAGATTCTTGTCCTTACATCGGGTAAGGACAGCGTCAAGATGCAGCAAACACTCGTTGAAGGAATCGCCGAATATGGAGAAGTCATCCATGAAAATCTCCAGAAATTTTTCCACCATGTCTGAGAAAATTCCCATCATACACCGCTGGAAGGTAGCGGGCGCATTGCATAACCCAAAGGGCATGCGTCGATATGCAAACGTGCCGAAAGGACAAGTGAAAGTGGTCTTGTCCTGGTCTTTTTCGGCGATGGGAATTTGATTATTGCCGGAGTAGCCATCAAGAAAGCAGTAGTACTCGTGTCCGGCCAATCGTTCAAGCATCTGGTCAATAAAAGGTAGCGGAAAGTGGTCTTTCCGCGTTGCGGCGTTGAGTTTTCTGTAATCAATGCAAACTCGCCACCCAGTTTGGGTGTGAGTAGGGATTAACTCGTTCGTCTCGTTAGTGATGACCGTGATGCCCGACTTCTTGGGGACAACATGAATGGGGCTAACCCACTGGCTATCAGAGATAGGGTAAATGATACCACTATCTAGACATTTGACGATCTTCTTCTTCACAGCCTCCTTCATGACTGGATTAAGACGTCTTTGTGGATCCCGGGCTGGTTTGGCATCATCCATCAGATGAATGTGATGCTCAACGATGAGGGGACTAATCCCCTTGATGTCCGCCATGGACCAGCCAAAAGCTTGCCTGTTGCTGTGCAAGACCGCGAGAAGGGCTTTCTCTTGCTCGGGAGTTAGAGAAGCCGAGATGATGACAGGGAGGGTCTCGTTCTCACCTAAGTAAGCGTACTTAAGGTGAGACGGCAAAGGCTTGAGTTCGAGCGTTGGAGGTGAAATGATGGAAGGCAAGACTGGTGCAAAGGTCTCGAACTCAAAGGACTCCAGCAAAGGTTCAAAGCGAGTGTAGGCAACCGAGTTGGATGGTTCAGGTAACTCATCCGGAAAGTCGAAGGATTCAAACTCGGGTTGTGCGCAGCTAAGATCGTTCGAAAACGTGAAACACTCGTAGTCGTTGTCGGGCGCAGAAACAGCAGCAGGTTCGAAGAGAAACGCACTAGTGGCGTCAAGATTGTCGTGTTCAAACAGAAACTCCTCGAATTCACACTCTTCCGGGGTGATCTCCTGGATCGAGCAGACGTCCAATATATGAGCATTAGGTTCGGCGGGCTGATTCCCCAACCTAAAAATGTTGAGTTCAATCGTCATATTTCCAAAAGAGAGGTTCATCGAACCATTGCGACAATTGATCACAGCATTTGAGGTTGCGAGAAATGGGCGACCGAGTATCACGGAATTTGATTCCGGGGGTTAGCTACAGGCTGTGTATCTAATACAATGAAGTCAACGGGGAATATGAAGTCCCCGACTCTTATCAACACATCCTCTAGCTCACCCCTAGGATGGGTGATCGATCGGTCGGCCATTTGGAGAGTGCAGTGTGTGGGTTTCAGCTCTCCGACGCCTAATTGCTCGTATACTGAATACGGAAGCAAGTTAACACTGGCACCAAGATCTAATAGTGCGCGGTTGATGTTCTTATCCCCAATGCTAATTGAAATCGTAGGACAGCCAGGGTCCTTCCGTTTTTGTGGTAAAGATTGGGTAAGGGCATCACTCACAGCACTAGCCAAGAAAACTTTCTTGGGTACCAGAGACTTCCTCTTTTTCGTGCACAAGTCCTTTAAGATTTTCGCGTAAGACGGGACTTGTTGGACAGCATCTAAAAGAGGAATGTTAATGTTAACTTGGTTGAATAACTCCAAAATCTTCTCCATTTGTGGATTTTGTTTGTTAGACCTCAACCGGTTTGGAAATGGAACATTTTGAAAATTGGTTGAGTCTAATGCTGGAGGAGGAGATTGTGTAGTTGGAACGGATCACAAAATAGGTGTTTTCGTGGAGCGAGAAGTGGGTCCGTTCAGAGAAGAATAGGAAGGAGAGCCTTGTGAAGAACGGAGAATAGGCTCAGAAGACGAAGAAGAAGAAGGAGAAGAAGAAGAAGAAGAAGCGGCCGGGGTGTCATCGTTGAGCCGTGTGCCAATGTTGTTTTGCAGCATCGTCCCCGATCTCAGTGTAGTCACGGCACTCACATTATGGTTTTGTTGTTCAAGAGCAACATGTGCATTATGTGGGTGACCGGGATTTGGATGTGGCTGGGACAGGAGCTTCCCCTTCTCTCGCTCGCTTAAGGCCGCGTTCAGCTGTGCAATCTGGGCCTCGATGGTCTTGATGCTTTGCCCGTGTACGGCAGTGTGTTTCACTAAAGATTGAATCGAAGACTGGATGTTAGCGGTGGATTGAGTCGATTGTTTAACAAACGCCTCCAGACTTCGCTCGAGCGAGGAAACCTTATCGTTGTTTGACGGAACAAAGTTGTTTGGTGGAAAAGAGTTGTTGGGTGCAAAGTTGTTCGTCTGGTTTTGGAAAGGTTGGGGTTGGAAGGGCTGCTGATATTGATGTTGAGTTTGTTGTGGCGCTTGTTGTTGCGGTAGAGGGGCCCTTTGGAAATTGTTGCCTTGGAATTGATTCTGATTCTGATTCCAGGCGAAATTGGGGTGGTTCCTCCAGCCGGGATTGTAGGTGGAAGAGTATGGATCATTCCTCGGTCTTTGCTGGAAGGCAGCATTAACCTGATCCTGTCCTTGCGAGGGTGGATTGTAAGGACACTCTTCGGTCAAGTGGGAAGGATCGGAATAACAAGCGCAGATGGTACGAAGGGGGAGAACAGGGGCAGGAGCAGGAGCAGAGAATTTGCTTTCTATCGCTTCAAGCTTTCTTGTTATAGCAGCCATTTCAGCTTTCATCGCAATAGAGACGTCAAGTTGGTGGATTCCTACCTTAGACTGACCGGTAGAAGTGGAGGTAGAAGAAGAAGAAGAAGAAGTCGGTCTGGTGCTCTCCGACTGTAGCGTTTGCTCCGCAAGGTCGTCAAAGAACTGCCACGCTTCCTCGTCAGATTTCGATAGGAATTGGCCCTGACAGATGGTTTCCAGCAACTGCTTCGTTGCTGGGTTCAGTCCCTCGTATAAGGTCTGGCAGAGTTGCCATTTCTCTATACCGTGGTGAGGACACTGAACAAGAAGGTCTTTGTATCGGTCAAAGCACTTCCAGAAGGGTTCAGAAGGAAGCTGGGAGAATTGGTTGATTTCATTTCGAATCCTTGCGGTCTTATGATTCGGATAGAATTTTTTCAGAAACGCTTTAACAAACTCGTCCCAGCTGTTGATTGAGTGGGAAGCGGTGCTATACAGCCATTTTTCAGCGAGATCGCATAAAGTGAACGGAATGACCCGTAGACGTATAGCATCGTCCGACAGCTGGGTTGTTTTCATCATGGCACAGACGTTTTGAAATTTATCGATGAAGATATAGGCATCTTCAGATTCAAGCCCATGAAAACGTGGAAGCATGTTGATGAAATGGGGATTAATTTCAAAGTTGTCCCCATTGGCCGGAGGAAGAGAAAGGCAGGTGGGAAGTGCAGAACGGGTGGGGTAGAAACGATCCTGGAGCGCAATTCGCTGCGGCGCTACAACAGGCGGAGGTGGTGGGAGATTGGTCTCCGTAGGAGGTGGAGCCAATCCAGCGGTGGTCAAAGAGATGTTCGGATTAAATCCCGACATCGCGGAAGAAGAGGTTGGTGAAGGTGAAGGTGAAGGTGAAGATGTATGAACAGAATTCTGGTCAACGTCGGAGTTGGCCGGCAAAGGAAGGGGTGAAAGAGGAGTGGACGGAGTATCGACTTCGGAGTCGATCGCGTAGTCGGTCGCGACTAACGTAACGCGGACTAGACGGGCGCTAGTGTCCCAAGTCCAAGCGGACATACACTAAACGAGTTTAGTATAGTCAAAGCGGAGAAGGTGAGGGTAAGAAAACGTCAATGGAGAAAGGCGATGGGTGGTGGGTGAAAATGGATTTGGCGACAAAAGGGCAAGTTTTTATAAAAGTTTTTCTTTTTTTTCTTTTTTTTTAGAAAGATTTTTACAGAAATATGTACGGAAATACGGCTTAAGCAATCACAAACAAGATATGCACAATCACACCTAGATCTAGGGTAACCTAGGTCTACTAGACCTGCTCCTGAACTTGATTGTCAAAGTTAAACAATGTCGAGAAACGGGCTTAAAAATACACTGATCACGAGGCCAGGTAAGTGCAGAGATAAGGGGAGGTTGTCCAACGCTTTCGCGAAGTTCCTTAATTAAATAACCCTTTCTCTTTCGGCGGTTGCGCCTTTAACACTTTCCTAGACACCCCGTAAACAATATACGGTTAAGCAAGATTCTAAACACGGTTTATCTTCTCCTAATGAGCGCGAAGTCCTTAGGGCTGAAGTCTAGTATTTTTTTAATTTACAATGGACAATGCATATGCTTTAGTGAGTTTTGGGGTCCTGGGAAGGGTGATGAAATCCCCACCCAATCTGGATTGGTTTCAAGCCCCTTAAGTCCGTATTAAAGAATGCAAAACAGTAACAAATCAACTGCAAACAATTTTTATTTTGCGGCGCAAAGAATCCTGCACAAGAACAGTTTATTAGAAGAGGGAGAAGAATTTGCGCAAAGAAGGCTGCAGAAAACACAGTTTATTGGAGTTCAGAGGAGTGGAGAGAAGCAGAGGGACTTACAGAGAGAATTTGGGTCTCTGAAGTCAACAGAAGGCCGCGTTTCCGCGGCCAAACGCATGCAATGGCCGCGGATCCGCGGCTATGTGGAGGTATTGAGCTTCCAAATTTTCTGGGTGTGCTTCTGTGGTTGTCCCCTACTTGTCTGGATGTGCTGAATCTTGATTTGCACACTGTATCTGCTCCAGATTTTTACAGTAGACCGGATGCTTCGTTTTTGTCCGTCGCGGTGTAGCCGCGAAATGTGGGTCTATCTTCCCACGTCTTTGGCACTGTACTTGAACTCCGTATTTTCAACGTCCTTGGCGTCGATCTTGAACTTCGTATTTTCCTGCACACTTGCACAAAAACTAATCAAGAATAACAAGATGGTTTCTTTTACAAAGTATATTTTTTTTTTCGTTTTTTTTTACTTACAAATTAACCCGAAATTACACAAGGAAATAAACTACCGTCTCCCCGGAAACGGCGCCATTTGATTGTTAGGATATGTGCGTGTTCAAGTTCTAGTTTAAATACCGCAATCAAAACGGTTTCGCTTGTAGCTAGCCGGTTGAGTACGGGTCGTCCGCAGGGAGGTGGGAGTCTTTTTCAAAGTGTTTTAACGAGTTAAGTCCTGTTTTCAGATTTTGTTGGATTATCTAAGTGTTGAGTTGATATTTAAAGAGAGCATGTTAGGGTTAGGATTAGGTTAGTTTGAGTTAGGAGTCTCCACATCTTTCGTTGCCCCTCTTAATATCGGTGTTACGGTAATCGGCAACAACGGGGATTAGCACGACTAGGAAGGACTTTGTGAGTATAATCTAGGCTTTCCAACGCATAAGTCTTCCTTTTGGTGCTTGTCCGTCCGTTCTTGGCTCTTAGCCATAACCTCCGGTTAATTCAACCACAACCGGTCTCACTACGGAATCACCGCTATCATGTAGGATAGGGTGCCGTAAGGAGAGAATTGTGGTTCAATTAACGGAAGTTGATTTAAGCTGTTGGGCAAGGAAAGAGTGAGAGAGATTTCCTTCTCTCAAACTTCCTTTATCCTACCCTAACAAGTATTAACTACTCACACTTCATGATAAGGAAAAACAAAACAAAACAAAAGAGGAAGATAGAAAGAAGGAGATTAGGAGAATACGACTAACTATTTGCGACCTCACCTTGGCGAGGATCGAGCGTAAGTATCATTGTCGTATGAATGATAAAGAAAAAGAGAGAAGAAATAAACAACAAGGAAATAACAACAACTACTTAACGAATTAAAATTACAACAAGCATAAAGATAAGGAGACAAGCATGATAATAAAATGGTCTTCTTTATTCATCACTCTTCACTCAAAAGCTCACTACAAGTTTAATGGAGAAGAGGTGAGAAGAGGAAGAAGAAAAATACTAAATCTAGGCAAAAATGAAAATACAAGAATGTACCCTTTCCTTCACAAAGTTCTGGGCTAGTTATAGGCTGGAGAATGGAAACCTAGGGCAACCACCAGAACAAAAACAAAAAGACAAAAATACCCCCAAAATCCCTACGCATGCGGCGCCAGTATGGCCGCGGATCCGCAGCCTGAACCCCACTTTGGCCGCGGATCCGCGGCCCTATAGGTGAGTTAGGGCATCTGCTTTTTTGGGTTTTCCTGGTTTGCTGTGTACATTATTCTGGCATATGTATTTTCTCAATTTGGCTCCACGATTTTTCCAGAATTTCTGTTGAGGGAAAGGTGAACTTTTTGTCAAGATTTTGTCATGATTGCCTCGAGCTCCGCGTAGATCTCTTGGATTTTGTGCTACCATTGAGCCTTGTGCATGAGAATGACATTGATTTGACATTTTGTCTTCATAAACTGGTATCTGGCAACATACGGATGAAGAGCGGAGACCGTGTTTTATCTGTGGTTGGCAGGAACCCGGATTTTGTCGTGTTTTCCATGAATTTCACCGTTTTAGAACCGAGAACCTGTATCCTGCAATTGACTAGCAAACACGGCTCAAGAGTATCTACCGATATGCAATGTGACAAAAATTGGGTGGTATGAAAATGCAAAAATCTGATATGAACAAGTGTCACTACGCGATGATTTTAAAGACGGGGCTTCCATATTGAAGGCTCGGGAAATCCTCCATCTCTACTCCATTCGGCCGGGCTACTTGGTGTTCAGGCAGAATGAGACAGCACTCTTTATGAGGTATAACCCGCACCGGTTTGCTCAGCAATCGAGCTACAACCAAGGGACCCGATGGAAGCTTTCTTGGAAAAGCCCGTGGTTAGCCGAGAGGGGTTAAAGAACGCAATGCACCACTTCATGCGGCTTAACACGGGTTCCTATTTCTTCATCAGCGAGCCGAGCTGCGTCCCCAAGGTCCTCAACGCGTACGTGGCC